>CP126890.1:241695000-242895000 GCA_030440675.1 Furcifer pardalis
ACCCAGGCTGGAGAGATTCCTAGTTTCAGGTGGGGTTCTGAACTGCAGGGCACCGTGGGAAACAGAATCAGCCACACGGACAGAAGGATGGCACAGATGGGCCGGGGAAATGTGTTTGTCTTCCTCAGTCCTGTTCTGGCAGCTCCCATGGCATCTGTCTAGCTCTGCCTCCATCAGGTGGACGGCTTAATCAAATAATGGTCTTCCTGAACCATCCACAGCAATGAGAGACGGACAGATGGAGAACAGACATCCTTTCTTCCTGAAGAGCATTTCCTAGGAAGAGGAGGGCAGAAGAGGATGCCATGGAAGAGCATATGCGGAGAAGAAACATGGGGAGGGGAATAACTATCCAGGAGAGTTGACAATTGGAGCATTTAAGGTATAGAAACAGGCGGATGCTCTTTCTATGTCTCCTGGGTCCTGTAAACAAACAAACAAATTACTGGGACTGGATGTTTCATTGGCACCATTCCTTAAGGTCATGATTCCAGCTGAATATTTAAATGAGAGAGACAAAGGGGGCTTCACACTGACGTTTCTCAAGGTGAAGAATCTCCTCAGTGGACTGCATGCATACTTATTACCATTCAGACATTTTCAAAATAAGGCTTAGGTGTGACTAGGCCACTCTCTGTCTTTAACGATTCAATGTAGTGTTATTGTTGGTATTGTTATTGCTTCTGTCCTTGTTCATTATTGGAAGGATGGCGAATCTCAGTATCTAGAAAACACATTTCCTGGCCAAGAACAGGCTTGGAGTGTGTCTGTGTGTGTTACATTTAGGTGACAAATCAAGTCTTCCAATACTTTTGGGTGTGCAATTTGAAATTTTGGAGATTAAACTTTTTTGTGTTTTTGTACTCAGGTCTCTAGTCATGCCTGCCCCATGACCACGGAAACGTCTGCAGAAGCAGATAGCGCTGGCTTTTCGGCTTTGAAAGAGATGAGCACTGCACCCTAGAGTCAGATACGACTGGCTTTCAAGCAAGGGAAACCTAGGGTTGAGTTGGGGGTTTGGGGGGGTTTAAATATGTTGAACATGATGACTGGAAGGTCAGTAGGTCAGCTTGAGACCCAAGTGCTGTCCCAGCTCCTGCCAGCCTAGCAGTTCAAAAGCAAGAAATTGCAAGTAGATAAATAGGTACCACTTTGGTGGGAAGGTAACAGTGTCCCATGCACTCTAGTGTTTAGTCATGCCTGCCACATGTCCATAGAAATGTCTCCAAAAGCAGGTGGTATTGGCTCTTTGGCTATATACCAGGGAGGCCCAAACTTTTTTGGCCATGGGCTGGTCACGTGGTTGAGTGTTCTGGTCATGTGGTTCCTCTCACTGGAAGCGGAAGTAAAACATGCATGCATGGTTTACATTTGCTTCCAGGAGCTGCGTGGGTGGCATGGGGCGGATTAATTGGCACCGTGGGCCGGATCCAGCCCACAGGCCACAGTTTAAGCACAGCTGCTATACAAGAAGATGAGCACCCTAGAGTCAGATACGACTGGCTTTTGAGCAAGGGTGACCTTTACCTAAATGTGTTAGTCCCATGCTTAGGGCCCAGGGGCCATCCCCATAATATCACAAGTGCACTGAACCCTGTCTCTATAAGGTACACAGATAGAATCTGCCCTGGAATGTCATTTCTGTTCCAACTATGGTTGACTGCTAGATCTTTTCCCACTCCATCTGGCCTAGACACAGAAGAAGAAGCACTTAAGCTTTTGTCTTGTTTTGTTTACTCTCTGATATAGTCGGAACCCACTAAATAATGTTGTGTTTGAATACAGTAAACCCTCACATAAAGAGTGCCTCGCTTCGAGAGTAACTCGCTTAAAGAGCAGAATTTTCTCTGAATGTTCGCTTCACTTAATAAAACCAACCAAAAACTCGCTTAACAAATAAATTGGGGTTCGCAATCCCCCCCCCCCGCTAGAAGTCACAATTGGTCACTTACAATGGTGTTTCACTTAAAGAGCAAGCTTGCTTAAAGAGCAATCCTGTGGAATGCATTATGCTCTTTAAGAGAGGTACAACTGTAGTTTCCAATGTATCTAAATCTGAATTTAATAAATCTGAAAATCTGTAGTAATAATCTCCCAAATATTTGGAGTCCCAAATACTCCTACAGATTAGAAAGCAAAGGCAGGTTTCTGCTTGTCAAAGGAAGAAGTGAACATGAAATCTATTTCACAGGCTCTGCTCTCAGTGTTAGGTATGCAATGCTTCGGTCTACTGCCCCCTTCTTCTGCTTCTTTCATTCTTCCAGATGCTACTCCCAAGATTGGTCTCACTCACTCCACTGTGCTGAACCCTATGTTTTTGGCACAGTCCGCACCCACCACAGGCTACCTGCTGGGTCAGTCTGCCTGCCAGTGCAGCCCAGGGTAGTTATCCATTCCCCAGTGCAACCTGCCTCTTCTTCCTTAATGTTGCTGGGTATTCCTGCTGGCATTCCCACTGTTCATGCTTCAATCAGTGTGCCCATTACACTCATTTCCTAATACTTCAGC
Source organism: Furcifer pardalis (assembly GCA_030440675.1). Taxonomy (NCBI): domain Eukaryota; kingdom Metazoa; phylum Chordata; class Lepidosauria; order Squamata; family Chamaeleonidae; genus Furcifer; species Furcifer pardalis. The sequence continues at coordinate 241,697,509 of CP126890.1, forward strand.
GCTGCTGGCTGTTGGTGTGCACTCTTTTTATTTGGCACAATCCCTGGGAAGCTGTTAGAGGACACAGGGATATCTTTTTAAAATGTTTTGCCTGTTTGTGTTTTTTTTTAACAGTGGGGAAAATAATGACTACATAGTATTCATCTTGACTGCAACAGAGTCCTACTACAGTGGTGGGATGTCAAATTTTTTATTACCCCACCGTGTTGTCATCAGTGTGGGCAGAGCCAACATCATGACATCATGACATTGTGGGTGAAGCCAAAGAAAAATAAATAATAATAATAAAATAAAATAAAAATAAGCACACACACACATACCCCTCAACCCACCCACCCACCCACAACACAAGGACAGCAAGGAGGACAGTAAGGAGGCCGTGCATCCGCGCAAAGCACTGTAAACATGCATGCACACCAAGTGCTTGGTGCACATGCGCAGTGGGGGAACCAGTGAAAAGGTAAGCCCCGAAGGTGGTTTCCCCCAAAAGCTGCTACCTGTTCTCTGGGACACTGGGAAAAGTTACTACCGGTTCTGGCGAACTGGTGAGAACCTGTTACATCCCATCACTGCCTACGTATCCAGAAATTCTGAATTCTTAAAATTCCAAATCCATAGCATTGTAATTCTGGGATCAGAATCCCAAAATCTGAATGTGCTAGTGAACATCCCTAGTAATAATAATTTCGTGTCAGAAATTATTCTGGGTTGAAAGGATTTTTGCTAGGAAAACTCCACTCAGGGGACGCCCAAAGGAGGCTCCGTTCATGTCCCCAAGATCTTTTCCCACCAAAGTGGTCCCTTTTTATCTACTTGCAATTCCTTGCTTTTGATCTGCTAGGTTGGCAAGAGCTGGGACAGAGATGAGTGCTCATTTCATCATGCAGTACCAGGGTCTTGAACTGCCAACTTGCCGGCCTTCCACTAACAAGGCGAGCTTCTTAACCACTGAACCATTGCAGCTTCCAACATCCCTAGTAAGAATCAGATAGTTCGTGAACTTTCTTCTTCTTCTTCCATGTCTAGGCCAGATGTGAAACTGCCAAAGTGAAGCTACCTTTTGATGAATTCATTCCACAGTTCCTTTCACCTGACCTAGTGTGAGAAAGATTAACCAGTTGCTGTTGCCCAAGGTATGCCCATCTGTGGTGCAAAAATACCACAATCTTTGAGGAGGCTCGTTCTGTGTATCCCACATGAAGTTACTGAATGTCATATATCTATTCTGGGTTTTAAAAAAATATCTTAAGTAGCATCTAGACCAGGAGTTCCCAACCTTTTCAAGCCAGGGGCTGGGTCATGCTCTCTCAGTCAGCTTTGAAGGCTGGATGGCCATTTTGCCCTGTCTGTATGATGGGGCAGCCATTTTGTCCCAACAGCTTCAAATGGGTGGCCATTTTATTTCTCAAATGCCCTTGGAGGGGTGGGAACCACAAGAAATGTCACTAGAGACTGGATCTGGCCAATAGGCCTTAGGTTGGGAATCCCGATCTAGACCAGTGGTTTCCACAGAGGGACTTCAATTTCCAGAAGTCAGTACATTGGCTTTGGGGAATTGACTTAGACTTCTAAGAATTGAAGTCTAAAAACAAAAGGTTGGAAAACACTGCTCTAGAGAGAAAGAACCATAAAAAAAGGGCAATCTACCAGTGTAAATTGTGAACTGGGATGGAGATCTGCCCTGATTACAAACTGTCCTCATCAGAACCTGGTCGTAATCTTGGGTCAGAGTTATTCTTTGACAATCAACCAAGATAACTTGTCTTGATGTGTTGGAGCATATAGATAGATGTACAACGAAAGGTGGGGCAAGTTCCCCCCAAGTCCCCCTTATGCTCAGTGTGCTTCCCAGCCAAAAATAATTGCTCAGGCCAATGTTTGAGGTAAAAGAGAAAAAGACATTTGCTCAATATATGCTGAAAAATCTTAACAGGAAGGTGTCCAGTTCGTTAGAAGAGGATTAAGATTTAGACTAGTTACAAGTCAAAAATGAAGAGAATTTCCCTGTGCAGCTGGAAAAAAATATATAGAAAGTTCAAAATTCCTGCATTGCTCTCAATTAAAAATAGCCAATTGTACCCAACAAACAGGAGACAAGGATTAGGATTAGACAATAACATTTCAGGTGGGAAGACAAGGACTTTTCTGATTGATTAGCAAGCAAAACATCCAAGGTAACGCGTCCCTTGTCCCAAGGATTATGTGTTAACCCTTTGAATGCTGTATTGCCATGTTCCAAAATGAGTCCTTCTTACTCATTGCCAACTTCTGGGATAATAGCTGCAGCCTATTGAGAAAGATTTGGCAATCAAACACCATTCTTCTTAGAAGTCCACTATTTCATGAATTTCCACTTTTGTACGTTAGATATAAATAAGAAATTTCTCTTACTGGAACTTAAATTTACCTGTTTGCTTGTTTGTTTGTTTTTGTATTGCTGATGCCACACTCTCTCTGTATACACACTGGGTTTGTATGTTGTAAGAGCAGAAAAAGTCTCTATCAAGGTTACTGAACCACTGAAGGATTCTTACCACTGCCAGTCATCTCCCTTTCTTGATTCTAAAAACTAGGGTTGGTTAGCATAAATCAGGGATGCCAAAACTTTTTGGGCTGTGGGCCAAACATGTGGTTTAGGGAGCTGGTCACTAAGGCCCAGGGGCCGGGTGCGGCCCTCAACGCCAATTCATCTGGTCCCCGGGCCTTAGTTTGGGCACCACTGGCATAAATTTACCAGTTCTCAACATGTCTGCTATGCTTTCTTGATTTTCAGGCAAATCTCATGATGAACAGTGCTGGAGGAGGGGAAGTTTAGTTTTATTGCAAGTGGTGGCTTTGAGACCCAGGCATCCATCTCTTTTCCATTCCCAATTGCTGTCAAGCCTCACCGGCTCAGCATGAAGAAGTTTATATGTGTATTACACAAACGTGGGTTTAAGAGACAGTGCAAGATATCCACACAGCCTGCCTCACTCTCTTAAATGCTTATATTTTGCAATTGCTACACAAGGGTAACATCACAACGTTCAATGTCCTGCTCTTAGCCTTTGCTCTCAGGGAATTATAGGGAATTATAGTTTCAGTATTGTTGTCTAAACTGGCTAGGACTTGTAGGAGTCACAGTTCAAATAGTTTCCCATTCCCTGTGCCAGATGAGTAAAAAAATAAGTTTGAATTCTTGTGAAATTGATCATTTATGTCATTTCCTTATCATCTGCTGAATATCCACTTCAGAATATTTTAGGAGTAACTCTCTAGGACTAATCTTATAAAAAGGCACTTTCAAATTTTTTTATGCTAACAATCCAGTTATTTTGCCTTTCCTTTTTAATTCTAAATAAATATTCTTCATTTGGAACCTAGGATTGCAATATATACTTTTGACAACCAAACAAATGTAACTCCACATTTCAGACTGTTCTTTTTTGGCTACTCAGTTAGAGCAAAGAACAGAAGGTAGATATAATCTGAATTTGCTTAGTGCTGACTGGAAACTTAGCTGCTAGTTTGTCCCTTCTTAAGTAAAAAGCCACAATGCCTGGTATTCCCCTTACTAGAGACCTATGATCCAACCAGAAAATTGGAAGAAACAATAAGTAACACAAAATGCATTTTGCCTATGCTTTCAAAACAGCTAAACACATTTCCAGACCATTATCTTACAATGGATCACATCTTCCACAACAGGTATTATTGTATGTTTAGGCAACATAAGCACCCCATCTTCATTTTGCAATAATCTTTTCATTCCACCTTTGTTGTCCAGTAAGGAATATGAAAGTCTAAATCCACTATAAAGATCACCCCATGCTTTGCCGGGGTGGTGGTGGTGGATTGTACCAAAGATTCCTCCATTAAAACCTCTGTTTAATAAATTATGCAAATTAGTGGAAAGTTCGATATCACTGCTTATTTGCAGCACTGAGGTGGCTTAGTGGTTAAGATGCTGAGCTTGAAGACTGGAAGGTCAGGGTTTGATACCCAAGTGCTGCATGACAGATCTTGGGGACATGAAAGGAGCCTCATTCGGGCATCTCTTGAGCGGAGTTTCTCCAGCAAAAATCCTTTCAACCCAGAGTACCGTATTTGCTGGCATATAAGATTCCTCTCAGTGGCTTTCGATATTGTCGACTACGGTATCCTTCTGGGAAGGCTTCGAGGATTGGGGATCCAGGGCACTGTGTGGTCCTGGTTTTCCTAATTTCTGAGGGGCTGGACCCAGTCGTTGTTGCTGGAAGGCGAGAGGTCCAGCCTTGGGCCCCTCCAATATGGGGTGCCTTAGGGCTCGGTCCCTTCGCCTCTCCTATTTAATATCTACATGAAACCGCTGGGTGAGATCATCCGTTCCCACTGGGTGAGGTATCATCAATATGCTGATGATACCCAATTGTATATCTCGGCCCGTGGAGATCCAAGCAATGCAGTGAAAGTCCTGGAGGCTGTTACAGACTGGACAGGGGACAACAGGCTACAACTGAATCTGGCAAGACTGAGTGGCTGTGAGTCAGGGGCCCTGCGTTATCACGGGAGTTACCATCTTTGGTTCTGGATGGAGCAGTCTTGCCCCAAACAGACCTGGTGCATAATCTGGGGGTCCTCCTAGACTCGCGACTACTGCTCGAAGAGCAGGTGGCAGTCGTGGCCAGGAGGGCTCTTGCACAACTTCATGTGATTTACGCCAGTTACGACTGCTCATAGATTGGGACTCCTTGCTCATGATCACACACGCTTTGGTCACCTCCAGACTTGACTATTGTAATGCGCTCTACATGGGGCTGCCCTTGGTGACCATTTGGAGGCTGCAACTGGTGCAGAATGCAGTTGCCCGGGTGGTGATGGGGTGTGGGCGTTATGCTCACGCTTCACCACTGCTTCGGGAGCTGCACTGGTTGCCAGTGTGCCTCCGGGTGTAATTCACGGTGCTGGTAATGACCTTTAAAGCCCTACATGGTAGTGGGCCAGGATACCTAAGAGACCGCATCGCCCCAAGGACATCTAACCGTCCCACCAGAGCCGACTGGAGAGGCTCTCTGGCTGTGCCATCAGCTAGAGAGGCACATCTCTCTAGCATCAGAAGGAGGGCCTTCTCTGTGTCCACTCTGACCCTTTGGAACCTCCTGCCAACTGAGCTGCGCCTCCAGGCAGAGCTGTTGCCCTTTCGGAAGGGCGTAAAAACCTGGCTGGCAGGGCAGGTCTGGGGCACTCGAGGCACAACGACCTCAGCCTTCTAGTTGGTTTGACTCCCCCCCCCCTTTGCTCTCTCAAGTTTTAAATTAGGATTTAGCTGCAATTTTAATTGGTTTTAATTATAGATTTAAAAAAACTATATCCAAATAAATAAATAAATAAAAGATGCATCGGAATTTAAGACGCACCCCATTATTACCAAAATAGTCCACTATAGTCCACTATATACAGTAACGATGCACTCAATTTTTCCAGTTTGTTTTAAGGGGGGGAGTGAGTCTTATATGCCAGCAAATAGAGTAAATTCTGACACGAAATTTATTTATTATTACTGCTTATTTTAGAAGAAAGTAATATCTCTTTGCTTGTGCTGTTCACAAAGGAAGAGGAAGGTATTATTCACTAATGCTCTGTCTCCTGATCACATACATCTTACTGTATCCCCATTTATAAGCAGGGTCATAGCCAGGATTCTAGATGGGGGGGATGTTTTTTCAGGGGGGGGCAACAATAACACACACACAAAACATTAGAACTTTCCCCGGGGTGGGGAGCGGGCTGTTAGTTCGGGGGGGGGGGTATCCCCCCTCCCCCCGGCTAGGGCTCTATTTATGTCATTATGGATTTCACTAGCCATTGCCACAAAGTCTATCTTTGCAGCCATGAAGAGTAAAATTATAACATGGACCACTCAAGAATCCTTTGCTTTTTCTGTTTGAAGATGTCAGCCAAACAGAGTAACATCATTACCTCCTTTGTCCTGTGTATAGTAAGATGATTCTGTTGAAAGCAGGCCAACAGTAAGACTTGGAAAGAGGTACTACTGCCTGCAGAGAAATGGAAAGAGGAAAGGATGTAATAAAATTACGCCTGGAATGGGCAAAGAAAATCTAATTTGTTCGCAAGCTAATCTTGTCTTAGCACTAAGTCTGAGTGAGCATCATGAGGAACGACACTAAAGACAAAGATAGGTATGGGAGAGATTTCTAATTATTCACTACATCTTACCATAGCTAGATTTTTTTTAAAAAAACTATGATAATTTTCTCTATGTGAATAGTAACAATTGTATTTGAACTATCAAGGTACAGTAATACCTCGGATAACATTTACCTCGGATAACGCTAAAATCGCATAACGTTAAGCAATCTGGGGAGGAGAATTGGATTGAATAACGTTAAGGTCCTATGGGATGGATCGGATAACAACCACTAGCCTGTGCGGTTACAATGTATCTCTATGGAGCTTTAACGTTATCCGATCCATCCCATAGGATTTTAACATGCATCGGATAACACTAAAAATCGGATAACATCAAGACTTGTGGAACCAAGTCTTAGTGTTATCTGAGTACTACTGTACTAAGACAACATCATATTGGCATTGTAAGCACCAAAGCAGCACACACAAACACAACCTGCTTTTATCCTGGGTCACAACAGGATTTAAAATACTGTACTAGCCAGTAGTCATGATGGTCAGGGAATTCTGGAATGTGTAGTCTAAATAGTAATTTTTAAATTACATTACATCTCTTAATCTTCTTCCGTGTCTACCCAGATGTGAAATTGCCAAAATGAAGGCACCTTTTGGTGAGTTCCTTCTGCAGTTCCTTTTGCCTGACCTAGTGTGAGAAAGATTAGCTGGAAAAACAAGGTTGTCGTTATCAGGGTACACCCGATTGTGGATCAAAAATACCATGGTCTTCAAGAAGGTTCTTTCTGTGTACCATAAATCTCTTAATGAGCAACTGTTTCCCACAAACCATATTTGCCTCCATAGGGCCTAGTGAGGTGGGTAACATTTGCCCCTCTGTATGTTTTAGATTTGAACTCTCATCACACATAAGTACAACCAGAGTAGCAATGGAAAAGGGTGTTTCTGCAGAAATATGGACAGAGGGATACATACACTTTCTTTACACCCTTTCAGTTCCTACTGATTCCTAATGGACTTGCAGGCTGACCTTTATTACACATCTGTCAGAGTGCAAGGCTACTGGCTATTGGCACCTACCATTAGCCCCAGGAGAGGGACAGAGAAGGTGAAGGAGAGAGAGTTGGATAAACTGTTCCTGCCTCAGTCCTAAACACTTTAGCTCAGGGGTGCCCAAACTATGGCCCGTGGGCCGGATCCATCCCCCAACACCAATTCATCCAGCCTGCAAAGCCCTAATCGCTCCTGAAAGCGGAAGTAAAATGTGCCCGTCTGGCAACCCATCTGGGCACATTTTACTTCCACTTCCGGGAACGAGAAGGGCTTTGCAGGCAGGATGAATTGGCGTTGGGGCGGGATCCGGTCCATGGACCATAGTGACCATCGCCCTGAACCATGTGACCGGCCCAGAGCCTGAAAAGTTTTGGCACCCCTGCTTTAGCTGCTACTCCCTTTCCTTAACACTCCCTATATTGTGCTTCCCTTTCTTTGACTTGTGGGACTGATCACTTTTTTGGCTATGATATCATATTGTTTGCAGTGTACTTAGTAGATCATCTAAAATGTGGGTTGGCTAGTGGTACCACTTCATTGCAAGAGTGGAAGGTATAAAAGAAAATAATGATTGTCATTTCTTCTTTTTTCCTGTCCCCATCAAACCCTGGACTGCCAAAATGAAGCCACTTTCTTAACTTTGTCGTTGGCCCAACTTAAGCCCTCATCAGTGCATATTTCTGGCAGTAATTGGCAGAACAGTAAATGAGCCAGATTCTATCTCTCTCCATATTCACACAGTGTGCTGTCTCTGCCGGCAGCCCACACTTGAGCATGTTGGTCTTGCATTTAGGGACTCCAACCATCAACCTATGCAAGTTCTTCCAAGTGAAGTAGGGAAAGCAGAATTCCTTAGCTATATCCTCCTTTAATGATGTTCCTTGTCCAATGAGCTCCATCTTCTAATTTAGTTTTGCTCTTGCATACCCTCAGGGGGTTTGTTCTTGCCATAAAGGCAATACCAAGAAGAGGGAAACAATACCAACAAGAGGGTATATTTTCTCAACTAGTGTAATGATCGTCATTCATTATACTTTATTGGCATCTGGACAAGGGACTGGAGGACACAAAATGCCTTAGTTCACAAAAAATAATCCACAAATGAAGTCCTAAGCCAAATCATGCCAACTGGAAGACTGTCACCTCATCTCAGTTCCCAGTTATCCTATCAGGCTTGTAGTTTGTGCAGGGTGATGATCCAAGAACTATAGGGTACACAGAAAGAGCCTCCTTGAAGATTATGGTATTTTTGCACCACAGTCAGGCATACCCTGGGCAACAGCAACCTTGTGCTGACTAATCTTTCTTACACTAGGTCTGGCAAAAGGAACTACATAATGAATTCACCAAAAGGTGTCTTCATTTTGGCAGTTTCACATCTGGCCTAGATATGAAAGAAGAAGACAGGAACTGAGTGCCTGTTGATTTCTTCAACTAAAACCTAAGCTGCAATTATATAAATAAGACAAATGTTTCACCTTCTTTTTCTACACCATCCATTACTCCAAATGCACAAACAGCTATCATAAGAGAGGCATCTGTGTTAGTCCTTTTTAGCAACAACAAGATCAACAAAAAGTATTGTGCCAGCTGAAACAAATTTATTTCCATGTCATACATTTCCTTTCTTCAGATACATCAAATAGCTGTCAGCTTCACAGCAGAAGACAACAAGGTTACTTCTAGAAAAAGTGGGGAAAGTTACTTACTGGAGCTATAGTTTCCTGAATTCTCTAGTTGCATACTTTGCTGTTCTCCTTTTAACAAGCTGGAAGAAGTCAAACAAGCTGGAATAATCCTTGCTTCTTCCCACATTAGTAACATCTCTTACAGCCATTACAGCTTTTGTCAGGACTAGCATTTTACCAACTAGATTGAAAGACCCTATGCCCCACCTTATGTTACCAGTGAAAACATGGACACTTATAACAAAACATAAACTAAAGTTGGTCACCATGGAAATGAGAGGTCTGAGGAAGGCTGCTGTAGTGACTAGAAGGGATAAAATCAGGAATGAGATTATAAGGGAAAGAATTGTAATAGAATCAATCTTAAACTACATACAGAGACAACAAATGAAGTGGTTTGCCAATTTGGAGAGAATGTCTTGGAAGTCCATACTATACAAGGCATATGTGAAAAAAGGAGAAGGACAAAGAGAACAAGGCAGATCCAGAGAAACATTACAAAATAATGCCAGTAAAAGCCATTGAAGTGCCAAAGCAAGAAGCTTGTATCTCCCTCAACACTCGAAGGCGTAAAAGAGAAAGTAAAGAAGAAGAAGAAAGTGAAGGATGATCTGATTCCCAACAGCCCTCATGCCCTCTTCCATGTACAGAAGCCATCTGGATTGGCATTTTAAACTTCAGTCCTGGCAGTGGGGCAGGATCATCTATCACATTCAAGGGCAGTTTAGAGGAGAGGCCACGTGGCATGCATAGCTGTATCCTCCAAGACTGTCATGGCTCTTCCTCAGCACCTGTCCTCTGACTCAGTCAATTCACTTGCAACTTTGACAGCATCTCCCTTGAAAGCCATGGAGGCAGTGATGGGCACCAGCAGGTTAACACCAGTTCACCAGAACCGGCAGCAGAAATTCTGTTTTAAAAGTTTTAAAATAAAGTATTTATTTATTTATTTATTTTTATTTATTATTTTGATTTATATGCCGCCCTACTTGGCGAAAACCAACTCAGGGCGGCTCACAACATAAAATCGAACACAATACAATATAATAGATCAACAATACAAAATCACAGCATCCCAAAATACAGCGCAACAAAATAAATATGAACATAATATAATCAAAATACAGTCTGTAAACAATATTCAGTACAAATGGACAGTAAACAATATATTCACAATACGGTTCATACCCAATACAAAAACCATACAGTAATCAATTCAATAATGTAAAAATACAAAACACCATCCCGCTGCCTAATTTGGTCCTAATTTGGATGCAACCCAGGGCTTCCCCCCTGGCCACACCCACCATACCACACCCACAGTGTGGTAGTAAAACATTTTTGGAGCCCACCACTGCATGAAGGGTAATGTTGTAATGGGCTATAAACGCACCAAAAACAGTAAGGCTAAAATCAGAACCTATAGGGTTAGGAATCGCATATATACATTAGTACCCCGGATAACGTTATGAATTGGTTCCACAAGTCCCGTCATTATCCGGTTTTTAACGTTGTGCGATACATTGATCACACAATGTTAAAAAAAGCCCTGTTTCCCTGGAGGCTGCAGGAAGCGAGAACGTCGGGATTTGAATCCTGACATTTTGGCTTGCTGCAGCCTCCAGGGAGGTGGGAGAACTTTGGAAACAGCTTGGATTGGGTCTCCCCACCTCCCTGGACCCAGCGGGGACATTTTTTTTTACCAATTTTGGGGTCTCTGACCCCCCACCAGGTCTAGGGAGGTGGGGAGACCCGATCCAAGCTGTTTCTGGGATTCCCCGACGTCCTCAGCCAGTGGAGCAAGCCAGAACATCAGGGTTCGAATCCCGACATTCTGGCTTGCTGCACTGGCTGAGGACGTCAGGGAAGCCCAGAAACAGCTTAGATCGGGTCCCCTGCCTGCTCCAGAGAGATCAGAGGACCCGATCTACAGCTGCAGGGTGGCTGGGGAAGCTGACGGGGACTCCCTGTCAGCTTCCCTAGCCACCTCCCTTGCCTCCGCAGCTGTGGGGTGGCTGGGGAAGCCGATGGGGGAGCCCCCCGTCAGCTTTCCAGCCTCCCCACCCTTGCCTCCGTAGCTGCAGGGTGGCTGGGAAGCTGAACGGAGAATCCCGTTCAGCTTTCCAGCCACCCTGCTGCTAAGAACGACTGTATCGGATAACGTTAAAAATCGCATTATTCGATACAAGATTTTTCCAAAAATCTTGTAACGTTATGCAGTTTTCACGCTATACAGTACTTGCGTTATCCGGGGTATTACTGTACCTGCCTTAGCCTAAACCATGGCTATGGAACCTCTGATTATCTGAATGTTACGGCTTAACACCAGTCCTATCCCACAAGGCCAAGAATAAGAGATTATGCAGGGTGGCCTCAAAGAGAGTAAGGCTCTACTGGGCGAGGGAGGAGCAGTGGTGAGATTCAAATTTTTTTACTACCTACTCTGTGGGCGTGGCATGGTGGGCGTGGCCGGGGGAAGCCCTGGGTTGCACCCAAATTAGGACTACTACTGTATTTCAAAACTTAGATGGGCGGGGCCAACCAGAATTTCTGCTACTGGTTCTGGTGAACTGGTGCGAACCTGCTGAATCCCACCGCTGGGGAGGAAGCATTCCGATTGGGCTGCCAGGCAGAGGGCGCGGGGCGAACTCTGTGCTGGGAAGGAGAACACTCTCCCATTGGACTGCTGGGCAGAGAGACAGGGCACATGCCCACAGAGAGGATGGGTAGGTAGTTACTGGCTGGGTAGGGACTTACAGGCCACCCTGTAAGTGTTGGAGCCCAAAGCATCTGGAAAGGTTCCTTAGTAATCAAAAATAATTATGTGTTATCAAGTCAATTCTGACTTATGGTATTCCTTGTCAGTCTTTTCTAAGTAGAGTATATACAGAAATAGGTTACCTTTCTCTTCTGGGAGTGCACTGCAGCCGTGCAGTTTGCCCATGCCAACAATGGGCTGGCTCTTCTCCAGGGAGGCAAAATGGGGACTAGAACTCTCAGCTTCAGGCTCTGCAGTCAAATACCTAAAACACTGAGTTATCCAGCCAGTTAAGATTCTCCCTTCCTTGGTGAAAACAATCCAGACAACTGACAGATTGTGGGTGTGTTCTTCCCTTTTAATTCCCGAGATGCACAGTAGGAAGAAATCAATGCATTAATCTAAGCCTATGTGTGGTAGCGTCTCCTTCTCACTTCAACCTGATTCTGATCTAAAGAATGGATCTGGGTACTCTATAATAAGGAACACTGAATGGGCATCAGGAGTTGTTTTCACTATGGAAAAGGCAGGTTGCTAACATGGCAGGCTCACCATTGGCTTGTCCTCTAGTTCCCCCAAGTGGCCATTCAACCTGCAAGAAAGTTTTCCATGGCAGCCGCTGCAGGCAGAGAGCGCCTTGGTTTTATTCTCTGTTAGGATTAGGTATTTGGCTGCACTTGAATATATATAGGGCAAATAATCTCCTGGAGTAACTGACCCCCAGGTAGGGTATCTTGTCCATTTAGATCCTGTGCTTCACTAATGTCTAGGGCCTACTTTAGACTTAGGCCAACTGCTCCCCCGTCAAGTAGTGTATCTGTCTCATCTAAATGAAGGTTTACATTTAGGGTACACGGAGCCTCCTTGAAGACTGTGGTATTTTTGAACCACAATCGGGCATACTCTGGTAACAGGCAACCTTGTGTTGCCAGCTAATCTTTCTCACACTAGGTCAGGTGAAAGGAACTGCAGAATGGACTCACCAAAAGGTGGGTTCATTTTGGCAGTTTCGCGTTTGACCTAGACACGGAAGAAGAATCTAAATGAAACTTAAGTTTGTTCCATCCTATGACTCTCGGGATGATCTGGATGGGGGACAACGGGCTACAACTGAATCCTGGCAAGACTGAGTGGCTGTGGGTTGGGGGTCCTCTGTTATCTCGGGAATTGCACCCGGAGGCAAACTGGGAGCCAGTGCAGCTCCCTCAGCAGCGGTGAGGCACCTTTGGTTCTGGACGGGGCAGTCCTGCCCCAAACAGACCCAGTACGTAACTTGGGGGTCCTCCTGGACTCGCGACTACTGCTCAAAGAGCAGGTGGCAGTCGTGGCCAGAAGGGCCTTTGCACAGGTTCGTGTGATTTGCCAGTTACGGCCGTTCCTAGACCGGGACTCCTTGCTCATGGTCACACATGCCTTGGTCACCTCCAGACTTGATTATTGTAATGCGCTCTACATGGGGTTGCCCTTGGTGACCATTCGGAGGCTTCAGCTGGTCCAGGATGCAGCTGCACGAGTAGTGTTGGGATGCGGGCGTTATGCCCGTGCCTCACCGCTGCTGAGGGAGCTGCACTGGCTCCCAGTTTGCCTCCGAGGTGCTGGTTATTACCTTTAAAGCCCTTTATGGTAGTGGTCCAGGTTACTTGAGAGACTGCATCGTCCCAAGGACATCTACCGGGCCCACCAGAGCGGACCGGAGAGGCTCTCTGGTTGTGCCATCAGCCAGAGAGGCACATCTCTCTGGCACTAGAAGGAGGGCCTTCTCAGTGTCCGCTCCAGCCCTGTGGAACCTCCTCCCGATAGAGCTACACCTGCAGACGGAGTTGCTGTCCTTCAGGAAAGGAGTGAAAACCTGGCTGGCAGGTTGGGTCTGGGGAGTGGATGGTTCAATTTCCCCAGCCAGTTGGATGGTTTGACCCCCAGTATGTCCAAGTTATAATACCTAGCTTTTAATTAAGTTTTTAAGCTTTTTAAAAGTTTTTAATTTTTAAAGTGTTTTTAAAATTGTTGGAAATCGCCCTGGGTCCCTTCGGGGAGGAGGGCAATAAACAAATATAAATAAATAAATAAAAAATAAATAAATCTGAAACACCAATCTCAGCTCTCCACTGCCACCATAGGATCAGAAGGTTAAAATGAATGGAAGATCATAATCTCATCCATATAGGGATGATGTTTCAAACCAAACCTTCAGACAACCTCGGTAAGCAACTGGACATAAGTATCAAATAGCATAGAAAGAAAGATAATTCACCCAAAAAAGGCCTAAACCCCCCAAGATGCAATAGTAGTCCCCCACCATCACTTTCTGAGGCTGGAACCACAGTCTGGAAATAAAACTCCTCAGCAGCCTCAAGTGGACCTTGAAGGATCCCATAATCAGTGGTATTTGGTGCATAAAAACCATGACTGTAAGTTTCATTCCTTGTCTGAAGTGGACTTGATCCACAAAAGCGAACAATAAAAATACAGCAGTTAGTCTTTAAAGTTCTACAGTGTTTTTTATTTTGTTTTATTTTGTTTTCTGATATATCAGTGATACAGGTGGCACTAAATATATCTGAGAGGTTTGGGAGAATAAACAGAGCTACATATCAGTGAGGTGGCTGTAGTCCCACAACTGCCCTAGAAGCCTGATGGGAATGGATTGAAGTTCTTATTTTCATACAGGAATACCTGGAGCTGAAATATACCTGCCTAGATAGAATACTCCTGCCAACCTAGCAGGTCAAAAGCAAGATGAATAAGTACCACTTTGGTGGGAAGGTAACAGCATTCTGTGTGCTCCAGTGTCTAGTCATGACTGCCACATGTCCACAGAAACGTCTAGACACAGACAGTTTTGGTACTTTGGTTATAAATGAAGATGAACACTGTACCCTAGAGTCAGATATGACTAGCCTTCAAGCAAGGGCGATCTTTACCTAAATTGAGTACACTTGGTAGAGGGTGATAGTTGCTTATTTTGCTAGAGTTAAGACTGAAATTTTACTACAGCTTTTTTATGACTGCAAGAGGCATCATTCATTCTCACCCCAAGATTCCCAAGTCTACTCCTGGTTTTCTAAGAAGAAAATGAAATTAATAAGGAAGCATTAAAGGACAACCTTAGCGTTTAAACTAATTAATCTGAATCGGGAGTGGATCTGAATTACATTAGAGGAAAGAAATAACTGACTGAGACCCACTGAATTTAGACAAGAAGGGAAAGAAACAAAAAGGAAAAAGAAAGGAAACGGCTCTTCCATTTCGGCTCTTTTAGATCAAACAAATCAAATTGACTTAATGTTATTTATACAAGCAGCAGTAAATTTGGTAGAATAAATTAGAGGCAGGAGGGATCTGCTTATGAATGTTCGATAGTAGCAGGAAGAAAAACCACTTAGTGCGTACTTTATGTGAGGCCGTCTGTTTGCTGGTCATCTGCCCTTCCAGAGGTGGACATGGGAATGAAGACACATTCACACACGCGCGCACAGAGAGTTGGCTGATGCATAAAGCTGTTCAGCTTTATTATTGAGCCATGGTCTAAATAGGTGAATTATACCCCACTAACAGATTTGCTCTGAGACAGGGGAACCATCGGAAATATTGCAGCAGCCATCATCAGCGCCCGCATCATGGCCCCCATTTCCTGTGATGACAAAGCACTGAGTTATTGTCTGGACTGGAAAGGCAACGAGTTTGAAAACTCTGCTGTTTCTGCCACTTTCCCAGCAAAATGAAAAATCATTGATCATTAGGCAGGTGCCTTGTCAGGGCCAGGAACAGAAAGTAGAAGGGCTGGAGAGACAAAAGAAAGATACTGGGTACCAGCCAAAGGCAAGGCAAGCAAGTGGCTGAATTGTTTTCTCTTTGGCACACCTCTAAGTGAAACTTTCCAACCAGTGATGGGATGTCAAAAATTCTACTACCACGCCATGACGTCACGGACGTCATGGGCGTGGCCAATGTCATGACATCATGACGTCATGGGCGGAGCCAACGTCATGACATCATGACGTTGTGGGCAAGGCAAAAATAAAAATAAAAAATAATAATAAACACGGCACACAGACCCGTAATTAACTTAAAGAAATAAAATAAAGAAATAAATAAAATAAAAATTAAATAAAAGTACAACCACCCACCCAAAACACAATTAAATCACCCACCCACCCACCCAAAATATAAAAGCCTCACTTACCTTCCGTGGCTGCAGCCAGAGCCGGGCCGAAAAGGCAACGGCCCGAGGAAGCTCCAGGCGCCCGACAGAAGAGGATGCGGCGGTGGCGAGCCCCGCCGGGTTTACCCAGGGCATGGGGGTTTGTTGGGCCCAAGACCCTAGGACGGCGCGGCGCGGGCGGACGGCGCGGCGCGGCGTGGGCGGACAGCGCGGCCAGGCACCAACGTGCCTGTGGGAGCCAGGTAGCCGGCTAGGGGAGGTGCCCTTCTCTTAGGGTGGAGCTGGAGGCTGGGAGGGGGGAGATAAATGAATGGACGGGGAACCTCCCATCCAGCTTCAGAAGATTTTTTTTTAAAATTGGAGCCATTTGGCTCCAATTTAGTGCACATGTCCAGAAACTCAATTTGACGCATGCGCAATGCGTCAAATTGAGTTTCTGCGGATGCGCAGTCAATTGGAGCCATTTTAGCTCAGATTTTAAAAAAAAAATTCTTTTGGTGAGGCGTCCGGAACCGGACGCCTCAAAAGTGGACTCCCCTCCCGGAGAACTCTCCGGGATTAGTCTTACCGGTTCCAGAGATCCGTCTGGAACCGGGGACATCCCATCACTGTTTCCAACACACATAAACCCCCATCCCTGCCTCTGAGTTAAGGAAGTATGGAACGTGTGCCGTTCCCCATACCTTTTCTACAAGTTCACAACATATGTATTGATTTGGAAATGTTCTATGCATGTGTTTATACACAATTTCAGGAATGCTGTGTCACCAGGAGTGAAGAAAGAAACAACAACTTATGTCTTACACTTACAAACCTATTGTTCTGAGACCAGCTGATCTTTTCTAGATGGTGATCAGGTCATGGAAGGCACTTTCTTTCTCTAGAAAATTGCAGGGAGCTATTCTATTCCGCCCTCTGCCTGTTTTGACATACAAATCTTAGAGCTGTGGTTGCCAAACTATGTTCTGTGGAACACTGGTGTTCCATAGGAGGCCATTAAGTGTTTCGTGAAAATATATATAGGAAATTCTGGTAAAACTCATTGATAAATGTGTAATGCCGCAAAGTTTGTTTTGCATCCATCCTTTCGATGTGTTGCAAGGTTGAATTGTTTTCTCTTTGGCACACCTCTAAGTGAAACTTTCCAACACACATAAACCCCCATCCCTGCCTCTGAGTTAAGGAAGTATGGAACGTGTGCCGTTCCCCATACCTTTTCTACAAGTTCACAACATATGTATTGATTTGGAAATGTTCTATGCATGTGTTTATACACAATTTCAGGAATGCTGTGTCACCAGGAGTGAAGAAAGAAACAACAACTTATGTCTTACACTTACAAACCTATTGTTCTGAGACCAGCTGATCTTTTCTAGATGGTGATCAGGTCATGGAAGGCACTTTCTTTCTCTAGAAAATTGCAGGGAGCTATTCTATTCCACCCTCTGCCTGTTTTGACATACAAATCTTAGAGCTGTGGTTGCCAAACTATGTTCTGTGGAACACTGGTGTTCCATAGGAGGCCATTAAGTGTTTCGTGAAAATATATATAGGAAATTCTGGTAAAACTCATTGATAAATGTGTAATGCCGCAAAGTTTGTTTTGCATCCATCCTTTCGATGTGTTGCATCAACGATAAGTTTGTTTTGCAACCATTTGCAAATCCTTAGGGGCTGGCTTCATAGTAACGTCATTTGTTATTAAAACTGAAAAATCCAAACCTACCTTTCTATTACAAAAACCAAAGTGTTCTGTTAAAATTTTAAGATTTGTAAAGTGTTCCACGATAGAATAAGTTTGGGAAATGCTGCCCTAGAGTATAAACACAATTAGGCTGTTCATACTGCAGTAGCCTCAATGCCATGGAGGAAGAGGAGGAACAGTCATCCATGTGGCTCCACACCTCAATAAGGACCATATGCAGTGAATTTTGGGGTGTGTCTTCCCACCCTGTAACAGCATCTGAATCCTCACCTTCTGCTTTATCACACCCTGGTACATCTCCACAGCCTTCTAAAGCACCAGTGGCTTTTAGTCTTCATCATGCACAGTTAACCCATTCGTGTGGATTCACAGGGACTTGAGCTTCTAGAATTGAAGTCCAAGAACAGCTGGAGAGCCAAGGTTCGCCATCACTGCTCCATCTTATCAAAGGCCCCACCCATCAGGCACCTACGTGCCCTCTCAGTTTAGTTCTGTTGTTCTTGGAAGGTAAAAGAAAGATATTGGTTTTCCCCAAAACAGTCAACTGCTGTAAACTGTCTTTCTTTTACTGAAAAGCAGTTTAGTCCTAAGGGATTGCAGTGGCTCAGTGGTTAAGACATTGACCTTGACGACTGGAAGGTTGGCAGGTCAGCAGTTCAAGACCCGAGTGCTGCACGACAGTGAGCTCTTGTCATCTGTCCCAGCTCCTGCCAACCTAGCAGTTTGGAAGCAAGAAGAAAAATAGGTACCACTTTGGTGAGAAAGCTAAGAGTTCCTTGCGCTCCATTGTGTAGTTAAACCTGCCACATAACCACAGAAATGTCTGCACATGCAGACAGCGCTGGCTCTTTGGCTGTAAACAGAGATGAGCACCATACCCTAGAGTCAGATATGACTGGCTTTTGAGCAAGGGCGACTTTTACTTAATTTAGTCCTGGGTGAGTCATTAACAGCCATTGGCTTTACAAAAGACCTGCTTTTTGTTTGTTGACATGGTCCAGTTGAATTGCCTGCATTAATAATAATTTCATGTCAGAAATTATTCTGGGTTGAAAGGGTTTTTGCTGGAGAAACTCTGCTCAGGGGGTGCCCAAATGAGGCTCCTTTCATGTCCCCAAGATCTTTTCCCACCAAAGTGGTCCCTATTTATCTACCTGCAATTTCTTGCTTTCAATCTGCTAGGTTGGCAGGAGCTGGGACAGAGACGGGCACTCAATCCGTTATGCAGCACCCGGTTCTCATACTGCCGACCCACTGGCCTTCTGGCTAACATGGTGAGCTTCTTAACTACTGAGCCACCGCAGCCCTGCCCATTTACACACTGGGAAGCTGGATTTGGCCATGCTCTTGATCATGGGTGCCCAAACCTTTCAGTCCGTGGGCCGGTCACACGGTTCAGGGGGTTGGTCACTATGGCCCAGGGGCTGGATCCGGGCCCTGACGCCAGTGATGGTATGTAACAGGTTCTCACCAGTTCTCCAGAACCAGTAGTAACTTTTCCCAGTGTCCCGGAGAACCGGTAGCAGCTTTTGGGAGGAACCACCTTCGGGGCTTACCTTTTCACTGTGCATGTGCTCCAAGCACTTGGTGTGTATGCACGCCTACAGTGCTTGGCGCGTATGCATGGCTTCCTTGTTGTCCTCCCAAGCAGGGAGGAGGAAAAGAAGCTGCTAGCCTAAAGCACCATTGGTTTGTGTTGTGTGGGTGGGTGGGTTGAGGGTTGTGTGTGTCCTTATTTTTATTTTATTATTTTATTATTTTTCTTTGGCCCCACCCATGACATTATGATGACATGATGTTAGCTCCACCCACATTGTGATGACATCATGGTGGGGTAGTAAAAATTTTGACATCCCACCACTCCCTGACGCCAATTCATCCTGCCCACGAAGCCCTCGTCGCTCCCGGAAGCGGAAGTAAAACACACCCAGACACATAGGGGCACATTTTATTCATGAGGCCATATTTATTCATGAGGCCATATTCATGAGGCCATATTTTTAAAAGGCAGCGAATGGCTGCGCAGGAGGCGCCCGCGCCAGAATGGGCGTTTATCATGATTAGGCAAATCAGGCGGGAGCGGCCGCGGCGGGCACATTTTATTTCCGCTTCTGGGAGCGACGAGGGCTTCGTAGGCCGGATAAATTGGCATGGGGGGGGCCAGGGCCGTAGTTTGGGCACCCCTGCTTTTGATCAACACTTCAGCACGGATGCCCCCACCAATGCCAAACTGTGCAAGGCTAGAGGATTTTCCGGTGTCAGGAGGAGGCCACACACGGGAAGCCGGGAGCTATAATTCTCCCCTCTCGAGGTCTCCGGCCCTGTCCCGGGACGCCCTCCAAGCCTTCGCAGGCGCCGCGGGTTCGCTCCTCCCCGCCGCGCCCGAGCTGAGTTTTTAATTACCAGTGCTCGGCTCGGCGTCCGCTGGTTTTGCATGTTAATGAGGGCGCTTAATATTCATGAGGCCATATTTTTTAAAAGGCAGCGAATGGCTGCGCAGGAGGCGCCCGCGCCGGAATGGGCGTTTATCATGATTAGGCAAATCAGGCGGGAGCGGCCGCGGCGGGGGAAGCGAAGATGGATGGCTCCAATAAAAGGCGCGAAGAGGAGGCCCACTCCTCGCCCCCGCTTTGCTGAGCTCTCTCTTTCCCTCCCCAATTTATGAGGCCAATTACAGAGATGAGGCGGGAAGTTTTCTGGGAACTTCGCTAAGTGCAAACGGCGCTCCCTGCTGTTCCCTTCAAATTAATTAACCGAGCGCTATTGATGGCTGTCCGGCCCCGGCGAGAGCTCCGGAGCGGCTGCTGCTCGGGAACGGCAAAGGAAGGCAAGGGCGGCACTCGAGGCTCCCTGGAGAGCCGGAGTAGTGAGGCGCCACGGGGCGTGGAGGTCCAGGACGGATGTCGGCGAACCTTGGCACTCCAGTCCAGGTGTTTCTTGGACTTCAATGGCCAGACGCCCACGTCAACACACCTGCTGATCAGGGCTTCTGGGACTTGGTGTTCAAGAACATCTGGAGTGCCAAGGTTGGGATGGTTAACCTTGGCACTCCAGGAGTTCTTGGAACTCCAGTGACCAGAAGCCCTGACCAGCAGGTGTGTTGACCTGGAGCTTCTGGGAATTTTAAGTTCAAGACAGTGGTGGGATGTCAAAAATTTTACTACCCCACTGTGATGTCATCACAGTGTGGGCAGAGCTAACATGATGTCATGGGTGGGGCCAAAGAAAAAAAATACAAAATAATAAAAATAGGGAGCTTCCGGGCCATAGGGAGCTTCAGGCTAGCAGCTTCTCTTCCTCCTCCCCGTTTGGGAGGACAGCAAGGAGGCCGTGCATATGTGCCAAGCACTAGGCGTGCATGCACACCAAGTGCTCGGCATGCATGCGCAGTGGAGGAACCAGTGAAAAGGTAAGGTTCCCCCCAAAAGCTGCTACAGGTTATCTGGGACACTGGGAAAAGTTACAACCGGTTCTGGAGAACTGGTGAGAACCTGTTACATCCCATCACTGGTTCAAGAACACCTAGAGTGCCAAGGTTCGCCACCACGGCCCTAGGATGAACCGTGGCAAGCTGGCACCCTCCTAGCTCTTGGCTGGGTTGATGTGAGTTGTAGTCCAATAGTCTTGGGGAAGGTTGGCCCATTGAACCAGGTGGAAGGAGAGTTCATAGTCCAAGATTGGAGGACACCAGGTGGTGGTTGTGGAGTAGGCTTTTAAAGAGAAGGTCAAGGTCTAATGTGCCAAGTGGAATCTTGTTGTTTGTCGGTAAAATACATGTGCATATTTAGCTATACAACTTCAGATTTGGCTACGTGGTGTAAGCAAAATAAAGCACTGTGTAGCAGCTTTAAATCTAACAGGTTTCTTATTATGTTTTGTGAGGCACCCAACCCATTTTCTCAAATGCATAATTAGTTTAAGGGTATTTTGAGATGGAAGCAAAATCTCTTGTTGGTTGCCTCTAGACCAAAGGAAACAGAAGGGTTATTTAGATCGATTGCCTTAAGAATGGCAAATCTACTTTGGTTCCCATATCCTTCGATGGTTTCTTCCATTAATCTGTTGCAACATTTAGCTGAATTTTAATTTTCAGGATCGTCAGACTCACAGGGAATGAGCAGGGGTTGGAGCTTCATGGGGGAGGGAAGGGGGGAGGCAAAATAAAGAAAAATGAGGCCATTCCGTGAGCATCTTAAACTAGTCTCAGATTCTGAATCCACTGGTAGAACAAGACAATTTATCAGCATCTTCCTCCAAGGATCAAAGGGTCAACATTGTGCCAGTTTGATCTGGGACCTTGAGAGGCAATATGTTCCTTATTGCTTGGCCCATCATACCTGTCACCTACCACACCACTTATCAGAGCTGCCCTACCATGAATTGTTGTAGGGGCAGTGAAAGGGTCTCCCAATATCTTGCCCTTGGCCCCACCTAGCCATTTGTCCTGGCTGTTTTGCTTAGGTCAGTGTTTTCCAAACTTTGGTTTTTGGAGTTCAGTTCCCAGAAGCCTTAAGTCTGTACATTGACTGATCAGTGCTTTGGAGAATTGACTTACAGCTATGGTAATATGTCTACCACAGAGAAAGACCAAGCTGAAGTTTTAAGCATGGAGGAGATCGGTAGTCACTAATTGCTTCTCTTTATTTATGACTTTCAATTCAGGCCATCAAAGGCTATGTCTTTGTCATAATTACTGGTGTTGTTCTATGCTGCCAAGTTGCCCTCAACTTACGGCAACCCCATGAATGAGTGACTTCCAGGATGTCTTTATTAACAGCAGTGCTCAGTAATTGCAGACGAAAGGCCGTGGCTTCCATTGTTATATCAATTCATCTCCTATTTGCCCTTCCTCTTTTCTGGTAGCCTTCAGTTCTTCTTAGCCTTATTGCCTAGTCTTAAAGTTATTGTTTGGGACTGTGGTGGCTTAGTAGACACTGAACTTGAAGACTGGAAAGACGGAGTTCAATACCTGAGTACTGCATGATGGAGTGAGCTCCTGTCCCAGCTCCTAGCTGTTCGAAAGCAAGAAATTGAAAGCAGATAAATAGGTACCACCTTTACCCTCAAGTTATGTTTAATCATTACTATTCTGCTCCAAAAGCAATGTGTTAAACCTAAGAACAGGGGTCAGCAACCTTTGTAGTTGGGGCCCAAGTCACGCTCCCTCAGGCAGTTGAGGGGACCAGACTGGTCTCCCTGCCATAAAACATGTCCGCGGCTGCCGTAAATTTGTTTACAACAGCTGTGTCTGTGTTTATGGCTGTTCATGCTGCTTTTGGTGGTGGTGGCAGCAGCAAGGGTGTGGGGCTGGCTGATTTGGCGTCATGGGCCAGATCCAGCTCATAAGCCGTAGGTTGCCGACCCCTGCCCAAGAATGTCCTCAGGAATTTTCCTGGGCAAGGGGAAAGATGTACAGTATTATTAATCATTATTAAACCACAGTGAGTGACCTCTAAAAGGACCTGTCATGAAGAACTTTGCTCCAGTCATGCAAACTCAAGGCTGCCTTTATTGGGTCAGTCCCTCATGGCCTGGTGCCATGATTTACACACAGCACCCTGTGCCATTACAACATAGCACATCTTTGCCTGTGCATATTAAAATCATGAAGATATTTACTATTCCACCCGGAGTGGGGCAATTTGTGGACATCGCTGTAGACTAGAATTAGCATTATCTCCATTTGCAGCTCAAAAGCATGTCACTGATTTATGCACCAGCTGAGGTATCATTCACTGGATGATGGATGAAGTCTATCTGCAGAAGTTCTATCCCAAGTTTGAGAGACTTCACTGGTAAAAAAAATATGTGTTTTTTTCCATTGTATTCTCTCTGTATGAAATAATGTCCTTTGTGTGAAACCATTTTTTTGTTTGGTGAAATACTGCAAGTACAACAGCCACCTCTGGTTACACTGTGTACTATCATGTCCTGTTCCTGGGGAAGGTTTCCTTACTTCTTTCACCGCACCTTTGCTGCAATATTTTATTTGCCTAACTTTACCTCAGCAGAAGGGGATGTTGTACAAGAGGAACTGACTACGTCAAGGGACATGGAATCTGGGAACTGTAGAAAGTCATAAAATGAGCGTGCGCCACCAGCCATTGCTACTACCAGGAAGGCAAAGGCTGTTTGGAGGATGCTTTAGAGGCCATGGTGTACTGTAGTCCTAGACAGCAGTAATAGCACTGTATTATAACACAAAATGAAGGACTTAGTGGTTAAAATGCTAAATTTGACAACTGGAAGATTGGCAGGTCAGTAATTCGAGACCCGGGTACTGCATGATGGAATGAGCTTCTGTTTCTGTCCCAGCTCATGCCATCCTAGCAGTTTGAAACCAAGAAATTGCAAGTTGATAAATAGGTACCATTTTGATGGAAAGGTAAACAGTGTTTCTGCCACATGACCACAGAAACGTCTATACACCGAGATGAACACTGAATCCTAAGGTCGGATAGGACTTGCTTTTGACCAAAGGCAACCTTTACTATAGCACCAAATGCACTCTGATGGAAAGGCAGGGTGGAGGGCAGAAGCATCCGGTGAACAGATATGGGCCCAAAAAGAATAAATTCACAGACAAAAAGCAGCAAGATGTGGGGAGAACCTAAAGAGTGCATTTTTTGAAGACAAGGCTGGATTAAGTCAGAACATGTTTAAGAGTCCATAAAAAAGAAGGAACACAACTGTGTTCTGTTGCAGCAGCAGAAATGACAAAAAACTGGCTTTTAAAGGTAATAATATGTATTAGTTGAAGGTAAAGGTCTCCCTTGCTTGAAAGTGTCTGACTCTAGGGTGCAGTGTTCATCTCTGTTAACAGCCAAAGAGCTGTGTCTGCAGATGTTTCTGTGGTTACATGGCAGGCATGACTAGACACTTGAGTACACAGAATGCTGTTACCTTTCCTGCCCAAGTGGTACCTAGTTATCTGCTTGCAATTTCTTATTTTCGAACTGCTAGGTTGGCTGGAGCTGGGACAGATGATGAGAGCTCACTCCGTCATGAAGCACTCAGGTCTCAAACTGCTGACCCGCCGATCTTCCAGTTGTCGAGTTCAGCATCTTAACCACCAAGCCAGCGCAGTGCCATCAAATCAATTTCACTACATGCCAACCCATTCCAGGGTTTTCTAGGTAGAGAATATTCCAGAGCTGTTTGCCATTCCCTTCTTCTTGGGGTATCCTGGGACTGAGAAGCTTGCCCAAGGCTACAAAGGGTTGCTCTGCTCCTTGAAGGCACAATGGGGAATCGAATTGCCAGCCTATGGCTCTGCAGCCACAGAACCATGCCACTGAACTAGAGATTTAGGAAAACTTAAAGATGGAATAAGGAGATACATTGCCTGGGGAATCTTGTACATGTCTTGCACGAGGAGGATCTCAGAAGTGGCTGTTGAGATTGAAGTTATATTGAGACCTTTGGGATAGAACTAGTTACTGCTAGAACTCACTCAGACAATGAGTGTATATTCCAGAGGGTTTCCAGCAGTTTAAGAAGGATATGTATGAGATGAAATGTGTCCAAAATAGGGCCATCAGTACAGTAATAGACCTGGAAACCAATCACTACAAGAAATGGCTGAGGGACTTAGCTCTGTCCAGCCAGGACAATGGAAGCCCGGGAAGCAAAATAATACCATCTACAAATATTTGAAGGTCTGCCTGTGACAGAATAAGCTGCTTTTCTATAGCTCCGGTGGGTGGTGGTGTAATTTTTGATTCAAATTATTAAATCTGTGGGAGAGCTCCGTTAAGCAGTCCCTTTGTTTAACAGACTAAAGAAGCAATGATGTTCTGTGTGGGTGTTTAAACCCATGTTTATTTAGTCTATTCTCTGGAGCAATAAACCAGGCAGAAGTGAAGCTGCAAGCAAAATGATTATTAAGATTTATTTGGAAAATACACTTGACAGAAAATGCCTATCTTACATGAAATAGCTGGCTGTGCTCCAGGATGAATCACACGGCTTTGGGGATGCAGAGAGCCTACCTCTCAAAAGAGATGCTAACTGTTCAGTAATTATTTGAAGATTGACCCTGAAGGCGGAAGGTTGCAAACTCTTTTGAGACAACAGTACAGAGAGAGAACCAGAGATAATGAAAGGACAGATACAGTCTACTCTTAGGTCTAAAATGTCCTAATAGGGGCTATAAAAAGAGATGATGCATTCAGCAGTTTCTCCCAACAGGTATGACCTGGAGTAATGAACTTAAACAAGAAGGAGATTTTACCTAGACCAGTGAGGGTGAACCTTTTAGAGACCGAGTGCCCAAACTGCAACCCAAAGCCCACTTATTTATTGCAAAGTGCCAACACGGGAGGGAGGAAATGATCCAATTGGGCTGCTGGGCAGAGGGGCAGGGCAAACTCTGTGCCAGGTAGAAGGAGGAAGTGCTTCCATTGGGCTGCCTGGCGGAGGGCTGCAGAGCCAGAGGCTGGCAGTTCAATTCCCCATTGTGCCATCAAGGAGCAGAGCTGCCCTTTGTAGCCTTGGGCAAGCTGCTCAGTCCCAGGATACCCCAAGAAGAAGGAAATGGAAAACATCTCTGGAATATTCTTTACCTAGAAAACCCTGGAAAAGGATGCCATGTGGTGAAATTGATTTGATGGCATTGCAGTGGCTTAGTGGTTAAGATGCTGAACTCAACAACTGGAAGGTTGGCAGGTCAGCAGTTTGAGACCTGAGTGCTGCATGACAGAGTGAGCTCTCGTCGTCTGTCCCAGCTCCAGCCAACCTAGCAATTCAAAAAGAAGAAATTGCAAGTAGATAACTAGGTACCACTTGGCAGGAAAGGGAGAGTCAATAATGCTCCTCCTTCAACATGAACTCTCATGGCCATTTACCTAGTTAGTAGATTGTTGCCAGACAGCTGTACACAACAACTCAATGGACCAGCTACCCTAAAATGTGTACAGGTGAACAGGTAAGATTGTTAAGTAGCAGACTGGTGACTACAAAGCCCAAAACAGCAACTTCTCCCATTTCTTTTCACTGTACCTCTAATTTGATGGCAATGAGAGTCCAGATGATGGAAATTCAATGGAGGGAAACATCTATGCCCTCAAGTACTGAAAAGATTAACATTTAGAATATGAACAATTTTTAGAAGAAAAGTTTAAAGTTGCTTTGAGAATTAAGATGGCTTTTTACCAAGATACAGTTGTACCTCGCTTAAAGAGCATAATGCGTTCCACAGGATTGCTCTTTAAGCAAGTTTGCTCTTTAAGCGAAACACCATTGTAAGAGACATGGGGTGGGGGGTGGGGACTGAGAACCCTGATTTATTTGTTGAGCAAGTTTTTGGTTGGTTTTATTTGTTAAGTGAAGCAAACATTCAGAGAAAATTCTGGTCTTTAAGCGAGTTACTCTTTAAGCGAAGCACTCTTTATGCGAAGTTTGACTGTACATGAATCCTAGTGAATACACCACAAGTGAATCACCCAAATCTGTTGGACTACTGCTTCTAGGCCAATGGCCAAGTTGTCTGAGGATTAAAGAGTTGAAGTCTTTTTTAAAAAATTCCCAAAATGTAAAAGCTGCTGTCCATTATGTGTTGTTCCTTCTGATGTCCTTGCTTTTACAGTGTTTCCAGTAGCGTTGCATAGATTTTTAAAAACATGTCTGGCCAGACATCCTGCTATGGTAATGGAGTAGACCGTACAACCTGCGACTCAATGCTGAATGTTGGGAGGCAGTAAATGACCTGACCCCCTAAGGGGGCCAACAGCTACAGATGGGGTGATGGGCCCCTTCAGTGGAGGAAATGCCACTGGAAACCATCATATTGGACCTAATGGCAAAAAGAGCAGAGGAAGAACCACTTTCTGATTCCCAATGGTCATGGAGGCGGAAGAGGCCATGCCAGATGGACTGGCTATGAAGGCACACCTTGTTAATATCCTCAAGGCTGTGGCAGTCCATTGCAGTCCCGGTGTTAAATCCTGCATGTCTCATTTCATATGTGCCACTGGAGATGGGGCCGCGATCACAGTGTGTGGGTCACTTCATGGCAAGCTGGGATCCACCTTAAACAAATTCATCCCAATGGCACTTTTCCTGCTTCAGGAAAAAATGCATTCTTGGATAAGAATTGCAGCGGTCAACGGCATAGATTTATAGATGTTTCCTTCAGCATGAATTTATCCTTGCTAGAGTTAAAAATGAATACTGTACACACATGAATTATACAGACACTTTAGAAAGCTCCTTTCCAAAGCCCCTGAAGATGCAAACATATCTACTGTATCTTAGCCCAGAATTAAACTCAGTACTCTGGTTGTTTACTAATGTGCGCCATCCTCACATTGAGACCTCCAGTGGTGTACTATTGTACTGCTTAAGTGCAAAATCAGCAAAGCAGTAGAACATGTTTTTATTTCTGGGACTAGGAAATTCTTTGAGACTTAAACTTGGAGAAAACAGTCTAGAAGTTTAAGACCAGAAAGGTAGCTTAAGTAAGGCTTAAAGAAACTTGTGTAACTTTTATGCTTCTATCTCATATTCTAATTTCAACATTTGTCTGCTGAGATGCACATTATTGTATTTTCAGCTGAGTTTTCTGGAGCTGCATTTTGTTGTTCAGTCACACAGTCGATTCCGACCCTCTGCGACCCCATGGACCACTGTCCTCCAGGCACTTCTGTCCTCCACCATCCTGCTCAACTCGCTCAGTTCTGTGCCCATTATCTCTACAATACCATCTAGCCATCTCATTTTTGGCTGCCCCCTTTTCTTTTGCCCTCCACCTTTCCAAGCATCAAGGCTTTCTCAAGTGAATCCTCTCTTCTCATTTGATGTCCAAAGTATTTCAGCTTCATCTTTACTATTTGACCTTCTAAGGAGCAGTCAGGGTTGATTTCTTCTAAGATTGACCTATTTGTTCTCCTCGCTGTCCGGGGACTCTCAAAACTCTCCTCCAACACCACATCTCCAAGGCATCTATTCTTCTGCGCTCTGCTTTCCTAATGCTCCAGCTCTCATAACCATACATTGCCACCGGGAATACCATTGCTTTGACTAGACGAATTTTTGTTTGCAATGTGATGTCTCTACTTTTCACTATGTTCCCCAGGTTTCTCATCGCTTGCCTCCCAAGAATCAGTCGCCTTTTTATTTCGTGGCTGCAATCCCCATCTGCAGTGAGCTTTGATCCTAGGAAAGTAAAATCTGTCACTGCTTCTACTTCTTCCCCATCTATTTTCCAGGGACTGATAGGTGCTGCATGATGGTAATCTATCTCTCCTTTGAAGCTAAGTCCATTTGTTTTTACTGACTACAAAAGAAATCGGGATCAGTTCCTTTCCAAATTTGATACATGCCTTTTTGAAATCCACTTTTTGATGGATCAGATTGGCAATAGGATTCCATAATCAAACAGTGTTTTCCCCCTCATTCAGATTTTTTGAGTTCTCTTTATTGTCTTCCAGATGTTCATCAACTCCATGCCCTGGTTGCCTAGCAAAAGGAGTTGAGACCTATAACACATTCACGTTCCTTGTTAATCCTTGCAACGATTGAGCCACCATGCAATTAGAATTATGTGTTATCACAAAATTAAATGGGTTGTGGAAAAGTTTTAGTCTGGTTCTTCAGCTAAGACCTATCTGATACTGGTTGCACCTGATCAGCATAAATAACAAGTAGTAGTACCCTAGACCTAAGAGCCGGTGAGGTAATGCAGTGAGGTAATGCAGCTGGTACTGCGTAGTGCTTCCCTGTGCAACTGCTCTATCATGATCTTATCAATGTCAATTGCACTCAGATGCTTTTTTCAACCATTTTGGGATTGCTTTGCCTGTTACTATTAGTATCACTTTTGCCCTTTTCTCACAGAAATGCTGTACACTACAGTTGTACCTTGCTTAAAGAGCATAATGCGTTCCACAGGATTGCTCTTCAAGCGAGTTTGCTCTTTAGGCAAAACACCATCGGAAGTGACCAATTGTGGGGGGGATTGTGAACCCCAATTTATTTGTTAAGCGAGTTTTTGGTTGGTTTTATTTGTTAAGCGAAGCGAACATTTAGAGAAAATTCTACTCTTTAAGCGAGTTACTCTTTAAGTGAGTTGCTCTTTATGCGAGGTTTGACTGTACTTAATTTTTCAGATCCTGATTAGTGAGAACTACCTTCTGTGACATGACCATTGTCATTACAAACACTGCCCACAAGAGGACTCCCCTAACCATGTATTATGTAACCTGTGGCACTCACCAGGTTGTTTTGCTAGCATCCTGAGAAAGGAACCTGACAGTAGCCAATGGTAAAGGGGAAGATATCTGCATTTATGAAGCCCTGCCTAGGCAATACCTGTACTGTGATCTCAGTTCAAAAAGCTAGTGGTATAAAATATAAGGTACAGGTTCGACTCACTCAGCATTTCCTGTACCACCATCATTGTGATTCAATCTAATTTAGCTTGGTTTCCCATTGTTTTTATATTTTTCAAACTGCACATTTAAAACCCACTATTTATAGAGTTGTAATGCAGATTCATTATCTGAATACTCCCTTCCTATGTTGATCCTTTGTTCGTCCATGAACTAGCTGGATAACCTCCAAAATGCATAAGATGATGAATGCATAATAAATGAAGATAATTCTGACCTGTCTTTTAGCACATCAGAATTCCTTCCTGTAGTGACACACCTTGAGGGCAGAGGGAGAAAAGTATTATTGGGAATATTAAAATCAAATAATTTTTAACTCTTAAAAAAACACCTTCGTTTTCTGTGATGATGTACAAAATGAAAGGAATATACACTTCCATCTGTCTTTCACTTTCAAAAAAAATATACAGAGAGTTTGCTCTTTGGCTTTTAATGTGATTTAATGTGATTTAGATGCCAGACTCTTTCATTAGAGGTGCAGTTTGAAAACACTTAAGCTTAGGCTTCAAAGTTATATATGGAAGCCCAGATTTCTGTTTCAATTGATTGTATTGTGGGCAACTGGGAAGAAACACAATTCTTCACTCTCCCTGCAAACCCCCATCCTTAGGCCAGTGCATCTGCTATGAAACTAATATATCCTACAGAAGTGTAGGTGGTCTGGATAGCTCAGTAGGATAGGTATCTGGGCTGAGACATCAGTTCCCCCACTGTACCTCCTTGGAGAAGAGCCAGACTATGTAGCCCTGGGCATGCTGCACATTCCCACAATGTCCCCAAAAGGAAAGAATGGGAAACTACTTCTGTGCATTCTATACCTAGAAAACACTGGAAAGGGTCACCCTAAGTCAAGATCTCTTTGATGGCACAATTATTATTATTATTATTATTTTAGGAAAAAAGAAAAAATACATTGCAGAAACTCAGACTTATCCACTTCCCTCCAGGCTGAATGGCAGAGGGGAAAAGTCCGGCAGCATTGGCAGCAGTGGTGTTCTTCTGGCCGGCCAGCCGCACAGCACAGCTGTTCCCATTTCCCTGAAGGCCAGGCCGGCCAAGGGAAGAGTCCAGTGGTGTCAGCGTCGTCATCCTTATGGCTGGCCGGCTGCACCACTCAGCTGTTCTTCTTTCCCTCAAGGCCGGGACGGCTGAGGGAAGAATCTGGTGGTGGTGGTGGTGTTGGCAGCATTCTTATGGCTGGCCGGCCGCGCTGCTCAGCTGTTCTTCATTCCCTCAGGTTGGCCTGGCCAATGGATGAGTCCGGTGGTGGCATTGGCGGCATTCTTATGGCGGCGTTCTTATGGCTTATAGTGTGTGATATGATATTGGGGGATATGAAGGGTCACAGCTTGGAAATATTAGTAAAGGTAAAGGTTGCCCTTGCTCAAAAGCCACTCATATCCAACTTTAGGGTTCAGTGCTCATCAAAGTACACAGAATGCTGTTACCTTCCCACAGAAGTGGTACCTATTTATCTACTTTCAATTTCTTGCTTTTGAACTTCTAAATTGGCAGGAGTTGGGACAGAGATAGGAACTCACTCCGTCGTGCAGCACTTTGGTCTGAACTGCTGACTTGCCTACCTTCTAGGCATTACTCTACACCAGACAGCAGCAGAAAGGACCAGTTCAAAATAATAAGTAGGATCATATTCATTCAATAGAAATTAGAACTGAGACCGTCAACAACATATTCATTCTTAAGACTAAAAATGACATCATCATCATCATCATCATCATCATCATCATCATCATCATCATCATCATCATCATCATCATCGGCTTTGGAAATATGTATTATACAATTCTCTGCTCTACTGTATGGCATCAAAATAAGGAATTTACCACAAGCAATTGTGAGCTTTTGAAATGTGATTTTATTGCAGGCTGCTGCTGATTTCATGGCTCAAGAGGGTGGACAACAAAGAAGTACTAAGTAAAATAAAACACACAAAATATAGAACACTAAAATACTTATTCAGTTGTATAGTAAAAGAAAAAGTCCACTGAAGTAAAAAGTAATTGTTCAGAAATGCTGCATGCAAAGTCAGTAGAGCCAGATGGTGCCCAAACTTCAGTAGGAGAGGA
This sequence comes from Furcifer pardalis, assembly GCA_030440675.1. NCBI lineage: Eukaryota > Metazoa > Chordata > Lepidosauria > Squamata > Chamaeleonidae > Furcifer > Furcifer pardalis. The sequence goes on from CP126890.1 coordinate 241,729,474, forward strand.
ACAAGAACTTAGTTAAATTATTTTCCTATAGTAGTGACATTAACAGAGGTATTTATTTATTTATTATTCATTCATTCATTCATTCAATACCTCACCTTTCTCAATATACAAGGACCATACATAGTTTAAATTAAGTGGTTAAAAACAGCTAGTTAAAATTGCAGTTTAACAAATTATATTGCAACCACCACTAAATTAAAACAATTCTGGGGAAAAATAAAACAAAGTGCAGGAGCCCTACTAATCCCTTTCCCTCTGAAGCCAGAAAATTCCTATACAGTAAAACACCGGATAACGATTGGATTGGATAACGCTAAAATCGCATAACATTAAGTAATCTGGGGAGGAGAATTGGATCGAATAACGTTAAGGTCCTATGGGATGGATTGGATAACAACCGCTAAAGCCTGTGTGGTTACAATGTATCTCTATGGAGCTTTAACGTTATCTGATCCATCCCATAGGATTTTAACATGGATCGGATAACACTAAAAATCAGATAACACCAAGACTTGTGGAACCAAGTCTTAGTGTTATCCGAGGTATTACTGTACTAGCTTTTCTGACATTAAAATAAAAGCACCCAGTCAATTGGATGCTCTACTAGCAAGAGAATGTCTGAACAGAGTTTTCTCCTTGGGATGTACCAACAGGATACCGTTCTCACCAATATCTCCTCTGCTCTAGAAAATCTGCTACTCCTCTACTCCTGAAAATCTGCTCCAGAAGCCCTTTTGAGCTGGGAATAGGAGACACTGCAGAAGGAATTGGAGAAAAAGTCCCAGCTTTTACCACCAGGATCTCCCACGAGATATGAGTTTGAACATGAGGATATGGGCTTTCGATGGATACCCTATAACCAGGATGGCGGGACTTCGGCTTCTTGAATCTACTTTGTTTTTTCGTTGCTTTGTTTTATTAGAACAAGAAAGTCATTTAATAAGAGACAGGTTCCAAACTGTGTTGAACATTGCATATACAAATAAAAATGTTAAAAATCAAAGGTGGATGATAAAAGTACAGAAACACCTGGTAAAATAGGTAAGAGCTAATTCTATTTAGCAGGCAAGGATATAACAGGCAAAGCTAAGGTGTAAATGAGACATGGAAAAGATTTACTAAATATTCAATTTTGCTTGCTATTTTAAAATTATTTTTAAACTGGCAGGCAAAGATACAATCGTCGTCATCTGCTACTCGTATCCAAGAATACATTTTCCCTGGAAGTCATTTTCACAGTTGATGGATGTGTCTCTAGTGACTCAATAAACCGATCCTGGCATGAAACATGCAACCACACACATTACACTGAATAGATGGTGGAGGGCATAGTTGAGTTAGATGAAGCTTCCATGTTTGTTGCGTAGCCTCTTCATGTCTGCGGCATTCTCCTTCAAAATGATCGGTAGCAGCAGAGATGGTCTGATGCCAAAGTGGGCGATCTATGGCTGCTGCTTCCCACATTTGTGGGTTCATACCCGACAACTTCATGGTTTGTTTCAGCTGGTCCTTATAATGCTACAAAGGAGCTCCACAAGCTCTCATACTTGAGCTCTTGAGCTAAGATCCACAAATGCCCTATCCATCTAAGATGATGGCCTATGATAGAAGCTTCAATGCTATTTACATGTGCCTTCTCAAGAACTGTGATGTTGGTAACATAGTCTTTGGATGAGGGCAGGGTAAAAATGTGATAAAATAAAATAAATAAATAGTCATCCCACTTGATGTTCAAGATGGACCTTAGCTTCTGTTGGTGAAAGTGCTCAAGTTTTTTGACTTCTTGGCGATAGAGGGTCCATGTTTCACATCCATACAAAAATGTTGAGGTAACAACAGCTTGGTAAACCATGAGCTTTGTATGAACTGTTAAATCTTTGTTCATGAAGACCTGGTGTGATAGAATCAACCAAATGCAAATTACCCATGTATCAAGCAGTAGGTCCTGCTCTAGCTTCTACCTGCAATGTAGAGTATTATTACAATTCCTTCATTTGTCCTTCAACCAAGATATTCAAAGTAGCCTATGGTAGCCATTTTCTTCCACAAGATTGGTTAGAGTCAGACCATGGGATGTGGCTGAACAAAATCATATTTACTGTACTTCATGGCTAAGCATGAAATCTGAACTCTAATTTCTCCAATTCCAACATTTTTTAACTACTAAGTACAGTTCCACAACACAAAAACCCTAAACCTCTTGAGACAAAACAAGTCCATTAGTCTCAGTTTAACATATCATACTGCCATTGTGGTGTAATAGGAAGATGTTGGAAAAGATCCTTCTGACTTACACCACCACCCCTTTAACCACTGATGCCAGAAAAACATCCCCTGAGTGACTCTAGTAGGCACAAGGAACTGCCATTGAAAGGCTGGGGAAAAGAGACCCATGATGCAAAAATACAACTAGAAACTAATGACTTGACAACTATGTGTGATCTGGCATTGTGAATTTTCTCACAGAGAGCAAATCTCCCTTCTTCCCTCATCATAGGCCAAATCTCTTGGAGGGGGAAAATCCATTATAAAAGAGGATTACAACCACCAAAGATGAATTGATGCCCCTCATAAAATTACAGGGGCAGAGTTTCTATTGAGGTCTAGGGAAGCTTCAGGCATGCCATTGCCCTCATCATCACTTGACTTGACTTGACACCTGGCCACCCAACTGCCCACCCCAATCACTTGTAAAAATCTTTTCTCTGCAGGAGCTGGAGTCTTTGATAATTTAGAGCTGTGGTTAGTACCTGGGTGTGAATTGTGGTTCCCTGCCACCAACACAGAATTACTGACAAAGAGCAGAAAGACTTGTCTCTTCTGAACTCAGATGAAGGGGAAAAGGGATGGGTGGGGCAAAGCGAAGTGGGATAAAAGTAAGTGAAATCATCTAGCCCAAGGTTGCCCAAACTTTTCAGGCCACAGGCTGGTCATGTAGTTCAGAAGGCCGGTCACTATGGCCTGGGGGCCAGATCTGGCCCGATACCAATTTATCCGGCCCGTGAAGCCCTTGTCGCTCCCGGAAGTGGAAGTAAAACGTGTACTTTACTTCCACTTCTGGGAGCAACAAGGACTTCTCGGGCTGGATTAATTGGCATCGGGGGCCAGATCTGGCTCCTGGGGAAGAGTTGGAGCACCCCTGATCTAGCCTTACCATGTGGTAGGGCACAAAATTGCTTTTCAAATCATGTTGCTGCTAAAGTATTCAGTAGAGACTGTCTTCCAAAACAACTCTATCACCTAAGATCGCATGCAATTCAAAACACAGCCAACCTTTTCCCGTGATTGTTCATGTTAATAGTAACAGTGAAGTGATTATATAATTCAGTATCCTCTAGCTCCAAAAAGCTAACTCAACAAGTACTAAGCTTGGATAGTCCAATTACACCATAAAGGTCCCTATTTTCCATCTCCTTTGCAGATAAAAGAGACTCTTCAATAAACTCTTCCTTGGGAAATAGCTCTTCACAGCCAGATAAAGCCATCTTTCGAAGCAGGTTGCATCAGGTTTTTCTCCGCACCTGCTTTTCCAAACACTCTTTAAAAGGCAACAGCATTACCTGGTATGTCAATAGTTCTACTCACAATTTACACGGGGAATGATGCCAACATTTCACCTCCTAAGGACCTTATTCATACAAAAAGACATTAAAACAAGTTAGCAGGTATTACTGCCTTTTAGAGATCATATTTCCAAAGGACACAGAGACAAGCATCACGACTCCAAATAAATGATGCTCCCATTTTACACACACTAACTGGGATTTTTTCTTCTTCAAAGGGAGCCAGAGATATGGCTTGGAGGCCACAGGCAGCCTGTAGTCAAAAGCTCCCTGTAAGCAATCAGTTCAGACCTTTTGGAAAGGTTATCTTCCATTCACCAGAACCTCTACACCAGGGGTTCTCAAATTACGAACTGTGGGCTGGACCTGGTCTGTGGCGCCAATTAATCTGGCCCATGGTTAGGATCCCACCATCACCACCAGAAGTGCCGCAAATGTGGAAAAAATGCACCAGAAGTGCCGCAGACGTAGTGAAAACATGCCAGAAGCACCACAAACATGGCAAAAATGCATCGGATGCTCTGCAATATGTGGCAAAAATGCACCGGCCACACCATGGGTGTGGTAAAAACATGCTGGAAGAGCACTGGAAGCATTGCAGACACAGTAAAAGTGCAGCCAAAGTGCCGGAGACATGGTGAAAACATGCCAGAACTGCAACAAATACAGCAAAAAAGCACCAGAAGCACAGCCGATGTGGTGAAAACATGCCAGAAGCCCCACAGACATGGCAAAAATGCACCAGAAGTGCACCAGAAGCATCACAGATGCAGTGAAAATGCACTGGAAGCCCCACAAATGCAGCAAAAAATGTGCCAAATGTGGCAAAACCAGCCAAAATGTGGCAAAAATGTACCGTCCTCGCTCCAGCCACCACAGGAAGTGGTGGAAGCAGCGGGAGGAACCACGCCTCCAGCCCGCACATCTGTCTGAGGGGGCATTTTCTGACCTATGGTGCAAAAAGGTTGGCCGCCCCTGCTCTACACATCTGAAGGATAATGGAAATGGGGGTGATAGAAGGAATATAGAAAGTTGAGACAGGAGTGCTCTGGCTCCCCCCCCCCTTTCCTTTCTGGCTGAGGGTCTGCTACAGCCAGCATGGAGACCATGGCTCTAAATAGCAGATGACCCCTGAGGGCATATGGCTTGCAGCAGAAAGAGGGTGTCCAATCCCAACAGCAGACAGTATCTGAAGTATAATAGCAGCTCCTACTGGGAGGCATCAGCAGCCTTTACAGTACCACAAGGTACTGTAATGCCTTTCCAAAAGTGTTTTTAAAACAAATTCTTTTAAAACTCATCCTTCAGAATCTGTTTTTCCTACTCTCCCTCCTGTTAGAGCTTCGTATGAGATTTCCAATGTCCAAAATGCTTTACAATCACATTCTCATTCGTTCATTTAACTGACGGCTGAAATAAGATTATGTGCCCCTTCTCTCACACAATCTCTCAAACCCCATGAAATACATTCAGGATCTTGGGGGCTTTACAATCAAGAACCCCCAATGCTCAGCAGCACAGAAAAGAACCCTATGCTCCAAGAGCAGCCTGCTCTTCCCTCTTCTGTCACCAGTCCCTCTCATGAGGCTCCCGGTAAGGCAAGCCCAGATGGATGAACACATCTTTCTCCGTGGGAGTGGGTATAACAAGGCCAGGCACTGCTTTGAGGCCACTGGGTCCACGCACCACGCCGCTGCTGAGGGCGTGTTCAGACAGACTCATACCCTTGGTCTTGGCGAGGGCTCTCATGGAGCGGTTGAAGTGGGCAGAGCCTGTGAAGTAAAGAAGGGCGCAAGCAAACTCGCTGTAGGGCACCACAATGATGTCAAGGCGCCGGTGATGTCGCTCGGGGCCTGGGAGATGGCACACGCCCAGGTATTTCTTCTGGCTCCCACTGTCTTCCTGACTCACCAAGTCATCGGTGAGAAAGCCTGGATATAACAAGGAAAGGCATCAAGTCGCAAGAGGGGAGAAGCAGGGATGGCAAACCTTGGTACTCCAGGTGTTCTGGAACTTCAATTCCCAGAAGCCCTGATCAGACGGAGTGCTGACTCAGGCTTCTGGTAATTGAAGTGCAAGAACACCTGGAGTGCCAAGGTTCACCATCATGGGACTCCGGTATGACTGATTGGCTATCTCCAGGGGTGTATCATAGGACAGTTCATATTGCCCAGTTCTGTGATATACAGTAAAACACTGGATAACGATTGGATCGGATAACGCTAAAATCGCATAATGTTAAGTAATCTGGGGAGGAGGATAACAACCACTAAAGCCTGTGCGGTTACAATGTATCTCTATGGAGCTTTAACGTTATCCGATCCATCCCATAGGATTTTAACATGCATCGGATAACGCTAAAAATCAGATAATACCAAGACTTGTGGAACCAAGTTTTAGCGTTATCCGATGTTTTACTGTATATTAGGGTAGAAAAAATAAACTAAAAATAAATAAATAAATTTTAAATTATAGTAGATTTAAATGAGACTTAAAATTTGCATTGTTAAAATTCTTTTTTAAAAAACAACAACCCCTTCCTCCTGTATTATAACAGTTTTATTTTAAAGTGTGCTATAGCTGAAATATCACAGTCTGGATATATGTAATCTAACTTTAAGTCTATATTATTAATATACAGTAATACCTCGGATAACGTTTACCTTGGATAACGCTAAAATCGGATAACGTTAAGTACTCTGGGGAGGAGAATTGGATCGAATAACGTTAAGGTCCTATGGGATGGATCGGATAACAACCGCTAAAGCCTGTGCGGTTACAATGTATCTCTATGGAGCTTTAACGTTATCCGATACATCCCATAGGATTTTAACATGCATTGGATAACGCTAAAAATCGGATAACACCAAGACTTGTGGAACCAAGTCTTAGCGTTATCCGAGGTATTACTGTATTCATATTCTAATTGGTTTTGCAAACAGAGTAACAGTTCTTGGATTGGGGGCCAATTTTTGAGATTTTATGGATTTCTGCATAGATAATTTAGGTTGACCATTCTATCCTCCACAGCGTTTGGTCTGTAAATACCATAAGAAATATCTGCAGTTCTCAAATTGGGTTTCTCCACAAATTTGACAGCAATACATAGAAGTAGTCTCACCCCTTTATCTGAGGAAGTCAACTCAATTCACAATAGTTCATATTTAAAATATAGCAGTTAGTTTTTAAGATACAACAATATTCTCATGGGCCTCCTGTTTACAGAACCTTAGAACTGAAGACTAAATGAAATCAAGGGTATTGGTATTTACACAGAAGACTTTCAAGAAACAGAACAATGCACGTTGCTAAATCAGGATAGACAAATAAAGCTCCCTACATATGCTTTTCATACATTGAACCCAAGACCTATTCCAGCTATTTCCAGGATGGGAAGAGATAATTACTTACAAGAAACCACTGAATATTAGAGATTTTGGTGTTGCTGCCCAGACCACTGAAAGACGATAATTATCACAACATACTCTGGTCTTTTTCTTTTGCTATTTCACATTATTTCTTAGATTCAAAGTTTTCCATCTTATGAACCTTGACTCCATCCCCACCCTGACCCAGATTTTGCAGTCTCATGGATACCCACATACCCTTTTTCCTGAGGACATCAAGCAGCTGACTGAATATTCCTTGGTGGGAGTATCCATCAGGGTGAGTTACTAGCACATCCACATCGCCACAGGTAGCCTTTCCCCGGCGGTATGAGCCACACGCCACACAAACTAGTCCAGGTTGGATAGAATGGGCTGCATCTCTGACCTCCAAAGAAAGAGAGACCAGAGGGCTGAATGAAGACATCATTTTAATATTGTTGCTTTAAGAAGAAGAGCCTTATTCGGTCAATAAAATGAGTACCCAGCATGTTGGGGGCAAAATGCTAATTAACTTGTGAACCATCCAGAGAGTGCATCAAGTGCTATGGGATGGTATAGAAGTGTGATTGCTTTGCTTTGCTTATTGGATCAAAGGACTATGTAATTCAGTAGTCTATTAACATTATGCTCAGTCATCATCTGTGGAAGGCAGGCCAGAAGAATGTGATCACAACTCCTTTTGGGGTATTGCCCCTAACATAGAGGTGATATAGAGGCCATAATGACTACGATTCGATCACAATGCAGTGCAATAATCCAACTGCCCAGCATTGTGTACATTTGGTGGCATAGAAATGCAATAAATAAATCTGATGCTATAAATTTTTAAAACAGAGAACAGTGGAATTATAGTTCAAAACCTTTAGCAAGAAAGCTAAATTCCACTATCATTCCACATCAGCCATGCAAATAAAACTGAATTTATTTCATTTATAGTGCTTCTCCCAGTCTGAGATATGAAGGGCAAACAGCTTGGAGCTCTGTCCCTTGCTTTTAGACAATTCTACTGAATCCAGTTCTGGTTCTTTATATGTGTTCACAGTCCTGCCTTTACCTATCTGGGTGGTATGCCACCCTACTACCCTGGACATCTCAAATTTCATCTGATTTTGGAAACTAAGCAAGGTTGGATTTGGTTAATACTTTGATATGAGACCAGAGAAATCCATGAGAGGATAGGAAAGGAACTTGCCTGAAACGAGACCTGCTGATAACACTACATCACCAAAAAATAAATATTGGCTGCTATTTGGTCTAATCCACATGTCCTATACTAAATCAAGTGCGCTGAATCCAAACCTGAAGTCCGATTCTGCCTAGGATGTCAGGATATTAAGTTAATTACATGTATAGATGCGATAGTCCGGTTTATTAACACAGTTGCACCTATGCATCTTTAGTTCAAAACAGAGTCACTATGTCCTAGCTGTACTATCCAATAAGATGGTTTCACACTAGAGACAAGCCCTTGGTCCATCTTGCCTTATATACCTATTTCTGACATTAGCTCACTGACTGCTAGAACATGCATGCCACCAGGGGACGTGATTCTGCTGAGGTGGCAGCAGTGGTAGCTGCAACTGTTATAACGTTCTCATGTAAAAATACATTACCCAATTACCAACCATTTGAACAGCTTATAGCACACCTATAATTTAAAATCTGTACATGATAGGCAAATTCTGAGTTCAGATTTTGAATCAGCACACTCGATATCATGTAAATCACATGTGTTATTCCCAGTAGCAAAATTGTTGTGGTGCAGTGAATCATTCAGCAATGCTGACCTAGATAGACCAATGCCATGCCTCAGAACAAAGTAACCTCCTACATTCCTTCTCAAAATCCATCTGTTTTTTTGGTGACTTGCAGCCTGATAATAACCTTCTTAAAATAACATCCTGTTACTGGAAAAATCCAAACATGTCATCTCCCCTGTTAGAGCAGGAACTGTGTGAAAAGGCAAGAAGCAGATTATCTTTTAGTCTAGTGGTGCCCAAACTTTTTTTCTGCCTGGCTGGTCCTACCCTTGACATGCAGTTGCGGGGGCTGAAGGTAGGCTGCTCCTGCTGCTGAGAGTTTTGATGTCAGCAGCGGCGGCAATTGTGCTTTGTTCCCACTGCTCTAAGCAGCCTCTGGTTCGGTCCCATCCCCTCTTGCAGCCTTTGCCAAAGCCAACTGCCACGTTGGGGAAATTTTCAGAGCCTCCTCCGTTTCAAGATCCGCGGCGCTGGGAGAGCCCCTTGGCACAGCAAGGCTGACATCAGCGCAGTGCACCAGGTTTACCCTTCCAGCACTGAGCATTTTGAAATGGAGGAGGCTCCGAAAAATTTCCCCAACGCGGCTATAACAAAGGCTGCAGATTGGATGGGAACGAGCCAGAGGCTGCTCGAAGCAGCGGGGACAAACCACAATTGCCACTGCTGCTGCTGTCAGGCGGTGGGGGCAGGTGGAGGGGCGGTCCGTGGTGAGCCCGGGGACTCACCATGTGCTGCATTAATTATATGCACAGGCCTAATTGGGCCCACAGGTCATAGTTTGGGTGCCCCTGCTTTAGTCAGTGTTTCTCAACCTTTGGTTATTTGGACATCAATTCACAGAAGCCTACGTCAATTCCCCAAAACACTGATCAGCCAATGTACTGATTTAGGATTCAGGGAAATGAAGTCTCCCTGTGGGGTGTGGTCTCCACGTTGGGAACTGCTACTTTAGATGGAAGCAGATGATCAGGCCAGTAAAAACGTAAGTAGCATAACAACAATAATCAGTCCCCTGAAAAATCGGGAGCCTCCAAAGCAAACAGGAAGGAGACAATACTTTGGTCTTTCTTTTTTAAAACTTGGAAAGGTTACTTTGGTGAACTGCAACTCCAAGAATTTCTGGATGGCTACCTGGAGGGATTCAGAGAACTTTATGTTTTTTTTTTAAAGAAAACTTTTCCAAGCTCTTGTTGAGTCTAAATTTGGTTGGCAACCCTGCCCCCTGTCCTGCTGCAAAAAAACATCAGTAGTGGAGACAGGTCAAGAACTGGAACTCACAGCCCACTGGCTAAAGGACAAAGAAGAGATCCTCATTCATCCGTTTCCCTACACTGACAAACCTCTTACAGCTTCATTAAAGCATCAAATGAAGGTGATTTGGGTATGCAGGATTATGGGTGTTATTATGGTGCCAATCATCGGTGCCGCAAAAACAAAGATGTGATTGTTAGTTTAGAACACAGAGGTTGGCACAGTGGGTGGGGTGGGGAGGGCACCCGGGAGGGCAAGGACCTCTTGTCAGTGTCCAGGATCATCCTTCATTAGTGAGGGATAAACCCATTAACCTTTGCCCTGCAACATTTAAGGACAGTCCTCATGGTTTTTCTAATGCAGATCTCCTCTCTTTGCATCCTCAATTAAGTTTTCCTCAAAGCAACACAGTGTCTTGGATCTTGGACAGGCAGCAGCTAATCCCCTCATTCTCCTGCTTCTTCCCACTCACCCCACCTACTGTAGACTGAAGTGGGCAAGCGATGGGTAATCCCATCAAACCCACAAAAGGCCCACTCCCAACAGCAGGGGCTGCCGAAAGAAACTTAATCCCATGGAAAGTTGGATGCCCTATCTGGCAACCATGCATTCTTCAGGGGCAGGCACTGTGACTGAAGGACAGTGTCATGCAGCACAGTGCTGCCATGGCAATGTCAGGATACAGGAGAAGCAATGAAAACGTGTTATAGGACTTAGATCAGGGGTGCCCAAACTACGGCCCATGGGCTAGATCCACCTGATGCCAATTCATCCGGCCACACTGCCCTCGTCGCTCCCAGAAGCGGAAGTCAAATGGGCGTGTATTACTTCCTCTTCTGGGAGCATTAAGGGTGTTGTGGGCTGTATGAATTGGCATTGGGGCAGATCTGGCCCATGGGCCATAGTTTGGGTGCATTTTACTTCCACTTCTGGTGGGAGGAACCACGTGACTGGCCCACTGGACCACATGACTGGCCCACTGAACCACATGACTAGCCCATGGCCTGAAAAGTTTGACCACCCTGACTTAGATCCATGACCCTGTAACTCAAACATTTCTTACTAACCCATCAGGCTCAGGCACAATCGTGGGCAAGCACCATGAAGAGAAGTGGAAGGCTTGGAAAAACTAGCAAAGCTTCCTTTCTTCACCATGCTGAGATTTACAAGGTGTTTTGAGCCACTGTTCTGCCATGAGACACTCTGGGAACGGTTTTGAGAAGGACTGGCATAACGGGGCCAGGAGTTCACAAAAACAGAGATGCCAAATTACAGCAGAAGATATGGGCTGGGGATTCCCACTAAGACAGACACAATTCTAGGTTAGCTACAGAGATTTAGAACAGGGATTTTCAATCTGTGGCCCATGGGCTAGGTATGGCCCACGGTGCCATTTCATGTGGGTCCCCCGGCTTCTTCCATACCCAGAAGTGCCATGTGTGGCAGGCAGGGCAAAATGGACGTCTGGCCCCAGAAGCTGCCTGAGAGAGTGTGACCCAGCCCTCAGTTTGAAAAGGTTGAGAACCCCTGGTCTAGAAGATGGCCTTGCATCAACTTGAAAGGCAAGTAACACAGGCTTTGCTCTTGTAGGAAATACAACTTTGGCAAACCTCACCTGAATCATAGTTCATTTGGGACCCAACATCCATGAAGGACCAAATATTAAACCTGCAGTTGTTATCTCTGACATGATCTGGAAGGAATGCTCCCAGAAGGAAATGGTCCCTAGGAGACAGAAGGATGGGATATGATTTCCACGGTGACTATCTGTCTCTCTCTTTGCATCTCATTATCTTTGGAGGGATGTTCTGCCAAGATGTTCTGTCAAGAGTAACCATATCAGAGAATGAACACTCTGCAGCACGAAAAATTATATTAAGATAGCAGGAGGGTACTTCAAATAGTTGGCCGAGCACAGAAATTGAACTGAGTAATTGCTCAGTGCAACTGATATTTCAAAGGCTAGCCTGGGTAATACTTCCTCTTTATCCCTGGCTGAGAAAGTCAGTGATATTCTTTATCAATTTCTTTAGGTATGTATTAGTCTGAAAAAGCAACTCAGCCAATCTTGTGTTCATGAATTGAAGGTCTTCAGTTTTCCTTGTTTTCTAACCAACAGCCATTTCCCTTATACATTTGAATGGGGTAAAATAAAGAGAGAAAAATACATAATTTATCCCATGCTACCTTAATTAGCCCTAGGGGTGGATTCATTTCAATGTGTACATAACTATTGTTTCCTTGTCTGGGTGTCATTTCCAACCCATCCAGTCTACAGTTTGAGTCGTGAAAACTGCTACCCAGCCTGAATATAAACACATGGGCAGTAACAAATGAAAAGTCAAGCAAGAGTAGACTAGCCATGTGGAGTGGTACATTCCAGGTAACATGACATAGTTATGGCTAAATAGTCTACATATCAGAATAAGATGACACCGAACTGCCACGTGGTCAAAAACTACATAGAAGAAGAAGAAATACACCAAAAGGTCCTTCACAGGTCCCTCAAGTCCATAACATTGGACCCTCAATCATTATCTGTCATAGGTAAAGGTAAAGGTCATCCTTGCTCAAAAGCCGTATCCAACTTTAGGGTTCAGTGCTCATCTTTGTTTATAGCCAAAGAGCCAGCACTGTCTGTGGCTGCAGAAGTTTCCGTGGTCATGTGGTAGGCATGACTAGACATGCTGTTTACCTTCCCACCAAAGTGGTACCTAATTATATACAGTACTTACAATTTTTGCTAGGTTGGCAGGAGCTGGGACAGAGAAGGAAGCTCACTCCATCATGTACCACTCAGGTCTCAAACTGCTGACCTGCCAACCTTCATTACATCAAGTTCAATGTCTTACCTGCTAAGCCACCACAGTCCCTACAACTTGTTTAAAATTATAGTCTATGTTCAAAGCCATAACAGCAGAAGTTCTGACAGGAAACTCACAGTCTGTTCTATTTCTGCAGCTTCCTCCCTTGGCATGCGCTCTAGGAAATCCTCATAGTGCTTCAAGCCAATGGCCTGCTGGTTTGTGAGAGAGGCCTTAGTGCGGATGTCATCCAGTGTTCGAAAGCCCTGCCCAGGAGAGAAATCCAGATTTCAGTAAGCCTTGCTAAGGTAAGTCACTAGCGCTTATACTTTGCCAGGTTCTTTCAGCTGATACTGTGGGAGAGGAAGAAGGAATTGATTCCTTGGATAATTGTCCCATTTTCAGACAAGCGGTTGCAGATACACAGGGCAAGATTTTCCTATAGGCTAACTAGGCTTCAGCCTAGGGCCTCAAGATCAAGAGGGGCCTATATATTGATATATATCACAGTAATGATGTATTTTATTATCTCTCATGTAATTTACAAACTTATAAATGGGAGGTGAAATAGCCACATAAGTGGAATAGCCTAGGGCCTCTTTTCATGTAAATCCGGCCCTGCAGATACAGTAACCTTAGTGGTGACAGGGAGAGAACTCTTTCACTAGGATCAATCAAGGTAATGATACAAAGCCCACAAAAACAGGCAGTGCTGGTATTTCTAGAGGAGAATGGCACAATGGACCAAACATTGGTCTGGCACTAACTCTTTTGCAAGAAAATCTGAAGGGACCAAATGTGAGACAATTTGCAATGACACAAAGAAATTATTGATAATGCAAACAAAGCAAAATAGAACAAAACAGATTTAAGCAGTGATGACACATTATGTCATTACCCACATTATGAGGTAAAGATGGGGAATATTGTTATTACATTTTTATCATAGACCAGGGGTTCCCAACCTTTTCAAGCCGGGGCCGGGTCACACTCTCTTAATCAGCTTTGAGGGCCGGACGTCAATTTTGCCCTGCCTGCATGATGGAAGTGGCCATTTTGTCCCAACGGCTTCAAAGGGGTGGCCATTTTGTTTCTTGAATGCCCTTGGAGGGTTGAGGGGCCACATGAAATGGCATTGCAGGCCTTAGGTTGGGAATCCTGTCATAGAACTTGCAAGTCGTGTAGCCATTCCCACACTAATAACTTAACACAGTAGCCTTCCTCAGATACAACTGACTTTGTGAATTTGTAGTCAAGATATGGAGACAACTCTAAGTAACCAATAAAAACATCTATAAAAGTTCCATTTCTAGCACATTATTTTTTCACACCATATTTAGTAACCAAAACTAAGTGGATATTAGACTGCTTTGTAACACAGCCACAAAATAAACAAAATTAACTAAGAAATCCCATTATCAACACTGCAGTGTTATTGTTCAAAGAAGAAGAAGAGCAAATTACCTGCTGGTACCACATCTGAGCAGTCTTTACTCCTGCTCCCCAAATATTGGAGAATATTTCCAGCACTGACACATTCTCATTGATGTGGTCAAGCTTTCGAAGGTGCCCACTCTCCAAGATCTCTACAATCTTTTCTGCCATCTTCTTCCCAATCCCAGGGATCCTACAGGCTTCCTGGAAGAAAATGACAAAACAAGAGTTGGTTAGAAGAAAGGCATGAATGTTGGGTTATCCTGGACAGTTGGTGTATTTTTAGTTTGGATGTCTCTAGTTTTATTTGAATGCTTTTTTTTAATATTAGGGGTGCTGCCAGGTTTTCATGACACAGACACCACCCAGACAAGCTTTATTCCTAGAGTAGATTCCAAACCTATGAGATTTATACATACAAAAATCTTATGTCTTTGCTTGCTATGACTATAAATCTTTTTCCTTGCCTTGAAAGCCATTTGGCTTCATCTCTACTCTTTTCTTTGTCCTCATAACCTGCTGATCCAATTTAAGTGCCAACCACCTACAAAAGGGGTAAACAAAACAAAACAAAATAAACCAAACCAAACAGAAACATTGTGGCACCTTAAAGACTAACTGCTGTATTTTAATGTTAGCTTTCATGGATCAAGTCCACTTTGTGAGATATAGGAGTGAGACTTCATGGCGTCAATTTATACACATCAGGTACAACCTTGGTTCCTGATCAGCAGATGCGAGTTTCTAGGAGCACAAATCTGCATGTAAACAAGGCAGATAGAAGCATGCATTTTGTTGTAAAGGCCAAAACTTCACAACTAATCCGAATAACAACCAGAGATCATTGTAAAAAAACCATATTGTAAAAAAACCATATTGATTTGTATACTTATCTGTTATGGTAAATAACCACTCTGTAACTCTGTACCTGATGTGTATAAATTGATGCCATGAAGTCTCACTCTTATGTCTGAGGAAGTGGACTTGATCCACAAAAGCTAACATTAAATGCAGCAATTAATCTTTAAAGTGCTGAAACGTTTTTGTTGTTTTACTCTCTGATATGCTTGAAACACAGACTAACACAGCTACTACTCCAAAGGGAGAGATACAAGAATCACAGTGAGATGTTCAGCTGCTCCAAATACTGGCAAGTTCCAGCTACTTTATAGAAAATGTAAAAGGAGAGTTATTTGAGAAGAGACCTTTCAAATTTACCTGGTAAGAGGTAACTGGTTTGTGATAGCTCTTAAGCACATTAATAGCTTTGGAGTAACTCAGAGCCCGCCATTTGTCCCCTTGGACAGAGTAGGCTTTTTCCAGGAGCCCCAACTTCTCAGTGAGGCAGTGATTATGATTCACTTTCTTGCTTTCAGAGGACTGAGCACAAACCCACTTGCCAGTGGGAGACAACACAGAAGATTTTCCTGGGAAAGTGTTCAAGTCGTGGCCCGACTGCAGTGCTTCTAGTTCCCCCGAGGTGACAATATGTTCTTCACCTTCCATTCCTTCATCATCTGAGATCCTCTTTTGGAGAAAGGCAGAACAGGACAAATAAAATACAAATGTTACTTTTTCTAAGCAATTCCCAGGCACCAAGAAGGAACAGTTTAAAATGCTGAACAATCTACATAACACTTAGGCTACCTTAAGCAAAACAGATCCAGAGTCAAAGTCAACAAATATCTGCTATGTTGTTTGTAGTGTGTAACCATAATTCTATGTTGTTTGTCAAATAAACTCTGGCTTATGGTTATCCTTGCTATACCTTCTAAGTACTGTATACAGCACAGAGAAGTGTGTAACATACCTACCTTTTTGTTTCCCATATTACTGAAGTCATGTACAGTATAACAGACATGAGCAACAAAGAGCCTGCATGATGCTTTTATGTGCAGCTTCTGGAAACCCAGGGAAAGCCCCAACTGTATTTCTCCATAGTCTATCTCATCAGTATAATGGGAGACAGGAGATTTTAGGTTTTCTTCCCTTTCTCAGTACAGTAGTACCTCGAGTTACAAATGGCTCAAGTTACAAAATGTTCACAATACAAATTAAAATCAATTGAAAATAATGGCTTGAGTTATGAATTTTTCCGGATCAGATTAATTGGTTTTCAATGCATTCCTATGGGAAACAATGTTGGAATGCATTAAATTTGTAACTCGAGGTAGCATTGAATCTCCCAAACAAAGGGAAACACTGTCTCCATGCCTCAAGTGAAGATAGGAAGGCAGTGAATCTAGCTGGGATTGCTGAGGAAGAAAAGGAAAGCTCCTTCCAGAAAAGTAATTTTAAGTACTGTAGTACCGTGCCATTCCTCATTGATCTTGCAAAAGATGAATGTGAGCTGAAAAACTTCCCAGGTCCCCAAAATGGCTGTCTGGGCTTATGTGTGATTCTGTACAGTGGTACCTCAAGTTACGAACACCTCGTGTTTCAAAAATTTCGTGATATGAATGAAAATCCATTACAAATAATGCCTTGAGTTAAGAATTTAAATTCGTAACTCGAAATGCGGTTTCCTACAGGAATGCACTGAAAACCAATTAATCTGTTCCAGATGTCAGGAAAAAAAAGGTTTTCAATGCCTTCCTATGAGTATCTCTCAACCAAAGATACTACTTTGCAATGGTTAACTTCATTAGTAAATTCTAATCTAACCTTTAACAAAATGCTCAAAAATGAGATACCATTAACCAAACATACCCCTTTGGCTTCCTGCTGCCCTGAAGAGTTTCCTTCACCATTGGGAGAACTGGTTCCTATATTTGATTTAGCCTCCAGCTCCATGATAGGACTCCCTATTTGAGGTTGGACCTTCTCTTCAGTCACATATTGTGACTGCCTTTTTGATAGGTCTGCTGCATCCAAATACCTGTGGGGGGGGGGAATCAATGTACAGCCAAGCACAATCATTGATTTGAAGGTATATTCTCCATCCTATCCCATCAAAAATCCAGAAGAACAGGAAAAGAGGGTGGCAGAGTTCACACTTCAATCCCTGGCTCAATTTTGTTATCTTCAAGCTCTGTTTCAAGTAGAACAGCATTATCTTTCAGTAACCATCTTGATTTGGGGAAAACTACTTCTAAATCACTAAAAAGAGAGATGTTAGGCTGTAAGTAAGATCTTGTTTTGTCTACCATAGTTTCTTTTACCATGCTAGATAGTTCTACTCTAATTTTTCTAAAAATACAATAGTTTAATAACAAATAGACTTCCTAGCATGCTGGTACAATTCAATATCAATGGCGCATGTGGCTACTGAAAAAGGCTGCCTTTCAAATGAAGAGGTCTCTGCCTCAGTTTTGTGCAAATTGTTGGCTCCTGCCAACACAGCTTAAAATGGTACTTTGTTAGATTACAATTTGCAGTTTGAAAATGTAACTTTTCAAGTCCTGGTCCTGTCACACTGATTGCAAGTGCTATGCATGGGTGACTGCAGAAGGCAACATGCAACATGACCAAATTAGAGTTCACATACTTTAATTCAGCACTTTTACTGGGCTGTTTTTCAAACAGAGATACTATCTCCCACTAAAACATACTTTCCCAACCCCTGCCACAGATTTTGATTATCGTTCTTTCTTCTCTGTATATTGTGAAGATGAGAAATGTAAACCTTGCCAACAGAGATGAGTTAAAGTATATAAGAGAAGCCCCTACCGCTCTGGGATGAAGAAATTATGTCCAGTAGTGTCCAAGATCTGCTGTGCTGAAATACATAAACTCAACCACGATGCTTTCACCAGCTGCAGTCCTTGTGGTACTCTGGAGAGTTTGAGGATCCGGAAGGCCCGGTCACAATCCATACCTTCATCCACTATAATGTGTGTCACCTCTGAAGAAAGCTGATTGGAGACACTTCCCCCATTCTGGATGATTTGCTTGTGGAAAATCTCAGCCCTGGCCTGTCCAATTCCAGCTTGAAGAATATAGGCTACGACTGGCTTCAACCACCCTGCAAATGAAAGCCACCAAGGAGTAAAGCTCAACAAAGCAGAGACTGGCACACCTTATCTGAGTGGTGGGAGTCTGACGATGTTTCCATGTGAGTGGATTCTCCCAGGGTTTGAATGCCGCCACCGCCACCGCCCCCCCGGGACTGGAATCTTAAAACTGCAGGAATGAAAAGGGTCTCAGTGTTCAATAAGATTAACTCCCTATTACAGCAGGAAAGACAACCATCTACCGGTAATGAAAAATAAATCTCTACTTTTGAAGTAACTAATTCCAATGTCAAACAGTTCTTACTGGGTTAAGTAACTTCTGTTAAAGCAAACTAACGAAACTAAAAGAGCCCACAGTAACCTAAGATAGTATAGGAGACTATCTCACAGCTTCACAGGGCTAGGAAATTAAATAAAAAAACTCACCTTTCTTGCCCCTAGCTTCTTCTTTCAGTACCTTTAAAGGCACTTTCTTCTGTGAATCATCTCTTAGCTTTTTTCTTTTGGGGAAAGCTTTGACAATTCCCTGGGGCTCCATGGAACATGGGTGCTTCCTTCCTCGGCAGGAGTAAGCAGCCTTTCTGAAGAAGACAACAAAGAGAACAAGAATTATCTTAGTTATTTAAAACAATTATATCTTATAGTCCACCTAATTGTACCAGGGCAGTTTACAAAATGTAACAAAAATAAAAACAAAAAAAATGAGAGGAAAAAAGATGGAAGCTACATGACATTAGTAGCTACATCATATAACTTTATAAACCAATTAAAATGTGTGAGCAAACAAATAAGTTTTGGCCAGACAACAGAAAGAATGCAAACTGATGCCTCTTCCTGAAGTTCCACAATCCAGGCCCCATAACAAAGAAGGTCTCTCACTTGTTTTCATATAATGTATTGAAGATATCAGGGTACCAAATCATGCAGAGAAGCACTCATACTTTGAATTAATTAATTTCTATATCACCCATCTAGCCAAAAGGCCATTCTAGGTGGTGTACAGTAAACCAAACATAAAGATACATAGAAATATGGTGTCAGAATCAAATATTAAACTAAAACAGATTAGAAATTGTATTACAATACAGGACCGGCCCATTTATGATGACTGTAAAAAAGCATTTCCACAGGGGATACATCAGTGAATTAAGAGGCAAAATGTACAAAATGTCTCCTTTAAAAACTCTGTTTTCAAGAGCTTCAGGAAGGCTTATTGTTCAGACCTGATGAAGTGGGTTGACAAATGTTTCCATAGTGTCAAAGCCACAACCGATATGGACTACACTCTGGTGACAGACTTTCTTCTCTTGGTGGGCACTCCTGGGAAAGGCATGTTGTCTGAACAGGACTACTCAAAGAGAGGCTTTGAAGTAAACGGGCAGCCAGTGCAGTCTGGATTTGTATGATATGGCTCCACCTGATTACTCCAGCCAAAATTGTGCCCACATCATTTTGTAGTAGTTTTTATCATAATTTTAAGGACAACCCCATGTGTAACACATTGTTCCAATCCAAGTTCACATTTACCTGGCTAGAGAGCACTATAGCCAAATTATATTATTCCAGGATATGTCACAGTTGGCAAGCCAAACAAAGTTGATAAAAAGTACTACTGTCCATTCAGACCAGCAAGGATTGAGGTTTCTGCCTTATGGAGTGTTACACATTGCACCAACTAAGAGGGAGTCTAGCCTTATATAGAACATGCTGAATGCCCAGTTTGCAGACATAAGAGCAACCAAGCCACAGGACCTCGGTCCAACTTGGAGTCACTCTCACTTTACTATATTTCCTCCTGCCATTTACTCCATCTAAACACTAGATCTCCAGTCACACATCAGAGAAGTCTTAGATGAAACATAGAAACAAAGCTAAGTGTTTTTGACATACTCCTGAGAACTCACTGGAATGTCCTCCTCTAATAGCTTAATATAAATGTTAAAAAACAAGGATGACAAAATGGAACCCCACAGTGCAATTGCCATGGGACTAAACAGAATTCTTTCAGCATCACTTTCTGAAGCCAGGCATGCATGTAAATGTAGAAACCATTGTGTCTTCTTTACCAACCCAGAGAGACAGATAAATGATGGCAAGACTGCAAGGGCTTTGAAGGTAATATAAAGGAGTCTCTGCTGAATGCAGCAGACAAAAAGCCAACATAGGGATTTAATCAATATAGTGTTATCAGTGACAATAAATGTGAATCATTTGAGAAGAAGAGTTCTGGACAGAGGTGAGTGGGCTAAGGTAAGGCAACTGGAGATCAGAGAGGGGAAACTGCAATATATACACAAGAGAAGTCCAAATCATGAGTTACCATTTTCACTGAGGAGACAAGAGTCCTCTATTTTTACAGTGTTGTCTAGAGAAATGTGACACAATTTGATGGGACTCAATACAAGGAGACAGGGAACCTGTAGGTAGACAAAACTATATGGCTGTGCAACAGGGTAGACAGTAATGATGCCAATGAATAATAACTATATACTTTATTTATTTCATTTATATACTGCCCATCTGGGAGACATATTCCCACATGGGCATTGTACATAATTAAAAAAACACACACAGTATAAAACATATGAAGAAGGGTAGGCCTAAGAAGAAAGATGAAAAGTCTAGTTCTGAACACACTATTTATATTCAGATATAAAGAAAAATCAAGAACTGCCATAACTCTAGCTCTGAATGTGAGTGGCATACAGCAAAGATTGTGTGACCAATAGCAGCACTGAACAACTGAGCAGCAGTCACTGTTCAAGCCAGGGAGAGATTCATAGTGTTTTGCTCAATGGTTCTTTCTTTCTTTCTGCATGTTGTGGAG
Organism: Furcifer pardalis; assembly: GCA_030440675.1. NCBI lineage: Eukaryota > Metazoa > Chordata > Lepidosauria > Squamata > Chamaeleonidae > Furcifer > Furcifer pardalis. Next base: position 241,750,455 of record CP126890.1, read on the forward strand.
ATAACAAGCAAAAGAGCCAACTATTTTAACACTGGGAGAATAAAAGAAACAGCCAATCTTGCTGGAAGAAGGGATGACAAAGTGTCTACTAGCAGGCTTCTTGTCCTTGAGAAGTTTGAGATGTAAAGAAACATTAAAGTATAAATATTAGGGAGATATCACGAGGTGTAGAATTGGAGAAGTTTGGGTAAAGTTGGCTATCATTGGCATATAACTATGTTAAAAGCCATGAATTTAATGAGATTGCAAAGCCCAAGAGAAAATAATTTATGATAGGGTATAACAGGGATTCTCAACCTGTGGCCCGTGGGCTGAATATGGCCCACAGCACCATTTCATGTGGCACTCCACTGCCTCCACTATACCAGGAAGTGTCATGTGGTGCAGGAAGGGCAAAATGGCCGGACAGCCACCAAAGCTGTCTGAAGGAGCGTGACCTGGCCCCCTGCTTAAAAAGGTTGAGAACTCCTGGAGTATGTAAATCAGCATCTTAAGATCACGTCATCCAAAGAGGAAGGTAGGCAACTAATCAAGAAGAGTAGCAAGCTGTCTGTTTTTTGGAAGATATATATTACAACAGAACCCAGTATAGATATAAAATATCTAGAACCTTTAGTTCTCCCATTGTTGATGAACTAACATTTCTATCTGTAATTACAATTACCTAGGCCGCCAGGAACTGATGGGAATGGGGAGTTTAACAGCACACACAAGAAAGAGCCAAGGCCAGAGTTGCCATTAGCTAGAGCAATGCACATGTCAGGTGTCAAAAGTGCTAGGGTAGTGGCAGAACTGCTACTGCCACCATCAACACACCCACCCACCACAAATTGCTACTGGAGTCAGCCATAACTATACACCTTTTCTGAACCTGCCCACCTCCCTGACACAGATGTTTCAGCAATGTATGTGCATAATTTCTGGCTCTTAAGGTTCCCTTCCCTCAAAACAACAGTTGTGTCTTAGAGATCAAACTGTGTCATGGCACACTTAAATTTTTTGGCCATCTCTCCAAAAAGGCTTTGATCTGAGCCTGTCCCTGCTGCTTAAGCTGGGAATTACTCGCACAGCCAACCAGAAGAAGCCACGATACAAAGTAAACCAGAGAGCAATTTGGAGAATGAAAGCATTGCCCTCCTCTTCCCCAACCGCTGTTATCTGTCAGGAAGGGGCATGCATGGTGCTCATCCTTTTTTGCTTTTAATGATGAGAGATCTTACACAGCATTGGAAAGAGAAATCAAAAATGAAAATGGCTAATCTATTATGACAAAATGGATCCCCAGTAAACTCACTCATTTCCTAACTGGAGATAGAACTCTGTTTCTATGCTCTCTTTTTATTGAGCTCTCTGTGTTTGTGTGTGTGAGAGAAGGAAATGAAAGGAAGCAGACAAGAAATGCAGCTATGTTAGTCAACTCTCCACCTTCAAAACAAGGCACAGATAGATGGAGAAGCATTCAGGACTACTTAAAACTTGGGGGAAATATATATTTTTTCACCTCAGCCACTAACCTAAACTATAACTATTGTTAAGGACAGGTTGCATATACAGTATTCACAGTTTTAGGGGTCTAGGTTTCAATGTCCGGGTTGCATCATAGGTTGCTATGGCTTTGACAGAGGGACAAACATAATCACTTATATATTATTTCCTGTTTTACTTTTTCAGTTTCCATCTAAGTTGTGGCCAAAAGAATACCTGCCTGCCTACCAGTTCATAGGTATCAAAACACACTATTATTATTTTTTTGCACTCGCTCTGCTTTTTTTGCACTCGCTCTCCTTCTCACCCTTGTTCAGCCCATCCCATGTTGCTGTACCACTTTTTAATGGGAAGACAAAACTTTCTCCAACTCACCTCCTTATGTGCCCACTTGCTGACTGAGAAGGCAGGTAGGCAAACAAGTAGACATAAGAGCCTCCTTTCATCCAGTAATGCCTGTGAGGGGCTATTTGGCCACCACTTCCACCCACCCAACAGTGCTTTCTGTTTTGAGGCCTCCTCAGTAGCTGTGAAGGGCCATAGTGGCTTAGTGGTTAAGATGCTGAGCATGACGACTGGAAGGTCAGCAGTTTGAGACCTGAGCACTGCACAGCATTGAGCTCCTACTTCTGTCCCAGCTCCTGCCAACCTAGCAGTTCAAAAGCAAGAAATTGCAAGTACAGTACTGTACTGTACTGTAGATAAATAGGTAGTCAACAAAGTATCCTATCCTATAACAAGCTGAAAAGAAACAAAGTTATTTTTTTTATCTGTGGCAGGAAGTTGTATTAAATGACCTCAAATTTTCTGTCTTATTTTAAATAACTGTAGGTGGATGGTATTGGTTGACAGTTGGATCTTGTGTTGTAAGAATGTAGCCCCAGTTACATGACAGTTTCAGTGACATTGATTCCGTCTGTTTATTACAATTAACAAACAAAGCTGGGAGTGAAGTCTATGAATCTTCCACCAACAACCAGTTTCCCCATACGTACTGTATTAGAGATTAAGCTGGAGTTAACCACAATAGGGTAAAGGTTGCCCTTGCTTGAAAGCCAGTCATATCCGACTCTAGGGTTCAGTGCTCATCTCTGTTTATAGCCAAAGAGCCAGCGCTGTCTGTGTCTGCAGATGTTTCTGTGGACACATGGCAGGTATGCCTCAACATGGAACGCTGTTTACCTTCCCATCAAAGTGGTCCCTATTAATTTACTTGCAATTTCTTGCTTTTGAACTGCTAGGTTGGCAGGTGCTGGGACAGAGACGGGAGCTCACTCCGCCATTTATTTATTTTATTTATTAATTAATTCAGTTTATATGCCATGCAGTACCCAGGAATCAAACTCTGACCTTCCAGTCAGCAAGTTCAGCGTCTTAACCACCGCAGCATTCGCTTCAGCTTAATCTCTACTATGGGGGCAATTGGCTGTTTGTGGAAGATTCTAAACTGGAGCTAACTACAGCATCTCCTGCCAACCCAACAGTTCAAAAGCAAGAAATTGCAAAAAGATAAATATGTATCGCTTCGGTGGAAAAGTAATACAGTAGTATAGTATTCCCAAATGAGGGACTACAGTGGTTTAGTGGTTAAGACGCAGAACCTGACGACTGGAAAGTTGGCAGATCAGCAGTTGGAGACCCGAGTACTGCGCAACGGAGTGAGGTCCCGTCTCTGTCCCAGCTCCTGCCAACCTAGCAGTTCGAAAGCAAGAAATTGCAAGTAGATAATTAAGTACCATTACAGTGGGAAGGTAAACAGCGTCCCGTATACTCCGGTGTCTAGGCATGCCTGCCCTATGTCCACGGAAATGTCTGCAAACCGCATACAGCGTTGGCTCTTTTTGGTAAACGGAGATGAGCACTGAACCGTAGAGTCGGATCCGACGGGCTTTCGAGCAAGTCCATCAGACCACACTAAGCAGGCAGCCGGGGTGGTGGTGGAGGTGGGTGGATGGGGGCTGAAGAAGGATACCGTCCCGCTTGGTCTTATTACTTCCACTTACCAGGGGGAAAGAACACAGGGGTTCTAGAACAGAAGCACAAGGTGCGCGCGCGCGCGAGGTTTACTTCCGGGTCAGGTCGGAAAAGCCGGAAGTAGAGTGCCGTTGCCTTGGAGATGAGTCCAGAGGCGACATGGCGGGGCAGAGTTGGCTGGAGAAGTTACGTACCGCACGGAAAACCGCCCTGACCACCGACGGTAATTAGGAGCGAGCCCAGGGAAGGCCCCGATCCTTGAAAGCGGTGGAAGGCGGGTTGGGGGTTAGTGAAGTGCTAACCTAGCGTTGAAGTCCTTTGCCCTTAACTGAAAGTAGCGGGTGGGGGAGGTACCCTGAATAGACATGAGGCTGCGGTGGTTAAGAAGCTCGCCTTGTTGTTAGCAAGGCCGGCAAGTCGGCACTTCGAGACCCGGGTACTGCATGACGGATTGAGCGCCCGTCTCTGTCCCAGTTCTCTGGGACATGAAAGGAGCCTCCTTTGGACGTTCCCCGAGATGAGTTCCTCCCGCAAAAAACCTTTCAACCCAGAATATTTTCTGACATGAAATTATTATTATACTGAAAGACTGCAGTGGCTTTGGGCAAGCTGCTCAGTCCCAGGACACCCCAAGAAGAAGGGAATGGCAAACCACTCCTGCATATTGTATTCTCTACTTGGGAAATCCTGGAAAGAGTTGCCATGTGTTGAAATTGATTTGATGGCACTGCGGTGGTGGTGTCGCCGAAGATGAGACAAGACAGCGATTCCAGGGTCATACAGAACAGGATAGTTTATTGTGCAATGGTTCACAGAGAGTATTGCAACTCAAATCTGGGAACCCCCAAGGGCTCCAAACACGAAGTTTATATACACAGTAAACAGGAACTACCTGACCTTCACCCTATGTGGAAGGTTTAGGATTAAACACTTGCCATTGGTTAAAAGACAAAGGGATCAATATTAGGCAATTAGTATTGGCTGATAGCCAGGATCACACTTACTATTGGGTGATTACTATCTCCCTATTCTAATGAAGAAGGATCTTAATTACATCATCCTGAGCAATAGGCAGGCAAATTTAAGCTGACTCACTCTGACTCAACCTGTAGGTCATTGAGAGGACAAAGATCAATTCTCTTTGGTTCCATCTTACTCTATATTCCAGCATAGTGGTTAGTGGTTAAGAGGCTGAACTTGATGACCAGAAGGTTCGCAGGTCAGCAGTTTGAGCCCCGAGTGCTGCACGATGGAGTAAGCTCCCATCTCTGTCCCAACTCCTACCAACCTAGCAGTTAAAAAGCAAGAAATTGCAAGTAGATAAACAGGTGCCACTTCGGCAGGAAAGGTAACAGTGTTCCGTGTTCTTTGGGGTGTAGACATGCCTGCCACATGACCATGGAAACGTCTGCAGATGCATACAACACTGGTTCTTTGGCTGTAAATGGAGACCAGCACCCTAGAGACAGAGGTGATTGGCTTTCAAGCAAGGGAGCCCTTTACCTTTACACAGAAAGAACCTCCTTGAAGCTTGTGGTATTTTGGAACCAAAATTGGGCGTACCCTGGGCAACAGTAACTTTGTTGTGCTGGCTAATCTTTCTCACAATTGGTCAGGCGAAAGGAACTGCAGAATGAATTCACCAAAAGTTGGCTTCGTTTTGGCAGTTTCACATCTGACCTAGACACGGAAGAACTGAAAGTAAAATTGCAAATGGCTGGAGTGTATTAGTTTAAAAAAAGTTTTTGTATATTTGGGAGTCAAATACTGTACAGTACTGTACTGTATAACTCTTTTGAAATGGATTTGTGCTTCCGGCCGAGCAGTTTTATTGAAAATGATGGAGTAAAAGGGGAGAACTACAAAGATTGCAAACAGGGGTACTGTGACTTATATTTTGTGATCTACCAAACATAGGAAGCAGCAGTTGGAGGCAGATGGGTGTTTTGGGATGGGGGCTCTCCTTCGTGTTCTGTTTTTTAAAATCTAGGCGTGCTCACTCTGTGCTCTACTTTAGGTCAACGAAAAATCCATTACTTATTTGATGATGGGAAGGAAATGGCAGAGGAGTACGACATGAAGACTGACCAGCTCCTTCGTAAGCCAGTCTAGTTTTTTCATCATAGTTAATTAGAAACTGTGTAAAGTACACATGGAGGAGTAGCACCTTTATTAACTGCTGTACAGAGTGCAGACAATCAGTTTGTCCCCTGATCCAAATCCTTTTAATTACAGTGTGGCTGCACTTTAGAGTGGTTGACACATATTGCTCAACAGTAATGCTGCCACCACAAGACAGGCAGAGTATAATAATAACTCAAATCATGAGGTAAATGTACACCTGGGAAAAGTAAGGTTTTCTAGAATGTTTGTGTGTTTTCAGTTTAAGCAGTGATGCGGGCACAAGAGTATCCCATTACTTTATATACTCCCGTGAAAGATTTCCTTTTCTGAAAAGCCATTGTTTTGTTAAATTTATTAAAGCCATAATGGTTAAAATCCTGCTGCGTAGCTCTCCCAGTGAAGCAGAATGATATCACTGGCAGGAATAACTACCACGAATTAAACGATCCCCGTGTCAATTTCTCATTCAGTGTGACCTGACCTTGTAGCATGAAAATTGTGCACTATCTAAGATTGAAGAAAGGTTCCTTAATTAGTGGGAATTTGCTGCTGCCACCATTCCTACTATATGCATAACTACACAAAAAGGATACTGGCCAGTGAATGAATTAAACACTGAATTTGGGGATTTGGTCAAGAGACCAAATGTTTCAAAGCTACAATTTGTTGCTTTTGCATGATGCTGTTGGAATCAATTTAGATTAAATGGCATTACTGGCCTCCCCTCCTGCTATTTATGTTTACTGCTTAAAGAGGTTCATATATTGGAAGGGAAAGACAGAATAAACCTCTGTCTGTGTCTCCAAACTATATGATTCTTTGATTTCACCCTGGATATTCACATTTTGAGCACAGATATCTGAGCCACAGAAGTCTATGTAGGCAGATTTCCATGTAGCTTGGAACTCTAGGGGCGTTGGCCTCTCCCCTGGAATCATATGACTCCCTGGGTCTATCTTCTACCCTTGAAATTGATTATAAGAGAGGAAACCTGTGTATGTAGATATTTGTGGGAGCTTGAACCTCTTTCACATTGGCCACATTCTAAGGGTTTGTGGTTCCCAAGTCACTTGTAGAAATTCAAAGTAAGAGTGAGGAACTGTGCAACCTTTGGGAAAGCCAGTGGTATAGCCTGCTGCTCCTTTCACCCCGAGGTTGCTCTTTCATAGGATTAATACACAGAAAGGGATTAGGATAAACTTTTTGTTTTTGCAAATGGAATGAAGTTTAGATTTAAACTAAAAAAAAAACCCCGAACTTGCAAAATCATGTATTAGATGGTTTGGGAACAGGAAATTTTTCTGATTCAGAATTCTCCAAGAACCTCATATTACTGGCTAGTAAAGTTCTGATGTGAACATTTCTAGCCATTTTCAGCCTCAGACACAGATTTGTTGGAAGATGTTTTTCTTGGAAGAACCATTTAAAGTGAAACTCCTGCTTCTCTTTTTTCCTCCTCTACAGTAAGAAAATGGAGAGAGAAGAATGCCCTGGGTAATTATGGCAATTGGCAGATAGAGGTGGGAGAGCCAAACTTGCAGGCACCAGGAATGCTGGATCATGAGCTGATAAAGGAGAGTAGTATAAATGTAAGTAAGTCTTGGCTGTTCATAGATTAGGAACAACTAATTTTCTGGGACTGTGGTGGCTTAGTGGTTTAAGACGCTGAACTTGGTGACTGGAAGGTTGGCAGGTCAGCAGATCAAGACCCAATACTGCATGACGGAGTGAGCTCCCCATTTCTTTCCCAGCTCCTGCCAACCTAGCAGTTTGAAAGTAAGAAATTGCAAGTAGATAAATAGGTGACACTTCAGTGGAAAGGTAAACAGCATTTCATGTTTAGTCATGCCTGCCATAGATCCATGGAAACATCTGCAGATGCAGACAGCACTGGCTCTTTGGCTATAAACAGAGATGAGCATTGAACCTTAGAGTCGGATATGACTGGCTTTCAAGCAAGGGTGACATTTACCTTTATTGTTTTCTGGAGTATCCAATTGTGATTCCAAAGACAGTTTCTTAAGTAACAAGCAATTCACCCAAGTTTTGGAGTGTATCATGATTTCTGGGGCAGGAAAAAAGGAACCACACAATTTTTATTTCCTGGGCTGAGAAACCTGCACTGTCTTACATTACTTACCGGTAAGGATTTTTGGCAAGTCTGTGCAATGACTTACCGGTAAGAATTACATATATATTCTCGTTTTCATGTCAGACATTACTCTGGGTTGAAAGGATTTTTTTTTTTTGCAGGGGATGCCCTAATGAGGCTCTTTTCATGTCCTCCATCGTGCAGCTCTTGGGTATCCAACCTGCCTTTCCAGTTCCCAAGCCTAGAGCCTTAACCACTATATATATGTGACACTGTCTTATACTAAATCTACATCAGTGATGGTGAACCTTAGAGACCGAGTGCCCAAACAGAGAGATGGAGTGAACTCTGTGCTGGGGGAAAGGAGGAAGTGCTCCCATTTGGCTGCTGGGCAGAGGGACGGTGCAAACTAGGCTAGGAGGTGGGTGGAAGCGCTCCTATTGGGCTGCTGGGCAGAGGGGTGGGGTGAACTCTGTGCTGGGGGGGAGGAAGCACTCCCATTGGGGTGCTGGGCAGAGGGGCAGGGCGAACTCTGTGCTGGGGCGACAGTGTGGTGCCAACAGAGAAGGCTCTTGAGTGCCCCTTCTGGCATGCGTGCCATAGGTTCACCACCACTTATTTACATAGTATTGTGCCATTTGCCCTAATATTTATTTTAAAATGATAGCCTTTGGTTTTAGTACTCATACGGCACTCAGAATGACAAGAGGTTTAGGTGGCCGCACTAGCTGGAGTACTCTAGGAGCTTTAATTCAAAATAGTAACACTCCCCTCTGAGAGGGACTCGCAATGACATAAAACTACAATACAGTACAAGTAAAACTATGTATTTATGGTAATAAAAATATAAATGCAATGATAGTACAAAGACAAATGAAGCAACCTTTAAGCACAACAAACATGGGTAAAAGCTGCTGAAACAAGATATCTTTATTACTGTATATACTCAAGTATAAGCCAGTTATTTAGTCCCAAAAATGAGCCACAAAAAGGGGAAACGGCTTATACTCGGATCAATGACCACGAGGATCCCAAGTCCGTGTTGGATTGAGACATGCCAACACAATTTAATTAATTTTACCATATTTTCATGTGTTTTGATTATTGAAACTCACTAGCAGTTGCTGGATTTCCCATCCTCGGCTTATACTCGGGTTGATCTATTTTCCTGGGTTTTCAGGTAAAAATTAAGTACCTCAGCTTATATTCGGGTAGGCTTATATTTGAATATATACGGTAACTGATTTTCAGAGAAGATGACATTGTATTTGTGGTGTTGTGCAATATTGCGCCAGTGCATGCCAACTCAGTGTCAAACCTTTCCCAGCACTTCTGATTAAGACCATTTATAAAAAGAGCCATACATGGCTTCTGCTGTACCACTCAGTGATGATCCTTCACCTTAGTGCAAACAGTTCTTTCTCATAGGTCCATGATGGTGAACCTTGGCACTCCAGCTGTTCTTGGACTTCAATTCCCAAAAGCCCAAGTCCCTGTGAATCCACATGAATGGGCTTACTTGGCATTGGGAGTTCAGTTGCTCATTGTGCCTCTCAAGAGATACGCCAGCCTATGTAGCCTTAGGGATACTGCACAATTCTAGCAGAATTGTACCAGCAGAAGCAAATGATAAACCACTTCTGAGTATTTTATACCTAGGAAATCCTGACAAGGAGCACTAAATCCTGGAATCAATTTGACAGCACATAATCATGATTAATAAAGGTGTGGCTACAGTTTAGATTTTGGAACTCAGGCTCAATACTGTTGTGTAAACTTGAGTAAGACAAATATTTGATTGTGTAAAGTTAGGATTCCCTACATGCTACTCTAAGATGGCACGGAATTATTGAATTATAACCAGAAGTGAACAATCTGGCTTTGCAGTTGCTTTCTTCTCCACCTGAACAAAACCAGGATGACATAACATCTGCTTTTTTTTTTTTTTTTGCAGCCCATTTTTGTACGAAAAGATACCAAGAGCAGTTTTCAGTGGCGGATCCGGAACTTGCCTTATCCTAAGGATGTCTACAGTGTTTCAGTGGAAAAGGATCAGCGATGCTGTGTTGTCCACACATCAAATAAAAAGTCAGTAAGCACAAAGTTTGCGCAAGGTGGATGAAGTTGGTGCACTTAAATTCAGATAACCAGTGCCTGGAGACAACAACATCTGCTTCCCCTCGCAAAATTATACCATTCTGGCTTTCCTTAGTTGAATAATTATAAACTAACATGAGCACATTCCCAATTCTCAATTTCTGATGGACCCCTCCGCCCAACAACATCCTCTTGTGTTGGTTCAGTACAGTGGAACCCCGCAAAACAAATGCTTTGTATAACAAAAATTTTGTACAACGAAGTGTTTGTTAGGTAATTGTTAAGCAGGGTATACCCTGGTTAGTGAAAACCTCGTATAATGAACATTTCTTTTTGTTTTGCGGGGTATCGCCCATTTGATCCACACAATGAAAAAACTGCATAGTGAATTGCTCTGGAACGGAGCTTTTCCATTATGTGGGTTTCTATTGTACAGTATAGTGGTACCTCAGATAATGTTTACCTCGGATAAGGCTAAAATCAGATAACGTTGGAGAATTTGAGGCAAACATTTGCATCCCACGACGTTAAGATAACATTGTGCGATGCAAATGTTTGCCTCAAATTCCTCAATGTTGTTTTCTGCCCCAAAGCCTGCAGGACTGGACCCTGCAGGCTTTGGGGCAGAGATCTCTGCTGACGCTTGGGTTGTGGGACAGAAGGGTGCAGTTCAACCCCCAATCCAAAGGCAAAGGCAGAGAGATTTCCCCTGTACCCCCCCCCCCCCCGCTGAAACAACAGGGTAGGCAGGATGAATCCCTCACATTTAGGTTTGCCTTTGGCCGGAGAAAAGTTTGCAAACCTAACAGTGAGGGATTCGCTCTGCCCACCCTGTTTTTTTTTGGGTGGTGGTGGTGGTGGTGAATCTCTCTGCTTTTTCCTTTGGGTTGGGGTGAAGTCGGTTCAGCCCCCAACCCAAAGGCAAAGGTGAGAGAGATATTCTCCCTACCTCCCCTGCTGAAACAACGGGGTGGGAGGACAAATCCCTCACTGTTAGGTCTGTCTTTGGTCGGAGAAAGGTTTGCAAACCTAACAGCAAGGGATTCATTCACTCTGCCCACCCTGTTGTTTCAGGCAGACCTAACAGCATTCGCTGGGTCAACCCCCAGCAAGGATGTGCCAATTCTATCCCCAACCCAGCTAGCGCTGGGCTGGAATCCCTGCTGCCTTTTTGAAAGAGTCAGGTGGCTGGCCCCCCCTGTTCCCTTTCCTTATTGGAAAGGGAACAGGACTTTTTTTAAACATTGTGTGATCAGTGCAACGTTAAAAACCGAATAACGTTAAGACTTGTGGAACCAAGTCTTAACGTTATCTGAGTACTGTAGTAGTGTACATATTTGATTTTCCTTTTAGATTGAACCCATTTTTGTGCAATCTCCAACCATGACCTAGAGGTGGTGCTGTTGGCAAAGAGCTAATAATTTCTGTTTGGCCATTTATTTTGAGGCTTGCTAAAGTTCTTCTCAGGGCAAAGAGCACAATTAATCAGTGACACTAAAGAACCAGGGATATGGTCAGGACTTGTCAGACACTTCACAATGAAGGCCAGACTACATTAACCCTGTGGGCCCATCCACTTAACATCGTTGCTATCTCCCTCTCATTGGCAGGTGCAGGATCAGGTTCCTGTGGCTCAGTGGCCTCCTCTTGATAGGTATGGAGATGCTTAAGTACTTGTTGATTTGAGCAGCCCTTGAATATCCCCGGCTTTTTGCAGAATCTCATAACACTAGAATTCAGGGTCAGTCACCCAGTGAAATTGATTAGCACTAGATTTAGGACACACAAAAGAAAATAGTACTTCACACAACACATAAATAACTTGTGGAATTTGCTACCAGAAAATGAGTAGATGGGCATTGGCTTGGGTGGCTTTCAAAGAGGATTAGACACATTCATGGTGGATAGGTCTATTGGCAGTTATTGCACACGATCGTCAAATGGAATCTGTATTCTCAAAAGCAGTTTGTCTCTGAATACAATGCAGAGAACCAGGGAGAGCTTTCTCCTTGTTGTTGTGCTTATGGGCTGCTGGCCAATGCTAGGAAGCTGGATGCTAGCTTAGTTTGGTGCAGATCCAGTAAAATTATTCCTCTATCCCAACCTACTATTGTTCAGAGTGAGGAATGTTGTGACCATTTCAAGCACTGGGTTTAAGACAGCACAACTCTGCATAGAATTAGGCTCTTGACAATTAGGCAAGCTTGACAAAGGTACCCAATAGTATTTTAAATGCCACAAAGATTAAAGCTTGTGAAGCTTAACAAGGCATAGATCTACAGTTCTGTCCTTTACAGTTGAGTCTTATGGCTTTTAATTGTTTATTTTAAATTGTTGGGCCTATGCTATTGTTCGTTACCTGACATATACAGCTTGAACTACAAGTTTTATTATGTATGCCAGTTTTAAACTGCATAGTTGTACTTCATCGTGTATGAAGAAAAAACCTTAAGATGTGGCCTTATTGCCCAATGGAAGTAGCAGACCTCCTTAAACAGGATTTCTAAAGCAGATTTCAATCATTTAATTTTCAAAAGAAATATAGGTTGAGCTGCTACAACAGCTATGGCTCATGTGTTTGTATATTGGCAAGATAATTAGAAATATAATGCTGTGGGGTTTTTTTGTTCTGTCGCATTAGTCGATTCCGACCCTCTGCGACCCCATGAACCACCGTCCGTCAGGCACTTCTGTCCTCTACCATCCTCCTTAACTCACTCAGCTCTGTGCCCATTACGTCCACAATACCATCTACCCATCTCATTTTTGGCCGCCCCCTTTTTCTTTTGCCCTCCACCTTTCCCAGCATCAAGGCCTTCTCAAGTGAATCCTCTCTTTTCATTTGATGTCCAAAGTACCTTAGTTTCATCTTTACAATTTGACCTTCTAAGGAGCAGTCAGGGTTGATTTCTTCTAAGATTGACCTATTTGTTCTCCTCGCTGTCCAGGGGGCTCTCAAAACTCTCCTCCAACACCACATCTCAGAGGCATCTGTTCTTCTGCGCTCAGCTTTCTTAATGGTCCAGCTCTCACAACCATACATTGCCACAGGGAATACCATTGCTTTTACTATACGGATTTTTGTTTGCAATTTGATGTCTCTACTTTTCACTATGCTCCCCAGAAATTTGTTATGATTTTGTGTAATTACGTTTGTGTTCTTAAGGTAGGAAGTAAAATCTAAGAAGCAGTTCTAAGGCTAAGGTACAGTAGTTTGTGACGTGATATCATCAACATATTTCAAATACAGCACCATTTAGCAAGGAGATTGTAAGGGATTTTGCATCTGCAGTAGAAATTAAGAACAAAACAATGAACAATAAACAGTGGGAGTGATTGAACTGAACTACCATTGACTGAGTACCCCAGTTTAAAATACAGGGCTTTCCTGGGAGGGTAAAAGATGAATTAGTTCAGCACCCACATCATGAATTTACCTCTGTGGCTTGAGATTACTGAGGGGTGGCCTGTTCTGAATAGTCAGCTTCAGAAATGAAATTGGCAAGCCATTCTCTTCTTTGCCACCTTTCTCACAGAAGACATTTTTGAAATGGTAGCCATGTTGGCCTGTGTTTCAAGCATATCAAAGAGTAAATAAAACAAGAAGATAAAAAAGTTGTGGCACTGTAAAGACTAACTGCTGTATTTTAATGTTAGCTTTTGTGGATCAAGTCTACTTCATCAGACAGTGTCAGACGAAGTGGACTTGATCCATGAAAGTGAACGTTAAAATACAGCAGTTAGTCTTTAAAGCGCCACAGTGGTTTTTGTCTTTTTGTTTCATTTACTTCCTCACAGTAGTTATACTCCAACTACATCTGTCCTTTTTTAAGAATGCAGGTAGTTATTTCCAAAGCTTCTAGAGTTACATATAACTACTACTGTGATCTCTTTCCATTTTTTTATATATAATTCTGATATTTCTGTTTTTGCTACATGCTGTACCTTTATTGCAGCTAGGTAGCTGTCACAGTTTTTTTGACTGAATAGTTGGAGTAGGAAGGAAGTAAAATTAACTGCACTGAAATTCCTCATGCTTAGGTTAGCAGTGTACAGTAAAAACCCAACTTACGTATGCATCGAGTGACATAAAATTCAATTTATGTAAGGATTTTTTGCTAAAATGGTGTCCCGATTTCTGTAAATGTCCCGATTTACATAATGTAATTTCCTATGGGTTTGCTTCGATTTACGTAAACATTTTATTTTTTCCTATGGGTTTGCCTTGATTTACATAATTTTTGTTGTTGTTCAGTCGCACAGTCAATTCTGGCCCTTTGCGACCCTATGGACCATTGCCCGCCAGGCACCTCTGTTTTCCACCATTCTCCTCAGCCTGCCCAGCTTTGTGCCCATTGCATCTATAATACCATCTTGCCATCTCATTTTTGGCCGCATATTCATATGTAAAAAAAATAATCATTTTTCTTATGGGTTTGCTTCAATTTACGTATTCATTTTTCCTATGGGTTTGCTTTGATTTACATAAAAAAACAATTTACGTAAAAGGCTATGGAGCAGATTTTATGTAAGTAGTGGTTCTACTGTATTTCTAATAGAGAGGAACTAAAGTGTCAGCAGTGTGTAACTAGATTTTCATACAGTCACTCTGTTTTTAGTACTTTAACTGAAACTGCATTTTTGTTTAGGCTAGATATAAACTTTTGTATTGCACATGCGATCCTTGTGGCCATAGTAAATAATGATTCTTTGCTTTCACTTAAGTGAAATCCTAAGGGACTATAGTTAATACAGTGGAACCTCGCTTAAAGAGCATAATGCGTTCCACAGGATTGCTCTTTAAGCGAAACACCATTGTAAGTGACCAACTGTGTGTGTGTGGGGGGGATTGCGAACCCCGATTTATTTGTTAATCGAGTTTTTGATTGGTTTTGTTAAGCGAAGCAAACATTCAGAGAAAATTCTGCTCTTTAAGCGAGTTACTCTTTAAGTGAGACACTCTTTATGCGAGGTTTGACTGTACTTTGGAGAAAGGTAGGAGATGCCATAATCAAATGCATTTAACAGCTATATGACAGGCAGAAACGCAGCAGATGAAACTCTTCCTGCCATTGATATGCAGTAAGGAAGAAAGCTGAACTTTATTGAATGTCTGCTACATATCTGTTCAAGGCACATGAGCCCTGCCAGCAGAAAGCTGCCACAAAGGATGTGAAAAAGAAAATATTGCAGCCCATTCCAATTCCTTCATTGTTGTCCTCTCCAGTCACAGCCAAAGACTGCTCAAGTGGGATTTGCTCTGGTCCTCTTGCTGTAAAACAAATCCATTAAAGCAAACTTTCCAAACAAACAGGCAAAGCCTCTTTGGCCACAGCGGATTCAATTATTGCAGGGCGAGGTAGCAGTTAACATTACACTGGAAGGGCACAGAGGAGTGGATCTGCTTTCCTTTGATCTTTCACAGATTTTTGTTTCAGACCAAACCAGGTATTTTCCCACTGCTTCAGCCCTGGGGAAGTTGGAAAAGGGGGGGGGGCAAAGTTAGTGTTCTCTGGGAGGTTGGACTTCTCTAAAACACTGGGCTTTTTTGGGGACCTGCTTTTTATTGTCTCAATCAGTAAGAAGTTAACACTTCCTTAACATGTCTTTGTGTTCATCTAATCTTTGCTGTTTAACCTTTGACACCCCCATTATTATCCGTGTCTGCCACCTTTCCCAAATACATATAGAAGCCTCCGTGCCCTCCGGTAACATTCCTTTGCAAGCAAGCCAAGCCAAGCAGCCAACGTAGGCATTTTGGTTAAGGCTTGGGAAATAAAGCATTCCTCTTTTGTGCAGCAGTAGTTCAAGCAGTCAACCTCCAAGCAAAACTAGCTCAATGAGAAGTACTGCTTATGGGACTGATACAAGGAAATAAACTCTCCTTTGGAACATCAGAAACACATCAGTGATTGAGGGAATTTCACAGGGGAAGAGTTCCAGGGAGCTAAATAGCAACGATGCTGGAAGAAAAGAATAATAATGTTCTTCCAGTTTGGTTAGATTGTGACTGGCAGGAGACCGACTACAGTATTTCCTAAGGGTTTTGATAACTGAGCCTCCAGGGCTGCGGTGGCTCAGTGGTTAAGAAGCTTGCCTTGCTAGCTGGAAGGCTGGCAGGTCAGCATTTTGAGACCTAAGTACTGCATGACAGATTGAGTGCCTGTCTCTGTTCCAGCTCTTGGGGACATGAAAGGAGCCTCATTTGGGCGTTCCCTGAGCGGAGTTTCTTCTGCAAAAATCCTTTCAACCCAGAATAATTTCTGACACAAAATTATTATTATACATTCATGAAGTTATATGAGACAATAGACATTCAGGATGCTCAAAATTAACCCAGCATTTGTTAATTACTCTTCTCCTGTCCTTTTTCTTTGGAAGTCAAAAACTTGACTACAGTCAGGTTTAGAAATGAAATTATTTCTTGATTAAAACAATGAAAGTTTATTGATTCCACTATACAAAGTTTATTGATTCTGACTGGAAGATTGGGGTTCGATTCCCAGGTACTGCATGATGGAGTGAGCTCCTGTCTCTGTCCCAGCTCCTGCCAACCTAGCAGTTCAAAAGCAAGAAATAGCAAGTAGATAAATAAGGATCACTTCGGTGGGAAGGTACACAGCATTCCGTGCACTCTGGTGTTGAGGCATGCCTGCCACATGTCCACGGAAACATATGTAGATGCAGACAGCACTGGCTCTTTGGCTATAAACAAAGATGAGCACTGAACCCTAGAGTCGGATATGACTGGCTTTCGAGCAAGGGAAACTACCTTTACACTGTTGATTTATCAAAATAAGTGTGTATGAGAAATTCTAAATACACAAATCCATGGTTTCTACACATTTAGGTATTTTGAGAGGTGTTGTCTTTTACACTGCAGTGAATGCCATTGCAGGTATTCTTCGTATTTATATTCAATACTAAAATAAATTGAAATTCCTTGCCTGGTTTAGCCACAAGCATTGTTTAATTCAGTGAAAATGTTCTTTTAGTCAATTAACATTTTTGAAAAGTGCTTTTTCTTTCAAGTCTTGGTATCATTCATAGTTGTGGTAAAATCAGCATAATAAACTTCCTAAGAATTTAGTTCATACTGGTTTTTTTAAATTGGTGTAATTTTGTCTATCTTGAATTAAACCTTCCTTAAAATAGCCCTTTTATCATCAGAACACACAACACAAATTGATCTTACCATCACATTCCTCTTTGTATGCAGGTATTATAAGAAGTTTTCAATTCCTGACCTTGACAGGTTCCAGCTGCCCTTGAATAATGCTGCTCTGAGTTTTACTCACGCCAACAACACACTGATCATCACAGTAAGTCCCCTTAAGGTTATTCTGTCAATATTATCCCATTCCTTCTTCTGAACTTTTTAGGCATAGCTACTGCAAAGTAAGGCCTGCAGTGGCTTAGTGGTTAAGATGCTGAACTCGACAACTGGAAGCTCAGCAGGTCAGCTGTTTGAGAGTTGAGTACTGCATGACGGAGTGAGTTCCCGTCTGTCCCAATTCCTGCCAGCCTAGCAGTTTGAAAGCAAGAAATTGCAAGTAGATAAATAGAGACACTTAAGTAGAAAGGTAAACAGTGTTCCATGTACAGTAATACCCCGTATAACGTGAGTATCATATAGCGCTAAAACCGTATAACGTGACAAGATTTTTGGAAAATTTTTGTTTCAAATAATGCGATTTTAACGTTATACGATACAGTCGTTCTTAGCAGCAGGGTGAGTGGAAAGCTGAACGGGGTTCTCCGTTCAGCTTCCCAGCCACCCTGCAGCTACGGAGGCAGGGGTGGGGAGGCTGGAAAGCTGACGGGGGGCTCCCCCATCGGCGTCCCCAGCCACCCCACAGCTGCGGAGGCATGGGCGGGTGGCTAGGGAAGCCGACAGGGAGTCCCCGTCAGCTTCCCCAGCCACCCTGCAGCTGTAGATCGGGTCCTCTGATCTCTCTGGAGCAGGCAGGGGACACGATCCAAGGTGTTTCTGGGCTTCCCCGATGTCCTGAGCCAGTGCAGCAAGCCAGAATGTCAGGGTTCGAATCCCGGCATTCTGGCTTGCTGCACTGGCTCAGGACGTCGGGGAAGCCCAGAAACAGCATGGATCGGGTCCCCACACCTCCCTGGACCCAGCGGGGGGGTCAGACACCCCAAAATTGGTAAACCGGACATTTTTTTTACCAATTTTGGGGGCTCTGACCCCCCCGCCGGGTCCAGGAGGGTGGGCAGACACGATCCAAGCTTTTTCTGGGCTTCCCCGACGTCCTGAGCCAGTGTAGCAAGCCAGAATGTCAGAGTTCGAATCCCAACATTCTGGCTTGCTGCACTGGCTCAGGATGTCGGGGAAGCCCAGAAACACCTTGGATCGGGTCCCCACACCTCCCTGGACCCAGCGGGGGTGGTGGTGGTGGTCAGAAACCCCAAAATTGGTAAAAAAAACCGGACTTTTTTTTACCAATTTTGGGGTCTCTGCCCCCCCCCCGGGTCCAGGGAGGTGTGGGGACCCGATCCAAGCTGTTTCCAAAGTTCTCCCACCTCCCTGGAGGCTGCAGCAAGGCAAAATGTCAGGATTCGAATCCCGACATTCTGGCTTGCTGCAGCCTAAAAGAGGGTGGCGGAAGTTCAAAATTAGCGCGCATCGGGTCTCCCGACCTCCCTAGAGCTGATGCGCGCTAATTTTGAACTTCCCCCACCCTCTTTTAGGCTGCAGCAAGCCAGAACGTCGGGATTCGAATCCTGACATTTTGCCTTGCTGCAGCCTCCAGGGAGGTGGGAGAACTTTGGAAACAGCTTGGATCGGGTCCCCACACCTCCCTGGACCCGGCGGGGGGGTCAGACCCCAAAATTGGTAAAAAAAAAAAAAGTCCGTTTTTTTTACCAATTTTGGGGTTTCTGACCCCTCCCCCCCGCTGGGTCCAGGGAGGTGTGGGGACCCGATCCAAGGTGTTTCTGGGCTTCCCCGACGTCCTGAGCCAGTGCAGCAAGCCAGAATGCCGGGTCCAAGGAGGTGGGGAAACCCGCTCCAAGCTGTTTCCAAAGTTCCCCCACCTCCCTGGAGGCAGCAGCAAGCCAAAATGTCAGGATTCAAATCCCGACGTTCTGGCTTCCTGCAGCCTCCAGGGAAACAGGGCTTTTTTTTAACATTGTGTGTTCAAAGTATCGCACGACGTTAAAAACCGGATAACAACGGGACTTGTGGAACCAAGTCATAACGTTATTCGGGGTACTAGTGTATAGTAATACCTCGGATAACGTTTACCTCGGATAACGCTAAAATCGCATAACGTTAAGTAATCTGGGGTGGAGAATTGGATCGAATAACATTAAGGTCCTATGGGATGGATTGGATAACAACCGCTGAAGCCTCTATGGAGCTTTAACGTTATCCGATCCATCCCATAGGATTTTAACATGCATCGGATAACACTAAAAATCGGATAACACCAAGACTTGAACCAAGTCTTAGCGTTATCCGAGGTATTACTGTACTCCGGTATCTAATCAAGCCTGTCACATATCCATAGAAATGTCTGCAAAAACGGAAGCAGCGCTGGCTCTTTGGCTATAAACAGATGAGCACTGAACTCTAGAATTGGATATGACTGGCTTTCAAGCAAGAGCAACCTTTACCTGTAAATGTTGAATGGTTATCTATGTACTCACATGTGGAGGTCACATGTGTGCAGAGACTCACTCTGAATATTCTAGAATGTACTATCCTTTAGGTGAGAACCTCCAAGCCTTAAAGTTTATGTTCAAGAGTGTGCCTTTCTCAATACAGTAATACCTCATATAACATTAGTATCGAATAACACTAAAATCGCATAACATTAAGGAATCTGGGGGGAAGAATTGCATCAGATAACATTAAGATCCTATGGGATGCTTCAGATAACCACCGCTAAAGCCTGTGTGGTTACAATGTATCTCTATGGATCCCATAGGATTTTAACATGCATCAGATAACACTAAAAATCATATAACACCAAGACTTGTGGAACCAGGTTTTAGTGTTATATGAGGTTTTACTTGTACCTAGTTTGCCACTGCAGCCGGGCAATCAAACATGGAACATCAGCAGTGGGGAAGAAGGTGAATTGTGTGGCTTCATAAATGACCACTTAAGAGAACTAGTTATATGAAGTTCCCTGGATTTCCTCTTCTGTAGGAGACTGTCAGGCTGACTGACTTGAGGAAGGTGAATGCCATTAGAGAGAAAGTCCTTATAGGTTGGGTTTGATAGAAAAGCCATACTACCGTAGTTTTCTGGCAGCTTCAAGATCTTGTGGGCTTTGAGGGGAAAGCAAAGTGCAAGTAAATTCACCATGCTATTAGATGAAGGATCTCTAGATCCTCATGGGATATATCTGAGGAGATTGGGATAAACTGCAACTGGAGAAACTAACCTCTACTAGAAGATTACTATGATGAGATATGCCTAGGGAGATTACCAAAGGGTGATGAGAATGCAGTCTGTATTATCTGTTTAAGTTTCTCCACTGTTTGTGTGAGCAGTGGTAAAGGGAAAATCCATGCAACCACAATCCTGTCTAGTCATGGAGAAATACATCTGCAGAGAATATGGGGGATGGCCTGGCCCTGTTACAGCACTTAAGTCCATGTGATGTGTTCAGCAAGAAAATGTTTTAATGACTGCCAGTAATTTCAGGTCATTTATGTATAGCTGACATTCCAGACTCGGTTGGTCGGTATGAATATGGAGCTAGTTGCCCACTAAAATACAGTCTTCTCTTCGTGCATTCTGTCCAAGCTGGCCTATGGTAAAAGATTTTTGCTATGACTGCTTTGCAACAGAATAGTCCTAGTAAGACAGGTAAAGATACCAATGCAGAAAAGTTAGAACAGGGCCTTTGAAAAATAGATACTGTAATACAAGCCAGTGATGGTTTAATATTAAAACCCAAGGAGTTTGCCATCAGAGGAAAATAGTCTGAACATTTTCTCTCTCCTGAGTTTGATCAGAAGTGCACATATCCCCCCCTCGTTAAAGATAAGGCAAAATCCAAAACTAGACTTCAGAAATAATGTATTTAAATGATTGGGAGAGAAACCTTTTGATCTCTGGTGGCGCAGTGGTTAAAACTACTGCAGCTAAAACATTGTGAGTTTGACTCTGATGGGGATCAAGATTGACTTGGCCTTCCATCCTTTCAGGTTTGATAAAATAAGTACCCTGTGTGTTGGGGGCAAATCGCTAATTACATGTAAACTGCCCCGAGAGTGCACTAAGCACTGTGGGGCAGTATATAAGTGTAATTGCTATTGCTATCAAAGGTTCACTAAATTTTATGCAAAGAAACAATGTGCCTGTCACAATTTCATGGCACAGCTTTGCCTGTACTTATTACCTTGGTTACTATCTGCTCTTCCAGACAAGCCACTGTGTATTAATTACTGCTCCGGTTGTATTATCTAGTTTTGAAAAAAATACGATTTGAATGACAAAGAAAGATAGAAGTGGTTGTATTTTTTGTTAGAGAAGTAAGATACTGTAGTTAAAAATGGAAAGTACATTTTGAATTTGAAGATTGATTTAAAGAGATATGGAATACAGTAATACCTCAGATAACGTTTGCCTCAGATAACGCTAAAATTGCATAACGTTAAGTAATCTGGGGAGGAGACTTGGATCGAATAACGTTAAGGTCCTATGGGATGGATCGGATACCAACCGCTAAAGCCTGTGCGGTTACAATGTATCTCTATGGAGCTTTAACGTTATCCGATCCATCCCATAGGATTTTAACATGCATCGGATAACACTAAAAATCAGATAACACCAAGACTTGTGGAATCAAGTCTTAGCATTATCCAAGGTATTACTGTATAGCTATTCATGAAAATTAACCTGTAAAATTAAAGTAAAAATGAGATTAGTGAAATAAAATAAATTTAAAGATATACAATATCAGGAATTTTTTGGATTATGTGTTAGGAAATGGGGAAAAGCCAGAACAGGATGTATTATCCTTTTGGAGGTGAAGGGGGCAAGTGTAACAATGTACGAATAAAGACAATAATTATTTAATAATATGTATAAAGGCCCATAGGTGGAGTGAACACACATATAGTTGTTATTGTATATGTTTGTATTTGCCATGTTTCAGTTACAATATTATTATTTTTTTAAAAATTACAGCTGTGGTTGCACTAAACATAAATGCAGGTAATTTCTTCCCTTTCCACAGTATCAGAAACCAAAAGAGATTCTGGCAGCAGAGGAGGAATTACAGAAGGAGTTAAAAAAGATCAAAACAGCAAATGATGGAGATGGGAATTGCAAAACACAATAGCCAACAGAATATTTGCAGAATATTTTGTCTATCCCTATTTCGTACCTTTTATTATTTGTGTTAAATGTCTTTGGAAAAGACTTGGTGACCTTAGCTACTGTATTTTGGAAAAGTAACATTCTGACAATAGCCTTCTAACAATCAGCAAAAAGGTGGAGCAGAGCATGTCAAGCTAACCTTACTCAAGAGCCAAGGAAAGACTTCATACCTATCTTTAGTGTGTTTAGTATTTAAGTTTTTTGTACCCGCCAGAATTTCTTTATCTCCCAAACTGCCACGCTACCTTCCCATTGTAGATAAAGCATAAGTATTTTCTGAGGACTCATTTTCAATTTTCATACCATATTGTCATGCATCTACCTTTTGAGATTGCCTGTTTATTTTTAAACAATAAAAACCAGTCCTGCATTTTGTGCCCGTTTTTGTTCCACATATATTGAAGATTGGTAGTGGGCCTCGGTACTTAAGAGACCACATCACCCCAAAGACATCTGCTCGTCCCACTAGAGCAGACCGGAGGGGCTCCTGATAGTTCCATCTGCTAGGGAAGCTCGCTTCTCTAGCATGAGGAGGAGGGCCTTCTCCGTATCTGCTCCAGCCCTGTGGAACCTCTTGCCAACTGAACTTTGCCTCCAGGCAGAGCTTTTATCCTTTCACAAGAGTCTTAAGACCTGGCTGGTGCAGTGGGTGTGGGGGACGGCTGGGGAAACAACCACCCTGGGTTGGCTTGTTTGACTATTGCTCGGGCAATCAGTTTAGTAGGAAGTATTGGGAGGGCTTTTTTTTTAATTAAAAAAATTCTTAATTGTATAGTTCAGTTTAATGGTGTTTTAATGCTTTTGTGAGTTTTATCTGTTGTGAGCCGCCCAGAGTCGTCTCGGCGAGGGGGCGGTGGTAGAAATGCAAGTAATAAATAAATAAATATACACAGCTTAGAAACATATCTGCCTATTCCACTAGAAGTACTTTCCCTATTTCCCCCATACAATTTCATGTGTCAGTAGCATCTAAAACTTTTTCAAAAATCAAGAAATGCACAAGTATTTCAAAAAGTAAACATACTTCTTGCTGTCAGTCACTGCACTATCCACTTCTACAAGCATAGTCGTTTCCTACCTTTCTTTTTGCAACTCACGTTTATATAATATAGTGGTGAATGGATTAAACAAATAGAACCTCTGACAAAATGTTGGCAGTGTAGAATTTTTCTGTTCAGGATTCTAGCCCAGACAATAATGCATGTTCTCTTCCAGAATATTTCAGTCCATTCTTCCACTATTCTCCCCAAATGGAAAACATTCAGTAGCTAGCAAGTTAACTTGATTTTTAATTTTTTATGGTATTTCTGAAAACTTTGGTCTCCTTAAGTACACTGGTACCTTCCGCTTATTTCTCACTGGCTGAGAATTTTCTATAGTGTCATAAACACTGACCAGCTGAGTTTGCAGGAAACTCAGGGCAGGAAATGACAGCTTTAAGAAAGACTGCCTTTGTGGAAGGCAATGTGTAGCTAGTAGGAAAATGTATAGGACATCATGAATAGAGATGGTTGGCATGAATGGCTGACATGGCTCAGGATACTATACCAGTGGTGGCAAACCTATGGCATGTGTGCCAGAGGTGGCACTCGGAGTGCCCTCTGTGGCCACCTGTGAGTCAGCCCAACACAGAATTTGCCCCGCCCCTCTGCCCAGCAGCCCAATGGGAGTGCTTCCTCCCTCCCCCAGCATAGTTTACCCTGCCCCTCTGCCCAGAAGTCCAAAGGGAACGCTTCCTCCTTCCCCCCAGGAGAGATGTCACCCTGCCCCTTTGGCCAGCAGCCCAAAGGGAGTACTTGCCTCAGCACAGAGTTTACCCCGCCCCTCTGCCCATCAGCCCAATGGTAGCATTTCCTTCTTCCCCTGTTGCTGTGTTGGCACTTTACGATAAATAAGTGGGTTTTGGGTTGCAGTTTGGGCACTCGGTCTCTAAAAGTTCACCATCACTATACTATACTAATGCCCATATTGTCACAGCCTCCCTTAGAAGCATCGATGGCTGAATACAGCACTAAGTACTAGGCAGTGACTACTTGCTAGTCTCATCCTTTACTGCTACATGTAGGTTATATTAACCATATTCTCATCTTGCAGTGTGTATAAGCTGCATATTTTTATTTTATGAAAGTTATTTCAGCAGTTGCCTGAATGCCATAATTGTATGAGGAGTGTTTTGCTTTGTGGACAAACCATATACAGTACTACCACTAATCAATTACTGATTTTGAAAACCAGGAAACTCACACCACAGGTGTCATGCATCCATGTTACCAGTTTTATTCAGCACATCGATCTGTGAGTAACAATCCCATGAAGCACTCTTTGTATGCTGCCAGACCTGAATTGTAAAAATTTAGTACAATTTGTACAGACTTGGCCAAAACTGCCATCTTGCAGCCACTGTTCACTTCCTCCTAAACCAAGTCCAGATCATCCAGCACAGTTGACTTTGTTGTAATCATGGGCCAAATGATCTACACTAGTTATCAAGAAGGAATAAAGACATCTTCAGATTTATGGAATTATACCTTCATAGAAATTAAAAAGATAACTCTGAACCACGAAATGAAGAGTTGGTTGCAAACACTGGACTTATAAGAAACCAGAAGGTGGATAAACTCCTCTAGAATGGGTAGTTCTTAGCACTTTGTGACTTTCAGGCTGCTGCTTGCCTTGAGGATATTTCTTCTTCTTTGATATTCCCTGAGCTAGGAACCAGAGCTGCAACCCAGGCCAATTGCTAGGGGGTGGTAAAGTCAAGGGCATACAGGGCAGATGCCAAGGTAGCATAAAGATGTGTGGTACTGAAGCGTAGGCAATAAACAGGACTGCTTATGGGTGATGACAGGAAAAAACTCTGCAAAATAATACAAATTTTCTAGTTAAGTTCAGCAGCAAAAATTCTCTGACAGGACAGTAGTTATGCAGCACCCACCTGATACCTGTCAGCTCAATAAATTAAATTTATCATATTAATGGGATAATAGAACTCAACTAACACAACAAACATAGGAAACTGCTAATCTTCCCACTGCCTGCTCGGCCACAGAGAATCCACCCCAGCTCTGCTTACCTAATCTTCTTGAGCTGCAATCTCGGACTAAGCACGCTGTTTTTGCTTTCCCTTCCTGTATTGAAAAAAACAGGGAAGGGGGAAATACAGAGATGTGATTGGTTCTCTAGAGACTGCCAGCTGATCTAGAGAACCAATCACATCTCTGTATTTCCCTCTTCCCTGTTTTTTTCAATACAGGAAGTAAAGCAAAAACAGCGTGCTCAGTCCGAGATTGCAGCTCAAGATTATTAGGTAAGCAGAGCTGGGGTGGATTCTCTGTGGCCAAGCAGGCAGTGGGGTGGCTGTGGGGAGTCCCCAAACTGCTGGGGGTGGGAGTAGGGAAGGAGGGAAGTGACAGGGAGAGCAGCTTTGGCCTCCTTTACTTCTCTATAGAACCAATCACATTTCTCTCTTTCCCCCCTTCCCTGCAGTTTTAAAAAAACAAGCCTCCAGCGATCAGCTGGCAGTCAGAGAAGGGAAGGTAAGCAGAGCAAAGCCTGCAGTAGCGTCGGGGAAAGGCACTTTCCCCGACCCTACTGCAGTCGCATGGGGGGTGGCTTTAAAGGCAGGGAGGTCTCATTCTTTCCCTGCCTGCCTTTAAAGCGGTTTGTCCCTGAAGTCAGGGCTTTTTTTTTTAGCGTTCGATGGATGTATCGGACAATGCTAAAAGCCGGATAACGTCATGACTTGTGGAACCAAGTCATAACGTTATCTGGGGTATTACTGTATATCCAAAACTTTCATATGAGGTCCTCACTGGTCAGTTAGCTACTATTCTTACGAAATTATCCTTGAACCACAACAGTAAGATGCAATCAAAATCTTATTTTGGCCCTCTAAGGATAGAAACTGGGTGTTGGGTATCTTTGTATCTCATTCCTCTGGAGTTGAGGTAGCATGCATCAGCCCCTTACTAAAGATTTATCCTCAATAATCTTTTGAAATAGGTTACGATTGAAACTGTGACCTTTCCTATCAAAACAGAAAGCCCTATCCACTTCTTTCCATATGAAGCAAGTAATGAGTAATGAGCAGATGTTACAGAGAGACCCATCCCTCATTCCTTGTGAAGCAACATGTTACAGTTCACATTTCAACCCACATGTGGCCATATAAGTGATGGTGCCTCACCTGCAAGGACCTGGTTTGTCGTTTATCCCAGAGACGGACGACGCCATAGTAAGAAGAGCCACTGGCAACCATGTGATTTCCATCACTCCTGATGCAGTAGAGGGCACTGTCATGGGGCTCTTCCCATTTCTTGACACATTCCCTTTGTGGGAGAAAAAGTTACATAACAAGAGCTTTACAGCATTTCCCACCAGGTACTGGTTCACCATTTCTTACAGACAGTTTTGATTATCAAGATAAACCAGAGATCTCAATAAACCTTTTCCAGCCAACATAGAAAAGGAAGCAAGCTCCAGGACTAACCTTGTGCTTGACCTTAAGTCCCAATATCGGATGTAGGTATCATACCCACAAGACAGCAAGGTGAAAGGTGTTTCGTAGCAAACATCCAAGACTCCAGCTCCTCGATGGAAGTCTGTCCCAAGGCAAGTAACCAGCTGACCACTGAAAAGAAAATCAAGCAAGGACTTACATAATGATGTTTGAATATTCATAGTCAAACCTCACATAAAGAGTGCCTCGCTTAAAGAGTGCCTCGCTTAAAGAGCAGAATTTTCTCTGAATGTTCACTTCGCTTAACAAATAAATTGGGGTTTGCAATCCCCCGCCCCACAATTGGTCATTTATAATGGTGTTTCGCTTAAAGAGCAAACTCACTTAAAGAGCAATCCTGTAGAACGCATTATGCTCTTTAAGCGTGGTACGATTGTAATTACATAGTACAGTCAAACCTCGCATAAAGAGCATCTCGCTTAAAGAGTAACTCGTTTAAAGAGCAGAATTTTCTCTGAATGTTTGCTTCGCTTAACAAATAAAGCCAACCAAAAACTCGCTTAACAAATAAATCAGGGTTTGCAATCCCCCTCACAAATGGTCACTTACAATGGTGTTTTGCTTAAAGAGCAAACTCGCTTAAAGAGCAATCCTGTGGAACGCATTATGCTCTTTAAGCGAGGTACAACTGTATGATGTTAGGCTTCATTTTTAACATAAGAACAAAACAGGGCAAAAGGACTGACCTAAAGATAGAAAAAACACAGACTGCTCAAAAACATCCCAAGGGAAATATGCAATGGCCACTTTTCTTTTGAAAGTATATAACCCATTACTCAGACCTCTCTCTAGCACTAATCATAATTCACGTGCCTTTTGTAAACCAGGTATAAGTGATCCTTGTATAAACAAAGCTAGAATTAGATGTAGATTATATTACAGAGACAAGCCAAGTGAGCTACTATTAAAGATGATAGTTATTGTAGCTTCACAAATGTGAGAGACAAATTTATGATTGGGATTGACTTTCTCTTTGGAACTCAATGCTATTTTCTAATGATTTTGCTGTTATGTCTAGCTACAACACACTGAACCGCTGTAAGAAAAGACAGTGGATCCGTCGACATAATGTAAATATGGCCAAAATTAATCCTCGGTAAAATGGCAGAGCTCTTAGCTAACGAGCATCTCAGAATCAGAAGGCTGGAACACTACTTTTCTTGCTTAGCTATAAAGTGCCCTATATTTCAAGTCAGCTATTGGAGGATTTTGGAGGGGAAATGGTATAGCTACTTTTGGAAGGTGCCTTAGTTCCATCTCTTGTTCTGTATGACTAAAACTGAAAGAGAAACCAAATTCCACCCCAGTACAGTTAAGTCTAGAATGGGTGGTCTGACTTCCAGTTCCCCTCCCCATTGACTATGCTGGCTTAGACTGACAGAAGTTGAAGCACATCGACATCTGCATGGCTGTAGGTTCCGCATTATGTTTCTTAATTGGCTTTATATTTCCCTTTCTCCTATAGATAGGATTCATATGACCAGCATGGTTCTAGAAAGCCTGCTTTTGCAGATACCAAATGTCAATTGCTTCAGAAATTTTGGACCTTCTTTACAAAAATGCAACACAGCAGAAATGGAAAGAGAAATGGCTTCCAGAAACATAGTACATGGGATACACTATAGAATTTGCCAGGTGGTGGTGGTGAGAAACCTAAGACACATAACTGCTACTTAGAGCTAGCAGGAATCCAATCGCTTTCCCCAAACCCCAACTGTAGGAAAAATGAACCCTGGTTTCCTAGATTGCTTTTTACCAGTAGAACCAGGTGATCTCAGTAGGGACTACAGCGGAATGGGATGTAAGTGCTCTGAGATTGGGTGTTGATGCACAATGTACATACAGTATATGCACCTTGTGCTGGCTAATCTTTCTCACGCTGGGCCAGACGAGGCTTCATTTTGGCAGTTTCATGTCTGACCTAGACACGGAAGAAGAAGAAGCCGCAGCTGACATAAGGTCTGCTATAAAGTATACCAATATAGGCACAGAATGACATTGCAATGTTATGAAAGGACGTTGAGCATAAAAAACAACAGAAACTAAGGAATAAAAGACTGAATAAACAGACTTAAGCGGCCCCCTTCCTTCATTACAACTACAAGGTTGTCTAGCCCGGGGCTCTCTGATTAATTAATATATGCTTCTAATTGAGGGTCAACATACTCCATCTGTCTCCCCCATCCCACCGCCCTTACAAGAGAACGCCAGGCTGCCACAGTTCTCACTACCACTCAGACAACAGCGACCAATGAAGCCCATTCAGCCACTAAAGGCCCACATGTTCCCAGCCCTTCTCCTCCTCCCTAATGGTCTAATCAGAACTGGATACAAAGCACTGAGCGCCTGCTTTTCAGATTCCAACACTGGCTCTCGCTTCATAGGACAATACAGCCTCCACTCCCTAAAAGCAACGAGCACCTCCCCCTGCCTTCCAGTTATTTTGTTACTTTCTGCTCCTTGATCCCGTATCAGTCTTTCTGGGGCACCCGAGCCAGAGGCCTTAATTCCATCTGTAATCTGGGCTAAAGCCCCATGGGGGTGGGGAGGATAAAGACCACACAATAGGCAAAATAGAGTCTCGGGAGATGTTCAAACAAGTAAACACAGTTGTGTCAGAGGAACAAAATTGCTGAGAAAGCAGATTAGCACCAGCATCACTGGTGTCCCCCAGATCTGAAGGTGAGCCCTGCCCCACTGGCCAGAGCCAACACGCTTCCATGATCACAGCATTGGCGGCATGCTGGGGCCGGCCCATCTCCCCCAGTCGCTCTCCAAAGAGCAGATTACAGAGAATAACAATTTCTTTGTGGCTGTGTAATTCCCTCCGTGACCGTGACTGTGGGCCACTCCATTGGGCCACAATGCCAGGGCCTTAGCAACCATTTAACAAGACCAGCCGGCCCTAGCAATGCTCCCCCCAACGCAAACTTCTCGGACAAGCTTTAACATCAAGTGCGGGAATTAATCCTCATCCCTGCCCCCAAAACCTGAATCCAGGGGTGCTATGTTATTGCACTTACATTGTGTTTCTCAAAGCAGGAATTGCTAGACATGCTCTCAATGCATTAACCCTTAGGAGGAGCGAGTGTGATAGTGTGCCTACTTCATAAACATTTGTGCCAGAAAGTGAAGACATTTATAGGGTCAGAAAAGTGAGAGAGAGAGCTCCCATACAGCAAGAGAAAACAGGGTTCCTCACGAAGAACTAGGACCTTGATGGTGAACCTTGACACTCCAGGTGTTCTTAGACTTCAATTCCCAGAAGGGCAAGTCTCTGTGAATCCACACAAATGGGTTTACTGAGAATTAAAGGCCAAGAACACCTGGAGAGCCAAGGTTCAGCATCACTGAACTAGGCCCTCTGATGGCTAATAGTTACAGGAAACGGAGTGGAATCAGCAGAAGCCTCAAGTGCCATGCCTAGTAACGTTGGTCAGATGTGCCTGTATTTGCCCGGACTGAGGCTCTCAATGTGGCTCTTCAAAGATCTGGGTTTTGGTGTTCCTTCTTGTGCCACCATCATCGTCAACCTAGTTCATTAAATCCTGAAGTCAAACTTATCTGCTTGTACAGATATGATGAACATTTCACTCCTTTAAAAGCAGAAATAACTGCCTGTTCTGATTGATCCAAGTGAACTAACTGCACTGCAGCTGTGGGACTGAAAAAGTTGTTTCAGAAATGATCCATGAATCTCAGACGGGCAGCACCAAAGTTCTCTTCTACTATCTATTCAATCAGAAAACTTTCAAAATTCTTAAACTACCACCAGCTTTGCTTGTT
The DNA here is from genome assembly GCA_030440675.1 of Furcifer pardalis. Lineage (NCBI taxonomy): Eukaryota > Metazoa > Chordata > Lepidosauria > Squamata > Chamaeleonidae > Furcifer > Furcifer pardalis. The sequence continues at coordinate 241,780,887 of CP126890.1, forward strand.
TGTTTGTTGTTCTTGTTTGGAAAGTTTTAATGGACATTTATTATTAGAAAAAAAATACAGGAAAATATGGATACAAAAATCAAACAAACACAATTTTCAGAACAAAATGGCTTCTTCAGGCAAAAGTCAGTATTTAGGGTGAGCTCACTTGGATTCTTTTTAAAATTAATCTTATGATATATTATATCAACACTTTCCAGAGTTCTTCTTTAGATTTAGGTTGTATTTTATTTATTTCTCTGTCCAGGTGATCTTATACTGCCTCTACAGTATTCAAGCCTGGACTCTGTAAAGGCCAGCCCATGACTGACAATGTTTTATCAGACATTTTCCACACTAAATATGATTTCACTGCATTTAGCAGTGTGGTTGGGATTGTTACCATGCTGAGAAATAACATCAATCCCAGACAAGCACTTTCCAGATGAAAGTTTTCCTTCTGCAAAAGTGTTTTTTTTTTTTTTTGGCTACTACCCTTACACAAAGACTATCTGCTCAAAAATTTGAAAGCGTTCCCAGCCTTCCAATCCTTTTTTTTAAATTCTCCTGATCCTTCAGATTTCTTTAAAAGAGCTTATATACCACATCTTGAGTATCCAGTTTGCTTATTTTCCTTTGAGAGTTGCTTTCCTGATGCAAAATATGATTTTACATCTGTTAAATTCTGTGATCATTCACATTTTGACTAGAATGTGGTTTAAAATTAATCTTATTAGCAAGCTTCCAATGAATTACATTCATACAACATATGCACAAACCTGGTGTAAAAGACCTTTCCCACAGCAGTCATTTTGTCGTGTAATAATAGGACATAATTAGGGTTCCATTCCATTTAGGTTTATGGGAGCCAGGTTGCTCAAATGTAAAGGGAGGTCACACTAAACAAATGTTACTTTAGCCTATGGAAGCTGGTTTTATTTTTATTTTTTTTCTGTTTTTGAATAGTAGTGCATATAAATTTCCTGTATTTTGTGCTTGTATTCCAATGAAGAGGCTGAGAAATGCTTATACTGATTACACCATTGCGAAAATAACAAATCTAATGATGGCCTTGGACTTTTGCATAGAGAAAGCAATTTTACCCTATAAAGATTGGTTAAGGTAAGGAACAAAAGTATGCCAGGAGTGCATCTCTACAGGAGAAAGTTCTGCTGTGGAGGAGGGAAGCACTGGTAAAAAAGAAATTTACAGTCTGTTTAACTTTCTTCTTCTTCAAGTACCATATCAGATTCCAAATATTGGCTATCATCATGGTGATCAGCCATGAAGATTCTTCTGGGACCAATAGAATGAAGTGGCCTTTCATCTGCCTTCTGCATCGCAGCATGACACCCATACCACTGATCCAGTTCTGTGAGTCACTTTTGGATCCTGAGCCTTTTTGGCACACAAAGTCCTCCTCAGCCCAAGGTCAGTATGGATGAAGCTGCTGACCTCCATCAATATGGATTCAATCCACTTGGGGACCATCACCGTTCCTGGTGGACTTTGCCACCCAAGGGTTGTCAGGTTAATTAATCACCGCCTGACAATCATCATTGAGTTGTTGGCAGTATGGCTTACTCTATTACTATAGCAAGATAATCTGATTAAACTATCAACTTGCTTATGCTTTATAAACAGAGCTCTAAAGTTGCACCTTCAGACGGACCTGTTGGCCTTTAGGAAGGTTGTGAAGACTTGGCTGGCGGGACAGGTGTGGGGCAGTGATGGCTCATTGGCCCCAACCCCGCTGGCTTATTTAACATCTTATACCCCCCCCTCCCTCTTCAATGTTAAGGGGTTGTTTTTAGCTTGTTTAACTGCTATTTTAACTGCTTTTTAGATTTTAATCCATGTTTCTTTATGACCCTTTGTAATCCGCCCTGAGTTGCCTACGCGAGTAGGGCGGAATAGAAATTCAAATAAATAAATAAATAAATAAATAAATAAATTTTACTAAGACACATTCTGTTCAGGCATTTTTTTAGATGTGACTTATTTGAGATTCTGTATTTGAGATTTTTATAACTTAGAAAAGATTATAACTTTAAAATATATACTTTTGTAACATCATTTTATTTTTGAGTATTTTATAGTACTTTAATTAGTTTTTCTCAAGCACCATATTCATCTTGCTAGAACTTTTTAAAGTTTTATTAGACTCTTGTGACTTATAATTAAGATTCCATAGTTACAATTTTTATGCTCCTGTATTTTATACTCCCATATATTTAGTTTATATAGTTCAGTTTTGGTAAATTAAATAAAATAAAATTAAATTTTATGAGTTAAGTTTGTAAGTGTTTAAGTGTTTGAACATCTATTCAAATATATATCCATATACCCACCTACATTTGCTTGTTTGTGTCCAATAAAAAAAATAAAGAAAAAGTAGAAACTTTCTGGACATTAAATCTTATAAATCAGAAGTAAAAGAGGAGAGAGAATTTGCAAAATAGTTCCATGGGTCACCCTGGGATTTTTCTTTTTCAGGTTAATGTCAGCTGTGAGGACACAGATTTCAGACTTTTCCCTGTGGGAATCTTAGGAAAATACTCAGATCTTTTCTAAAGGGCTGAAAGAACTACATGTCACGAAACTTCCTGACATACAGATTCATCCAGCAAGCACATCAGCTTCCTAATACACTAGTACCCCAGATAACGATGAGACTTGGTTCCACAAGTCTCGTCGTTATCTGGTTTTTAACGTTGTGCGATGCATTGATCACACAACGTTAAAAAAAGCCCTGTTTCCCTGGAGGCTGCAGCAAGCCAGAACGTCAGGGTTCGAACCCTGATGTTTTGGCTTGCTGCACTTGCTGAGGATGTCGGAGAAGCCCAGAAACAGCTTGGATCGGGTCTTCCCACCTCCTTGGACCCAATTTTTACCAATTTTGGGTTCGAATTCTGACGTTTTGGTTTGTTGCAACCTCAAGGAGGGTGGGGGAACTTCAAAAATAGCGCGCATCGGCTCTAGGGAGGTCGGGAGACCCGATGCGCGCTAATTTTGAAGTTCCCCCACCCTCCTTGAGGCTGCAACAAACCAAAACGTCAGGATTCGAATCCTGACATTTTGGCTTGTTACAGCCTCCAGGAGGGTGGGGGAACTTTGGAAACAGCTTGGATCGGGTCTTCCCACCTCCCTGGACCCAGCAGGGGGGTCAGGGACCCCAAAATTGGTAAAAAAAAGGGGAGGTGGGAAGACCCAATCCAAGCTGTTTCTGGGCTTCCCCGACATCCTCAGCAAGTGCAGCAAGCCAAAATGTCAGGGTTTGAACTCTGATGTTTTGGCTTGCTCCACTGGCTGGGGACATCGGGGAAGCCCAGTAACAGCTGTAAATCGGGTCCCCTGCCTGCTCCAGATAGATCAGAGGACCCGATCTACAGCTGCAGGGTGGCTGGGGAAGCTGACAGGGACTCCCTGTCGGGTTCCCTAGCCACCCGCCCTTGCCTCTGCAGCTGTGGGGTGGCTGGGGAAGCCGACGGGGAAGGCCCCCCCCCGGTCAGCTTTCCAGCCACCCCACCCCTGCCTCCGTAGCTGCAGGGTGGCTGGGAAGCTGAACAGAGAACCCTGTTCAGCTTTCCAGCCACCCTGCTGCTAAGAATGACTGTATCGGATAACACTAAAAAGAACGTTCTCCGGTGCAAATCTTCCCCCAAAATTTGTCGTCGTTATGCGGTTTTAGCGTTATCCGATGCAATCGTTATCCGGGGTATTACTGTATATTTAACTACTACTACTACTATGTACCACTACTACTACAAAAAAGGCCTCCCAAATATTTGCACTTTCTTCATATCCAATAGCATGCATAAACCTTCCTACATGGACAGTAGCAAAACTGTCAAATGTAAAACAGTCCTTAAAGTCACTATCAAAAGAGAGAAAAGCAGGGATAATAGAGCAGCCAATGAAAATGCAGGGCAGGCAGGAGTAAGATTCGATTCTGCCCTATATATGAGATGGAAAGGTACAATAATCTAATTAGTTTCAACCCTAATCAGAAGTTGGAGTTGTCCATTTTGCTTCTGCTTGCACCTGAAGTTTTTAAACCTCATGTACTGTAGGGAAAGTGCTCCATTTGTCCCTATGGAGCAGCTGCTCAGCATTATAGGTTACTATATTGTTTAGCTTGTGCAGTTTTTAAAAAGACAGAAATATAGCAGACCCTATACTGGTTCCCCCCTCCTCTTCTCCTAATGCATCGTAGCCATCTTTGTGATTACAGTACTCTGACTTCAGATTCAGCATCTCTAAATAGTTATCTTGTGTTGCATCTAAACTAGTCTTCGCAATTCTTCAGCCAGAAAGTTCTTCCTGCGTTTCCTTTCTCCCATTTATTTCAACCAGAATGATCTGCTCTATGAACCTCTACCTTCCATTTCTCCTTTTGTGACTGAAGTATTTCTACTTTATACATATGTTTTGTATTTTAATCATTTTGGTCATTTCATAACCCTTTTCTCCCCAATAATTTATTAAAAAAATATTTAGTCTGAAAACAGAATTTACATTACCACTGTTTTTACAAACTTATAGCAGCATCTCTAGCCACAGAGAAAGTATGAATGAAATATTAATTCTGAAGAGACGACAGGGAATCTAAGGCAGTAGAGGCAAAATGAAAATTATGCAGGGTGCTTAGGAATGATTGCAGGAACCATAATTACTAAGAGTTTTATTCTCTGCTTCCATGTGGACAAGAATCATATAAATCGAGCGTCTCAGCCAATCATGTTTATGGCTTTGCATTCCAGATTGTGCTCTGAATGTGGCCGAGTGTGCAAATTTCACACATTGTACAACTTTCATGCTGTATTGCCCTTTAAGTGCAACTTATCCCAAATAAATTGTACTGATTTTAACAGAACATATATCCAAGCAAATGTGATTAAGGCCAGAGCTTTAATGTGTTTTGGGTGGACGAGCAACTTTAGCTGTTCTTATAGCATCAGGGGTTTTTCTGGCATAGGTAAAGTGCAGTACAGTAATACCTTGGATAACGCTATGACTTGGTTCCACAAGTCTTGGTGTTATCCGATTTTTAGTGTTATCCAATGCATGTTAAAATCCTATGGGATGGATCGGATAACGTTAAAGCTCCATAGAGATACATTGTAACCGCACAGGCTTTAGCGGTTGTTATCCAATCCATCCCACAGGACCTTAACGTTATTTGATCCAATTCTCCTCCCCAGATTACTTAACATTATGCGATTTTAGTGTTAACCAAGGTAAACGTTATCCGAGGTATTACTGTATTTACCTTTGTGTCCATCTTGAACTCATGACTTCTGACCTCCCCCCACCCCTTGCTTCCTCATGTTCACAAGTCATCTCTGCAGCACCTGTAACAAAATCCTCCAGGATATCTTTTGCTCTGATCCATTTCAGGCTCAGGCTCTGCGAGACAATTTTATTTTCCTTTAGGTGGCAAGAACATGAAGAAGCTATAAAGAATAAGAGTACCTAAATTTGGGATGGGGACACACACAGAGCACTCCCCTCCTCTCATTCGGGCTAGGTCATTTAAACAGATGGCTTTGTTTTGACTTAGACTCTCCATTTTTCTCCTTTCTTTCTTCTTCTTCTTCTTTTTGTCTGGTGGCTGAAGGAGACCTCCAAAGTGCTGCCTGTTCAAAAGGAAGCTATACAGTGGCTTATTCCCACACAACTCCCTGCCGGCCCTCCTTGCTGCCCGCCCCAAACTGAGAGAATGTCTCCCACCTTCAAGACATTCTTCACATTCTTTGCAGAGAAAAGGGGTTAAACGTCTGAATTTGGGGGTCACCATGTTATACAAATTGCAATCTAATCGTTTTTACAAGAACACACGTGTGCTAAGAAAAAGGACCTTGGACAAGAAAGACAAGGAGACAGACAGCTTGCTTTGTCCTTTCTCCCCCGAAATGTTCTGTGCCATTGTCATATTGTCGGGTCTCTCTCCCCTCCTTGCCACTGGGAGGGAGAGATTTGGTTTGATAGTTAAATTGGCCCATAAAGCAGAAGGGCTTGGTGCCATTTCTGTTTGTTTTCCCAAATAAAAGGCCCAGAGGGGTCTCTTTTGCACCGTTGTGGGTTTATTTGAGGAAACTGGCTTTTTCCCATAGCTGCATGTCAGTTTATGCTCTGAACTTAACCTTATGACAACCCAGACAACAAAAACTTTCAGGGTCCCAGGGCCAGGAAAGGTAAAGAAATTGTATCTCTTTATTGGGTCCTTGAAAGTGTGTGTGGGCTAATTCAGAGTCACACACAAAAACAGAGGGCAACCTCTTCTTCCATTGCTGCCACTACTATCACTGCCACCCGGGCAGAACCTAAAAGCATGCACATCTCCAGCTGGCAAAGGAGCATTATAAGAAGGGTGCAGTCCAGGGTTAATTTAAAAAAAACAAATCTGTCAGAGGAAACTTGTTATTATTGCACCCCAGAGTGTCTTTCTCTCTAGTTCATTTCTATTTGACCCAAAAACATTTGGTGGCTCTTTATTAATAAACTCTTAGCTGTGAATTCTTCAAGAGAGTATACTGCTCATATATTTCGGTTTGCTTCCTACCAGGTATAGGTTTTATTCCTGTTCTATTTATTATAGCACTGTGCACAAAATCAATATAAAATCCTCTTTACATGTTTGTGTGTATCAAGACAAAGACAAACAGTATGTTTAAACCAAGGAGGGAGCATCTTCTGACTATAGAAGCAGTTTTGCATGGCTTTTATTGAGCTGCTTCTTCTTTTGCGTCAAGGCCAGATGCGAAACTGCCAAAAAGAAGCCACCTTTGGGGTGTTCATTCTGCAGTTCCTTTCACCTGACCTAGTGTGAGAAAAATTAGCCAGCACAAATGGTGTTTGTAGGAACAGATAAGATGATGTTGGCTGAAATACTGCAACATTGAAAAGTATTTTTATTTTGATATCCAAATGACTTTTGATGTGATTGGAAATGATTAACTGATTTCTGGGATTTAACCCTGTACTGGGATAAATGTCACCTGTGACAAACATAGATTTGTCCACTAGAGATATACAACTCATGTAGGTCTCTAAGCAGAGTTAAGGCATCAGTCATCTGACCTTGATGACCTTTGCATTCAAAATTGTCTAGGGGAAGAAACATCGTGAATTTAATTTTAGTTGCAATTAAGTAACAGGTACATCAATAATGAAATTGTGTATTGGTATTGGGAGAGCTTAGGGTGTCCCTTGCTATAATTTACAGTTGGTTACAAAAAAAAAAAAAAAGGTTTATCACCTGGAGCCTCACTTAAACAGCTTCAGCTCCTTTTAACATATTTACTTTTGCTTCCCCGATTGGGAAAGGGCAGAATAATCAATAAGAAATAAGTGCTGGATTTAGTGATGAGGTTAGGTAAAGGTCACCTTTCCTCGAAAGCCACTCGTATCCAATTCTAGGGTTCAGTGCTTATCTCTGTTTGTTGCCAAAGAGCAAGCGCTATCTGTGTCTGCACAGGTTTCCATGGACCTGTGGCAGGCATGTTCCCACCAAAGTGGTACCTATTTATCTACTTGCAATTTCTTGCTTTCGAACTGCTAGGTTGGCAGGAGCTGGGACAGAGCCAGGAGCTCACTCCAGCATGCATGCACTCGGGTCTTGAACTGCTGACCTGCTGACCTACCAGTCATCACATTCAGCATCTTAACCACTAAGCCACTGCAGTCCTGGGCATGATGAGGTTAGGTCTGTATTAATTTTTTTCTCTGTCACTATGGATGATTGCAAATAGGTAAATCAATATATTTTAATATGTGTCCATGTGCTTAACAGAGACATGTTTGATTTTCTTGCAGAAATAGCTTGTGACAACCCAGCATTTTCCCCTTATGAAACTTGGCTGCAGAAGAACTGATAACCTTATAGATTTTCATTCATTTATTCATTCAGTCAATTTAGCATGAATCATTTTCAGAAAGAGAGGAAAATCTCATGCAGTTGGGGAAGGCCAGCACAAATGTAATTCTGTGTCCCAGCTGTCAATGTTCTTCCAGAAGTGTTGTAAAGCACAACAGCTGAAACAAAACTCTACAAATATGAAGAGGGTATGACAGGTGTGAAACCCATTTAATGGAAGAGAGACAGAGGTAACAAAGATTAGATCAGAAAAAGGATGATGTAGTTCAACAAGACAATTGGGAAGTTCTCCTCTCACTTGATAGCTGTACAGTAATACCTCAGATAACATTAGTATCGAATAACACTAAAATCGCATAACATTAAGGAATCTGGGGGGAAGAATTGCATCGGATAACATTAAGACCCTATGGGATGCTTCGGATAACAACCGCTAAAGCCTGTGTGGTTACAATGTATCTCTATGGATCCCATAGGATTTTAACATGCATCGGATAACACTAAAAATCGTATAACACCAAGACTTGTGGAACCAGGTTTTAGTGTTATCTGAGGTTTTACTGTACTACCATTTGGTTTGTGACTTGGCTGAGAACGTCTGAATGGTTTATTTTATTTGATTTCCATCCTGCTGTTCACACGGTAAATTGCTCAAAATGGTCTACTGTACTACTGCAGTGATGACAGCAAATATCCTGATCAAGCCATTAGTGAAGGACTAGGCCAGTGATGTTGAACCTTGGCACTCCAGCTGTTCTTAGACTTCAATTACCAGAAGCCCAAGCCAGCACTCCTTATGATCAGGGCTTCTGGGAATTGAAGTTTCAAACAGCTGGAGTGCCAAAGTTCACCATCACTGAACTAGACTAAGAACCTTCAAATCAACATGGGATTTCAGGGTTCCTTCAGGTAAGTTTGAGATAGGGTTTTAGAAAATGCAACCTCATATTTTTCTCAATTTAACACTAGGTATAGTGAAGATTATGCTCTGAACCTGTTAATTTTGAGGGTTTCCCCCCCATTTGCTGCTTTACTTTCTACTCACCTTTCCTCCCTTCTTTATCCTCTGTACACTGAAGAGATAGGCATGTAGGTGTATAGCTTCATACTACATACAGTCAAACCTCGCATAAAGAGTGCCTCGTTTAAAGAGTAACTCGCTTAAAGAGCAGAATTTTCTCTAAATGTTCGCTTCACTTAACAAATAAAACCAACCAAAAACTCGTTTAACAAATACATCGGGGTTCGCAATCCCCCCCACAACTGGTCATTTACAATGGTGTTTCACTTAAAGAGCAAATTCGCTTAAAGAGCAATCCCGTGGAATGCCTTATGCTCTTTAAGCGAGGTACAACTGTATATCTACACATAAAGAGCAATGAACTGTAACTAAACGTTTTTCATTTCAGCCAAACTGGCAATTTTTACTTTTTCCAAGTCTCATCACTTGGCACAGCTCTCCATGCTTTTTTTCTCTACACTAAAAATAAAATATTTATGCCTGGCCTTTCTCCCCAAGAAGATCTAAGGTGCCTTGCAATATTAAAAACTTTTGTTTTAAAGCAGCCGCAAACTCTTAGACAGAGAATGATGGGGTAAAAGTTTGCATAAAGAGAAAGATCTTTGCTTGCTTGCAGAACTCCTCATCCACTCATCAAAACATAGTTATAGTACAGTAATACCTCGGGTAACGTTTACCTCAGATAATGTTAAAACCGCATAACGTTAAGTAATCTGGGGAGGAGAATTGGATCAAATAGCGTTAAGGTCCTATGGGATGGATCGGATAACAACCGCTAAAGCATGTGCAGTTACAATGTATCTCTATGGAGCTTTAACGTTATCTGATCCATCCCATAGGATTTTAACATGCATCGGATAACACTAAAAATCAGATAACACCAAGACTTGTGGAACCAAGTCTTAGCGTTATCCGAGGTATTACTGTACCTCAATGCATATTGTGCCAGAAGAGGTAGAGAAAAAGTGAATGGTAGTAATCTCAGATCCTTCAGGGAACTGGGGACTGTATATGAGGATGGTTCAATGAATGCACTAATAAATGGAATACGAAACTGATATGAGCAGAAATCATAAATAAAAAGAAAGAGACAAAGATTCAAGGTCTTCACCTACCATTATGAGATCAAAAAGCAGTACAAACAAGACACTAATCTTGTCTGTAAAGACACATAACCATAAGGAACACTGGAAGCTTGCCTAAGAAAACTTTGCATTTTACATCACATGATAACAAATTATGTAATCCATACAACATTTTTTCAGGTTTTTGACAGAAATGTCTAAAATTTCCGCTACAGAGATGGGCAGAAATTCAAGAATCGTATGGAGCATATAGATCTCTTCATAGCAAACATACATATCTCTACTGTCACAGATTTTCTAGTCTTCTCCTTTCAAGCATTTCTCCTGCGGCTGCCCATACACTGAGCATGTATATGTGTGCATGTGGTTGTATACATACAGAGTTATGTATATCTTTTAACTACTTATATGAACCAAACCAACTTCCTAAAAACAGCAAAAGAGATCTTTCCAAAATATCTATCTGTAAGAGAAAGTAAATATATTGAAGAGGGAGAGAAAATTAAGAAGATGGTTGCTAAAGCACTGTGGCTGTCCCATCACATGTCTGTTTCATTTTCCTCCTTTGGCAAAGATAAATGGAGAACGCACACAAAAAGTCACAATGGTTGATCCACCCACCCACCACTATTACCTAAAGGGAAAGAGACTTTTTCAAACAGCCCCAAACCACATGGGTTCAGGCACAATAGCTCAAAAGGCAGGGCAGGTAGCAGACCAGCCCACTTTGTACTGCTAACAAGAGGAACCTAATTACAGGAAGAGGTTAAAAAGGGACAGATAAAAGGGATACAAATTTCAACATCTGTTGTTATAAAGGAATAAGAAGGGGCAAAGGTGTAGGTATGGTGTCAGAAATGGCATGAAGCCAATTTCAAAGAGTTAAGGTTGAGAAGTAAAAAAGAAAAATTAGAGGGCTCACTTTTTTAAAAAGTGGTCAAAAGCACTTTTAAGATACAGCTTAGAAAAGAGAAAGATAATGACCCTTTATCTAAATGTAACTAATTTATAATAATTTACTTTAAAATACCCTTGTGCTCACAGGACCTGGCTGGCTTCAGTTATGGGGTTAAGGTGCATGTTAGAACATATGAAATTCCTGAAAGGATCAGAAAAATAGCCTGTCCAACACAGCAAGTCCTACCGTCACAGAATGCTTCAATAAAGGAAAAACCCCACAAACATGCAAGTCTATACACAGGTACACATACATTACACATCATTTACCTTCAGCCTGGGTTTAAACCAGGAGTTATCAACCTTTTAAAGTCAGGGGCTGGGTCACGCTCCCTCAGACAGCTTTGGGGGCCAGATGGCCATTTTGTCCTTCCTTCATCACATGGCACTTTCTGGTGTGGTGGAGACAGTGGGGGCCACATGAAATGGTGCCATGGGCTGCATTTGGCCATAGGTTGAGAATCCCTGCTTTAAACTTTGCTTTAGAAATAAATGATGCATCTCCCCCCCCCCCCCAATTCATTGTCTATTTTTATTTACCTTTTTGTATTTTATACTTCTGGTACGTGTTATTATATCATATACAACAAAATCCAGACACTCTATTCTCCTCCAGCTACATTTTTTCTAACTTAAAGAGTAGTTTTTTTTATTTTGTTTTCTTCCGGAATACATAGTGTGTACCCAATACTTATTGTTCTCTTTCTCAGGGATTTTCTATTTGAAAAATAATTATAATTTTCATAATCTACTGCAGACATGCTAAATTTGCTGCAGAGTCTGGGCATCTCATAGCAATGGATTGATAGGTCCCTTACAGAGCTTATATAAATAGCGCAAAAAGCTATCTAAACACATTTCTCTCTCTCTCTCTCTCTCTCTCTCTCTCTCTCTCTCTCTGTGTGTGTGTGTGTGTGTGTGTGTGTGTGTGTGTGTTGTGAGTTCCTATTTTCCATTTCTATAGAAAGAACAAGAAAAAGTGAAGTAAACTCAAGTGGATTTTGAACAGGCAAAATAGGAAGACAATAGTGGGAAAACAGTGTCACAGCAAATCATGAACAATACTTTACACACTGTGAGCTATACTACAACATATCCCCCAAAGTGGTGAAGTGTACAGAGAGGGAAAGAGCATCTGTTTACCATCTCCCTGGGAGCTCATGTAACTTCACTTCAGATTCTTTGGGGTTTGGTGTTCAAACAACATAACACAGCTTTTCACACATCCAAAGTGACAGAAATAGAGGGTAAGAGAAAAGCAAAGGTCATTACACAACCAGCCAAGTAATGTCTCAAACAGAAACTGCACATTTAGTGCAATTCTGTAGCATGCACTAGTTTCCTCAACCAATGGATCAGAAGAATAGCGACTTCAACATCTCTCTGGGAAAAATAGCAACTAAAGGACTACCATTATTTAACTGTAAGGTAAATAGCAAAAGGAACCATGAAAATAGTGAAGCAGCAATCTATTTAAAAGGGACTGCAGTGGCTCAGCAGTTCGATACCTGAATACTGCAGGATAGAATGAGCTCCCGTCTTTGTCCCAGCTCCTGCCAACCTAGCAGTTCAAAAGCAAGAAATTGCAAGTAGATAAATAAGCACCGAACCCTAGAGTTAGATACAACAGGCTTTTGAGCAAGGGAGACTTTAACCTTTTACTAATCTATTTAACCAAATTATAAATTCAACATATCACCAGAGGAGGAAGAGAGACAATAAGAAGATGAAATAAGCCCCTCTTGCAATCCTTGTATTTCTCCAAGGTTTTGTATCTGAATTATACTGCAAGTAAATAGAAGAGCATGAGTTCTGAGCAGAAGAATGATATGGACTTACATAACAGAAATATCACTCCCTGGCAAATACAAGGGGAATAAATGGAAGCAGTGACAGACTTTACCTTCTTGGGATATAAGATCACTGCAGATGGTGACTGCAGCTATGAAATAAAAAGACGTTTACTTCTTGAGAGGCAAGCTATGGCAAACCTAGGCAGCATAATAAAAAGTAGAGACATCACCCTGCCAACAAAAGTTCACATAGTTAGAGCAATGGTCTTCCCAGTAGTAATGTATGGCTATGAGGGCTGGACCATAAGGAAGGCTGAGCACAGAAAAATCGACACCTTTGAAACTGTGGTGCTGGAGAAGACTCTTGAGAGTCCCCTGGACTGCAAGGAGATCAAACTGGTCAATCCTAGAGGAAATCAACCCTGACTGCTCCTTGGAAGGACAAATACTGAAGCTGAAGCTCAAGTACTCTGGCCACCAAAGGAGAAGAAAGGACTCACTGGAGAAGGCCCTGATGCTGGGAAAGATCAAAGGCAAAATGAGAAGGAGGTGGCAGAGGATGAGATAGTTAGATGGCATTGTTGACGCAGTTGGTGTAGATCTGAGCGGACTATGGAAGATGGCAGAGGAGTCTGGTGTGCTATGGTCCATGGGGCCACAAAGGTTTGGACTTGATTGTGTGACTAAACAATAACAACAACAACAATCCGTAAAAAGAGGGTACAACACACTGATCTCCACAGTGCATCTCCACATAAGGGAGATACACATGTTCCATGTGGGAATTAGCAATTACCAATGCCACTTTAACATGCAACACTGTGTATCTATATGACAAAAAGAACTAAGGAGATGGTTGAAAGTGAAAGAGCATAAGAGCTATAGAAGTAGCAGGAAAAAAGAGAAAGTTTTGGAGCTGGAAATACAAGAAGTGTGGTGAAGAAGATCAGGAGCTTTTGCAAAGTAAGAAAGGAGAACCAGAAAATACCTGGTAGATAAACCAGAAGAATGAGAACTTGAAAGAAAATACAGTATGTAGCAGTCTACTCCAGGCCTTACACAAACCACTTTGGTTTAAGTGTTCCCCAGATATGGGTCTGATCAGATATATATTCCCCTTTTATTTTTTTGAAATTGCTGAATTGGCTAGGACTTATTTTCTGTCTGATATCTTGGACGATAAAAAAAAGTGAGTGGCAAGAAAAAAAAGATTACCAGTTACTGACTTGCCATATTCTACAGTCCAGTAATTGAACTTACAGCTGTATGGGCTGGATGCTTAATATTATTTATAGGAATGAATATCTGGACAATATGAAGACTACAAGGTGGCCTCCTAAGAAAACACAAAATGCATATTAACCTATGGGTGAAGAATGCAATGCAGGAACAATTTTAAAAGGTACGGATAGGGGATGGTAAAGGAAGATTAATACGTTTGCACATGCACACCTAAACATAATTCCTTTTAAATCCTTTTCTTCTGCAATTGCTTAATATTCCCAATCATTAATTCTCATCTGAAAGCATCCCACCAATTACAGACTTCCAATTAGTATGTAACCCACTCAAACAGTGGACCATCCACTCTACCCTACACATGGGGCCTGAGGGGACAGCCCAGTGGCACATTGCATTCCACTGCAACAAGTGAAAAGGCAGGAATCTGTGACACTCGGCAGCCACTGTAGGTAGCATCGCATTGGTTGCCTGACTCCAGGCTTTAGGTCTGCCTGTCAGTCAGGCTTTTGCCTTATATTGAAAGATCAAACTCCATCCTGTCTGTGTATTACCTTAATCCTATTTTCTACATCGCTTTATTATTTGTGGAGGCTTCCTTGGGAAAGGCAGAAAAGGTAATACAGCCACACCTCACTTGCATTCACTTCCTGAATGTTACTGCTCCTTGAGGCAACCCAGGACAAGTTCATGGACAAGGAGGAGTGTTTTTGTATGAAAGGAAAATCCTAACTGGGTATCATTCAGCTTTTAGCCTAAATGCAGGAACCACATTACATATAATCTCCCAAACTCCCGAGACTGTCAATGAGCAAGTCATGTTGCCAAACCAAGTTATTACATGATGTTATAACAAATCTTATATGAATACTGATATGTAGAAAGATTTCTGTTAATCATCTAAATTCTGTTACCAAATTTCCCGGTAGAGCACAGGAAATCTGTTAATTGTTAAAGCTCACAATGTAATTCACCACACAAATGGCAAAATTATACAGACAGCACTAGCCTTCAATCCAATAAGTTACAAGTGGTGTAACCAAATAAATATGTGAAGTTGGTCCATGTAGGCTCTACAATAGGAGTGCTGAACATTTGGCATTTCAGATATTTTCGACTATGACTTCATTAGCCCTTTATCATTGACTATATAGGCTTGGGATTCTGGGACTTGATGTCCAAAACACTCAAGGTGCCAAAAGTTCAATACCCCTGTGCTAGTATTATTTCAAGGAGGCAACAATTCCAACCACTGGGTAATGAAATTATTCCAGCAGTTTTGTACTTTGGCAGGAACAGAAAGTAGAAGAAGGTAACCTTATACATATCAGTAAATAAAGAAGAGGAGAGGAGACAGGCCAATAGGTGGGAAAGCATTAGGAGAAAGAAAAAATAGGTTTGAGTCAAATATAGAAAACAAATCTGAATTACAAAGAATAACTAGTCAATGAAAGAAACTGCCGGGCAAGATACAGTAATACCTCGGATAACGCTAAGACTTGGTTCCACAAGTTTTGGTGTTATCCGATTTTTAGTGTTATCCGATGCATGTTAAAATCCTATGGGATGGATCGGATAACGTTAAAGCTCCATAGAGATACATTGTAACTGCACAGGCTTTAGCGGTTGTTATCCGATCCATCCCATAGGACCTTAATGTTATTCGATCCAATTCTCCTCCCCAGATTACTTAACGTTATGCGATTTTAGCATTATCCGAGGTAAACGGTATCCGAGGTATTACTCTATAGAATTTTAGTCAGTAGATTGGGAGGATACATTAAAAGCATTCTCAAAAACAAAGGATTTACACTGGATGTTCCATTTTACAGAGTTGTACTAGATAATTCCAGATTTTACCTATTTCTGTGTTGTAAACATTAACTGCCAGCCACAACCAAGTCACAGGGTTTCCACAGGTACTTGTTCCAAAAGCAGATTTTCTTGTTCATCACCCTCTATCACAATAGTTGGATTCTTACCTCCCTAGGTCCCAGATTCTCAAGGGTGAAGTATGTCCACAGCATGCTGTTCCCGTTACAAATGAACTGCCAAAGGAGGAAAAAAAACATTAGACTTCCTTCTTGTAAAGGAAGAGCTAGAGTCTAGACAGAGGACAAATGCTGCAAGTTCTAATATGTCTAGATACACAGCTGCCATTCCCAGAGCACAACAGGCAAGCAAAACAGGCAGTTTGAGTTCTATATCTGATGGTGCAGCAAACTAAGGAATCACTTAGGTGAGAAGGTAAACAGCGTTCTGTGCACTCCAGTGTCTAGGCATGCCTGCCACATGTCCACAGAAATGTGTCCAGATGCAGACAGTGCTGGCTCTTTGGCTATAAACAGAGACGAGCACTGAACCCTAGAGTCGGATACAACTGGCTTTTGAGCAAGGCTGACCTTTATACTGGTTTAGTAAAGGTAAAGGCAGATGAAAGACCACTGCATTATATTTTCCAGGACAGTCTTCATGACAGATCGCCATAAGGATTGCCAATTTGGATATGGAAGAAGAAGAGGAGGAGGAGGAGGAAGAAGAAGAATTCTATAGCTGAATCAAACACTAGCAGAAAAAGAAAAGAACCCTGTCTAGTACCTCAACCTAGGAATATTCGTTCTGTTATACTTTCATTCACCTAAACAACTGTAAATTCTTCAAATATAATTGATGTATCATACCCATAAATCCTTCTCCAAATTGTCGTATTTATCAATAGTTTTAATATTGGTCATTCCACACAATCACATACTGTACTTTATATCTAATGCAATTGCCCCCGTTTTCAATTTTTGTTTAGTTATAAAATGTATTATATTATCTTTCTAATCAAATTTGCCATTTGTCTCCATCATATAAAGCTACTCTGACCCACCTTAATATAATTAACAATAAAACCATACATTCTCTTTTCTAATAATGTTGTAAAAATATTTTCATCTTGATTTATTAAACAAATTGGCCTATAAGCACTCGAATCTATGGGAATCTTTATTAGGCTTTAAAATTATGATAATTAAATATCTCTAAGATGTTAGAATTTCTTCCCCTTCCCCTTGGATAAGTTATCACACCGAACAGTGCTATATACTGCACTGAGGGGCAGGGGTGATGTCCTTTTAAAAAAAAACCTGCATTGCAGGTATATATCTGTACATGACAGATATGAAAGACATAAATACCTGGTTGGTTGGCAGTGACAGTGAGAAAACAGCAAGCCACGGAAATGGAAATTGAAATAAAGAAATACGGAATTACATTACAAGAAAGTAATGGAAAGGGAAGAGGTTGATCAGGAATGGAGTTTTGCAATCTTATGTGTGGAAGCAAATGGACAAGATAGCACTATTGAAGTAACCTGTTTCTAGTCAAAAACAGTCTACGGTAATTATTTTAACATTTAAATTTTTTCCAATTTTTCCCTTTATATATGTGTATAATATTACATTTTGCAATGGTCTGATAAAATTTTTAAAATCACCATAGTCATGGCAGATTCTTCTAGGAATGAACATAATTGCACATTAGTTTTAACTGTTTAACTGCATTCCTAGCCACCACCAAAACCTAGACATTGAGGTTTAGCAGTGACTATAGAGTTGAATATAGTGGACTACAAATCCCTGTGATAACATTGGCTGGTAGGAGCTACCGGTATAGTTCAGTAAGTATAAACCTACAGTATTTGGAAGAGACTTAGGACTGAGAGGGATATGTTAACACTTTCATCTCTTTATACACCAAGGCGGGGTGCCCAAACCTTTCAGCCTGTGGGCCAGGCACATGATAAATTGGTGCCCAAACTATGGCCCTGGGGGCTGGATCTGGACCCAATGCAAATTCATCTGGCCCATGCTACCCTTGTCGCTCCCAGAAGTGGAAGTTAACATATGGATGTGTTTTACTTCTGCTTCTGGGAGCGACAAGGGTGGCGTGGACTGGATGAATTTGTGTCAAGGGCTGGATTCGGCCCCAGGCCGTATTTGGGCACCCCTGCACTAAGGCCATGATTCAGAAAATTATTATAAGAGCACTCATTGTCTGGAATCCAAGTGAATTTTTTTTATGAGTTATGTACAAGAGCATACATTTCAGACACAAATTAGTACAAATTAAGCCAACACTGATGGACTTCAACTCCAGAAACCTAAGTCAGTACATTGACTGATCAGTGCTTTGGGGAATTGACTTAAGTCTTCTGGGAATTGAAGTCCAAAACCCAAAGATTGGGAAACACAGTATTAGGGAGTGCAGTGGTTTAGTGGTTAAGATGCTGAACTTGGTAACTGGAAGGTCAGCAGGTCGTGACCCAAGTGCTGCATCTGTGTCCCAGCTCTTGCCAACCTAGCAGTTTGAAAGCAAGTCATTGCAAGTAGATAAATAGGTACCACTTCAGTGAGAAGGTAATCAACATCCCATGCACTCTGGTATCTAGTCATGGCTGCCTCATGGCCACGGAAACATCTGCAAATGCAGACAGTGCTGTTTCTTTGGCTATAAACAGAGATGAGCACCGAACCCTAGAGTTGGACATGACTGGCTTTTGAGCAAGGGCAACATTTACCTTTACTAAGCCATTTATTGTTGTGCACCAAGTCACATGCCTGGCATGCAACAGTATATACTAGTGGTGGCGAACCTTGGAACTCCAGCTGTTCTTGAACTTCAATTCCCAGAAGCCTAAGTCAGCATTCCTGCTGATCAGGGTTTCTGGCAATTGAAGTTCAAGAACAGCTGGAGTGCTAAGGTTTGCCATCACTAGTATATACCTACACTGACTCCCGAACTTGATCCAATTTGTAAATGAGATTTATATCAATGTGTATAACTAACATGATTCTGGCAAGTGGAAGATTTTTTAACACAACATGCTGTTTATCTTAAAAACTCAGAAACAGAGGCACTGCTGGTTTTCTGTATATAGGCGTGCATTTACCAGCAATATGTTATCCCAATCAAACAAACTGGACTCCTAGATTCCCCACTTGCTGCCAGAGACAAGGATCTACTCCACCTTATACACTATGAAAGATGAGACGTCAGAACATGGAAGAGCTCTTAAGTATAGAGCGGCACATCAAGTGACTCCCAAGTCAGCAAGCAGTCTTGTAGTCAATGGAGCCCTTAACTACAAAGGTTGATGCTGGATTCTGTCTCTCACCCACCCCCCTCACCCTTTACCATAAGCCATTAATAAATGGTAAAGCCAATTACTGTGGTTAGAAACATAATAGCAGCTTGGAAATCACTGGAGTGGGCAATTGGGTTTTTAAGATTTTTTCTCTCTCTCTCTTTCTTTCTTTCTTTTCCCCTCCATTCCTCTCTTGTTCTACTCAGCACACACATCTTTCAGAAGAAGGCATGCAGTGTCCCTCCAGAGACTGCACAGGTTTAAATTAGCATCAAGGTATGTCAATAGGAAAAGAGAAGTGGGTGGAGACCACTAGCGCTAATCCCTGCCATTCTGCCTGCAGAGCCTCCAAATCAGTCTGTGGTAAGGATTAGAAATTTCTCTGCAGCCGGCTTTCGAATTCTTCCTTAGGTTAGCATTGGTTCCCTCCAGCTACATAGATCCTAACTCTCCAATTCAAACTGCTAACTTATTCCAGAAGAGAATAGTTCTCTTAACTGCAGTTCTCATAACTGGAATATTTCTAGTCCTGCCAGCAAACAGAGTGAAGTCCTTTTGTGACATTTCAGTACTAAAATGATTTTGGTGCTATTGTTGTGGTGGATAAAGGGGGTATTTATGGGGCTACATTTTTGAAATATCTTTCCTGAGGAGAAGCCTGGTGTACCTCCAATGCTAAGCTCCATTGTCAAAGAAAGGAGTACATCCCTTTGTAGAAGGAACCTGCAGGATAAAGGACTAGCAGAAAGAGGAATTATAAGTTTCCAAAATGGATTGCTAGTAGATTCTACTACTTTCTTGATTGCTGCACTATCTCCAAACATAATAAAGTTACAAATATGTCCGCACTTCAAAGGACTCTATAAACATATAGTTTCTTTACATTAAACTATAATCATGAAGGATTCTAAGCATAGTAGATAGTCTTCTACAACACAAGTGTCACTATTGGCTCAAAACACCTTTCACGTGTAATTGGCTGGTTTCAAATTCTAAATGATGATCTTCATTCAAAATTTGCTAACTAAACAAGAAAGCGCAGGCACTTAAATTTTTGCTCATTAAAAAAAAAATCAGTGTAGTACAAAATCAATGGCTGACAAGAGAGGTTTTGTAACATATCTGGCACAGCCTAAAACTGGCTGCAAAATACTTCTAACAGTGGAAGCAGGGCTCTCAATTATATTCTTAATGCTACTTCTTTTTGTCCTCAATGGGCATCTCCCTCTCCCTCTCCCTTCAGCATATATAAAAAAAATCCAAATACTCTTAAGCCTTAAATTTGAATTATTTAAGAAACATACTGAAAATACAACTTTCACTCTCAATTTTTAGCACAGTACTGTATTTGGGTATTTGACACAGGGCTAAAATCCTACTGGTGAGGTTTGTTGAACTTGCAGCTAACTGACAAGATGCCTGGTTATGTACCTAACTGCAAGCTGAGATGTGTTCAAGTACAGTACCTTGTTAATTAGTTGCAATTAGCCATGACAACTTATGCAACCCTTATGAAAATACCAATAGGATTCTAGTCAATATATACAGTCCTAGATGTTGAATATTAACAAGTATGCAGGATTTGCCAAAAAAGGCAGGCAAAATCCTCACAGCAATTGCCAGAAAGGGAAATGGGGTTGTTATATCTTCCAAGATACTGATGCAGAGATTTCTGTGGACGATAACTCCCACAATCCTTCACCCATTGGCTCTGCTGACCATAGGTGATGGAAGCTTCAGCCCATCACCATCTGTAGGGTCACATACACCCCATTCCTGTTTTGAGCACTATTCAGACAAACCCCAGGGGCATGGCAATTCCTGTCTTGTGCCAAACTATTTAAATAAAGCAGCTGCTACATGTCACATGGCTTTGCATACCACACCTCAATCACACATTTCAATGTTTTAAAGCAGGCATGCCCAAACTATGGCCCATGGGCTGGATACGACCCCCAAAGCCACGCTATCAGGTCCATAACACCCTTATCAAACCAGAAAGTGAATATGGATGCTTCTGCACATGTGTAGAAGTGTCTGTATTCACTTCCTGGTTCAGCACAAACATGCTTGCGCATGCACATTAGGGTCCATGCATGCCGAACCAGGAAGTGAATACAGATGCTCTTGTGGATGTGCAGAAGCATCCGTGCTGGACCAGGGAGTGAATATGGACACTTTCATGGATGTGCAGAAGTATCTGCGCTGAATCAGGAAGTGAATGGACACTTTCATGCATGTACAGAAGCAACCATGCCGAACCAGGAAGTGAATATGGACGTGCATACGCAAACATGCCCTGTTCTGGGGCACATGGTCTGGCCTGCTCAGCTGTTCCGGGGGTGTGGTCAGGCTCCCAGCCCAAAATGTTTGGGCACCACTGTTTTAAAGTAATGCTAAAATAGTTCAGCCTTATCAAGCTAGAGATTCCCCACATAACTAGACTGTACAATACAAACAAATTTAAAGCATCATTACATGGAAAATTTCATTGACTCAATCACTCATCAAAATAGATTTAAACCAAAGCATTCACAAAAGAGTATGTTCACAACAGGTAATCACACTTGACTTTTAACACTTAATTCAGAACCAGTGTATATTATGCTATTTTTCTTCCCTATAGACTTATCAAATTCAATTTTTTTCTCTATTCTTTTTACGTTATCTAGGTTTATTCAATAAATCAATAGTTTCCTTGGAGACTAACACCACTGTTTTATACACTGGGCTCCAGACTTTAGCTCAAAAATACAGGTTTCCATCTCAGTCTTTTCTCCCATCCCTACACCCTTTTAACCAGATGTTATTACCACATTTTGAAAATTAGTCTATATGAAGAACTATCAAACCAAGAAACAAAGACACCATTACTTAGCAAAAACCCTGCAGCTGGGGAAATGGGGTGTATGACAAGCGGGTTGAATCTTGCTGGGACAAAGAGTCTGGGTGTGGGAGCAGAATGAGCCAAAGTGTCATGATGAAAAAAAAGAGGATTGAGCACATCGAGAAGACAGACCAAAGAGGACATTTTGCTGAGTCTCTTTCAACCACAGAGCTGTGTAAGGCACATAGACCCAAACTTGTGCAGCTTTTGAGTCCACACTAACACGCTCTGGCAAAGGCGGCCACCAAAGCTGTCAAATCCTTCACCAGTGTGCCCATCAACTGCATTCAGTTCTTCCCGACCCACATTGGCATTTTAATTACTGTTGGGTAAACTAATTTGTCCAAATGAAGGCAACTCCGCCTAATAGAATATGCAAGCTCCCTGACCTATGACAGGCAATGACACAGGATACAAAAGGAGGCAGAGGAAAGCTTTTTTTAATCAGAGCCTTATTACTCTCTATTACTCCAATTAGTCAAGCTTCAGTGGTCCAAATTGGGGAAGAAATTGCAATTAAATCAATTTTTGATGGTCTGGAAGTGGGTTACCGAACCGCCTGGCCTGTGAAACACTGATATTATAGCAGCAAAGGTCAAAGTCTTTGTCGGCACCTATGGGACCCCTGCTTTTCCTGCCTCTTCCTCCTCACTGCTCCTATGCCCCTGATAAAGGGAATCATTAGAACATGTCACTCGTGGCTCCACTAGCTTCGCTAACCTAATCGGTTGACATCATTAAAGAAGGTAAATCCCGCAGTCTGAATAGTGCTAAGGTCATACAAACTTGTAGTGTCCCCTTTCCTGGAAAGTGATGGGAGGAGGGTCCCCAACATTAGCATCATTGCAATGAATAGAAGAGGGGTGGGCACTTCACAGTGGATTGTCTCAAGCACGGTATACACATTATGCAGCTTTTCCAGCTATAATCATATATCCAGAGATGATTGACTAATCAAAAACCATACTCTTCTTGCCAGAAAACATGCTTTACACATGGGACGAATGAAACTGCCAGTAATCTAGATACCATTCACCAGGCCCAGGTTTCAACATTCTCACCCAAGAACATGAAAGGAAAATCAGTAAGAGGCAGCAAGAAGGCACAAAATATGTGCTCTGTAAGACTATAATAAAGACAGAAACAGAGCATTTGTTGTAGCTGGTAAATGTGAGATAAAATAAACCATGATGGTTAAGTATCTACAACAGGGATTCTTAACCTGCGGCCCATAGACTGGATGCAGTCCATGGCACCATTTCATGTGGTCCCCCACTGCCTCCACCACACCAGGAAGTGACATATGGTGGAGAAAGAGCAAAATGGTCATCCGGCCCCCAAGCTGTCTGAGGGAGCATAGCCTGGCCCCCTGCTTAAAAAGGTTGAGAACTCCTGATCTACAACAAGCAACACCCTGCAAAAGAACATAAATGTCAGAATGTGGCAGGGATAAAATGAATGTACTGCCGGTGGAGAAAACAGTTCTTTTAAAACCCTGTCCTTTTAAAAAAATATATACAGTAATACCTCATATAACATTAGTATCGAATAACACTAAAATCGCATAACATTAAGGAATCTGGGGGGAAGAATTGCATCAGATAACATTAAGATCCTATGGGATGCTTCAGATAACAACCGCTAAAGCCTGTGTGGTTACAGTGTATCTCTATGGATCCCATAGGATTTTAACATGCATCAGATAACACTAAAAATCATATAACACCAAGACTTGTGGAACCAGGTTTTAGTGTTATATGAGGTTTTACTGTACATACAATCCTAGCAAATATAAACAAAGGACATAGCACGTCAGAATAGCTAGGCCAGCCCATTCCCTGCTGGGCAAGTTTCCTAACATGTAAAGAAGTAGGGTAAGTTTTTATTTTTAGCAAAAACTATTTAGATATATAACTGCCTACACATCTTCCAGCTTAAACTGGGATAAATCTTTCTATTGTCCTTGCTCTATATCATCTCTTTTTGCTATAACCTAAAGAGGAAAATGACAGGCAGACTTTGGAGCAATTGGTAGCCCCCAATTTCAATTCAGCTCACTGTTACTCTAAACCTCCTTTCTCTGCTGTCTTGCCAACATTTTGCAATCCATGCCCTTTGCTAAAAGATGAATAATCTGTAGACTTCAAGATAATAATTGACTGCAAATGCCATTTGTCCTTCACTACAGGATTTTCTGGCTAAATCTAACAAGATTTGCTGTCCAACAAAACCTGAAGTTCAGTGATGGCCAACCTTGGCACTCCAGGTGCTCTTGGACTTAAATTCCCAGAAGCCCAAGTCAGCACCCCTGCTGATCAGGGCTTCTGGGAACTGAAGTTCCAAAACACCTGGAGTACCAATGTTCGCCATCACTGACCTAGATGCTATCCACTCTTGCCTCAACTCTTTCCTTCTACACAATTCTGCATTATCCCCAGCTTTGGTGGTGAATCCCATTACACAAACTGCTTATCCTTTTACTATCTACTGAAGCCAAACTAGGCTTTTCAGCTTCATCTGTCAAGGTTTTTTTTAAGAAGTTAATTTATTTCCCAAAAGAGGAGGAAAATTGGAAAGTCCATCAATTTAGTAGAGTTGTGAACAATGAGCT
This sequence comes from Furcifer pardalis, assembly GCA_030440675.1. NCBI lineage: Eukaryota > Metazoa > Chordata > Lepidosauria > Squamata > Chamaeleonidae > Furcifer > Furcifer pardalis. The sequence continues at coordinate 241,805,469 of CP126890.1, forward strand.
TATTAGTTGAAAATCTTTAGCCACATAATTCTAAAAGGCACTATAGCGCTATTTTCATAAACCCCAGTAAGCCTAAAGGTAAACTGCTCTTCAGGTATGCATCATAAAAAGGAAACAGAGAAGCTACAGAAGGACTTTGCCTGGTCCTCTTAGGTGCTGTCATGGAGACATTCAATGTAAAGAAAGAACAAATGTTGGTCAAGGAGACAGAGTCTGTTTTCAGGATTTACAGTATTTTCCCTCCCAGAAGGGCCTGGCATGGCATACCAACAACAGAGGCAAAGAAGGGTACCAGTAAGACATATATATGCTCCCTCCCACCCTGGTTGAAAAGTTAGCCCATAGGAAGTGGATATTTGCATTTTGCACTGAGAAGAGCATTGTGAGATGTAGGGAAAGCTACATTTCTGAAGAAATGTTAGAACAGAGATGCCTAACACTGAAGCCCCCAGCTGACTCACTGCTTCAAAGTATGAATTACTGGTCCAGATAATAATCTTCAGCCTCTGACACACATACTGGTACATGGTGGATTTTGTCCCATTGGAACATTTAAAACAGTTGAGGAGGGAGGCTCATAGGAGACCAAGTACTCAAATGCTTTAAAACTAGATGGTGTACCTGTCAAAACTAAGGTTGCTAGATGGAATACTCTGTAGGCCCAAGTGGTTGACACAATCACACCCAGTCAGCCTCTCCGTTGCAGAGCTTGTCCCTTATTTTGGTCTACAGATGAGTTGCAAGCAATAAAGGAAAGAAGGAGAAGGCTAGACAGCAGACCAAAGAAAGCTCCCTCCAATTTTAATTTAGCTGCAGTTAAAAATATGCCCAACAAGTATGGCGCTGCTATAAAAGCAGCCCAAAAAAGTCTATGTCATCAAACAGATAAGTGAGGCTTCAAACCATCATGCTGAAGTCTAGCAAGTTCTCCATGACCTCATGAGTGCAGGACAAGAGAGTAGGCTTCACTTTGATTTAATCAATTTACAGCATTTTCAATCTAACACGAAGCCATTCATAACGATCTGGATTCTGTTAGTAGGGCAGTTAACCATGAAGAGATGTTCAGCACATCTTTTGCAGAGTCTGTAACCACAGAGTCCACAGTAGATAGCTGTGGGCCTGGATTGCTAGTTTGCAGCATTCTGATAGCAGCCAATTAATGCTTGAGCAACATTGACCAAAGTCTCTACTTGTCTCGCTGTGCATGGCATTTCAGTTCCTAAAGTATCGCCAGTTATCAGGAATGCGTAAAATTGTTAGGTGTGTTGGAGGTTCTGTTGAATACTCATACCTCCATTGTCGCACTTCCACAGCATTCTTGAATTTCAGATACCACTTCAAAATGGTCATGCACTGCTTGAATGGCTTCAGCCATTTTCTTTGACTGTCCTGCCTGTCGCATGGTGACACTAGCATTAATTCTTTTGAGTGAACGTCATACTACATATTGCTATCATAATTCAATTCAACTTCCAAAAATAATACATAGATAACATATCTTAAAATGTGTATACATTTTTGACATTCTTTGTATATATTTAGGGCAAACTCACAGTGATGGAACTTGAGTAATGAAGAAATTGGAGGAATGGTAAGAGTAATTCCAAATGAATAAAGGTAAACTAAGAAAAATCTGTTGAAATATCTCAGCAAAAGTTTTCAATTTCTACAACAGCAGCAGAAATTGAGGGATACTGTTAAAAGTGTGCATGCATACATGCACACTTGCGTGCACACACAGAGAGTGGGGGTGAGACCTCTGTAGGCATAAAGTATTATTATCCTAGTTCTAGAAGTTTCCAAAAACCCCAACACAAGCACAGAGAAGACTTCAGTTACACAGATTCACTACCATATCTAGAGTGCAGCGCATTCAGTATCTCATTCTATCTGCTATTTAAATTTCAAACTATGATACAAGATACTGCTCTTAGATTTGTCTGCCTCCTATACTTTCCGAGAAATAAGGGGATTCAAAACTACAAAACAGAACAGTATTAATTGTAACCTTAATTATAGAGCTCCAACATGTCTTCCCAGCTCTCCTAAAAAACTCAGCTTCCCCATCCACACAAGGTTTGTAAGGAAACTTGAAGGATGGGAATGTCCAGATAAAACAGGAAGGGTCTGCTGTGATCTTTACTCAGAGGCCAAATTTATTTTTTAAAAGGAGGAATGTTTCCATTTCCGACATCATCTGGCCATTAGGTAGGATTGAATATGTCACACAGAGACTCCTTCTTCTTCTCTACTCACATTTACAGCAGTTCCAGCAGCTAAACAGTAGACAAGAAAGGAGAATGCTGATTGTTCCAAAGCTTCAACAGCTTTATGGACAAAAGGAACCATTCCTGTTCCACTGCCCTGATGGGTCCCACTGCCCACACACACATGCACCTTCTTACAAGAGGCAATGAATGGCATTGTTAGTTTTTTCAAAGCTTGCTCAGGTGTAAAGCTTCAATGATTCCTTTTTTGTGACTTATTTGTTCTCTCTTTCCCTAGCTCCCTGCTAGGTACATTCAAGCCATTAACAAGAAGGGAGGTTAGGGCCTATATGTGGGAATCTTCCCTCCCTCCTCAATGAAGGCATTTTTGTTTCTCTACCCAATGACAAACAAGGGCAAGAAAAAAAGCCGCCATTTCTAAGGAGCAGCTCACTACCCCCTTCACAGGGAGAAACTATTTTCCCTTAATTGCCTGGAGGGAATCGTTTATTTGGGCAGAGGGATTCTCCCCTATTCCCCACCCCCAAGGCTATATTGGGCTATTGAAGTTTAATGGGGCTTTCACCTGGAGACATTGGTAATTACCCCCTTTATTTTAAGCTTCTACCTGTAGCTTCACACTTGGGTCTGGACTTGCTCTGCAGGGGAGGGTGTGTGTGCTTTGTTCCCACTAAACACAGCTCCTGAACAAACAGATGCAGCAGCAGGAGCACATAGCAAAGTGGTAATTTCCAGCCCAGCATAATTAGCCAAGGTTCTTTCAGCCACCATTACTGAATGGTGGGACTTTGCCAAGGGAGACTGTTCCATGTGGGAATAGCAGGCCCAGACGTGCATGGGGTATAGAGACAAAAGCTTCCTGGGGGTCCAGCTGGTTGAGAAGGGGGTGACACCTTTACTCTCTCTGCAGGGCCAAAGCACAGGTAACACCACAGCCTCTCCTGGCTTTTATGCTGAGCTTCAGACACTCCCCTTACTCACCAGTCCAAAAGATTAAAAGGAATGAAACAGGGTCATGCTAAGAATTAATTAATTACCTGGTCCTTCCCAGGCAAAATTTAGGATATACTAATTTTATTTATTTTATTTTTTTATTTATACTTTTCAATACACAAAAATCAAAAATAATAATAATATGAAAACAGACATGAAAACAGACATGAAAGTATAAGTACATCTATATAAATATATATATATATATATATATATATATATATATATATATATATATATATATATATATATATATATATATATATATATATATATATATATATATATGTATAAAAGAAGAAAAGAAAAGAAAAAAAAAGAAATCACCCTGTGTTATTTACAATATCCGGAGAAACTACGGTTATCCTTATTCATTTGTTTTTCCAAAAACTCAGTTGATCTGGTTCTGGTTGATTCCCTTTACCCTTATACAATGAATGTTCTATCAGGGGATGCCATATCTTCCAAAATCTATTCTCACGAATTGCACCTTTCCTGACCATCACCTCCCATGTTAGTTTGTCATTCAACGCTAATTCCCATATCTCTCTGTACCAATCTTCCATGTTTAGTTGAACATCCTTCTTCCAATTTCTCGCAATAATATGCCTTGCTGATGACAACATTATTGATATCAACTCTTTCTTATCATTATTCACATTCATTTTTTCAACATTTGTTAGTAGCACAGTATCTGGCCCCAGTTTTGGTCGCATTCCCATAATATTTCCTATTTCTTTTTCGATTTTTCCCCAAAATGCATTGACCACCTTACATGACCACCACATATGCTCGTATGAGCCCAGTGCTTGATTGCACCTCCAACATTTGTTACTTTTTTTATCGTCAATCTGGTGCAACTTCACCGGGGTCAGATACCATTTCCATAATAGTTTGTAATTGTGTTCTTTCACTCTTATTGACATATTTTTCATGATTCTTCTCTTCCATTTTTTCCTCCATTCTTGATTTGAAATTTCCACCTTCAACTCCTCTTCCCATATATTTTTTAATATTTCTTGGGCTCTGGTCCCTTTACTTAATATTTTGTAAATTTTACTAACCAGTCCTTTAATTACTATCTCTCCTTTTCTTAATTTACTTATTATTTCCTCCATTTCTGTTTTTGGTCTTTCTAAGGATTTCTCTTGTATATATTTCTTGTTCCAGTTCTCTATCGCAATACGTTGGAACCAATTTAGGCCTAACTGTGTAAATTTCTCTTCTTTTTTTGTCTTATCTTTACATTTCTGTATCCAATCCTTGACTAATGTTACTCCATTTTCCTCTAAGATGTCCATTTTTGTGTCGATCTTTATAGGAAAATTTTTAATGTCTTGAAGTTCGATAATAGGGGAGATATCCGGTACTAATTCTTGCTTTACTTTTTTCCATTCTTCCAGTAATGTTCTTAGCATTTTGTTTTTAATTCCTTTTATATTAATTTCTTTGTCTAAAAACAACAAATTTCCTAGTTGTCTTATTTCCTTTAGCTCTATATTTTCCCAAATTGTTTCTTCTCTCATTAAGATCTTAATCACGTTTTTAATCTGGAACGCTCTATAGTAATTCTTAAGATTCGGCAATCCTAATCCCCCCTCTTGTTGTGACACGTACCATAAACTTTGCGACACCCTCACTCTTCGTTTCCCGTTACAAAAACTATTTAATTTATTCTGAATCTCTTTCATCTCTTTATCTGTTATTCTAATGGGTAGCGTTTCAAACAAAAAATTTATCTTCGGTACTAGCATCATCTTGCATAAGGCGATTCTCCCAAACCACGATAAGTTTAATTTTTGGTATTGCTTTATCTTTTCTTCTATTATCTTCCTTTGTTTGTCATAATTTAATCTCTTTAATTCCTCCCATTTGTTTGAGATGGTTATACCTAAATACTTCAAATTATTTTTAACCTGTATTTTATATTTTGTTTTTATTTTATCTTGGTCTTCTTTATCACTGTTAATTAATATCATTTCCGATTTGTCCCAATTAATTCTAAGTCCAGTGGTGTCTTCTAACATGCTTAGGTGTAATTTTATTCTATCTAAGGTTTTTATTGGGTGTTTCATTATAATCAGAGTGTCGTCCGCATATAAGTTAATTTTGTTTCCCTCTATTCCTTCAATATCCCTATCATTTCTTATTGTATTTGCTAATAATTCAATGGCCATTATAAATAATGTCGGAGATAGTGGGCATCCCTGCCGTGTTCCCGCCTCCAAAGATATGTCTGGTGTGTAATTATCGTTGATTCTAACCCTTGCTATTCCCTTGTAATACAGTTTGTCAATAATTTTTTGAAATTTGGGTCCGAATCCGTATAATTTAATAAGTTCTTTAATTGAATCCCATTGCAGCGAATCGAACGCCTTAAATATGTCGACTGCTAAAAAACCCACTTTTTCCTTTTTTTGTCCTACAATATCTATCAAATTTAATACTCTTCTTGTCAGGTCCGCCATGTACCTCCCTCTTAGAAATCCTGCTTGATCCTTATTTATGTATTGATCCATGAAGCTATTTAACCTGTTATTCAATATATTCGTAAAGATTTTGGCGTCTTGGTTTATTAAAGAGATTGGTCTGTAGGACTCTATTCTCTCTGGATCTTTTCCCGGTTTGGGGATTAATACAATTATAGATCTATACCACGAATTGGGAATATCCCCTCCTTCAAGAATATAATTGTATAATTTCACCAATTTTGGAACCATCGCATTCTGAAATTCTTTATAAAATTCTGCGGGTAGCCCGTCTTCTCCTGGAGATTTTTCCATCTTTAATTTACTAATTGTTTCTCTAATTTCTTTTTCTAATATTTCTTCCTCCATTTTGTTCTTATAATCTTCTTTTATTCTAATTTTGTTTTGTTCTTGGAATCTCTCCTTTAACTTTCTTATATCTATTTCCTTCTTAGAGTATAATTGTTGATAAAATTCCTCCGCGATCTTTAATTTCTCCCCAGACTTATTACATCTCTTTCCTTGACTATCAATCAATATAGTAATTTCTCTTTTACATTTTTTCTCTTTTGCCGCCCTTGCCAGCAATTTTGAGTTTTTATTACTATATTGAAAAAATTCTCTTTTCAAGTAAATTAGATCTCTTTTCACTTTTTCTATGTCATTTCCCACTAACTCGCATTTCAATTTTTGCATTTTGTCAAATGTTTCTTGTTTTTTGTTCTTTGCGTGTTCAGTTTGAAGGAGCTTAATTTCTTTCTCCAGTTTTTCACTTCTATTTTCCCTCTGTTTGTTCATTATACTTGCCATTTTAATACTCTCCCCTCTGAATATTCCTTTCATTGGGATATACTAATTTTAGAGGTGGGGAAAAAAGAGATATAACTCTTTCCAGTTGCAGATTCACATGGATCAAATTCATCCATTCATAGGGAGAAAACAATTTTACACAGAAGACTATTCTGATAATTTTTAAAAAAGCAATTTACCTACAAATTCAATCTACCGGTAAGATTATTCCTGTGAAACAAACAAGTCAGCAAACGTTCCCTTGAATATATAAATTGGTTCTGAAAGTACAATGCAGCTGTCTAATTTGGTTGTTTGCCACTGTTGAGCAAGTCTGGCCAAGTTATCCTGCTATGGTAATAGAGTAAACTATACTGCCAGTGACTCAATGCTGAGTGTCAGGCGGCAGTTAACTAACCTGACAACCATGAGGTTGTCCCATCACTGAGTTCATTATGCGGAGACAGGAGGACTTTTTCTGCTTGAGGACCCCAAATGTGTGATACTCTTCTCTTAGAGACTTGACTGGTGCTGATATTGGCATCATTTCAGCACCAAGTCAAGATGTAATTATTTACTAGAGGCTTTGGGAGTTGAGGATTCATTCCCGAATTAATGATCTGAATTCAAGGCAATTCCTGCAGCTTAATCTCTCATCATTTTCTATTCATATTTTTGATCAGAAATGCAAAATATTCAAGTTTCATTACATGATATGGGAACAAATTTCTACCACATGCTAGAAATAAAGACAACTAAGCATGCACTCAGGAATACCACCAGCACTTCATCAATGGGTGGCAATTTTCTGCCAAGACATACGGTATATAATTTTCCTTAAGGAAGCATAATTCAGCAATAGAATTTTGGCACTATTACTGCAGAAAAAGAATGTTCAAGAAGTTTTGATGGGGCATGCTGCTCACAGGGTTCTTTTGTGACAGATTTGTTTACTGACCAAATGATTGATCGATAATAGATTGCCTTTAATCCTGAAAAGGGCAGAAAGCAGCTTATAGTATTAAAAATAGTATCAAAAACTAAGACCAATAACGTAGAGTATTTAAAAAGAATTAGCAAATATAACATTAAAACTAGCAAATAAAATCAGGTTTCATTACACATTAACAATAACAAAAATACAACAGTCCCATTCTAAGAACTCACTCCAGGCACTAAGAGAAAGACTGCCTGAACCAAAAAGGTCTTTGCCTGTTTGTTGAAGGATAGGAAAGATGAGGCTAGCCTGGCTTCCTGTGGGAGTGAGTACCAGATTCAGGGAGTAGTGAATGGAAGGCCTTCTCCTGTGTCCCCACCAAACACACTTGTGAAGCTAATGGGATGGAGACAAAGGCCTTCCCTGAAGATTTTAAAACCTAAGCAAGCTCATAAAGGGAGATGTGGTCTTTCATAGAGCTTGGACCCAAGCCATTTAGGGCTTTATAGGTAAAAGCTAATATTTTGAATTGTGCCCAGAAACAGACTGGGAACCAGTGGAGCTGGTGTAAAGGGGGAATTATATGAGCCCTATAAGAAGCCCTAATTAACAATATGGCTACAGCATTATAAATCTGCTTATGTTTCCAAACATTTTCCAAAGAAAGTCCTACACAGAGTGTTTTACAGTAATCCAACTAAGATGTAACTAAGGCCAGATTAGACAACTTCAGAAATGAGTGCAATTGATGCATTGGTTTTAACTGTGTGAATGTCCTCCTTGCCACTGCTGAAGTTGAAGCACCCAGGTTCAGGGATTAATCCAGAAGCACACCTAAATGGCACACCTATGCTTTCAGGAAAAGCATCATCCCATCTAGGACAGGCTGAATCCCAATTTCTTGATCTGACCAGGAGCACCTCTACCTTGTCTGGACTGGGTTTCAGTTTACTCACCCTCAACCAGTTCATTACTGATACCAGAAACTGATTTATAGTTGAAACACTGACAGCTTCATTAGATTTAGATTAGATGGAAATTAATAGATTAGATGGCTTTAGATGGAAAGAGGAGATAGAGTTGGGTATCACCCACATACTGATGACATTAAACTCCCAAACTTTCCCAGAGATGTATATAGCAAGGGGAGCAAAACAAAACCATGAGGAACACTGAAGGCCAACTGCCAGTACTGTATGTTGAACAGGAGTCTCCCAACACCACCTTCTGAATCCTCAACTCCAGAAAGGACTGAAGCCACAGTAAAACAATACCTCCAAGTCCCATTCCACAGAAATGGCCCATGGTTAGCAGTACTGAAAGCAGCTGAGAAGTTCAGCAGAACCAACAACAGAAACCAGTTGCTGGGATCCACCAAGATGACAAAGTAGTCTCAGTCCCATTAACCAGGACTGAAGCCGTATCAAAAGATTCTAGATAATCCATCTCATCCAGGAACACTTGGGGTTCAGAAGCCACCATGCTTGTATTGACATTGACCTGGAATGGAACATTAGAGCCTGGCTTGTAATTATTCAAGACCATGGGATTCCAGAAGGGCTCTTTCAGCAATTATCCTCCTTTGAACATGGTAAGAGCCTATTCTGCAGCAGGGAAACATCCATTGCTCCTTCCACCCACTTGACTAGGTCCTTTCTGGCAACTCTTATATGTCAGGAAAGGAAGGATCCAACAGATATGTGCTAACTATTACCTCTCTATGGGTCCTGTCCACATCATTAGGCTATAAATACTAAAACTACAACACACATATCAAAGCAGAGGCTTGATATAAAAATGTTCAAGCAGGCAGTAATAACCAACTTTCTCTACAAGCCTGAACCTTGGAAGAAAATATAGTAAATAGTATCATTCAATCTATGCTAATCAATTTATTTTTTATTTTATTTCCTGAAACCAAAATCCAACAATGTAGTAACAAACTAGATCCCATTATAACAGCTAGTAACAAATCATTACAGTTTATCACTCAAAATACACAACACAGTAATTTACTGAAACCAATCAGGTCTAGACCCCCTCAAAGTCTTCAAAATTCTGTGAGCACTGTCAAAGTCAATTATTAAAGAAAGGCAGGATATAAGTGCATTGTATACAAATGTGCATAGATTAATGGGACCATTCCAGTTCCTAGTGAATTCTGATAAATGGTTCTATATTAAGTGAAGAGAAAGAACTTCATCTACAATCCATACTGTGGCAAATCTAACCTACATAGAATAAAATATCTTTAGAACAGAAAACAAAAAATTGGTACACCACCATGTAAAGTTTATCCAATTACTGTACTTCCTTTCCTAGAAGAGTAAGAGAATGAATTACTGAAATCCCATTACTAGTCTGATAGTTTGGGGACACATATGAAAAACACTGATACAGTATTCCCTTCAGTCAAAAAACAAACTTTTCTAAACACATCATAATTTAGAAAATCTAGTATGATGTTGATCCATGTAGAGAGAAAACACAAAACAGAATAAGAAAAAACACAGAATGAAGGCTGGAGGCAAATGCTTGCTTCTTTTATTGCTACTAGATTGCTGGTAGTATTTATTTAGAAAATAAGCAATAATGTAAGCAACAGGTGTCACACCAAATAGACAAACTTCACTTTGAAATTTCAGGATCAATCTCACAGTACAAGAGTCTAAGAATTAAAAGCAATCTTGCAGTTAAACAAACAGCTCCTTCCAATTATCTACTTTTCTTCTTTCACCCTCTTTTCAGAATAAAAGAAGGGCCCTGGGTCCTGCTTCTTTTCTGAAAGGAACATGCTGCTGGCGCTGGTTTTTAAGTCTCCAACCATATACTAATAAATCTCCCACCCATCCATCATTCCTGCACAGCCTGTGCTCCTTAAAGGAAATGGGCCCTCTCCCTCCAATTAGGCAGCCCGTGTCCACCAACCATGGAACAATCTTCATTTAACTGTCTTCTAACAAGTGGAAAAGCTAAAAAAATATATTAAAAAAATTGCAGCCATTGCCACCTTACATAACAGTGAAGGGGGGAAGAGTTACACGCGTCAAACCTCCATTTGACACATGCGCAGGACTATTTTTTAGTGCGCATGCGCCAGAGGTTTGACGCATGCACACTAAAAAAATTGAACTGTGCATGCGTCAAATGGAGGTTTGACGCGTGTGCAGTTCCGGGCAGCCATTTTATTTTACTTTTTTTATTTTTTGGCTCTGCCCACAGCATCATGACGTCAGCTCTGCCCACAACATCATGATGTCGGCTCCGCCCTCAACATCATGACATCATGATGTCGGCTCCGCCCACAACATCATGACATCATGATGTCGGCTCTGCCCACGACGTAATGACATCACGGTGGGGTAGCAAAAAAATTGGCAGCCCACCACTGACCATAGCTAGTTATGAGACAGAACATACTGTATATACTTGAGTATAAATCGATCTAATTTATAAGTCGAGGTATCTAATTTGGACCTCTAAAACTAGAAAAATAGATTGACCTAAGTATAAGTCGGGGTGGAAAATGCAGTAGCTGCTAGTGAGTTTCAATAATTAAAAAAACATGAAAATACAGTAAAATTAATTGTGAATGTTTATTAATTGATTAGTCTTACGACCTTATCAATAACATAATAGAAGAGTTTAAAATCTGTACAATGCAATGGAGTGCAATAAAATACAGTAAAAATACAATAAAATACAATACAGTAATACCTCGTATAACGCTAAGACTTGGTTCCACAGGTCTTGGTGTTATCCGATTTTTTAGTGTTATCCGATCCATGTTAAAATCCTATGGGATGGATCAGATAACGTTAAAGCTCCATAGAGATACATTGTAACTGCACAGGCTTTAGCGGTTGTTATTCGATCCATCCCATAAGACCTTAACGTTATTCGATCCAATTCTCTTCCCCAGATTACTTAACGTTATGCGTTTTTAGCGTTATCTGAGGTAAACGTTATCTGAGGTATTACTGTATGTACATACCTGAGCTACTTTTAAAGAATGTAAACTGGAGGTGTAAACTTGACTATGGATATGCATGTATTAAATGTATTAAGGCACCTTCTCCAGTAAAATTAATTAATTTAAACATTTGTGTAGGCATGTTTTTGAGTGTTTACAGTAGTTACTGATTTTTTTAAACACTGTATTTAAACCACCAACCAGTGGTGGTGCTGCAGGGGAAATGGGTGGGCAGGCCAAATGCATTGAGGCAGGAAGTGATGCTCTAGCTTAGCCTCTTGCTCTCCCTGCAAGCAGGAAGCATGGCTTTCCCCTCCATCTTGGCCACATGACATGGAGCAGGGACAAAGATACAAAGTTAAATGAAATCCTTTCTTTTTATGCACAGGTTTGGTTTCCCACTGAACAAATTAATTTCTTTGTATTCTGAAGCTTTTCTGTTTTTTTGTTTCCAATGCATTTAAATGGGAAATTGCGATTTGCACCCTCTTGTGGCCATATGTTTTCCTTTCCCCCCTCTCCTGAAGCCAAAAGCCACATTTAAGCTCCTGAACCGCACCGAATCCAGTGCAGCTTTGCAACCCTCGTGGTTCTTGACTCGTGTTTGTTGAGTCACCTTTTTGTACCTCATTTGGGTGGGGGGCTAAAAAATTCGACTTATACTCAAGTATATACGGTAGTACAATAAAGTTGTTAGATGTTTTTATGCTACACTGATTTTACTGCTATTGCTGCTAATGACAACCAAACATGGATGTTACCCAACATAGTAACTGGCAACCTGATACCTTCTAAATGTTTTTTAGACTATAACATAGTACTGTATAGGAGTTCAGTTCCAAAATAGCTGCAAAGTACCAGGTCGCCCTTCCCTGCCCTAATTTACAGTTGACAAGAGGAAGATACAATGAGACATTGGTTTATGTTTCCCTTCTGTATCCTATGATGTGGTTGTGAGCAGTTCAAACATTTTCACTGCTTTTAGTTAATTTCAGTTTGTTAATAACACACATAAAAATTGCTAATCTTAACTGTGGTTTGCTTTAAACAAGCAAATACCAAACCACAAATTACCAATCTGGGTCCCCCCCCAATAATCCATACATTAAGATTAACCACAGTTTTCATTTCAAATGTCACTCTAAACAGTGGTTAATGAAAAACAGAAGCTTCAAATTTCCCTTTATCATAGTTGTGACAGAGAAGCAGAGGGAGTGGGAATGCAAGACATATTCATTTGTGTCACATCCTAACACAGCCTAGTTTATCTGCTAGCGTATATAACCCACACAACATTTTCCTGATGAAAAAAATGTACCTATACAGGAAAACAGACAAACCACTCTGCATCGTAAAGCTTCAGATAAATATTTAGGACAGTTGTACACAACATATATTTGCTATCAATCACTCTACTAGATTTCAGATATAATTAAACAAGTGGAAGATATAAAATCACTCTTCTAAATGCATAGTAGATTGGCAGCAATTATTTTCATTTTGTTAACTTTTAAAATGCCCTTTACTTTGTAGGCACTTGTCAGTCAAAGGTAATCTAGTGTCTATAAGGGCTGCTGGAAATTTAGTTTTGTTCGCCTTTTTAAGTGAACTAACCTAATTTATCCTTTCTTGAATTAATATTCAGTTTGGAAAGACAGTTATCCTTAGCACGTTGCACTTCTCCAAATTGTTCAGTGTTACTCTTCACTCTAAAATGCATACCAAAATGTACATTTGGGGAAAACCAATTATATGAGGGAAAATGCATGAAGTGATATTTTCACACACTTGAACGTGCAGAAAATAGAAGTGAACACAGGACCAAACATGTATTAAAAGGATTTGGACCAGAAACAGACAAATATACTAATTCCTAATGTGAACACCTATCCATCTATGTGCATAAAATGAGAAGGTATATTTAATATGTAAGTATCTCTTTTCCATCCTTGCAGAAAGTTCAGATCAGTATCCACAGATGGAAACATCAATGGAAACAGCTTTCTAGCTCTCTAGCCATTAATTTAAAACATTTATAGATATATAAACAAAAAAAAGAATAGGTTTTCTTTTCTTTTCTGTTCTAAAAGCCATTCTGTGAAGAGGCCCAACATCCTCTCCCCCTGGTAATGAATCCATGTAATGGAATGCTCTGTACTCCAATTAGGAAGAAATGCTAATTTTCTCCAGTTGAGCACCCCCTATAGATGTATCTAATTTGTTTCAATGCTTTCATCTCTCCCCTCCATTGCATTTTCATTTAAAGGTTATGATCTGTTTGTGCCCTTCATGCTGCACCCTGACAAGACACCCCTATGAGAGGGCTATGTGTCCCCTGCAACCTTTCTAACCTTTGTCCTGAACAAAACCCAAAGCTATTTTTCTCCCGCCTGGGGGTGAGGCAGAGAGGAGCATAAATAGCAAGGGGGGGGGGGAAAATCATAATTATCATTAATAATAAGAATAATATGTTGCTACTCAGGAGTTTTATTATGTTTAAAAGTAATGACAATACTATTCACATGACCGTTAAAACATACATCTCTCCAAATATTATGGGGTCTTCTTTCAGGCAAAAGTCAACTTTTCTTCTTTATAGTATACACATATCAATGATAAAACCTTAACCCTGTTGAAGCCTAAACTCTAAAAAATTAACATTATTTTTAAAAAAAATTATTTTGGATGATGTACAGAATCCCCATTACTTTCTATCAAATAAGCGCATTTTGGGGAAAGGAAATCTAAAGTCTGCATGCACAACGTTGCTGTTAAGTGCTGTCAAACGTGGCCCCTCCCCTGACATATGATGACCCTTTGAGTGAGCGATCTTCAAAATATTCTGCTCTGAATAACCAGATTCAACTCTTGTAAAACTCAAGCTTGTGGTTTCCCTTAGGGCAGTAGTGGCGAACCTTGGCACTCCCGCTGTTCTTGGACTTCAATTTCCAGAAGCCCAAGTCTCTGTGAATCCACACAAATGGGTTTATGCACAGTAAACCAATTTGTGTGCATCACAGAGACTTGGGCTTCTGGGAATTGAAGCCCAAGAACAGCTGGAGTTCCAAGGTTCACCATCATTGCCTTAGGGAGTCAAACCATTTCATCATTGGTCTCCTTCTTTTTCTGCTGCTTTCCATCTTTCCCAGCATTATTGTATCTTCCAGAAAATTCTGCTTTTTCATAAGGCACTCAAGATAGGACAGCCTCAGCTTCATAATTTTTGCCTGCACACGCATGCACAAACACATTCACCGCCATTGCATCTGGTCCGCTCAGCTGTCTGAGGGTGAGTAGTCCGGCCCGTGACATGAAAACCTCGAGAACCTCTGCTCTAGAACCTACTTATTCATTGCTTTAGCAATACAGGCTATACACAAAGCTCTCCCTCAGCACCATATTTCAAACAAATTAGATTTTTACTGTCTGCTGTCTTTATTGTTCAGCTTTTATATCCATACATTGTGATCAAGAATATAAGATGGTCTTGGTCTTCAGTGGCATATCTATATTACAACAGACTGTGATAACTTGCTTACCCAAATTTCTTCATTTTAAGACATGAAATTTCAAGCATACATATATTTTTCAAGTTCGGGCTAAAGGTTAGTAGGTAAATTGGGGTATATGGCTAGTAAGCTTCAGAAGAAAAGGATACTCAAGGAATGATAACAAGATGCTATTCATTGCACTTGCATACTAACTGCTAAACAGCAGAACCATATCCATTTCCAAATTATTTTTCTGAACTGATCTGTCGACATATTTCTAACATCTTTTGTTGTACCATAAAATATTGAAAAATATGCTTCAAGGAATGTAAAATGTGATAGTAGAACTGCTTCATATAATATTACCTGAACAAAAAACAGATATTGCAACTTACTAACCCTCAAGCAAAAACTGCTAAGGAGGTCTCAAAAACACTCTCCATGGTCCAGAAGGCCTTGATGCAGAATTTACATGCCACCAGAACCTTGAGCTATTTTTTTATATTAATTTTTGGGAGAAAAAGAGCCTTACTCCAAACTGTTTCTCTTACACCAGAAAAGGATGGTGAGCAAATTAATATGGGAAGAGAGTTAAGAAGTGGAACAGGCAAGCAGTGTTTGGTTTAATTTTTGCTGTCTGCTGAGCATACTCTCAAGTGAGCAACTAACCTACGAAAAGCAAATTGCTGAATTCACTTGGGACGAATAGCAAATATTTCCAGTGTCATATTAATATGATTTCATTTCATAAATGATTTTTAGGATGGCCCAAATAAGATATGTTTTGGAAAAGCCTACTAACAACTTTTGGATTTTTTGAAAACTTAATTTCAGCTGTCCTGAATTTCTCTTTAAAAACCATTTTGTTTAAAATTATGTTTAAAGGTAATATAAACACATTGAAGTCTATGTTCTTGCCTAAAATCCTGGTAGCTCAAAAACTATCTCACTGTGAACAGGTATCTTTTAATTATTATAGCAACTGACATATACACATGATTTCTGCATCCACATAGGAACACTTATAGAGTCTTGAGTAGATTTCCTCTCCTATTAATATGTGCTGGACTATCAAGGGTCAGGAACGCTACCTCAAGCTATACTGAAATATCTTAATGCTAGACAGTTCTATCCACCAAATAATGGTTTCTCGAACTGTTTAAAGTACAGTAAAACCTCATATAACACTAAAACCTGGTTCCACAAGTCTTGGTGTTATATGATTTTTAGTGTTATCTGATGCATGTTAAAATCCTATGGGATCCATAGAGATACATTGTAACCACACAGGCTTTAGCGGTTGTTATCTGAAGCATCCCATAGGATCTTAATGTTATCTGATGCAATTCTTCCCCCCAGATTCCTTAATGTTATGCGATTTTAGTGTTATTCGATACTAATGTTATATGAGGTATTACTTGTATTTCGATCTGCATTTCTCTCTTTTAAAAAAAAGGAAACTCATCAAAGTAATGATGATTATCTATTTCCTAAATCCCAGCAGACTTTCCCCTAAATCATGGGGAGTGGATAGGAAGCATAAAGAGTCACTCTTTTCAGAGGAAACCCACTCACCCACCCCCTTTGCTATCTAGTCCATGTGAACAAGAGCCATAGTGGGAACAAACGTTCCAATGAGGCCCACTGCCTTTCATCCAAGAGATGCCTTTCCCCACTGGAAAAAGCATTCATTGTGTGAAACTATTTTAATATATTCATTTGCATTCCTACAGTTAGCAGGCACAGACTCAGAGGGTGCCAGCCCAAGATATGCTGTAGTAAGAATGCCACCTGTTCTCCTGGATGCCCATAAGCAAATAAATGGTGGGAATATACAAGATGGGTGCTGTGGACTTATTGTGTCACAGGGAGATTTTACTAATTACTTGTCTAAAGTCCAAAGCCTTACCCCTGTTCTGTCTCTGCCCCCACCCCACCCCACATACATACACATACACACAATAAAGCAAGAGAAAAAGGGGGGCAGAGAAGAGTGAAGGGACAGAGAGAAAGCAAAGGGATGCATTTCAAAGTTTCTCCAAGAAATGGAAGGGAAAAGAAAAGATTGGTCTGATGTGAAATCATAGAGGTCAAAGGTGGGCCTCCCTCTCTTGTGAGAAGCGGTAAATCAGGCCGGTTTATCAAACAATCATTTTCTTTTGAAACTGGAAGGCAGCAGCTGGGACAATTCTGCAGATGTGCTTGATGAGTTTGGGACAAAAATGGGCCACTCCTCTCCCCCTCCCCTGTGGAAGAGCTCCCAACAGGGGCTGCTTCTCCCTTCACTGACTCTAGGACACTCCCCTCCCTTCTCTGGCAGTCAGCTGAGACCCCCACCCACTGATCGCTTTTGTCTCCTTGGCCTTTAGACACACTGGCAAGGCCCTTTATGAGACCCCAATCCAGACCCCCATGTCACAGGTACCTAGTAGAGATACCAGGCCTTCTTCAAAGAAGGAACAACAAGGAAAATATGCTGAGGCCGTTGTCTCTAAGCAACACTGGAGGAGATAAAAGGGATGGGCTGCCCATTCTGCCAAGGCTATCTGTCAATCATCCCCACTTAAATAAGGTCACTATGTAGAAAATGTTGACCTACATCTAATCAAAGATTCTTGGACCTTCATAAACCATTTAAGGAAGTGACGGAATACCACAAGCAGAGTGGAATATTACCACAATACTGCTTTTGCCTCCATCAGCTTCATGGCTGGTGAAGTTTGCCACAAAATATCACCCCATGACTGCATCCCCCCATCCCATGCTGGTGTACCATCTGTGGTCGCAAGCCTGCCTGAAAGCGACAGCATATAAGTTTTGGGAAACTGTTACAAACAAGAGCTTTACAAAATCCAACAGCAGCTTACCATTGCTGAATCTGGGTTACAAATACTATACAAATGCAACAATACCCAAATGAAGGCAAAGATCTTCATCAAGACTCACTCAAGAAGACAGACATTTTGGTTCTTTGAAAAGAGCAGGGATATCATAAGATTTTCAAGATCAGTTAAGCCTTTCAGTATAGCCTTACACAATATCAGTATGAGAATGTGGGTGCCCTGTGCCACACATTAATCACCAGACAGGATAGTTTTTATGGCAGCCCTGCAACTCAATCCAGCTTGCACCTGCAGAAACACAGGCTAGCAGCTTTCACCTCCTTGTTACTGTAAGTGCCTGCACTTCTGATCAGGTTTCCTGGAACTGACAC
This sequence comes from Furcifer pardalis, assembly GCA_030440675.1. Lineage (NCBI taxonomy): Eukaryota > Metazoa > Chordata > Lepidosauria > Squamata > Chamaeleonidae > Furcifer > Furcifer pardalis. Next base: position 241,823,565 of record CP126890.1, read on the forward strand.
AACATGTGGGTTACCAAAACATTGGGGCCACATGACACTGATCACTAAATGATACTACTTTAAAGGGCAATTGGTATTAAATGGCCACAAAAGTCTGAGAGAGTATCCCATATGTGTTTAAAAACAAGCTAGATGCTAGATCTTTTAGAGATGTATCATGACTTCCACTTGAACTAGTTCCATGTTCAAGGTTTAACGTTCATCCATTTCTGCCATATTTCTGCTTAAAATCAGCATAGAGGATGTGCAAATAGTTATCTCCCCTCAAGCTGCTTCTGGTCCTGTCAATTTACTGCTGTTTCCATTACAAAAAAAGTAGGCAAACTCATCTAGGCCAAATTTCATTCTGGCTAGTAACCCAAGGGTTACTGTCCTGCCCTCGAAGGAAGGAAGGAAGGGAGGAAGGAAGGGACCCACCATTTAAAAAAGCCTATGGCTGTAACTTTGTTTACTCTATATACTTGAGTATAAGCCTAGTTTTTTAGTCCCGAAAATGAGCCCCAAAAGGGGAAAATGGTTTATACTCAGGTCAATGACAGAGTCGGATTGAGACACATCAAAAATTTAATTAATTTTACCATATTTTCATGTATTTTGATTATTGAAACTCACTAGCAGCTACTGCATTTCCCATCCTCTGCTTATATTTGGGTCAATCTATTTTCCTGGTTTTTCAGGTCAAAATTATATACCTCAGCTTATGTTCGTGTTGGCTTATACTCGAGTATATACGGTAAACCTTTTTTGGGTGTTAACTACTGTTCATAGGCTTTCTTTTCAGTTTTTTACCTGAAACTCATATCTGCACCCTGAGTCAGATTAAGTATTTCCTCACTTCCATCTGGTTTAATTGCCAGTCAGAAACCAGGAAGTACTTTGTTCAAGTGAAAACTTCTTGATTCAGCCTGCAATACTTACAGATAACACAGGAAAGTGCTGGGAGTTATGACATCTTTTTTAAGCATGTAAAAGCATAGCAGCAAGAGGGGAGAAGGGATAAAGCAGTAAAGGTCACCCTTGCTCAAAAGCCAGTTATATACAACTCTAGGGATCAGTGCTCATCTTTATTTATAGCCAAAGAGCCCGCACTGTCTGCATTTGCAGATGTTTCCATGGACATGTGGAAGGCATGCCTCAATACCTGAGTGCACAGAATCCTGTTTACCATTCCACCAAGGTGGTCCCTATTTATCTACTTGCAATTTCTTTTTTTCGAACTGTTAGGCTTGCAGGAGCTGGGACAGAGATGGGTGTTCACTCCATCATGCAGTACTCTGGAATTGGCTCCGACCTTCCAGCCGTTAAGTTCAGCGTCATAACCTCTTGAGCCACTGCAGTCTTTGTGTACAAAAAAATTGGTCTAGGGAGCCATATGTAGCATCACATCGGCTACATGATATTCACTACTTTATTATAAAATGTGAATCAGTTTTGTGATGCTTACAAGACATGCAAAATCCAATTTTTTTTGACAGAACGTGACTTTTGCCTCCAGTCTTTTTAAAAAAACAGTTATGTAGCAGTTGCAATGTGTAAACTTTTGATAAACTCTTAGTCTGTGAAGAAGTAATTCTTACTTTACAGGTGCAAAATCTAGGCAAACATAGCTACTTGCTACTGGACCTGACATGAATCCATGGATGAAATGGAATCACTGCCTCAATCTTTTCGGATCCACATTACACACAAAATCAATGGGACAAGACCTTCCTTTTAAACCCATCCCAGGGAAAACACTTGAACCTTTAATATACAGTCAAACCTCGCATAAAGAGCATTTCGCTTAAAGAGTAAGTCGCTTAAAGAGCAGAATTTTCTCTGAATGTTCGTTTAACAAATAAAACCAACCAAAAACTCGCTTAACAAATAAATCGGGGTTCGCAATCCCCCCCACAATTGGTCATTTACAATGGTGTTTCGCTTAAAGAGCAAACTCGCTTAAAGAGCAATCCTGTGGAACGCATTATGCTCTTTAAGCGACGTACCACTGTACTGTACTTTTCACATCTACCAGCAGTTGAGTTTATTTCCTATCCTGGAAATAAGCTAAAGCATTTCCAAAATGTCTATGTAAATTATATACAGTAATACCTCAGATAACGCTAAGACTTGGTTCCACAAGTCTTGGTGTTCTCCGATTTTTAGTGTTATCCGATGCATGTTAAAATCCTATGGGATGGATCGGATAACGTTAAAGCTCCATAGAGATACATTGTAACCGCACAGGCTTTAGCGGTTGTTATCCGATCCATCCCATAGGACCTTAACGTTATTTGATCCAATTCTCCTCCCCAGATTACTTAACGTTATGCGATTTTAGAGTTATCCGAGGTAAACGTTATCCGAGGTATTACTGTACACTGAAGTTCAAGTCCTTCATTCATTTCTTCAGCTCACTTTAATACACAATGTTTCCCCTACCTGAACAAGTTCACTGATAAAGCAGTTTTAACACAGTAATTTGGAGGTAGCGCTACTGACAGAAAGAAGTGAGACAGAGGGAATTGTTGAAATATATTGCAACTTGTTTATCACTTGCCTTATGCTCCCTTCATCCTCACAGATGCTTGTTTAAAGGGCAAGTGGTGTCCAGTGCTGGTTATACCTGAGGCAATGCCATACTGAATGGGTTCCAAAGAAGTCTTTGAAGAGAATGGAATGGAAAGGCAAAAAAGGCAAACAAAATCAGAGAACTCTTTAATTGTAGGAAACAAGTTAGCATCCTACTGCCTCTGTACCTGTGCAGATTGGTAGCGGATTCTCTTTGAACATTTGTCAGGTCACTGCCCTCTCCAGAAAAAGATGAAGGGAAAAAAGCAGTGATTACTATTGTAGCTGACTGGTAAAGCAGCTTGCACGAGTCAGGCCATGAAAGGCCTTAGTCACTGAAAAACAAACCCTTAATTTAAATGTTAATGAAAGTGCTGTGTGGACATCAGAGAGTTACTCTTTTTTCTCTCTCTTGGAAGAAGAAAATATACCAGCACTAGAATTTATGGCCCTGTTGCCTCCCCAATTGCTGTCCCTGCTTCATCAGTCAGAGGGTTTAAAAAAAACACCTAATTTTAACATTAACTCCACACTTCCATCCTGGGATGCAATTGCTAAATTATCTGTTGGCAGGACACTGATCAAAGGTGGAAAAACAAAGGCATACTGCACAGCCAAGCAAAAATAAACAGTGGCCATGGCCCAGGAAAATTACCTTCTTTATCCCCTTTGGAAGTTTGAAAAATGGAGGAGAAAGATCACTGACTAGAAATGGAAACCCTCAATCCAATGACTGCAGGACCATGAACTACAATCGGTCTGACAGAAGCCAATATATGGGCATTACCCCCCCTCCACTAAGTAAAATGCTACAAGAGGTAGGCTTTCCACCTGCCTAGTTAGGAAGCCACTTTCTCTGTGGAAATAACTAAAATATTTCAGCCCAGATAACCTTGTGGAATTGAAGAGAAACACTTGATAGCACAGCTATTTTCCAATCTGAAGTCTATTTAAAAGGTAGTCTCCTCTATAGAATCCTCCAACATAATTAATCAAAAGAAGGAATTCTATCTAAATCAGGGCTGCCCAAACTTAGGCCCGTGACACCAATTCATCCGGCCTGCAAAGCCCTTGTCGCTCCCGGAAGCGGAAGTAAAATGTGCCCGTATGGTGAGTTTTACTTCCGCTTCCAGGAGCGACAAGGGCTTCATGGGCCTGATGAATTTGTGTCAGGGCCAAATCTGGCCCACAAGCCATAGTGACTGGCTCCCTGAACCACGTGACCAGCCCGTGGCCCAAAAAGTTTGGCCACCCCTAATCTAAATAAACCTTTCCTCTGACTTGTCAATACTGTTCACAACTTGTTGCTATAATTGAAAGTGCATGTTCTTGTAGTGACTCAATTTATTTTATTTTTGCATAACCAGTATCATGAAGTACTGAAGACTCTATAAGACTCCACTACTATAAAAATTCTACTGCTTGAAACAGACAGAAGGGAAAATATTACAACTACAGTACAGTAATACCTCGCATAACGAATTTAATTCATTCTGCGAGGCTGCTCGCTATGCAAGTTTTTTGCAATGCAAGTCAGACTCGCATAGTGAAAATTCCTATGGAAAAACTCGCATAACGAGCTTTGTCAGGGGCAAAACTCACATAGCGATTTTTATTCGTTATGCAAGTTTTCCCCATAGAAACGGTCGTTATGCGAGTTTTCTATAGGGAAGTCCAAATCGCATAGCAAATATATTCGCTATGCGAGTCAGACGCTCATAGCGAAAATTTTCGTTATGCGAGCTGGATCACTTTTTGAAAAACCCGCTGATTATGCGAGTTTTTCGTAAAGCAAAACGCTCGTTAAGCAAGGTTTGACTATATCTTTTTTTCAGTGCAGGGGAAGGATCAAACATGCAATTTCAGAGACAGGTTCTGTAAGAAACAAGCCTGTAACATTCCACAGGTCCATTTGGGGGAAGACTCAATACTGTGAACTGAACCTGAGCCCTGCAAATCAGGCTAGGATCTTGACAGTGCATTTGCCACTAGCATTGACAAGTTAAATCTCCCTTCAGATAACACATGCACCACTTCAGTTCCTTCACCAGCGAGGCCGAGGAAGCAGGTAAAAACTTTTCTATTATCATTGTGACATTATGGACCTAGCAATGACATAGAAACATGGGGTGGGCTACAAAGGATTAAAAGAGCATCTAGTTCTATTTGCTGTATATGGCAACCCTTGCCATGATGTAAAACAGTCTTAACAGATTAACCCACAAAACAGAAAAAGGCACCTTGTCTTCAAATGGATTATTGGTTATCATAAGCAGGCCAAGGAACAAGCAAGGATGATCCTGCACAGGACCTGAAAGGTCAGGTGTACATCTAATCTTGTCACATTCAGTGCCTGAATCTCCATGCTTCACTGAGTAGCCAGTATGGTATAATGATTATGGGGCCTGGAATGGGATAACAGAGATCTAGGTTTTAATACACAACTGAGCAAAGAAACTCAATGGGTGAGCCATCTGTCTGGCCAGGTTATCCTGCTATGGTAATAGAGTAAATGCAACGCCGAGTGCCAGGTGGCAGTTAACTAACCTGACAACCCTGAGGACTAATGGCCTCAGGTGCCGAAGTCCACAGGGAAGAGTGATGGTCGCCAAGTCAATTAAATCCCACTTGAGTCCATCTTGATGAAGGGCAGCAGCTTCATCAAGACTGGCCTGGTGCTGAGGAGGACTTTGTGTGCCAAAAGGGCTCAGGACCAGAAATGACTCGCGGAACTGGATCAATGGTTCAGATGTCATGCTGCGATGTGGAAGGCAGATGAAAGGCCACTGCATTATATTTTCAGGACAATCTTCATGGAACAGGTACACAGAAAGAGCTTCCTCAAAGATTGTGTTATTTTTGAACCACAATTGGGTGTGCCCTGGTAACGATAACCTTGTGTTGCCAGCTAATCTTTCTCACACTAGGTCAGGCCAAAGGAACTTCAGAATTGAGTCACCAAAAGGTGGTTTCATTTTGGCAGTTTCACATCTGGCCTAGACACAGAAGAAGAAATGGGTGATCCTAGGTGATTACTCTCTCCCTGCCTAACCTATGTCACAGATCTATAGTGAAAGTAAAGTGGAAGGAGACCCATGTAACTTGCTAGAGGAAAAGGGTTTGATATAAATAAGACTTATTTGCAGAGGAGGAAGTGCTAGTACCAATGGAACAGGCATGACCAAAAACACTTTTGTCATAAAACCTTTCATGCCTTAAAGACACACTTCTGTTTTCACAGTCCTGTATATCGATACAAGGTGTGCTAACTGAGAAAAGGTGGGTGATTGTTCCAAATCCTTAAAACCTCAAGAAAATGGTAAAATAAAATCCAGATGGATCAGACCTATAATTTATTGTGGGGTGAAGAAAAAACTAGGAATTTTGCTAGCAGACATTACTGAATCAGTGCTCTGCTCCATTAGAAAGGCAATAAGTTTCCCAAATTTGTCTTTTAAAGAACAAAGAAGAACAGGATCCTAACACTGGTGAAAAATACTGAGTCACCTTGAAACTAATCCTGCCCGAAGACAAATCAAACTAACAGTTTTGCTTGATGTGGGTAGAGAATCTCACCCTGCACTTGCAAATGCCCCCTCTTGCCCTTACACCATTTCTTCTAGGATCTCAGCGACATTTTCTTGGAAGCGACAGGTTTATAGGTTAGCTGACACCTTCACTCTGTGGAATTTTAATTAACTTCTCTCATCATTAATATGTTAAGGAGCAGGGGTTCTATTATATGGGGTCAGCAGCGTGTTTCAGGCCTTGCTATATCAGCCGTCAAATTGAAGAATTAATGATGTGGCTAATCGGCTCTAATACTTGGGGGTAGGGAAGAAAGAGAGTTGCGGTGAGATCAGCAGTCTCATAAAACAGGCAAATGATACAAACCCGGTTGCTGATGGAGAAGCCACTCTGCAAGCTCCCATTTATCAACAAGTTGGGGGGGGGGGAGAGATGCTAGGTAAATATTGTGACAGAGAGTGTGTTTTCACTCCAGGGAGAGAAGTCAGTGTTCTGACAAGAGGCCAGCCCTGCAGGTCATCACTTAGGAGGACAAAACAGTGTGCTGAACAAGGGCTCTCCACGTTACAGCAGCCCATCTAATGCATAGCTCCAAAACCTCAAGGGGAAGAGCTCAGAATAAGTAGCCGGAAGGCCCTTTCATAATGGCTGAACAAATGCAAAGCATTTTTAAAAAGCTGTGTCCACTGGTTAACCCTGGCATTAGAAGAGTCTCATATGGTGCTCACTGAGCATGCAGAAGGGCATAAAGCTTCTCATACAGTAATACCTCATATAACATTAGTATCGAATAACACGAAAATCGCATAACATCAAAGAATCTGGGGGGAAGAATTGCATCAGATAACATTAAGATCCTATGGGATGCTTCAGATAACAACCGCGAAAGCCTGTGTGGTTACAATGTATCTCTATGGATCCCATAGAGGATGAGATAACACGAAAAATCATATAACACGAAGACTTGTGGAACCAGGTTTTAGTGTTATATGAGGTTTTACTGTATGTGCAATTTAAACCACTGATAAGATTGAGGGGGGGGCAACAAGGCCAAGATACAGCAAAGTTAGGATCAGTAACTACAACAGGCCAAATGTGGAGCCCAAAGGTAGTTGAATGCTTGGATTTTCACTGGACTGCAACTTGTTAAGAGTTGCAACTCTTAGTTAGTATTTATCTATTACTAAAATTCAGAACTGAAAATAAGTATACTCACAGTTCAATTGCTTATTGCAATGATCTATAATTCACTACAGACATTGAAAAAAGTGGGGCCTGAATGCAAAACTATTTAGAATCTTTCAATATACTGCTACCATTTTGATAATTTAAGGCACACGTTGTCCATTTTCAGTTCTTAATATTAGCAGAACAATAATGTGATCACACACATGCTATCAATCAATCAGGGCAGTTTAATTTCTTCCAGGTACCATCACTTGTCAATACCTATGCATCTGAACACACCAACATGCATTCCCAATAGTCCAGAACACACTCCTGTGTGTTTTTGGCAACTCTTCTCAGCATTTCTACAGAAAATGAGTGTTCTGCAGAAAGCAGAAATGTAATTTTCACTTTACACCAACTGCAAGAAAAAATGTTTAATATCTTAAAACAGAATGAAACTTTTGAGTCTCAGCACAGTATATAAAAAAATATTTTTTTACGTATCCTTCAAGTTCTGCCACAAGGGTTGGTCTCTGTACTTTCTTTGTTAAGTAAGCCTTATACAGGTAATGCATATATACAGTACTTCTATACAGTACATAGCATCAACATGGAATAATATATATATTTTTTTGCTGTAATTTCTGGTGCTACAATAGTCACAGGTCAAGTGACATGTGGCAGGCACGCCTAGGCACTAAAGTGCACAGAACACTGTTTACCTTCCCACCAAAGTGGTCCCTATTTACCTATTTGCAATTTCTTGATTTCAAACTGCTAGGTTGTCAGGAGCTGGGACAGCAACAGGTGCTCATTCTGTCATGCAGTACTCGGATTTTGAACTTCTCACCTTCCACCTCCCAGTCAGCATCTTAACCACTTGAGCCACTGCCATTTAGACCTCCATAAATTGGTGGAAGCTAACTGGAAGGCTTCTCTTGTCTACATTCTTTTTTTATTAATCTTGAAGTTTAATGCACACACTTTGCTGCTGGTTGCATCTTTAAATTCCTCCCACATACTGGATTTTTTACATGCACATAAGCAATCACACACGCTAATTTCACAACAGCAATTGGCATGCAGGGTCTTATCAGCACTCCTTTGCAATTTCCATACTATTAGAATTTTGAAATGACTAATCTGCACGGGCTGAATGTCATTATCAGCCTTCTTTAACTTGCATCTTCCAAAGAAACACAATATTTTGGACTTCAGAAAATATAAGATACAGTAATACCTCGGATAACGCTAAGACTTGGTTCCACAAGTCTTGGTGATATCCGATTTTTAGTGTTATCCGATCCATGTTAAAATCCTATGGGATGGATCGGATAATGTTAAAGCTCCATAGAGATACATTGTAACCGCACAGGCTTTAGCGGTTGTTATCCAATCCATCCCATAGGACCTTAACGTTATTTGATCCAATTCTCCTCCTCAGATTACTTAACGTTATGCGATTTTAGCGTTATCCGAGGTAAACGTTATCTGAGGTATTACTGTACTGTAAACTGCAATCGTAATGTGGTTGCATATGTAGCACCAACTGGGTACACTCTGTGATGTGATGTGATGAGTAACAGAAAGTTCAGGACTCTTCCTAAATTCAATCACAGTACAGTACATTAATTGCAGTTGAGTAGCTTTAAGGCACAACTCATTTGGTAGGAGGTTCCATAGGGCTGGAGCGGACTTAGCAAAAAAAAAGTTGTACGATGGATCCCATAGGGCAAATTGCTACACGATGCATGCATCGTATAGCAATTGTTTTGTACAACAAACGAGCCCCGTGGAATAGATTAAAATCATTGTATGAGGTAACACTGTACAGTGTGTGCATATATCTATCTCAATCATGAGAGGGGCTCATGATCTGAGCCCCTCTCTTTTTCTACTTTTAAATTAGTAGTTGTATCATCTGGCCTGTTTTTAATCTGTTTTTAATCTTTTTCAGATTTTAATTTTAAATTTTAAAAGTTTTAAGGTTTTTAGATGGAAGCTCCCACTTCCTAATCCTGGGCCCTATCTGCCCAGGGAAGGAAAAGACTAAAGTCCCCTGGCTGGCAGGAGGAATGGATTTTAGCTGTTTGTGTCATGTGTGTTGTTGTTGTTGTTTTGTTTTTGTTTGTTTTTTCCTGATTGTAAACCTCCCTGAGTTGCCGCGGCGAGTGGGCGGTGATATAAATCTAAATAAATAAATAAATAAATAAATGTCAACTTTCTTCCAGAAATGAGACCAACCTTCAAGAGAGGATCTTTAAAAAAAAATGTGTGAATCTCTAGCTCCTATAGTTGCATAACACAAAAATAAATACATGGGCAGCTACTGAAACAGGCTTAAAAACCAAATGTGGTATTGAAATAGTTTCCAATGAGAAGGAAAATGGAATGTTGAGTTTTTAACAATATTTTAAAGACTTGCATTGCTTTATCTCTCACACAGCCTAAAATGTTCAATAATTTTTTTTAGATTTAGAAGGTTAGGAAACCCATCAAATTCTATAAAACCTAGTCACTTCTCAACCAACATGCTACCTTAGTCTTCATCTCCCTCCTTCTGCATAATTAGCTATTTTTAAGCAAACATGTATTCAGGTAATGAAGCTGTTAATACTTCATCAGAGGCAGAATTCTTGCCAACTTACAATGGTGGGTCACGGAGTGAATGAGGAAAGGTGCTGCCCCAATCACTTCCATAAACTGTGCACATAACAGGAAAATTTGCAACTTTTAAAAGGGTTAGACTGAATATGAGACATCCACATATTAAAACACAATTTTCAATTATTTTTGTTACCTTGATAATGGGCTGATGGCAATGGACCAAACTCGGTCTTCAGTCTGTATTGTGTGCCGACACTGCCCACCTCTACCTGGTGATAGGGTCCAAACCTGGGAGGAGGGAAAGAAAAGAGGAATGAATACAGTATTAAAGGTAAAAAAATGAAGATATTAGCAGCAGCTAATTTGAAAAAGGGTAATGCCAAAGAATGTTCAAATTATCGAACAATTGCGCTCATCCCTCACGCTAGCAAGGTGATGCTCAAGATAATACAGGATAGACTGCAACAGTATGTGGAGAGAGAATTACCAGAAGTGCAGGCGGGTTTCAGAAGAGGCAGGGGGACTAGAGACCACATCGCCAACATAAGATGGATCATGGAAAAAACAAAGGAATATCAGAAACAAGTCTACTTCTGTTTCATTGATTACACTAAGGTTTTTGACTGTGTCGTCCACAACAAAATGTGGCAAGTAATTAAAGAGATGGGAATTCCGGAACACCTTATAGGCCTCATGAGAAATCTGTACATGAATCAACAGGCAACAGTTAGGACAGAAAATGGAATGACGGAGTGGTTTGGAATAGGAAAAAGAGTAAGACAAGGCTGCATTTTGTCACCCTGCTTATTCAACTTATACACAGAACACATAATGCGCAATGCAGGAATGGAGGAATCACAATTTGGGATCAAAATTGCTGGGAGAAACATCAACAACTTGAGATATGCAGATGATACCACCCTAATGGCAGAAAGTGAGGAGGACCTAAAGAAGCTCCTGATTAGGTTAAAAGAAGAGAGTGAAAAAGCTGGCTTGAGACTAAATATCAAGAAAACCAAGATCATGGCAACAGGCCCTATCAGTCCCTGGAAAATAGATGGGGAAGAAGTAGAGGCAGTTACAGATTTTACTTTCCTAGGATCAAAGCTCACTGCAGATGGTGATTGCAGCCATGAAATAAAAAGGCAACTGATTCTCGGGAGGCAAGCGATGAGAAACCTGGGGAGCATAATGAAAAGTAGAGACATTAAATTGCAAACAAAGATTCGCATAGTCAGGGCAATGGTATTCCCTGTGGCAATGTATGGTTGTGAGAGCTGGACCATTAGGAGAGCTGAGCGCAAAAGAATAGATGCCTTTGAGATGTGGTGTTGGAGGAGAGTTTTGAGAGTCCCCTGGACAGCGAAGAGAACAAATAGGTCAATCTTAGAATAAATCAAACCTGACTGCTCCTTAGAAGGTCAAATAGTAAAGATGAAGCTGAAATACTTTGGACATCGAATGAGAAGAGAGGATTCACTTGAGAAAGCCTTGATGCTTGGAAAGTTGGAGGGCAAAAGAAGAAGGGGGCGGCCCAAAATGAGATGGCTAGATGGTATTGTAGACACAATGGGCACAGAGCTGAGCGAGTTGAGGAGGATGGTGGAGGACAGAGGTGCCTGGCGGACAGTGGTCCATGGGGTCGCAGAGGGTCGGAATCGATTGTGCGACTGAACAACAACAAAATCAGCAGCTGTAAGTAATCCTCCTGTAATACATTTATGCATAACCTGACTTTAGCAAAATAACTCTAAATCACACATTTTGCTATGATGTTTGGATTGTAAACTTTTTCCAACAAACAAAAAACCCTTAATCCATAGCAATGACACAAAAAGGCAAGATCACTAATAGTGTCTTTCCAAATTAGTTGCAGTTCATGTACTAGGGACAAAGGACATCCACTTGAAATGTGTCTTTTCAAGTTACCTTGAAACATCTACGTGTCAGAATAAATATTTTATCTCCACTTGACTGTGCATCTTTAAGATGATGCTTCTATAGCCTTCTTCCCCAGTTTTAAATAGAACTACATGGGCAATGGAACTTGTTTCCTGCTCAATGCAACCTTTCACATCAAAAGTTAAAATATACATAACGTCTTTAATGCGGATTCATCCTCCAATAGCACGTATTCTATCACAATATATATTGTTTATTATCAGTCTAAAGCGGCTTGTGAACATTCCGAAATCTGTTACCAAACTAATGACTAAGTTTAAGCTCATGTTCCCTGAAACCTTTTGAGATTCCAACATGTCTTTCATCCAACATACACCACCCATGCATTGAACCCTGAGATTCAAGCTTCTAGTTCCCTCCCCAGCTATCCCACAGTGACTTCAGGGAATTCAAAGCTGGGAGTGTTGCATTTGTTTGTTTGTTGATAATGCTCAGGATTGCCAGCTATTCAATGTCAGTGGGGAATGTGGCACCTTGTGTCAGCAAAAGCAGAGAAAAGCTGAGCTCTTTTAATGCACCCCTATCTCATACAGGTTAAAAATATTGCTGGGACCATGCTATCTGTTGCCTATCAATGAGGAATGTGCATTAGCAGCTACTCAAAGCACAGTTGTAATCAACACTCACTATCCTTCCAAAGCACCCAATGCACTTATAGGTCCCATTAAAGACCTACTAGGGATTCCCTTCCATCCAAGAGTCAACACAAGGAAAATGTCACTTGGTAAAAATAAAAAGCAACTCCCTGCTCATAAGGATCGGGCTGGGAAAGTGTTGGGTGAGCCAGACTCCATTTCTGCCTTTTAAAAAACCCTACAACAATGCACCCAAGTAAAGAACAATTTTTCTTTGACTTTGAAGAGTTTGTTTTCAAGGTCATGAGATGCCTTCAGTACTGTTGGTCACAATAGAGATACACCTGACACAGAATCCTCCAATAACACTACATCACAAAAAAAATATTGTCTGCTACTTGGTCTAATCCATGTGTACTATACTAAATCAAATGTACTGAATCTAAATCTTCTTGTTATGTTTACTTCAGAAGAAAACTACTTTAATGTAATCATATGCACTGAAATATGAGATAAAAACTCTATTTTAAACACAGCTCCTTGAAAGATATATGGAATTTAATGGGCCATGTTTCTATGTTACCTATTTTGAGATCATACATATATGTATATCATATTAGCAGTGCAACGACCGGTACAAGCAGTACAATGACCAGTACATGCCAATGTCTGCCAGGGGAAGAAGAAGCCAGGGCAGGATGAGGACCTTGCCGCCCCTCCCCCGGTGCCTACACCAACTGCCAGGGGAAGAAGAAGCCAGGGCAGGATGAGGACCTTGCCGCCACTCCCCCTGTGCCCACCCCAACATATTGTATTGTATTGTAATGTATTGTCTGTAAGCCACCCTGAGTCGCCACGGCGAGTGGGCGGCAATATAAATTTGAACTAATAAATAAATAATAAATAATAACCAATTTGCCCACCAGCTGTTACTTAATGGGAAACCAGATTCCAATAATGGAAAAACAATCTATTGAAAAACAAACAGAAGATAAGAGGGAACGAGGAAGGGAAAACAAGCCATCTGACTACCTGCTTTACCTTAGGAAAGCTGGAAGAGGCAATAGGCAGGTGTAAGAACGGTAAAGCTAGCACTCCACCTCTGAGCTGAATCGCACATGAACTGGCATCTCTGGAGGAACTGTACATCTCCCTCTGACACTCATTACAAAAGATTCCTTACACATAACAGTTTTGACTATACACCGAGTATGCATATTCTTTTATATCAGAAAACAAAATAAAATAAATAAAATAAAAATAAAATAAAAAATACTGTAGCACTTTAAAGACTATCTGCTATATTTTTAGTGTTAGCTTTCGTGGATCAAGTCCACTTCTTCAGACAAAGTGTGAAACTTACAGGCATGGTTTTTATACACCAAATTCAGGGGGGCGGCAAAGGGAGAAGGGTGTGGTCAAGCAAGATGACCGACAAGCAAGCACAACAATACAGTTTCACACAGCCATTAGCAACAATAGATTATTCAGATTAATAAAATTTATAGAGGAGCTGACTCATCAAAATCTCACTGATTCAATGGGCCTACTCTAGTTGTGACTTAGTAGTGGATTTCAACCTATATCACATCTGCATCAAAACAAAAATATAATATAGTTTATAGGGTTTTTTAATTCTTTGGTTTTAATGGTTTTGAGAACAGTGCTCTCCTTGTCTATCTTCCACTTTTCTTTCTGGATACACACTTTTAAGCATGTGTGAAACAAACATAAACTCACCTTTGCTGTTCTATCTCGGGAACCACTCACAACAATGCCTCCTTGACAGTCCACACAATTCACTTCCTGTTCATGCCCTGGGAACTTGAAGCTGAAGGCGCCATTAAGTTTATGAAGAACAATAAAACCATCTCTGGAAAAAGAAAAAAGAAAGTACAAAGGTGCATATCCTTTTAATATCAAAATATGATATACAATATCTTGGCATACAATATGGTATCTGTTCATAGCTAAACAACTTATGTCAAAATTGTAAATATTTGAGGATTTTTCCATGCTAAATGCAAATTTCACAATTTACCAATGAAGACTGTAAAACAAAACATGTTCAGATTCATTCCAAAGTTATCTTTTAGTGGGAAGAATGTGTTTAAAGCATCAGATCCTAGTAAATACAGGCACCTAGTTCCACAGCATTACGAATAATCTTGAAATTCAACAAACATGGGGAAACCATATAAAAAAACACACACACACAAAGAAAAAAATTGGAATGATTTTATTTTACCATAATTTATTCCAATATTTTCACTATTCTGCACAAATTATTATTCTTTGCTAATAACAGAAAGAGCTAAGGAGACATCCAGACCACTTACCCTGTATTCCTAGGCTCTGAAAATTTGTTTTGACTACCTGTGAGCTATGGGATAAGTACTCACTGTTTCCCACTGTCAAGCTAAGCTATATAGCCATCAAATATACTATTTTTGGAAACCAAAATTCAAGTTCTCAGGAACTGGATTTTGTGCCAATGACTATATTGTGGGCACAGAAGCATGCAGCCCTAGCTACAAGTGACCAATTTACTTCATTTCCAAAGAACTAGCCATATTTGTCTGTCCTAGCACTTTGACAAACATTAAAAAGAAAACAAAAGAAAACACTGATTTTTTTTCCCCAGCATGAACTTTTACGTATTGAAATCCTCTTCTTTGGGCATATTTCCACTCCTTTTTTCATCTGAGGAAGTGGATTTTGGTCAACAAAGATTCGTGCTTGAAGAAATTGGTTAATACAATTTTGTACTGTATTTTCCCCCTTTTCTTATTCCCCTTTCATTTTGCCAACAACTTAATCTCCAATTATAAGTAAATACCCACTAAAATAAAGGCAAATCACACAGTGTCTCAGAAAGTCAATTCTCCCATCTCCTGTTTAAGGCAATCTATAAACCAGGAGTTCTCAATCTTTTTAAGCTGGGGGGCGGGTTACACTCCCTCAGACAACTTTGGGGACTGGACGGCCATTTTGCCCTTCCTCCATCACACGACACTTCCCGGTGTGGTGGAGGCAGTGGGGGCACATGAAATGCCACCACAGCTGCATCCAGCCCACAAAACACAGGTTGAGAATCCCTGCTATAAACTAATGCTAGACATAAACCAGATCAACCACCCTCACCATCCATTTCTACCACAAAAATCTAAAAATGTGGCTGGCAGGGCAGGTATGGGGTATGGGATGCACAATGACCCCAGCTCACTGGATGATTTAAGCCTCTCTCTCCCTCTAATTTTTAATCAGTAAGATGTAGCAATTTGGTGTGCTTTTTAGATTCTAATTTTAAATTTAACTTTTAACAGTTTTATATTTGATGTTTTTAGATCGTGTTTGTGTTTTTATTGTGATGTCTTTTATTTCTTGTAAACCACCCTGCATCACTTCGGTGAGAAGGGCGATGGATAAATATGAACAAATAATAATAGTAACAACAACAACAACAACAATAACTTACCCTCCTCCACTGACAATATGGCCATTAGCAAGCACAAAGCGGCACACATCCTCCTGATGGCCAGAAAAGACTGCCTGAGGAATGCGTTGCAGCCTGGTACCACGGGAATTGAGCCAATATACATGGATGTCTTCTGCTTGGGATAGGTAGAGGGAGTCACCATCTAATTGCATCCAAGGCATTAAACTAGAGAATAAAATATTTTTAAGTTTTAGAAAAAGGGATGGGTAGATCAATTTCTTTCAGCCCTGAGTCAGTCTCCCAAGTGTTAACTCATAAATCCATTACATCAAATTAATTGGCTATTTTCTAAATGAATGAAAACTTATACTTAAATAATATTTTGACCAAATGTTACACAAATACATAATTCTAAATGTATTTTTTCTCCAAACATAAATTTCAAAACAAATACAGATCACCCCCTTATGTAAAGTGAACTCATTCTGAGAACCTTAATTTAACACATATATCTGAGTCATAAAAAAGGAGAGGGCTTTGAAATGCCCCTCTCCTTCTACATGAGAGCTACAAAAATGTCTGCATCTGTTCCTTAAAAACTTTGCACCACAGACAGTGGCCTCTAGTGGCCTACTCTCATATGCACCACAAAAATACACATATAGTACTGTATTATCTGTTTCAGGGATTTTTAATTGAATCTTTTTAGACCCACAGTTATCTCCAACCAAGAATACTGAACCCACAGATAAAGGGGGGGGGGGCTACCTGTGTATTTAATATGGCTTTGACTAACAGTTCTGACACAAGCAAGAAATCTGAAAAACTGCCTTTCAGCAGGCACAACAGATGCACACAGTGAAATTTTCCCCTTTTGATTCATTCAAATATTTCTTGTGTGTGTCTCTTTTATTTTCATATTTTTAATGTACCAGTCCTTTTATTTTACATGACAAGTCATGCCTTTTCAGTTATTTTGTTTCCCTCATTTGTGTTTTCTGGCACTAGTCCAAAAAAATTCCTGAGAAATCTATAAAAATTAACCCAAAGGAGTAGAGCAAGGCAACAGAAAATCAGTTTTCTCAAAAAAAACCCAACAAACAAACAACAACAGGCAAATGTAGAGTAATAACCAACCTCAAAACAGTAACCCCCCCAAAAAAACCAATAATATATAGTCTTAACAGACAAAATACACTATAAATTAGTCATATAACAATTTTTAAAATATCAATCAAACAGGGCAGTGATGGGATGACAAAAAATTTTCTACCCCACCGTGACGTCATCACAGTGGGGCGGAGCTAATGTCATGACATCATTACGTCATGGGGGAGCCAACGTCATGACATCATGGGTGGGGCCAAAAATAAAAATAAAATAAATAAAAATAAAATAAATAAAATAAAATAAATAAATAAAATAGAATTAAAATAAACAAACACACACATACCTCAACCCACCCACCCACCCAAACAACCACAACACAAACCCGTAAATAACTTAAATAAATAAAATAAATAAAGAAATAAAATAAAAATTAAATAAAAATACACCCACCCACCCAAAACACAAATAAACCACCCACCCATCCCAAACACAAAACCCTCACTTACCCTCCTTGGCGCCGACGAGCCCTCATGGCCAGGGGCCACACGGCAAGGCGCACCGCCCCCGACTGCGGCCTCCTCCTCCTCTGGAGCCGCTTGCCACTGCTGCTGTCACCGCCTGCTGCTGCCGTCACCACCACCACCCGTCGCCGCTGCCTGCTGCTACTGTTGCTGCTGCCGCCTCCCGCCATCGTCGCCGCCGCTGCTGCCAGGCGTCCCCAGGCCAAGGGGGCTCGGCGGCGGCAGACGGCCCGGGCTGGCCTCAATCTGTCCATGGGAGCTCAGCGGCCCCAGGGGAAGGTGCCCTCCTCTGAGGGCCGCCTCTGGAGCCGCTCTGAAAAGCTGCGGCTCCGGGTCCGAATATTTTTTTTAATTGGAGCCAAAATGGCTCCAATTTAGTGTGCATGCGCAGAAACTCAAGCTGACGCATGCGCAATGCGTCAGATTGAGTTTCTGCACATGCACACTAAATTGGAGCCATTTTGGCTCCAATTTTTTTTAAAAAAATTCCTGCTGGTGAGGCGTCCAATCCGGACGCCTCAAAAATGGTATTACCCCCATGGAGAACCCTCCAGAAATCTTCCTAACGGTTCTGTGGATCCGGTCAGAACCGGTGTCATCCCATCACTGAAACAGGAGAAGCTCTCTATCTCACTCACTCATTCACACAGAGAGAGAGAGAGAATAACAAAATAAAATGTGCACACAGTCCCCTCTCTTAAAGGTAAAGGTTTCCCTTGCTTGAAAACCAGTCGCATATGACTCTAGGGTACAGTGCTCATCTCTGTTTCAAAGCCAGAACCATAAGAATTAAAAGAAAAATTATTTTTAAAAAAATCACGAAACAGACAAGGTTTTGCAAGAGAGAGCACATTATTAGCGGTATCCAAGAGCTCTTTTAGCTATCATACGCTAACTGAAGTGGGGAAGCAATCCATTTTCCAATAATAATGTTGCTCATAGGATACAAGGACCACGCAATCTCACAACATTAAAAGTCATGTTGAAGAAAGATGTAAAAAATCCTTTAAAACACAATGAATAATACCTGTATACAGTAATACCTTGGATAACGTTTGCCTCAGATAATTCTAAAACCGCATAACATTAAGCAATCTGGGGGGAAATGCATCAGATAACGTTAAAATCCTATGGCAGTGATGGTGAACCTTGGCACTCCAGCTGTTCTTGAACTTCAATTCCCAGAAGCCCTGATCAGCAGGAGTCCTGACTTGGGCATCTGGTAATTGAAGTTCAAGAACACCTAAAGTGCCAAGGTTGCCCATTACTGTCCTATGGGATGCATTGGATAACATTTGCTAAAGCCTGTGCAGGTTACAATGGAGTTTTAACGCTATGTGATTCATCCAATAGGATTTTAATGTTATCCGATGTATGCATGCATCGGATAACATTAAAAATCAGATAACACTAAAACTTGTGGAACCAAGTTTTAGCGTTATCCGAGGTTTTACTGTATTTACTATCTGGTGAGGAAATACTGCAAGGAGAAGTCCTTAGTTCTTCAGAAGCCACAAAGAAAGAGAAGCATTTTCTCAGCAGCCTCTAATCCAGGAGTTACCAATCTTTTAAAGCTGGGGGCCGGGCCACGCTCCCTCAGACAGAATTGGAAGCCGGACAGCGATTTTGCCCTTCCTCCACCACATGGCACTTCCTGGTGAGGTGGAAGCAGGGGGGAGAAGCAAATGAAATGGTGCCACGGGCTGCATCTAGCCTGCGGGCCGCAGGTTGAGAATCCCCGCTCTAATCTGATGTAATAAAAGTTAGCTTCTGTTTGTAAATTTTCTGCAAACAAAAACTCTTATTAAACAAATGGGTATAAAACATCATTCTGAATCAGGCTGGGAGAAACAACAACAGAAGTGGGTTTTACAAGACTGGCAGATGTTACCAGGATACGAATAAAACAGCAGCATCCAAAAGGTCCCCCACAGATGTTACAGTCCAACAGAGACCAAGAACAAGATAAACTCCCCAAACAGAAAAAGACCTTCAGTTAGAGACATTGGAGCCAAAGGAAAGATAAGGGGTTACTTGCTTGCGCTTCCACGTGAGGAGTGGGATTCTCCGACAGCGTCCATGCCTCCAGTTCTGAGAAACCTTTACCCTCTCCTTCACTGGAATACCAGCCACTCTGCAGAGAAAAAGTGAACAGAGAAAACTCAGCAGAACTCCATGAAACAAGATATGATGAATAGGAATCCTGCGATTCCATCATTGTCCCATTGCCTGAAGGAAGAAAAAAGATAGTCTGTGGCCTTTATGGAACATTCTGATCATAATTTGATGTATCTATAGTGATATGCTGTAGAGGCAGAGACAGGCACTGTGCAGAATGATAAGGAACTACAATGACTATTAATACTATATAGCACAAAAATACTAGCACTCATGGTCCTCATGTGCATGCTTGAGTGCCTTTTAACAGAGAGTCCCTAGTGATGCTAATCATTAGATTTCTATGTAACAGTTTAACAGTATTTTGTTCAAATCCCAAAATCTTGTTTAACATTTCTTCATCCTGCCCACAAAATGTGGTCTCCTGTACTGTTAGAATTTTAATTGTAAGCTACATGCTGTAGAACAAGGGGTTCCCAACCTACGGCCACTCCATCCGGCCCATCGCCACCTCCACCACACCCGGAAGTGGAAGCAGGTGCATTTACATCAGCCATAAACATGTCCGTGCACATGCAAGGGTGCCCGTGGTTGTTGTAAATGCAGAAGTGGACCATAAATATTTATTTATTAATTAGTCACATTTGTACTGCCGCCCACTCGGCAAGTGTCTCTGGGCAGCGTACAACAATTACATCATGAACTACATAAATCCCACTAGAGAACTATTTAAAAAACCTTAAAACCAGTAAAAACCCCAATTAAAAATACTGTACAATAAAATATTAGCCCGACAACTAAAAAGAGTGAGGGAGTGATATTACTATATCAGCCAGCAAGGGGGGGGGGTCACCACATCCCCAGTGCACCTGCTTCCACCTCTGCGGGTGTAGTCTGGCCCGCTCAGCTATCTGGGGGCATAGTCAGGCCCACCGGCATAAAAAGGTTGGCCACCCCACCGTAGAATATCTATTTTTGTATTACATTCTTATGGCTAAGTTTTCCAGTATAACAAAATTAGTGTTCAACGTTAGTAAAATTAAGGCAGTACTAATCTAAGACAATTCTGATACATATGCAGGTTAATTTAAACAAAAATACACTGTTAAAATCCTTATGGCCTATTTCTCCCCTGAAGCAAAGACATAGTAGCAAACAACATTTGAGAGTACTATGCCCCCAACTGAAGAGCATTCCAACTTGCTTCTAAGGGTCAACTATGTGCATCAAATCTCATCAAAACTATGGCACTGAAGTGCACTGAAGTCTTTGACTTTGGCAAGTGCCTGATTACTTGCAAAAAATAAATAAATAGATATTTCCACTGCATAATGTTATGTGTCTCCTCACACTAGAAAAGTATGTGTGCTCACACTGGGAGTACAAGACTACATACAGCTAGCTTTATACCTAGCAAGGGAAGGAGGACAAGGACAACCACAGTAAGTTAACCATTAGAGAAAGCAGTGGAGAACATGAACTAGATAGTTCATGAACAAGTTATTCCCAAAGAAGAAAATGTCAGGTTGATCAGAAGAAGAAATCTGCAATTTCCTAGCAAATCCATCAAACATAAAACTGAATAGGTGGTTGGTTCCCCATTACCCATGAGAGCTGACATAGTAGCTAGAAACCCTTTTCATAAGACAGTAAGGTGGAGCTGCAGTGGCTCAGTGGTCAAGAAGCTCGCCTTGTTAACTGGGAGGCCAGCAAGTCATCAGTTCGAGACCCAGGTACTGCATGATGGTTTCAGCAAACGTCTCTGTCCCAGCTCATGCCAACCTAACAGTTCTAAAGCAAGAAATAGCAAATAGATAAATTGGGACCACTTTGGTGGGAAAAGATCTTGGGGGCATGAAAGGAGCTTCATTTGGGCATCCCCTGAGCAGAATTTCTCCAGCCAAAAAAAAAAATCCATTCAACCCAGAATAATTTATGACACAAAAATTTTTATAAGACAGTAAAGGGTACTCAGAAACCATGAGAGTCAAAAAAAATTAAAGCAATGTGCAGAGACCTACATTAAGGGACTGATTTCTCTTCCTACCCTAAAATGCTGTGTCAGAAGAAGTTCTACCACAGAGATATTAATCACTGTTTCATAGTGGGCTTGAAACTCTTTACTTTTTAAACTACTGTATAATAGTTACTCCAGGGTAGGCTCTCAAATAATCAGTTTTCTTAATAAAATAATAATTTCACATAATAGGATTTTGGACACGTCAATTAACTCCCATCATGATATTGCTGATTAGAATTTTTGATATTTATTTTTGCTTTGATACTTGCATTACATAGGTTTGACACTTGATGCAAAATTCAATGTATGTCTACTAAGGAATTAAGCCTCACAGTGTTCAGCAGGTTTCCTCCCTCTCTACAGTATTGTATGTATATTTTGGACCACAGCTTTTGAGCTTCTGAGAGGGGAGACTTGCTCTTTTCAGTGAAGTACTGTAGTACAGTAATTCCAAAATCTCTTTCTCTGATTAATGGCTACACTGGGAGACCTCCAGCAAAATAAGATGTACAACTATAAAACACTAAACAGTCTGATAAGGTGCACACAGGAGGACAAAAGAAGTGAATCCAGGAATATAGGCAATCCATCTTACCTATCCATCTCTTCTCCCAAGGACAACCATTGTTTTTCAAAACTAACAAAGCACTGCAAAGGAGATGTAAAAATATCCCTCTTTAAACAAAGATCTCTTGTGGCTGTTAATGCATTGCAGAGTTTCTAACCCAGCCCTGAGGCCAAGCGAGATTCTAAGGTTCCTAGCTCTCTTTCCACTGCCTAGGGCTCCTTTTTTTTACATTTTCTTTTTCGTCCTCTGTTTCCGACACTTTGTCACCATTATAAGCTGTCTGCATTCCTGGGCATGTGATCCACTTTAAACAAAAACACACTTTACCTCAACTAGAAATATTTTCCCCGTGCAAATACACAATCAGAGGAAGAGTGTCTTGAGAATTATTTTTGCAATCTGTGCTTTACTGTCTATTACTGCTGTATACTAGAGATGAGAATACAGTACATCTAATAAAAGCAGAAAGCAGAATTTCTCCTTTCAATGTTGATTTTCAGGAGAACATCTTAAGGCAGAAATTAGCTTCTACCACAACCCCAAAAATCAAGGAGTTAGTTTAAATACTATCCTACACACAATGGAGTCTTACCTCCTGCCAATATTATTACAAGTTCCCTGAAACAAATCCTTTCACCATATTGATGTGGAATCCAACAGGGCACACTCATTCATAATGATAGTCACTTTACTCAGATCCAAAAAGCATACACACACCGTCAAAGTTAATTAGCTAAGCTCAAATCCACTTGATAGAACATAACTATTACTATTACATAACTTAACGGCATAGAATACACATGACTAGTGAGTATCAGACCTCGGTTTCCATACATATTCTGTATAGAGTCCTAAATCAGCTTCTTGAATAGTCCAACACAGACTTACCGTATATACTCAAGTATAAGTCGGGTATTTTAGCCCCCAAAATGAGGTCCAAAAATGGGACGCGACTTATACTCAGGTCAATGTAAAGACTCAAAAATGTACCCACACAAATGTCTAAATTAATTAATTTTACCATGTTTTCATGTACAGTAATACCTCGGATAACGTTTACCTCGGATAATGCTAAAATCGCATAACATTAAGTAATCTGGAGAGGAGAATTGGATCGAATAATGATAAGGTCCTATGGAATGGATCGGATAACAACCGCTAAAGCCTGTGCGGTTACAATGTATCTCTATGGAGCTTTAACGTTATCCGATCCATCCCATAGGATTTTAACATGGATCGGATAACACTAAAAATCGGATAACACCAAGACTTGTGGAACCAAGTCTTAGCGTTATCCGAGGTATTACTGTATTTTAATTATTGAAACTCACTAGCAGCTGCTGCATTTTTCACCCTGACTTATACTTGTGTCAATCTATTTTCCTAATTTTAGAGGTCCAAATTAGGTACCTTGATTTATATTCGGGATGACTTATAGTCGAGTATATACGGTAAAAGTATTTAAGAGACAAAGTGGGAGAAAACTTACTTTCATTTATCTTCTTATTTCTAAGCCAATCACCAGACATCATATACATTAATACTTCAGATAACGACTGCATCGGATAACGCTAAAATCGGATAACGATCTGTTAGCATTATCCGATGCAGTTGTTTCGTAGCAGCAGGGTGGCTGGAAAGCTGAACGGGGTTCTCCGTTCAGCTTCCCAGCCACCCTGCAGCTCCGGAGGCAGGGGTGGGGTGGCTGGAAAGCTGATGGGGGGCTCCCCCGTCGGCTTCCACAGCCACCCAACAGCTGCAGAGGCATGGGCGGATGGCTAGGGAAGCTGACTGGGAGTCCCCATCAGCTTCCCCAGCCACCCTGCAGCTGTAGATCGGGTCCTCTGATCTCCCTGGAGCAGGCAGGGGGGTCAGAGAGCCCGAAATGGGTAAAAAGAACAGACTTTTTTTACTCATTTCGGGCTCTCTGACCCTCCTCCCTGCTCCAGGGAGATGAGAGGACCCACCTGCCCAGAGCTGGCAGGGGGGAGGGTCAGAAAGCCCAAAATGGGTTTTAAAATGGACTTTTTTCACCCATTTTGGGCTCCCTGCCCCCCCTGCTGGCTCTGGGGGTTGGGGGACCCGATTCAAGCAGTTTCCAAAGTTCCCCCACCTCCCTGGAGGCTGCAGCAAGCCAAAACGTCGGGATTCAAATCCCGACGTTTTGGCTTGCTGCAGCCTCCAGGGGAACAGGGCTTTTTTTAATGCATCGCACAACGTTAAAAATCGGATAAGGATGAGACTTGTGAAACCAAGTCTCATCGTTATCCGAGGTACTAGTGTACTAGAAATACTCTCCCAATCATTTCTTTATTTTATAAAACTTTACTTTTCCATTTTAATTCATAGCTTTTAATTTAAATGAACTTTAGAATATCAAGATTTTGCAAAGGCTGAAGGACAACACTAAACAACATTTAAGCCATATAAGTCTGAAAATTGTATGTTGAATATTTCAGTTAGACTGTTTTTCCTTCCAAGCAAATTTCATCAAAATAACAAAACTGACATTCACAGAACTATGTTTAGGATTAAAGCACTGATTCTCAACCTGCAGCCCATGGGACAGGTGTGGCCCATGGCACCATTTCATGTGCCCCCCCCACTGCCTCCACCACACCAGTAAGTGCCATGTGGTGGAGGAAGGGCAAAATGGCCATCCGGCCCCACAGCTGTCTGAGGGAGCATGGCCCCCAACTTAAAAAGGTTGAGAACTCCTGGATTAAAGTACAGTACTCATTTTTAAATTTAGGGTGGCAAATTCCTGGCTTTTGGCATTTTTCCAAAACTGTGAATACTATCCTTCTACATATTCATATGGAACCAGAGTTGGACAAATTTAGATAAGGTCTGAAAAACTATTTAATTCTTCTTGGTCACTGTCACTAATCCAGTAGTGGGATTCAAGAGGTTTGCACCAGTTTGCCAGAACCGGTAGCAGAAATTCTGGCTGGCCCCACCCATCCAAGTTTTGAAATAAAGTACACTAGTACCCCGGACAACGCTATGACATGGTTCCACAAGTCATGACGTTGTCCAGTTTTTCGCGTTGTCCTATCAATGCTAAAAAAAACCTGAGAAGAGGCGCTCGCGCGCGCGCGAAAAGGCACGCCAGCGGGAGCCTCTTCTACCAAATGGGTATAGCAACGGGGATCGCACGTCAAGGCAAGGGATCAAAGCGAGGGGTGGCTCCCCCCGCTTTGATCCATTGCCTTGAAGTGCGATCCCCGTTTAGGTGCTTTGCGATGGGAGTTTGGGTGCCCAAACTCCCATCGCAAAGTGCCTAAACAAGGGTCGGTATTTCCAAATTTCCCCCTCCCCCGGGGGAGGGGGGAATTCGGAAAAGCCGACCCTTGTTTAGGCGAGCGAAATGGGGATCGCACGTCAAGGCAATTGCCTTGACGTGCGATCCTCGTTGCTATAGCGCGCCCGGGAAAGAGGCGGCTTGGTCGAAATCCTCACCCCCGCGCAGGGGGAGGGAATTTCGGCCAAGCCACCTCTTTCCCAAGCCGGGGAGACCCAACGGAGAGGCGCCTCTCCTCTCCTGATGTTCCGAAAGGGTAAAGATCCTTATCCTTTGGGAACATAGGGTGGCTTGCAGGCGCACGCACATTGGTGGGGGTTAGCACAGGGTACGGAGGTCCCCCCCTTATCCTGCGCTAACCCCCACCGACATGCGCCGCACGCCCGATGTTTCGAAAGGGTAAAGATCCTTATTCTTTGGAAACATTGGGTGGCTTGCAGGCACGCGTGCGTTGGTGGGAGTTAGTGCAGGGTACGGAGGTAGCCCCCGTATCCTGCGCTAACCCCCACCGACGTGCGACACGTGCCCGATGTTTCGAAAGGGTAAAGATCCTTATCCTTTGGGAAAATCGGGTGGCTTGCAGGCGCACGCGCTTTGGTGGGGGTTAGCGCAGGGTACGGAGGTCCCCCCCGTATCCTGCGCTAACCCCCACCGCCGCCCGCCGCTCGCCCGATGTTTCAAAAGGGTAAAGATCCCCGTACCCTTTCCAAACATCGTGGGGGCGGGCACTGGGGGTGTGTGGATTGGGTAGATGTTCTACCCAATCCAACTCCCCCCCATGCATATGCTTGTTCCGAATAACATTAAAATCGCATTATTCGATACAAGATTTTTCCGAAAATCTTGTCACGTTATGCGGTTTTCGCGCTATACGGTACTCGCGTTACCCGGGGTATTACTGTACTTTAGTCCTAATTCAGGTGCAATGCAGGGCTTTCCCCTTGGCCACGCCCATCATACCATGCCCACAGTGTGATAGTAAATTTTTTTGGAGCCCACCACTGCACTACTTTGTACTTGTATAGAGCACAATTGTTGTTGGTGGTGGTGTTGTTACTACAATTCCTTACAAAGTATAACATTTTGTTTTCACAAACTAATTGGCTACAATCAACGATCAAACATACACACAACCTCCCATATTGTTACAAACATATCCCACAAAATGAGTGAAATGATCCAAGGCCTGACCCAATTATTCCCCTCTGTGCCTGTCCAATCTCTCATCCATGGGATCCTAATGAGTATAGGAGAGGGAAAAGGTTGCTTGCTTCTGATTATAGATATGTTATACTGTACTATCTTCGCGCAAGCTTGAATCTGCAAGGACAACTTCTGGTAACGCTTTTGTACTTTTGTACACAGATCTAGCAACATACAGAAGGGAAATCTTTAGCTAGGAAATATCTAAATCACTTGATTCTTTCCCACAAAACATATTATGGAATTGCTCACACACAATCACAGAAACATTTGACCAGTAAAATAATTCTAGCACATCTACTGAAAATCTACTCGTATTAAATCAAAATTTGCTGAAATGACCAACTTCATTTATTCTGGTACATTTAATATTAAGCCATTGCTTATTAACTATATTTCCTAGCTGCTAGAACTAGCACATACATGTCACAGACATGCATTTTGGACTTTTCTAGAAGAGTAACAGATGGGTCTTACGGTCAAACTACCTAGATGCATTAAACAGCTCGCGGACATCTCTGAATGTGACTAAATAGAAGGCATGTCTTGTTACCACCATTCTCTCAAAATTAACACTGTCAATAGCTGCATACTAAGCACCAAGATCCTGTCTCCAGTAATGTCCCATTGTGGACAAAAGTTATACTAGTAACATGATGCATAATTAACTGTGGCCATCCCTCACCCCATTTTCACAAAGGGGCAAACCTTACTTGTTATTTAGTTTGTCTCTCCCCGCATATCACGTGCAGTATATGATTACATACTGAAATTGGGTGTAAAATGGGAATTAGCAAGGCAAATGTCATAGTTTAGAGAGGACAAGTGACCCCATCTTTTTGTATTTTGTATTCTGAAATGAAATACAGTATGATGAAGCCCAAATCAGAATTAGCAAGGCTAAAAAGAGGCAAAAAATGAATCCTGCCTCTTCTAAAGAGATCTGTCTTCTATTAAAAGACTCAGAAAGTCATCAGAAATTCTTAGCTGAGAAATAAATCCCCCACTACACCAAACCAAATTCCTTCAAGTAGCCAAAACACTGAGCTGCAAAGCTAGGGCAGAGGTTTGAATCTCCACTGTGCCTCTCAGGAGAGGAGTGAGCCAAGATCGCTAAGAGCACATGTGTCCAATGCAACCCTGAACATGCTGCAAAGTCCTGTAGCACCACCAAACAGCTGGAATGGTAAACCACCTCTGAATAATGTATACCTAGAAAATCCTGCCGTTGCAAGCTAGAGAACAATTTTCTGAAAAATTGAATGCCAATCTACTGGCAAACTTGGGGATGGGGGAAGGAATGATGGGAGGCAAAATATAGTGATACCTTGAATATTTATAAATTTATTTCAATCGGCAACCTATGGCCAATGGACCAGACCCACCCCCCACCCCCGATGCCATTCCATCCAACCCCCTGGAAGCGGAAGCATTTACGACAGCTGTAAACGCACCCACACATGTGCCAATGTGCCTGTTGCAGTTTATGGCAACATTTGCAGCAGGGGGAAACTATGTGTCTGTGGGACAGTCTGAGGGGGAGTTGTCCGGCTCGTGACATGGTAAGGTGAGAATCCCGGCTTCAGTATATCAAATATTTGCTTCTTCCAACTACAAAAGTGCAAATACATATCCTCTTTATTTTCACATATTCTCTAGTTGTTGAGATTAATAACCAAATAAAGACACAGATAAAAGACAAGGTAGATTCTGATCCATGAAAGCTTACAACAATCTGGTGAATTTTGATCCATGAAAGATCACAATGAAATAAAGCAGTTACGCTTTTTTAAGTGCCACAATATTTTTCCCCTTTTTTCCTTTTGCCTCTTTAAGTTACCAACATTCTTTGAGACAGACTAACATGGTAATTTCTTTTTAAAATGATACAAATCTATTAAACAATCAAACAAAAATATTCCAACACTAGGCTGCACACATTTAAGAACTCTTTTGTGAGATCCCTGTGGGTGAAAAATTGCCATTTCAAGTTTCTTCTAACATACTTTTCAAAACCACTTAATATCTGTCTTGGCTGCCTCTAACAAAGACATTCTGCCACCAATGGGCATTTTCCCTCCAAATAAAAGGTTCATCTATAATCTCCCAGACAGTTTTCTGTAAGTTAACTGAGTAAATAAATGCAAACAGTCCACTTTATTTTTACCAACGTATGCCACCAGGCAAGGTTCTGTTCATAATAGATTAAAGTTGGCTTGTAGAAAAAAATGATGTTCTTATCTCAGTACTTTAAGAAACAGAAAACCACGTTTTCTATCCCCTTTGATCTGATTTTTTAGATAGGAGAGGGTTTATATAATATTTAGGTGGAAATACTGTATTTGCTGGTATATAAGACGCACTGGGGTAAACACAGTATTGCCAGAGTATAAGATGCACTGGGGGACTGCAGTGGCTCAAGTGGCTAAGAAGCTGACTGGAAGGAGGAAGGTCAGCAGATCAATACCTGAATACTGCAGGACGGAATGAGCTCCTGTCTTTGTCCCAGCTCCTGCCAACCTAGCAGTTCGAAAGCAAGAAATTGGAAGTAGATAAATAGGGACCACTTCGGTGGGAAGGTAAACGGCATTCCTTGCCTGCCACATGACCACAGAAATGTCTGCAGAAGCAGACAGCGCTGGCTCTTTGCTTTTGAAACAGAGATGAGCACTGAACCCTAGAGTCAGATACGACTGACTTTCGAGCAAGGGTGACCTTTACCTTTATCTTAAGATGCACTGGAGTGTAAAACGTACCCCATTATTACCAAAATAGCCCATTGCAGGCCACTATACACAGTACAAGACACACTCCATTTTCCAGTGTGTGTGTGTTGGGGGGGGAGTGAGTCTTAAATGCCAGCAAAAATGGTAGTTTATAGCAATGTTTTTCTATGGAGTATAAATATATATTTCATTTTGGAATACACTCCTTCAAAAGAGGAAGCTATGGCAAGACACTTTACAATGGATAAGTTAACAACCATTTTGCTGGTCATTAAATGCCATCTGCAAAGACTAAGTTGGCCTTCAAGGAAGAGGTCTTGTCATGACTGACAACAAAAGGAAGAACTTTAGAAAGGTTGTTTTGCAAGATCTGAAGAGAATTTTTTCTTACTTGATGGAGGACAACTTTTTTTCAAAACAGAAGCTGTATACATACACAAATCACATATAGTAAAATACAGCCTCTCTACTTGCTGCAATTTACATTTGGGTAAATAAACATTTTCTTCTCCTGCATTTGATCAGCTGTTCCCACAATTTTAAAAAGGAAATGAAATTCTATTTTCATCTTCTCACAAAATCAACTGAACAAATTGGTGCAGAGTAACCTTCAAAAGGCCTACCATTGCAGTTTCCCTAGCTATTATTTATTTATTTATTTTCATACTTCTATACCGCCCTCCTCGCCAGGGCAACCCAGGGCGGTCTAATATAAAGCTTATTTAAGCAAGTGCTCTGCAAGTTTCTAAGTTCCCAGTTTTTTTAGTTCTCAGTTGTATTGAATGAAACTACATTTTAACTGAATGATTCCTCAGCAAGTGATTTCTTGTATTTTGTTGGTTTCAAATGGCTTTATATGAATTTTGATATACTTTTTTACTTCTTTCAACACAAATGTTTAACATGTCATACATAAAAGTATATGGCGTAGAGGGCAACTCATCTTATTCATCTTCCTAACTAGCCTATAATAATATAAAGATTTTCAATTCTCATTTCAAAGAACAACAAACACAACCTGATCAGGGTGCTGTGAAGTTCTTGGCTAATCTAGACTTGTCTAAACTCCTAGGTAAATATATTGTCTGTTTGTTTGTTTACTTTGTATCTCACCAAATGGTCCGTAAGGGATCTGACTAAATATACAGTAACAAGCAAAACAGACAAATTAAATAGCTATATGCCACATAATAACAACTCAGTTGACCACATTCCAACATAAACTGTGGCTGTTAACAATCAGTTTATTCAAAATTAATCTCAAAAATAGAGGCTCAGCTAGAGGTTCTGAAAGTTAAAGGTCAGGAGATTGCACACACAGTCTTGAGGATTACAAGCACAGTTAGCAAGTAGCGTATATTGTGAATATAAACCAGTGGTCTCAATAACATACTCCACATGCTGAAGAACTGGAATCCATGAAAGCTCACAGTAAAATAAATGTAGTTTGTTTTTGTTATATCCACTGAAACAGCACGTGCTACCTCTCTACAAACTTAAGCAATGTGAAGTAAGTCACTAGGGAGAAGGGTTCCTTTGAAAAAATAATAGTCTTGCTAAAAAAAAAACCCCTCAATAATGTACATAAACATGCACAAAACAAAAACTGATTAAGAAGTGGTTTGTTGTAGTTGTTGTTCAGTTGCACAGTCAATTCTGACCCTTTGCGACCCTATGGCCCATTGCCCACCAGGCACCTCTGTCTTCCACCATCCTCCTCAGCCCACCTAGCTTTGTGCCCATTGCATCTACAATACCATCTAACCATCTCATTTTTGGCCACTCCTCCTTTTGCCCTCCACCTTTCCCAACATCAAGGCTTTCTCAAATGAATCCTCTCTTCTCATTTGATATCCAAAGTATTTTAGCTTAATCTTTACTACTGTATTTGCTTGCGTATAAGACAACTTCCCCCCCCCCTGAAAAACATGCCTCCAAGTGGGGGGGGGGGTCGCCTTATACTCCGGGTGCACTTCAGTTGGGATAGACATAGCTGTCCATAGTGGCCTCCCGATGCTCACCCACCTCATTCTACATACCATCCAGATGAAGAAATAAGCTCTACATTACAACTGTGTCTCCCTTTCAAACTGGTGGGGAAAAAGAAAGGGTTTCACTTACTGGTACCTTCTGTCCAAGATGGAGGAAACAGCCATGCTTCTTCTTTGCAGGGGAAGCAAGAGGCTAGGCTAGAGCAACACTTCCTGCCTCAGTGCAATTGACCTGCCCACCCACTTTACCTGCAGCGCCACCACTGGTGGGTGGTGCAAGTACAGTTCTAAAAATCAATAAAATAATTAATATTACTGTATTTTAATTACTGAAACTCACTAGCAGTTGCTACATTTCCCACTCTTGGCTTATACTTGGGTCAATCTATTTTCCTGGATTTCAAGGTCAAAATTAGGTACCTCAGGTTATATTCGGGTCGACGTATATTAATGTATATACGGTAGATAAATAAGCACCACTTTGCACTTGCACTGTTTTATGTTTATTGTACATATTTGATAACATACAGCCTTGTGACAGTTTTTCTGCATGTCATAAGCATTTGAATATAAATTAACAAAGGAACTGTAGAATTAATAAAATGGAGGAAGAAATCTCAGTAAAGGAAATTGAGGAGGTGATCAGGAAATTTAAAACAGATAAAGCACCGGGTGAGGATGGGTTACCAGCGGAATTTTATAAAGATTTTAAACCCTGGATAGTTCTGAGATTATATAAACTGTTTAATGGGATATTAGAAGAAGCAATTCCAGACTCCTGGAATAGATCAACAATGGTTTTGATCCCTAAGCCTGGAAAGGACCCAGAGAAAGTAGAATCGTATAGGCCGATATCCTTAATCAATCAAGATGCAAAAATATTTTCAACAATAATGGCAAAAAGGCTAAATAGTTTTATAGTCAACTATATAAAAGAAGATCAAGCAGAGTTTGTTAAAAATAGATATACAGTAATACCCCGTATAACGTGAGTATCATATAGCGCTAAAACCGTATAACGTGACAAGATTTTTGGAAAAATCTTGTTTCAAATAACTCGATTTTAACGTTATACGATACAGTTGTTCTTAGCAGCAGGGTGGGTGGAAAGCTGAACGGGGTTCTCCATTCAGCTTCCCAGCCACCCTGCAGCTACGGAGGCAGGGGTGGGGAGGCTGGAAAGCTGACGGGGGGCTCCCCCGTCGGCTTACCCAGCCACCCCACAGCTGCGGAGGCAAGGGCGGGTGGCTAGGGAAGTTGACAGGGAGTCCCCGTCAGCTTCCCCAGCCACACTGCAGCTGTAGATCGGGTCCTCTGATCTCTCTGGAGCAGGCAGGGGACACGATCCAAGCTCTTTCTGGGCTTCCCCGACGTCCTCAGCCAGTGCAGCAAGCCAGAATGACGGGATTCGAACCCTGACATTCTGGCTTGCTGCACTTGTTGAGGACATTGGGGAAGCCCAGAAACAGCTTGGATCGGGTCTGCCCACCTCCCTGGACCCAGCGGGGAGTCAGAAACCCCAAAATTGGTAAAAAAAAAAAAACGTCCTTTTTTTTACCAATTTTGGGGTTTCTGACCACCCCCACCCCCCGCCGGGTCCAGGGAGGTGGGCAGACCCGATCCAAGCTGTTTCTGGGCTTCCCCGATGTCCTGAGCCAGTGCAACAAGCCTAAAAGAGGGTGGGGGAAGTTCAAAATTAGCGCGCATCAGCTCTAGGGAGGTCGGGAGACCCAATGCGCGCTAATTTTGAAGTTACCCCACCCTCTTTTAGGCTGCAGCAAGCCAGAATGTCGGGATTCGAATCCTGACATTTTGCCTTGCTGCAGCCTCCAGGGAGGTGGGAGAACTTTGGAAACAGCTTGGATCGGGTCCCCACACCTCCCTGGACCCGGCCGGGGGGGGGGGGTCAGAGCCCCAGAATTGGTAAAAAAAAGTCTGTTTTTTTTACCAATTTTGGGGTTTCTGACCCCCCCCCCCGCTGGGTCCAGGGAGGTGTGGGGACCCGATCCAAGCTGTTTCTGGGCTTCCCCGATGTCCTGAGCCAGTGCAGCAAGCCAGAATGTCGGGATTCGAACTCTGACATTCTGGCTTGTTGCACTGGCTCAGGACGTCGGGGAAGCCCAGAAACAGCTTGGATCAGGTCTACTCACCTCCCTGGACCCGGCGGAGGGGGTGTGTGTCAGAAACCCCAAAATTGGTTAAAAAAAGGACGTTTTTTTACCAATTTTGGGGTCTCTGACCCCCTGCCGAATCCAGGGAGGTGGGGAAACCCGCTCCAAGCTGTTTCCAAAGTTCCCCCACCTCCCTGGAGGCAGCAGCAAGCCAAAATGTCAGGATTCAAATCCCGACGTTCTGGCTTCCTGCAGCCTCCAGGGAAACAGGGCTTTTTTAAACATTGTGTGATCAATGTATTGCACAACGTTAAAAACCGGATAACGACAGAACTTGTGGAACCAAGTCATAACGTTATTCGGGGTTCTATTGTATGTCAGATTTAATAAGAAGGGTTGTGGACTTATTGGATTTAACTGAAAAGAAAAAAGAAAGGGTGGGTTTCTTATCACTAGATATTTTTAAAGGCTTCGACTCGTTACAATGGGCAACAATTCATGAGATGATTAGGCTATATGGATTTGGAGATAAATTTCAAAGAATAATTAAAAATCTATACAAACAGGGAACAGCAAAGGTTAAATTTAATGACAGTTACACAGGGGAAATAAAATTAGAGGCTGGCACAAGGCAGGGTTGTCCATTATCGCCAACGTTGTTTATATTGGCTATAGAATTCTTGGCAAACTCCATACGTCAGGACGAGGAAATAATTGGAATTGAAGGGAATAAAGTAAGTTTATATGCAGACGATACATTAATAACTGTAAAACAACCAATAAAAGCAATTCCAAAGATAAATATGCATTTAAAAAGATTTGAAGAGGTAACAGGATTGAGTGTGAACTGGGATAAAACAGAAATGATATTAGCTAATGGGAATTAATAAAACAAAAATATAACATACAGATGCAACAGAAGATAAGATACTTAGGGGTAATATTAACTAGGAAAATTGGGGAACTTAAAGGACTAAACTATGGAAAACAAAAGAAAGAGATTGAAAAGAAAATAACACAATATAATAAATTAAATTTGTCACGGTTTGGCAGGGTAGCAATGTGTAAAATGATGTTGTTACTTAAATTAAATTTTTTGTTCGATGCCCTGCCGTTAAAACACACAGATAAAGAACTAAAAGAGTACCAAAATATTATAAATAGATTTTGCAATGGAAAACGAGGAGCTAGGATAGTCAAGATGTTGTGGTACTTACCCCAAAAAGAAGGTGGATTGGGCATTCCAAATATTAGCAACTATTACAGAGCTTTTCAAATAAGAAATGTTATTAAATTATTAAACAGAGAAGAGCCAATATGGGGAAAAATTGAAAGAAAGGAATTCCCAAAAATTGGAAAGGCATTGCTTCTATGTGAAGAAAAGGATAAAAAGAAGAGGAAAATACAGAGTAAGATGATAAAATCAACTATAGAGGAATGGAACAGAGTAAGGAAAGACCTTATCCCAGGCATCTCACCGGTTACAGAATTAGAAGATGTTAACAATTTTCCAATAAAGATAGATAGGAGGATTAGGGATATCCTGTTAGAAAATGGGGTCCTATTATTGAAGGATTGGGTCAAAACTTGTAGAGATCGAGAAAAAAGAAGAGAGCTTTATTTGTAATTGGATTTAGGCTGGTTCAAGATTCTCCAGATGAATAATTGGAATAAGAGATTCTTATCGGAAGGTGGATTAGACAGGGAGCTTATGAAATTTGAGACACTTCTGGCTAAATTAAGAAATGGTGACATAGGAATTAAAGGGATAGTAAGTAAAATTTATAAAATTCTGAACAAATGTGGGAAAATACAAGAAGTTTTGAGAAATAGCTGGGAACAAGAATTGAATATGATAATTATAGAAGAAAAATGGCAGAAAATGTGGAGGAAAAGGATTATGAGAACTATGTCCATTAGAGTGAAAAAACATAACTATAAGTTAATATGGAGGTGGTATAGGACCCCAACGGGGCTGCATCAGATGTATAATAGGTTGAGTGATAAATGTTGGAGATGTAAACAAGCAAGGGGAACATATGAGCATATGTGGTGGAGTTGTGATTGTTTTAAAAAAAAATTGGGGAAAATAGAGAATGAAATTAAGAATATACTGGAAATGCAGCTCGAATTGGGGTCGGATACAATCCTGTTAACGGAGGTCGATAAATACAAAATGAGCAATGATAATAAGGAATTTATGGCTGTGATGTTGTCAGCGGCTAGAGAGTGTATAGCAAAAAACTGGAATAACAATGAAAAGTTAAGAATGCAGGACTGGTATAAAGAAATGTGGAATTTAGCACTTAATGAAAAACTCACTTGGGAATTAAACCTCAGAAAGGGTAAAATGCAAGGTAATAGATTCTGGAGGATTTGGAAACCATTTATTGACTATGTGCTGGTTAAGAAGAAAGGCATGGCCCCTGTACCGGAACAAAATGATTTTTGGAAGCTGTGAGGGTCTACAATTCCCCGGAAGATGTATATAGCACAAGGGTGATAATAAAGGTGTGAAATGAAGTAGTGTAGGAAAACATTTTGTATTAGTAAACAGGAGGAAAAATAATACTATTGTATGAACTTGTACTCTTCTTTTTTCTTGACTTAGTTTGAGTGATTTTTACTTAGATTTACTTCAAGGGTGAAGACTTTAATGTAGTACTGCTGATTATGTTACTTTTTCTCATGTTTCATATTGTTTTCATGTATACTTATATTTGTTTTGTTTTATATACCTAATAAAAATTAATAAAAAAATTAACATGTTGAAATCAAATCTGATGTTCTTTTACATTTTATTTGGTGTGTGGAAGGTGTGCAGAAGAGGGGGTAGTCTTATACGACGAGTATATAGCAAACTATATTTTGAGTGGAAATGTTGGGGGGTCGACTTATACACCCAGTCGTCTTATACGCCGGCAAATACAGTTTTTGACCTTCTAAGGAGCAGTCAGGGTTGATTTCTTCTAGGATCGACCTAAAAGTGGTTCTTTTAGATAAATTAATAAAATGCTATAAACACATTAAGGGCAGGAATGAGAAGTTTATGAAGAAGTCAACATGGCTATTCAGTGGTAAGTCCTGTCTCACTAATCTTTGTTCTCTTAAAACAGTGGTTCCCAATGTGGGGTACAGGCCCCACAGGGGTACTTCAGTTCCCAGAAGCCTAAGCTAGTATATTGACTGATCAGTGCTTTGGGGAATTGACTTAAGCTTCTGGGAATTGAAGTCCAAACACCAGCATTTGGGAAACACTGTCTTAAAAGAATCTCAGGGTTCTGTGGGCAGAGAAGATATAGTAGATACTATATACATGGGCTTCCATAGATGATGTTGACAAATTCCTTACCAAAGATCTGTAACCTAACTTAACAGTTATAGCATAATATGAGAGAACCACATGGAACAGTAACTAGTTAAATGACAAAAAGGAAAGATAAACCATCAGTTCTCAAAACTGAGTGAAACAGATAGCACAGTACTGCAAGGCACTGCTTTGGACAGGAGCATGTTATCCACTGCTAATCTAAAGGGGGATTAGACAAGAGCATAGAGGATAAAGCTGCATAAAACACCTGGGGAAATATACCTTTCAATAATAATTGCTAAGAAAATATGTGCTACTGCATATATGTCCTGCTTGGCACATGCACCCCACATAGGCATGAGGCTGTGAGAATACTTTGCCAGGTATGGAAGGGTGATATCTCACTAGTTATTACAATCATGGAGATTAATAACACCCTTCTGCCAATCATTAGGGATGCACTATGTGCTCTGATACATATTTAATAACCTAGTTAGCTCCATTTCCAAATTGTCTCTACCAGTTTTCAAGAGTTCTGCTGGGATCTGGTCTACACCAAAGGCTTTGTTATTCTTCACCACTCTGATTGTGTGTTAAACTTTAGCAATTGTCATCATGCCCAATTCAATGTCCAATGATGCAATAGAATCTGCATTACTGAAATCATAGGTCATTCGAGGTAAGGAATGATCCAAGGTCTTTATTGCCTTTTGTACAAAAGCTTCCCGATCTTGTTTTAAATGGAGACATCGGGAGTACTTCTCACATTGATTAGATCGCAAACAATATAATACCTTCATATAACTCTTCTCTGCCCCCTTTTGTACCTCGGGTGCCTTTGCTTTTAAGCACATGTGCTTATTGGCCCAACAACTCTGCTTGACCTGGCAGCCCAGTTCTCTGTATTTGTTCTCTACTGCTGTTCTTTCAGCAACGTCTTTGCCTAGTTCCTCTGACGTTTCACAATCCTACATTTGCAAATAAGTTTCCAGGTGCCATCTTGAATCCATTATTTTCTCCATGCACATCTACATCAGCCAATGGGTACGTCAGTGCTGTTGACAATGGCCTGCTTGAAATGAATCTGCTGATCTTCAATGTCCATACTATCTTGAAATGGCAACTGAAGCCTGTCCAGCATGAGCTGGAACTGCACAACAAACACAGGATCCTTCAGTTTCTTGACTGAAAAAGGATGCACTATTTGACATTGTTGTATTTTCTTTAACCTGAGATGGAGTGACTCCATAACCAAATAGTGGTCTGAGTTTACATCTGTGCCCCAGTAAGAGCATGCATCCAGCAACGCCAAGCATCACTCCCTGATAATGCATATATGCTTGATTTCATTGCTCGTGGAACCATCAGGGGAGTGCCATGTTGTCTTGTGAAAGCACTTGTGCACAAAATAGGTGTTCCCAATAAACTGTTCATACCACAGAGCAGGGTAAATCATTCACCATTATCATAAATACAATTCTCAAATAAAATCCACAAACATATATAAGTTTTGAGCCCTATCAAGGTCACAAACTATGTTCATATACAAATCAAAATTCATGGAAAAGATATTCCATATACCAAGAGGTACTAGGGCAGTGATGGTGAACCTTGGCATTGCAGATGTTCTTGAACTTCAATTCCTAGAAACCCTGATCAGCAGGAATGCTGGCTTGGGCTTCTAATAACTGAAGTACAAGAACACCTGGTGTCAAGGTTCACCATCACTGTGCTAGGGTAACCAAAATATTGTCCTCTACATGTTGTTCCACTGCAGCTACCAATATTCCTCACTATTAGCTGTGCTGGCTAGCACTGATGGAAGCTCCAGACCACTTGGAGTGCTATGCTTAGCTCAGGGATTCTCAACCTGTAGCCTGTGGCACCATTTCATGTAACGCCCCCCCCCCCACCTCCACACCAGGAAGTGCCATGAGGTGGAGGAAGGGCAAAATGGCTGTCCAGTCACCCAAGCTGTCTAAGGAAGCGTGACCCGGCCTCAAGTTTTAAAAGGTTGAGAACTCCTGCCTTAGCTACACCATGAGGCCATTATTGTGAGACAATTGCTGAAATCTAGTTCCTGCAACTACATAGGTGAAAAGATGACAATGTCATCAGACGCAAATGCCACCTCATGCCTCGACACAGTGCAGTCGTGACCCTGGCCGTTCAACCGCTATGGTGGTGTATTCCCCCAATAGGTTCAACCATGGCAGAAAGGTGGCATAGTGGTCCGGAATTGGGAGTACTCCATTCTAGAACTACAAGTCAGCTAAGTGGGGTCGGGTATTTGGGCAATGCACCTGGCCAGCGCATTGCTCTAATTTGGCCAACTTTGACATGAGCCAAGCCAGCTGTGTCTTCATATATAAAATGGCTAACGGAGCATTGAAAAATGGGCTTCAGTCCCCTGCGGACCATAGAACCCCGTTACAGTAGCGGTAGGACTTCCTGATGGAGAGAGGCTGCTAAAATCTCAAAACAGTGGGAGATGATGTTCCGATCCGTCATGTCAAACTGACATGTGAAACACGGATCAACCAAGTAACCACGTAAATACTTCCTAAAGTACTATATACAGTAATCCCGACTAATCCCTTAAATCAAAGCCAAAGGAACTGTAGAATTAAAATAAAATCTCTGCCACCAGCAATGTCGCACCAGCAGGAACAATCTTCAGCAATTAAACACTTCTCTCTCCTGTCCCATGGCTCCCACAGCTTCCAAACAATGAAATGGATTGCACAGGTGACACAGAAGCACTGGAGAAGAAGGTGGAGTTTAATTTTAAAAAAATCTGTTTATTTATTTATTATTTGTTTATTTTATTTATAATCATCTTTGTCCTGATGGGTGATTCAAAGTGGCTCAAAATACTTAAAAGAGCAAATTAAAACACAATTTTTATACAATTAAAACCAATGCAACTAACATAATAATCAAAATACACTAAATGATTAAAAATAGGACCAAACATTAAACACTTTTGAAAAACAGACAAAAACTCTAAAAACAGACAGTAATTCAGCTAAAATCCAATTTCCAGGGCCTCCATTATAATTATTGGAAATCTAGACTTGGAAGGTATCAGCAAGTATCAACAAGAGACTTGACGTCTTCCAGCAGAAGTACCCCTGTCGAATTTTAAAGATTTGCTATTTTGACCACATTACCAGTGAGGAGGTGCTTTGAAGAAGTGGCTCATGCAAATTACATAACATTGTTGCACGAAAAAGACTACGAATGGCAGTCCATACTTTTTGTATGGGGAAAAACAGGATCCCTAAGGTAGCAACAAGTTGGACCCCTCCTAAAGCCAAACAACGAGGATGTCCTTGAAATACATGGCAAATTTCATGGCAGATTCAAAGACCCTGAAAAATTACATAGGAGGATACCAAAGTAGTTTTCCAAGACCGAAACCATTGGAGCTAGGTTGATACTGAATGTGCTACATAGCATGGTAGGACCTAAGTAACTTGACAAAATAAGTCTTCAGCTGTCAGAGGAAGAATAAAAGGGAGATGACCAATTTATCCTCCTGCAGGAGTGCATCCCATAATCTGGGAGCTACTACAGAGAAGGCCCTCTCCTGTGTCCCCATCAAGCATACCTCTCTGGGCAACAAGACAGAGAGAAGGGCCTCCTCTGAGTATCCTAAGAACTGAGCATACTCATATGGGAAGATACGGTCCTTGCATATGACATTACTGGCTTTCTGCAATAAGGATGCAATCAGGATTCTAGCTATTTAATCAAGAACCAAAGAAAGCAACACATGAACAAAATTCAGCTCACCACATAGGTTAGATCAGTGATTCCTAACCTTTGGTTTTTGGACTTCAATTCCCCGAAGCCTAAGTCAATTTCCCAAAGCACTGATCAGCCAATATACTGACTTAGGCTTCTGGGAATTGAAGTTTCCCTGTGGGACATGGGTCCCATGTTGGGAACCACTGGGTTAGAATTAGATACTAAAAAGAATTAATGTGACAATCCATGCGTAGGAAGGAGCATCAACAAAAGCAAGCCCACACTGTAGCTAATTTAATTTGCAACTACCTCACACAATGCAAGTTATCATCAACTGCTACTCGTATCAGAGAATGCATTTTTCCTGAAGCAGGAAAAAAGTCACTGCCATGAATTTGTTTAAGGTGGATCCCATCTTGCCATGAAATGACCCACATACTATGATCTCAGAGCCATCACCCACGGTACACATGAAGCCCAACATGCAGGATTCAACACTGGGACTGCAGTGAACCACCGCAGCCTTGAGGATATGGACAAGGTGTGCCTTCACAGCAAGTTATACTCTTCTTACATAAGCCAGGAGACCAGCAAGTTTTATACTAGTATGTACTAAATGTGATAAGGCCAACTGGTACAAAAGAAATCAGAAAAACATCATCATTGCCCAGAAATACAAAGCTAAACTTAGTACAAGGAACAACATCTTTACAAAACTCACAAACTATAAATGGGGAACTCAAACATCCACAATGTGTACATCAGCTTTGATCCTGAGCATCTCTGCAGATGAGTATGCTGCTTCAGTATGGAGCATACCCACACATGTGAAACAAGGGCATTGCTCTTAATGAAGCCATGCATATAGTGACAGGATGCCTCAAGCCTATACCATTTGAGAAAATATACCTTCTTCTTGGTATCTCTCCACTTAAAATAAAGAGAGAAGTAGCAGCAGATTCCAAGAAAACTAAGCAAAATAATATCCCTCAACATCCTCTGAATGGATACATGCCTCAAGTCAGCTGGCTCAAGTGCAGGAAGAGCTTTATGGCAGGAACAAACATTCCTGATGGTAAGGTAAAGGTCGCCCTTCCTTGAAAGCCAGTTATATCTGTCTCTAGGGGACGGTGCTCATCTCCTTTATAGCCAAAGAACCAGTGTTGGCTGCATCTGCACACATTTCCGTAGTCATGTAACAGGCATGACTAGATGCCAGAACGCACTATTATTATTATTATTATTATTATTATTATTAAATTCAAATTTATATGCCGCTCTCCTTGCCGAAGCAACCCAGAGCGGCTAACAATGTTACAATAGAAAACATAATATACATACAATATAACAAGTATAATACAATCAATGTGGTCGACAAGACCTTCATAAAAAATAATAAAATATATATATAAATACAGTACTAAAGCTGTTACCTTTCCCATCGAGGTGGTACCTATTTATCTACTTGCAATTTCTTGCTAGGTTGGCAGCAGGGGTGTGCGGCGCACGTTGGGAGGGTGGTGGACAGGAAGTGGTGGGGCGGGTTTCCTGAGTGGGCAGCATACAAGTGCAAAAATTAAATTAAAATTCCATATATTCCAATTACCTCTCCCTGCCTCTGGGGGGCGCCAGTCACTGGGG
Organism: Furcifer pardalis; assembly: GCA_030440675.1. Lineage (NCBI taxonomy): Eukaryota > Metazoa > Chordata > Lepidosauria > Squamata > Chamaeleonidae > Furcifer > Furcifer pardalis. Next base: position 241,865,772 of record CP126890.1, read on the forward strand.
CACACTGGGATGAGACCCTGTATGCCTGTGGGCCAGCACACCATTGGTTGGCAGACCTGGGCAGAGATGGGAGCTCACTCCAACATGCAGCACTCAGGTCTTCAACTGCTGACCTTCAAGCTCACTATCTTAACAACAGTCACTTTAGTTCCTTCTTGAGGTTAAGCAAGAGCAAAACCAAATTAAAAGATGAAGGAGTTCACTGGACAAAGAACAACATTAAATGAGGATATCGCTAAGGAACTCAACCTCTCCTATGTTACCTGGAGGACCCTGAACAGGGTGAAGGTCCAGTGCCAAAGTGTAAAAACAACCTGCTTAAGTGGGGGCTTCTGATGGACAAAACACTGTGTGGATGTGAAAAGTTACAGAATCTGCCTCATTTACTGGTCTGCTGATTGCTACCAGAAACATGCACTGAAGAGGACTTAATTTTGGCCAACAACAAAGCTAAGAAAGTGTCTTCATTTCGGCAGTCCAAAGTTTGATCTGGGCAAGAAAGAAGAATTGCCCAGAAACTGTCCTACCCGTGACTGGACAAGATAAACGTTTGCGCATTTGCTCTGGGAGCAAAACAGTGGGGGTGTGTGTGTGAGAGAGGACAATAATATATGCATTTTTAAAGCAAAAAATGTTCCTATTATTTAAAGAGAAAATCAGTATGAATTAACAAAGGACCACAGAAAAACACACTAACATGGGAAGGCACTGGCCCGATCTGTTACTATTTTATGGGGTCATGGATGCCTGCTGCTCTCTAATGTCCAGGTACAGACCGACCAAGCCTCATCCAGGCTCAGGGACTACAGTTGCTCAGTGGGTTAAGAAGCTCGCCTGGTTGGCTGGAAGGTAGGCAAGTCGGCAGTTCGAAACCCGAGTACTGCACGATGGAATGATCTAGCAAGACATTGCACGTAAAATAAATAGGGGCCACTTCGGTGGGGCAAAGATGTTGGGGACATGAAAGGAGCCTCATTCGGGCGTCCCCTGAGCGGAGTTTCTCCAGCAAAAACCCTTTCAACCCAGAAAGCACCTTCGTGTGCTTCTGACACGATTTTTAAAACACCCAGACTCAGGAACTAATTGGGTAAACCGAGGCTGTGATCTCCGCCCCTCGAAAAGCCTTGCGTGGGGGAACCAGCAGCTCTCCCTCCTCCTCCTCCTCGGCGTATGAGGGCCGTCCCTCCTCCCCTCACAGCGTCTGGTATACGACTAAACGCAGTCTGTTCATGACTAGGCCGCGAAGCCCCGTCCTTTCCCAAACCGCTCCTTCCCTCAAAGCGAGCTTACAGGTCGGCGCCGAGCGCGCTGAAGCCTGCGTGGAGGCAGGCCCGGCCCAGGCGCCTCCAGAGCACATCCCGGCCGGTGAAGCGGCAAAGGCGGCGGCAGGTCTGGCCCAGGCGGCCCAAGGCCCGCGCGTCCAGGTACGAGCAGATGAGAAGCAGCAGCTCTTCCGGCAGCCCCCACAGCGGGCACCGCGCCTCGGCCTGCGGGGGGCTGCCTGGTCTCCCCATGGGTGAGGCAAGCCTAACTCGCCCGCCCCGGGCCCCACAGCCGAGCCACACAACGGCCCGGCCGGTACTGGGCCCGGGTAGGCCGCTGTCAGGCAAGGCCGGGCGCTCTGCCTGCCTGCCGACCTGCGCCCCCGCCCGGTGGGTGAGTCACAGCCGGTGCGTCCCGCCCTCGGGAAAGCCGCCTTCCAGGCCCGGCGAAATGGCTCCGTGGGGCGCTCGGGATGAGGGGAAAAGGCAGCTATAGCGCACCGTGGGGATAGTTTCCACGGAGAACCTCTCGGCAAATTACGCTCCCCAAGTGTGTGTGTGTGTGTGTGTTTTAACTCAACACAAACTGTCCTGTCTGTGTTAACAATGTTAGCTGGAAGGCTGGCAAGTTGGCAGTTCGAGACCCGGGTACTGCATGACGGCTTGAGCACCCGTCCAGTGGTGGGGTGTTAAAAATTTTACTACCCCACTGTGATGTCATCACAGTGTGCGTGGAGTTAACATCATGATGCCATGACATTGTGGGCAGAGCAGTGGTGGGATGTCAAAATTTTTACTACCCCACCGTGATGTCATCACAATGTGGGTGGAGCTAACATCATGTCATCATAATGTCATGGGTGGGGCCAAAGAAAAATAATAAAATAATAAAATAAAAATAAGGACACACACAACCCTCAACCCACCCACCCACACAACACAAACCAATGGTGCTTTAGGCTAGCAGCTTCTTTTCCTCCTCCCTGCTTGGGAGGACAGCAAGGAAGCCATGCATACGCGCCAAGCACTGTAGGCGTGCATACATACCAAGTGCTTGGTGCACATGCGCAGTGGGGGAACCAGTGAAAAGGTAAGCCCCGAAGGTGGTTCCTCCCAAAAGCTGCTACCGGTTCTCCGGGACACTGGGGGAAGTTACTACCGGTTCTGGAGAACTGGTGAGAACCTGTTACATCCCATCACTGGGGCAGAGCCAAAGAAAAATAATAATAAAATAAAATATACATAAGCGCACACACACACACACACACACACACCTCAACCCACCCACCCACCCACAAGGACAGCAAGGACGACAGCAAGGAGGCCGTGCATACGCGCCAAGCACTGTAGGCGTGCATGCTCACCAAGTGCTTGGCACGCATTCGCAGTGGGGGAACCACCAGTGAAAAGGTAAGCCCCAAAGGTGGTTCCCCCCAAAAGCTGCTACCGGTTCTCCAGGACACTGGGAAAGGTTACTACCGGTTCTGGCGAACTGGTGAGAACCTGTTACATCCCATCACTGCACCCGTCTCTATCCCAGCTCCTGCCAACCTAGCAGTTCGAAAGCAAGACATTGCAAGTAGATAAATAGGGACCATTTCGGTGGGAAAAAGATCTTGGGGCCATGAAAAGAGCCTCATTGCGGAGTTCCTCCAGCAAAAATCCTTTCAACCCAGAATAATTTCTGACACGAAATTATTATACTGTACCTTAACTGCCAGAAATACTTGTATTAATTAATTAATTAATTGCATTAACGTTCCTCAGGCATGTTCATGGCTCTTCTTTGCTTTAATTTCCCAACAACCTTTGTAATATAAAGGTAACAGTTTTTTTTTGCTTAAAATCCAGTCGTTTTGTGGTGCTCATCTCCGTTTACAGCCAACAAGCCAGTGCTGTCTGCAGATGTTTCCATGGTCATGTGGCAAGCAGGACTAGATGCCAGAGCACGTAGAATACTTCTATCTTTTCTACCAAAGTGGTACCTATTTATCTCCTTGTAATTTCTTCCTTTCAAACTGCAAGGTTGGCAGGAGCTGGGACAGAGATGGGAGCTCACTCCATCGTGCAGCACTCAGGTCTCGAATTACTGACCTGCCGGCCTTCTAGTTGGCATGTTCAGCATCTTAACCACTAAGCCACCTCAGTCCCACTCTCCACAGAGAACCTCTTGGCAAATTACACTCTGTAAGCGTGTGTGTTTTTTAAAAGCAAAACTTGACACAAACCATCCTATCTATGTTAACACATTTACTACCTTTTAAATATATATATAACATATTGAGCAGTCAAATACTTGTATTTATTAATTACATTTCTGTTCCTCAGGAACATTCAAAGTTGTTTGTGGCTCTTCTTTGCTTTAATTTCCCAACATCCTTTGTAATATAGGTAAAGGTCTCCCTTGCTTGAAAGCCAGTCATATCTGTCTCTAGGTTTACAACCAAAGAGCCAGTAGTGTCTGAGTCTGTAGACATTTTTGTAGTCATCTGGCAGGCATAACTAGACACATATGGAATGCTGTTACCTTTCCTGCCGAAGCAGTACCTGTTTATCTACTTGGAGATTCTTGCTTTTGAACTGCTAGGTTGGCAGGATAGGTCAGACCAAAAGAGCCCAGTCATTGAATGAATTACATAGTCCAAGGACAACTTTGTCAAATACTCTAATCCAGAGTTTCCCAACCTTGGTTCCCCAGATGTTCTTGAACTTCAATTCCTAGTAGCCCTGATCAGCAGGGCTGATACTTTAACAGCATAACTCTGTCTATGTTTACATTTATTTAAGCAACTTCTTAGAAAGGCTTTCAGGCTACAGGCTGAAATGAGGGCTGAAATTGGAGGGTGTTGTATTAAATCATGTCAGAAGCACACAAAGGTGCCTTCTGGGTTGAAAGGATTTTTGCTGGAGGAACTCTGCTCAGGATGCCCAAATGAGGTTCCTTTCATGATCCTAAGATCTTTTTCCACCGAAGTGGTCCCTTTTTATCTCCTTGCAATTTCTTGCTTTAGAACTACAGTACAGTACTAGGTTGGCAGGAACTGGGGCAGAGACGGGCGCTCATTCCATCATGCTGTACTCAGGTCTTAAACTGCCAACTTGCCGACTTTCTGGCTAACCAGGCAAGCCTCTTAACCACTGAGCCACTGCAGTCCCTTCATTATTTTTATTGAAAGCAGAACTCTACAGATGAAACTTTTTCTGCCATGAAAGATTTACCTTGGGCTGCTACTATAGAAAGCATCAGTTGACAGAGTGGTGACCTAACATGACTTTTTACCTTCCTGAAATTCTGATAATCTGAAACAAGCTGTATTCTGTGAATTACAGATGTATTCTGTCACCATTGGAAGAACAACTCATTACATTTTAAAGCTTTTAGGATAATCAGTAGGTGAAAAAAGACAAGCCCCCATCACACACATAGCCTTAGTGACATCAGAATGAAACAAACCACTATAGAGACACTATTATGATTTCCACATATCATGAGACCACAAATGTACAGATCCACAGTTTCTTTGGTAGGAATTTTTAAAAAGGATAATTGCTCCATAATAATGTATGGCCTAATGATAATACTATGGGCTACTTTTAAATTTATGCATAATAATCAGCAGACCCTACAAACTTGTGCTGAGAATACTTCAATAATGAAATTTACCTTCTGAGATAAAGGGCATCATTTTACAAACACCAAGGCCAGTATACTGCTTAGATGTTTTTGAAGGTTCTACTAATATTGCAGTGTTTGCAGGGTGCCTTGCACAACAGATTGTAAAACAGGGAAACACAGTCACAACACATTGATCATGCCAGAATCCTCAACAGGAGGATATTGCAACTTCTGAAACCTTGGGATTCCACCCAATGTCATATGTTGCCTAATTCTCAATCATCACATTTTTGTTACACATCCATAACAATTCAGCATTTGAATTCACTTTCGGAGGGACCTGCAACCATATGTAGCACTGTAGAGTGTTCCTGTGGACTATTCTTCTTTCACTATTTTTCATCTGAGGAAACAGCATTCTGGGGCTGTCCCATTAGGATTTTTGAAGGGGATGTTCTTCTAATACAGATTCCCCCCCCCCCCAAGCTTCTGTTTTAATTGTGAAAATCAGCTCTTTTTGACAGGTTTTTAATTGACTTGGACAAGTAGGAACCATTATTAGATACTGCATTTATTGAACCAAAGGGGTTTAGAAAAGTAACTTATCTTTTTATTTTTAATATTTATTTGTTAATATATCTTACTGTGTTTTAATTATGTTGTATTAATTGACTACAAACTGCTTAGAATCCCCTCCAGGAAAAAAAGCAGCATATAAATAAAAGATTTGAGTTCCAATCAAGTCTCTTGTTATCTTCCTTGTAGGTGTGAATTTCCTCATATTAACTACACAAGGAATGGCAAATGGAGAAGTTTACAAATAATATAGAAGTCCCACCCCATATCTGTGGGTCCACTATCAGTAGTTTCAATTATCCATGGATCCAAAAATAGTCAATTAAAAATCCCTAAAATACAGGTTTTGCAGGTTTTCTCCCCCTTATCTACGAGAGAAAATGTTCTGAGACCTATCACCGGATACCTGAAACCACAGATAACAGTGAACACTATGTGCTACTTGCAGACAGCAGCCTCTAGTGGCCAGCTCTGGCAATGTGCCATAGGAATACATATATATCATATGTGTGTGTTGTATTTTAGGATTTTTATTGAATAATTTTAGACCCACAAATAACTGAAACAGTGGATATTGAACCCACAGATATTGAAGGGCTAACCTGCATACAGTGGTAAATCAAGTTATGAACACTTCGAGTTACATTTTTTTTTCAGAATGGATTACAGTGGAACCTTGGTTAACGTAAAAATTGCATACCAAAAGGAAATCCATAAAAAATAGTGGCTCAGTTTACAGAATTATTTTCAGAACAGATTAATTGACTTTCAATGCTTTCCTATGGAAAACTGCGGTTTTGGTTAATGTATTTTAGTTTTCAATGCATTCCTATGGGAAATTTGGTTAAAGTAATTTTTGCTGTAAGAAACATCTCAGAGAACACATTAATTATGTTAACCAAGGTACCATTGTAATTGGCTTTCAATGCATTCCTATGGGAAACCACATTTCAATTTTCAAATTTTGGTTTTCGATGAGAGTAAGAGTTTAATTTTGCCACATCTTGAAATAATAATGCTAAATTATTTCTAAAGAGATACCTCTCATTTAGGCAAGGTGTCCCAGCTTTTGTATATTATCCCAAATGTTATTATGTGCTGTCAAGTTGCCTCATAGTTATAGTGCCCATATGAATGAATAACCTCAAAAATGTCATTAACATCCCTGCTTAGTTCTTGCAAACTCAAGGCTGTGCCTTCCTTTTAAAAGTCAAATACTGTACATGAATGCCATACAGACTGTCTTGATATGTGAAGTAAGCTGTCTGAATATTTGGGCTCTAGATGATGGCAATCATAGAAAGGGGTAAATCTTTTCTAATTATTACTGTTACTGAGTTTTCATAGCTATGTTTTTGAAACAAATCAAGCTTATATATTTACATTTTTGGGATGTTCAATAGATAAAACACTATTACACACAAATATATGCCTGGCCGGACATCCCAATACAGTAATGGAGTAGTACAACCAGGGACTCAACGCCAAGTGTCAGACAGTGGTTAATTAACCTGACTCCCTAAAGGGACCAGCGGCTACAGACGGGTGAACCCTTTTAGGTGGGGTGATAGCTCCCTTAGTGGAGGAAATGCCACTGGAAACCATCATATTGGGCCCAACAGCAAAATGAGTGAAGGAGGAACTCTTGATTGATTCCCAATGATCATGGAGGTGGAAAAGGCCATGCCATATGGACTAGCTGTGAAGGTGCGCCTTGATAATATCCTCAAGGCTGTAGCAGTCCATTGCAGTCTCGGTCTTAAATCCTGCATGTCTCATTTCATACTGGCCTCGGGATGGCTCCATGATCATAGTGTGTGTGGGTCACTTCATGGCAAGCTGGGATCCACCTTAAACAAATTCATGCTAGTGACATCTTTCCTGCTTTAGGAAAAAATGCATTCTCAGATACGAGTTGCAGTCAATGATGATGCTCCAATGTGTTTGTTAAAGACAGGAGGAAAAATTGAGATTCTTCTGAACATGCAGTTTGTTTCATTTGCATGGAGCAAGAAATTAAAAGGCTATTTAGAATAATTGGACAGTGTGCAGGATATTTATCTGGTTCACTCTGGGAAAAGTCCTAATGGCAATGAAAGTTATGACAAACATAGGCTTCTGGCTTTTCCAAAAGATCTGTAGGGCTCTTAAAGAAAATGTTTAAGCATCTGCCCCAACACAGCAGTAGGATTCACAGGGTAGGTTACAGCTATACAGCCTGTCAGGATATGCCTTGACATGCTGGGCTGTCTCTGAAACCCCCATTGTACCTTGATTCCCCTTTTTCTGTTAAAGTCAATGTGTGGGGTTGCAGCAACGTGGCTCTTGATGCATTACCTTGCTCCTTTCAAAAAGTGCCGCTTTCTCGCTTCCTCCAATACATAAATAAAAGATCCCTGGCTTCTGTCTATCTTGCCCTGAGCATGATATTTTCATCCTCGTATAGCTCAGTGGCGTTTATTTCCTAATACATATTGCAAAGAGATTTGAGATCTTAACAAGCCCCATTGTGGGAAGTTATGGCTATAAATCAAATCCTTTTGTAGGCACAAATGCCCCATCTATTTTATAATGCAGAGACCTGTGTTCAAAGGAAAGGATAGAAACTGGGGGCAATAAACATGGAAAGGTCACTATACTCATTTGGGCAGATCAGTTTTTGCTTCTGGTAATAATAATTTCATGTCAGAAATTATTCTGAGTTGAAAGTTTTTTTGTGGGAGAAACTCTGCTCAAGGCACCCCCTGAATGAGGCTCATTTCGTGTCCCCAAGAGCTGGGACAAAGACGGGCACTCAATCCATCATGCAGGACCTGGGTCTCGCACTGCCAACTTGCCAACCTTCCAGCTAACAAAGTGAGCTTCTTAATCACTGAGCCACCACAGCCCCTTTTGTTCTGGTATCACTGGTTGTTCTCCCGAAGCAGATTACTGTAAGGGGAGACGAGTCACGTTTCTCAGAAAAGGCACTGACATCAGTGTCTAGGTACAGACCTTGGAAAGTTACTTTTAGCAAATCATTTGTTGTCACTATACATTTCAGTTAATAGTTAATTACTATTATAGTCATAATATTTAAATGGAACTCATTTCCCAAAAGTGACAGGCTGCACTATCCAAACCCAAAGATGCACTGCGGCTGTGTTGGATTTGGAATGGGCAAAAGCCTCTTGTGCTAGCAGAAACTCCTGGTAGTGTTTAACCTCTGATCTGCTGATATAAGACCAGAAGGCCAAAGCAACGAGCAGAGAAGGGGAGAAACAGAAAAAGAGATGAGTTACACCACATCCAAACCAATGCCACAGCTACTATGTACCAGCACAAAACTGAGCCAGTTTTACCTTGGGAATGGTAAACGTAAAGGTCACCCTTGCTTGAAAGCCAGTCATATCCAACTCTCATGTTCGATGCTCATCTCCATTTATGGCCAAAGAGCCAAAGCTATCTGTGTGTGCAGATGTTCCTGTGGCCATGTGGCAGGTATGACTAGATCCCGGAGCACACGGATGGCTGTGGCACCTATTTATCTGCTTGCAATTTCTTACTTTCGAATTGCTAGGCTGGCAGGAGCTGGGTCAGAGATGGGAGCTCACTCTGTTGTGTAGTACTTGGGTCTCAAACTGCTGACCTGCAGCCCTTCCAGGCCTCAAGTTCAGTGTCTTAATTACTAAGCTACCGGAGTCCTGACTTAAGGTAGTCCTAAGTAATTTCCAGCATGATTAGGCTGGGAGATATTTAGATTGAACACAGCCTCAGATGATTTAGTGTCAGTAGAACCAGTCCATCTCAGAAAGAGCCTCTATGAAGATTGTGGTATTTTTGAACCACAATCAGGTGTACCCTGGTAACGGCAACCTTGTGTTGCCGGCTAATCTTTCTCACACCGAGTCAGGAGAAAGGAATTGCAGAATGAACTCACCAAAAGGTGCCTTCAATTTGGCAGTTTCACATCTGGCCTAGACACGGAAGAAGAAGCAGGCATCCTGGCTAATTAGGAATCATACCTGAAGCACCCAGATATGTAAGCTCTGAGTGATCATGCCTAGAGAAGCAAAGAATGCATTGACCACATTGAGGGCTTTCCCCGCCATAGCCCACAATCCTCGGGAATGATATGCCAGTGGGGATAAGAATGGCTCCTTTTCGTATGTTTTTAAAGTCTTACTTGTTTCAGCATCCCTTTCATGGCCAATAAAATCATTTGGTATTCTACTCTCCCCAAGAGAGTTTGCACAGTCAAGTAGGATTTAAACTCTGGTATCCAGAGTCCTAGTCCACTATCCACTACACCACAATGGGTATCCTTTATTTTAATTATTTTTAAAATAAATTCTATATGCAATAGCATATGGAACAGTGCTTGAAATATGGTATCTTTGCCCCCCCAACATTGCTAAGGCTGCATGTACTAAATAGAAAAATAATTACAAGCTATTAGTATGTGTTGCATTTATTGATTTATTATAATTGCATCCCACCATTCTAGTAACAGTAACACTGAAGATGACTAAAAACATCATGAAACACAATCGTGGGAAAGTACCAAAACACCAGGGTACAATAATAAGGTAACAGGCCTGTTATTATACCACCTCTAGCGGTGAAAAGACTGCAAACAGCTTAGTTGCAGTAGTGACTTGCTTCCAAATTTGGGATATTTTCCTTGACTTCAAATGTTTCTCTGAATTTTTCCTCCGTGTGTGTTCTTGTTGTTTTCCATTCTGCTTGTTAAGTTTTTAATACGATCATGTGTAGATCGTGCCATGTTTAAAAAATGTAGTTCTCTAAAATTCTAAATACCATGTCTACAAAAAGGCAAAATTCATTAGAATTTCTCTGGAGACAGAGATTTATAAATACACTTGCTTAGTCCACTGCACAACATGGCTTGCAAAGCATATATAAGTGCCACAATGTTAAAGAACAGCCTATTCTTTGCCTGACTTCAAGTTTCTATCTGCATTCCCCTTTTCAAAAGCTTCCTTTTTATGTGGCTACAGCTTTGTATCTTTTCAGCAAAAGACACAGGTCATGCGGATGAGATTCTTCTACAGTATTTTGTTTTCCTTTCCAGCTAACACTTTTGTGTATATCTGAAATTCAAGACACCTCTGATACTAGCAAGGTACTTATCTGTAACGCCATCACTTTCAGGGATTAAAGCCAGTTACTTGTTACACACTTAGATCAAGAGTTATCTGAGTAGAGAGGCTGTCCCGTTAGGGTTGGGGGGATCTGGTTTTGATCTTGAGTTGTTTTGATTTTCTCTGAGAGCAAAACCATGTTATTTTAACTCCTGAATAAGGTAGGCTACCTGGCCTCTGTCTCTGTCTCTCTTTCTCTTTCTCCCTCCCTCCGTCTCCTTTGGTAGAAAGGATTAGAAACTTCCACAAAATCAGCTCTCTGTTAAAAGTAGAGTGCTCTCCATTGAGTGGCAAGGAATGGAATTGTTTTCAGATTATATGCGTATGTGCACGTGTGCGTGTGTGCGCATGTGTGTGTGTGATAGAGAGAGATCGTGTGTGTATGTGTGTGTGTGTCTTTCCCACATCAAAGACTTTGATGGAAGTTGTTCACGCTATTGTCAGGAATGTAGGCATTGGCACAAAGGTGATTAGCAAAATTGCTTTTCTACAAGAGAAGCACAAAAATTATCAAGGGATTAAGGGGGATCAAAAAGGTTTCATTCAGTTTGGGGTGCAGTCTTCTCTAACTCATGCTTCATGGGTTTTATTTCTTCACAGAAGCAGCCCAAGACAAAACAGAGTATCAAAGCTCTTTGGAATATCTGATATTGGAAATAATTATTTAGTGCTGTAGTTTAAAACAAGGGTGCCCAAACTACGGTCCTTGGGCCAGATCCAGCCCACGAAACTTTCATTGCTCCAAGAAGCAGAAGTAAAATGTGCCTGTATGGGCTTGTTTTACTTCTGCTTCGTGAGCCAGATGAATTGGCATCGGGACTGGATCCAGCCCAAGGGCCATAGTGAACGTAACCCTGAACCACATGAACAGCCCATGGCCCAAAAAGGTATGTTACAACTCACCTGCAGAGATTCTGCAAGACTCCAAGGAAATGAAAATGTTTTAATTGGGCTAGACCAGGCATATTATTTACATATATTGTGTTCCATTAATTCAAGATTTGTAATCTGGAATATTCCTGTAACAACAGCATTTAGGTTGATAAAAAAAACATTGCCAGTTCCTTCTACAAGAGTCTGTATCAATACAGCCCATAAAAGAGACCTCGTTTTCCAGGACCCTAAGCTGTCCAGTTGTTCATGTAGTTTATCCATATATGTCTTTGTGATAGAAGGGAAGTAGTAGTTACCTTTTTTGGAAACTGGAGAGACAAAGATGTGACATGACATAAGGGCATGAGCTTGGATTGTACATAGTCTAATGCTCTGTCTCTCAAGTGCAACACACTCAAAACAGTGTTTGAAATTACTATGCAAGTAAAAATCATATGACTAATTTTGGCCTTTGAGGTACAGATTTTCCAGTCAGTTTGACTGGTAGGGTTCCAAATACAGTAAATGGAAGCCAGATATATCTATACCAGCAGTTCTCAACCTTTTCAATCTGAGGGCTGGGTCATGCTCCCTCAGTTGGCTTCGGGGGCCAGACTGCCATTTTGCCCTGCCTGCCACACATGGCACTTCCGGGTGTGGTGGAGGCAGTGGGGGGGGGGCATATGAAATGGTGTCGTGGGCTGCATCCAGCCCCCAGGCTGTAGGTTGAGAACCTCTGATCTATACCATTGGTGTGACTGCTAGGTAGATGTGTATGGGATTTAAACCTAATTGTTGTTATTTAGAACTTCAATTCTATACACACTTACCTGGAGATTTTAACAATACTTATTTATGAGTAATCATACTTAGCCTTTCTCTGCAAACTGCATAATGTTATTAATGTTGGCTATAGTTCAAGTCTTCCAACTTAATTTGTTCCTAGATTGGGCACTTTAATTACCACACAAACTTACATTCTGCACATTAATTGAATTTTGTATTTTATTGTTTCTTTTTGCCAAAATATTCTTAAGTATCTCTTCACAGGGGGATCATTTTAACTTTAATCCAACCCATGTCATCTCTCTCTCTCTCTCTCCCCCCGTGCCCCAGGCTATATCAGGCTGTCACTCACCAGCCAGCTGTGGAATTCTGAAAGATTCCATTTAAAATGCTTTACAATTCCAAATGCACAATTTCTAATGCCACAGTGTGACTGCCACACAGACTGCGAAACGCCCCAACCCTTCAGGCTTCAAAGGCCGGACATCCTTGATCTCCAGAAGGAATGTGTTTGAATCCTGGGTCTTTTTAGTGGGCTCTTACAAAGATATTTATTTTAGGAGAAGTTTTTCCCCCTTTCACACTTGAAGCCTGACCTTGCTTTTTTAGAAATCAATAGCAAAACTCCCATCTACTCCTTTAGTAGCAGAATTGGGGCCCGTTTCAGTGAAACATTCTTTATGGGTTCTTTTTTCTTTGGGTTTTTTCCTTGTAGGTTGCCGAAAGCTTTTGTCATGAACAATTAGAACTTCATAGAAAGACTGCCTGAGCCTACCTCTTATTTATTTCAGAAGCAAGAGTCAAAGAAACAGTCCCCAGACTGATTTTCTTCTGTCTTTCCAAAAGCTCCTGGCCTTTCAATGCTATTCATTTAGGGTACTTTTGTTGGGCGCTTCTTCTTCAAACACAAGAGTATAATTACAAGCAACAACTTTGCCGGGTGCAGGACTTATTTACAAATGCTTATATGAGGAAAGATGAATTGATTTTGCACTGGGAACTAGCAATTTCTGTATATTCTCAGCTCAGCATACTTGTATTATTTTGCAAAATTACGGTACTTTTACTGACGAAAGAGGTTGACACCTGTCTTCCTTTCACTTAAAATTCCTTTTTTAGATGGGGGCAGATGGATAAGATAGGCACTTCCAAAAGTACAGTCCTATGCATTGTCTACTACTCTGATCAAATTCCCAGCAATTGAATTGTGACTTACTACTATTAAGTCCAATCTTTTTCATTTATAAACCAATTTAATCTATTTATGAATTCAAAAAAATATTTAATTCTGTCTATTTAGAAGCTGATTCTATAACACAGGATTTCCAAACTACACGTTCATTAATTTTATGTTTAATTAGAGTTGTTTATTTTTTATAATTGTTTGTGATCATAAATAAGTCCTTACAGTTCAGAAAATAAGATAGAATGCATGTAACAAATAATAAGATACACAATTTTAGTACTAAAACTATACTTTGAATTAGATGAGTAATATTTGAGTAGAGCAACTTGAGAGTTTTTTCTGATGAGGGAAATGGATATAAACAACAACATGCCTATCCAAGTGGTGTTCAGACTACAGGTGTTTTAAAAAGTTTGGTTTAGCCATATTCTTTGTTAGTTTGACATATTAAAATTATTGATGGAAAATAATATTTTCCTAGACATAGTATAATTTTCAAATAGGGAATTAGCAGAATCATCAGAATTTCTTCTGTATTCACTGTAGAGTCTACTTTGATAGTGGTCCTTGTCTTTCCCTTTTGTTCAAGCCAGCCTCTAATTTTTCAGTAACTGCTTGCAGGCAAAATAACCTGAAATGATGGCTTACCTCTTAGTCCTTGAAAAATTTCTCTGGATTTCTTATGTCCATGACATATCAAACCTCCCTTGGAAGAAGTAATGCCTGTTGGTGTTTGTTTGTTTAGATCAATTCAGAAAAGAACCCCATCCCTAAATGGAGAATGTTTCCCTTGGGGATTGTGAGCAATCTAAACATCCCAGTAGAAACACAGCATAGGCCAGTGATGGCAAGCCCAACCAGAGGGACAGGGTGAACTCTGTGCTGGGGTGACAGCACGTGTGCCAACAGAGAGGGTTGGGAGTGCCCCCACTGGCACGCATGCCATAGGTTCACCACCAGTGGCATAGGCAAACTGACCAATAGGAGGAAAAAGATGATGTAACTGAGCTGTGAAAATCAAAGGCAAGGAGAAATGTAGAAGGTGAATAGATGGTCAGCCTTATTAAAGGTACCAGAAATAGGAAGGATAAGGAGAGACCAGAGATCCTTCATTCTGATGCAAGAAGATTTTTTTTTAGCAAAGTCAAATGCAGTGCAGGGTAGAGAGTGAAAGACAGCTATTCTGGAAAAGATGGCAGCATTCCAAACTTATTGCAGGAAAGTATTTTATACCACCCACCCACCCACCCACCCCCCCACACACACACTTTACACCCATTAGCACAGATTTTTTAAAAATTGTTCCAACACGAAAACAGTAGAAATGTTCCAGTGGTGAAGAAGAAAAAAATCCATAGACGGATTTGATGCAGTCTTTGCATCATGCAGGAAGCAAAAAATAATTCAAGTTCCTCCATTTTAGAAGCAAATCCCAACATATTTAATGGTGTAGTCAGTTGCTAAGACTCATTCACACCTTGGTGTTGTCTCTTGTTGTTCTCAATCAATCTGATATATTTTCATTGCAGATTTGCATAGATCTGTGATGGCGAACCTTGGCACTCCGGATGTCCTTGGGCTTCAATTCCCAGAAGTCCAAGCACCCTGTGAATCCACACAAATAGGTTTACTGCGATTCATCTGGCCCACGCTGCCCTCGTCGCTCCCATACAGGCATGTTTTACTTCCACTTCTGGGAACGAGGGCAGCCTGGGCCGGATGAATTGCAGTAAACCCATTCGTGTGGATTCACAGGGTGCTTGGGCTTCTGGGAATTGAAGTCTAAAAACATATAGAGTGCCAAGGTTCGCCATCACAGACATAGATCATTCCAATATTTGTGTGCAAACATGGGCAGGTAGTTGTTGATGGATGTTCAGGGATCGTTTTCTACCTGTACACACATATGTGGAAGTGCTCCTGAATGTCTCCCTCCCAAAACAAATTGCCATGTGCTTTTGCCTATCTTCTTCACCTTCTCTTTACCTACTTCACTCTGTCTTCAAGGGTCCACATGAGCAGATTCTGCACAGAAGCAAATAGAAGCGAAACAGAGTAAAAATACACAATCTTAGAGGTGGTGTAGAATACTTGTAATCCAGAAAACAAGAAGATTTTATCCCACTTTGATTCCATTAACACTAGTTTCAGCTCTGTGCTATGTGGACATCTGGATGCAGTACCAGTATCATGTGTGGAAGGAATGTTGACCAAATGTGCAATATAGATGGTGTCAATGATAGCTTCAAACTTAACATTTAATGAAGTAAGGTTTGATGTAGGAAATGAGAAAAAAGGAAAGCAGAAGGACAAGTTGTAATGCAGAGGTTCCCAAACTATGGCTCGCTGGCCAAATCCTGCCCATGGTGCCTAATAATCTGGCCCACACCACTCCCAGAAGCAGATGTTAAATGCACCTGCACATGCACAAAACATTTATGACAGCTGCATGTGCATTAACTGCAGCATTTTGTCCATGTGTGGGTGCATTTTACTTCTGCTTCTGGTAGGAGGAACCATGTGATCGGCCCTCTCAACCACATGACCACCCAGTAGCCTGAAAAGTTTGACAACCTTTGTTGTAATGTATCAAAGACTATGTCTTCTTGAAACTAAGTTTTGGACTTTTCCAGATGAACAAAACTTATATATTTTCCATAGCACTGTGTTTGTGATATAAATCCAGCATCAATAGAATCACAACTGATACAAGTCAGTGGCAGTGGTGGCAATTCATTTAGGAGTATATATTTTTTCCTAAATAACAGGGGAAATGTCATTGGTGTGAATTTGCTTAAGGTGGATCCCAGCTTGAAGTGACCCACACACTATGATCATGGAGCCATCTTCCGTGGCACATATGAAATGAGATATGCAGGATTTGATGCCAGGACTGCAATGGACTGCCGGAGCCTTAAGGATATTAACAAGGTGCACCTTCACAGTCAGTCCATCTGGCATGGCTTCTTCCACTTCCATGACTGTTAGGAATCAGAATAGTGAAGTGGTTCCTCCTATGCTCATTTTGCCGTTGGGCCCAATATGATGGTTTCCAGTGGCATTTCCTCCAATGAGGGGGACTATCACCCAACCTAAAGGGCTCATCTGCCCATAGCCATTGGCCCCTTTAGGGATCCAAGTTATTTAGCGCCACCCAGCACTCGGTGTTGAGTTGCTGGCTGAATGGTCTACACCATTACCGTAGCAGGATGTCTGGCCAAACCTAAAAGCCAAAGGGAAGTAATTTTATCACAATGCCAACAATACCCAACTAACCAAATCAAAATAAATGCCATTGTAAAGAGAACCAAAGGAAATGTGAGCATCATAGTTGGAGACAAGAAAAAAAAAATCACAAATCCAAAAATTGCCTCCAACACCAGCGCAATGGAATCATGCCCTGCATGTCCATGGCCACAATTATAGGACTCTAATGTCCAATGTAAGTTTGATCACAGGTATCAGATTTTGACAAAGATGTATGCATTACTGTATAAAAAGAAAAGATGGAAATCTTTGTTTTTCCCTCCCCCTGCTGAATTACAATTTGGGGCAGCACCTTTAATACTAGGGGCATTAGTGTAAATGTGTCTTTCCAGAAGAAAGTTATAGCTTTCCATCTGTGAGGTATGCCTCTCATCTCTCTCCTTCACCTCCCTTGTGTCATCCCTCCCCATTCCACTTCAAACCCTGGGAAAAAACTTACTAAAGAGACTTGCCGACCAAGGGACCGTTTCGTTGCATTGTGTTTTCCAGCTAGACCTGAACAGACTGAAATCAATGCAGCTCCCTTTTTTCTGCCTCTCTCTCCCTTGTGTCTTTTCTTGTTTGTGTTGTTCCTCCTAGTGTGTATGCCCTCTGCCTTAAACAAGCCCAGTTTGGTTACATCCCCATAACAATGAAGTGTCCAGAAGCTTCTGTTTCTTGTAAAACCACAAAATCTTTTTCATGGCGCTCAAGGGCCCCAACAGTTCAAAATGCCTAGAGAGTATACGTGAAGGGCTGCCATTTGCAGGATTAGAAAGCAACTGTTTCAAGGATTCCAAATACGCTCATCATCATGGTTTCTAAGTGCTTTTATAGCAATATAGCTGACACCAGATACCTATTGTGCTAGAAAATTACTTTCTGAGTTATGGTGAAAAAGAACAATACAATTGTATGTTGCATTGCAGTCAAATAGTCCAGTTCAAGTGATATTTACCACTAGAGAAAGCCCCAATGACAGTTTCCCATTGATATAAACAGATTTAAGAGTTCACTACCTAACTTACCATAGTTACTGAAACATCTTTAGCTTAATGTGGAGGATCTAGATTTTGGCTGAAGTGATTTGATGCTGCCAATATTTAAACACACCTATATTATTGTTGTAGTTAATGCAATTATTTGAGTTCAGTTAACCAATGTAATGGCAAACCACAGCCATGGAAAAACAACATGTTGCATTAAAGGCTTTCCATGGTGCCTCAAAATGCCAAGAAAATGCAACTGTTAACAGGTCTTTAAAAGATGCCATATTTAGGCAATATGGATACAGTATGATATGCTGTGGTTAGCTCCAACTTAATATCTACTATGGGACAATTGGATGTTGGTGGAAGAGTCATAAACTTCAGTCCTAGCTTTGTTTGTTAATTGGAATAAACAGATAGAATCAATGTCACTGAAACTGTCATGCAACTGGGTCTACCACGTTACAATACAAGACCCCAACCATCAACTAATACCATCCATCTACAGCAGGGGTTGCTAACCTTTTAAAGTCAGAGGCCGGATCACACTCCCTTGGAAACTTGAGGGGGCTGGACAGGTACCCCCCCAACCAACATTTACAGCTGTTGTAAACACATTTATGACTGTCGTAAACACATTTACACTTTTACAACAGCCATAAACAAGTCTGCGAGGTGGCTGCAGCAGCTGCAGCGAGCGTAGGGGCTGGATTATTTGGTGCCATGGGCCGGATCTGTCCCCCAGGCCGTAGGTTGCCTACCTCTGATCTACAGTGAAAAACCTAAAAGCAAATTGGAGGTCATTTAGTCTAACTTCCTGCCACCGATTTAAAAAATGTTAACTTTGTTTCCTTTCCACTTGTTATGTTAGATAGGATAATTTGTTGTGTTACTGATTAGATCCATAGTTACTGATCTGTTCTCATGCACAGTACAAAGCCCTGGTTAGGACCTATATACTTCTATATGGCTTGGGATTTGGTTGTTTGACAGACTTTGTTTTCTCATACAAGTCTGTCTTGATCTTCTCTATAATATTCATGTGTGGACACCTTTGCTTCTGTCCTTCACTTTTCTGAATGAGACACTGAATACCAAAGGATGTTATGTAAGAGGTGCTTGGATTCAAAACTTTGCAAATGTGTAGTGGTTGTCTTGTATCCATCTGCAATTTAACAGGGTGAAACTTCACCTAAATAACAGTGTATTACCAGTTGTAAAAAAACCCCCACATATCTGTTATGTTAATCATTCTGAATCTCTGTACCTGATATGTATAAATTTATGCCATGAAGTCTCACTCCCATGTCTGATGAAGTGGACCTTTCCCCCCAAAAGCTAAAGTGACACACTGTTTTGTTTTGTTTACTCTTTGATATGCTTAAAACTGCAAGACTCTCTGGATGTCATTAACAGACATCTGGTTATTATTATTATTATTATTATTATTATTATTATTATTATTATTATTATTATTATTATTATTATTATTATTATTATTAGTTCAAATTTATATTGCCGCCCACTCGCCGTGGCGACTCGGGGCGGCTTACAGACAATATATTATATTACATTACAATATAATACCCTGGCAGTTGGTATAGGCACAGGGGGAGGGGCGGCAAGGTCCTTATCCTGCCCTGGCTTCTTCTTCCCCTGGCAATTGGTATAGACACAGGGGGAGGGGTGGCAAGGTCCTTATCCTGCCCTGGCTTCTTCTTCCCCTGGCAGTTGGTATAGGCTGGTATAGGTTATGCTGAGGAACATCATCTTCAGACAGTTTTCAGACAAAAAGATGCTTTTGCTATGCATTATGGGGAAGGGAGGTGATTTGCAATTTTAGATTTAAAGCTATACATCTATGTGCACAAAGCTAGTCTCATTATGAAGCAAAATGAGGAAACAAAATACTATACTGGAATACAGAACATTATATTCTTTGGTGCATTTGCTGTGGCACCAAGCAAGGCTACTGTTGTCCAGGACAGGGAAAATTACTGATCTATCACTAGGATTGAAATAAACTTCTGTTCTAGTCAGCTTCTGTGTGTAGAATTAAAAATGGGAGGCATCATTTATCCTCTGCCCCATGCAGTGGAATATATTGGGGTGCCACTGCATACACATCTTTCACTTCTTGGTAATTACACTATCAATTACAGTCAAACCTCGCATAAAGAGTGCCTCGCTTAAAGAATAACTCGCTTAAAGAGCAGGATTTTATCTGAATGTTTGCTTCGCTTAACAAATAAACCAACCAAAAACTTGCTTAACAAATAAATTGGGGTTCACAATTCCCTCCACCAGAAGTCACAATTGGTCACTTACAGCACTTAACTGCACATTCCCTCATTTTGTCTACATTTTTCTTCATTATCATTCAAACAGAAAACAGAAGAAGAAGGTATGCAAGTGCTTATCATCCAAAGTTTTGTTGCCATGTTTATTTGTTAGAAGTTTTATCATGCCTTTCTAAATTTTTCAGCTTCTTCAGGGCACCTATCAGGCATTGATTAAAAAGTTACTATTCTGGGCAAATATCCCCAGAGTCCCCCATTCATTATGGGTGATGCCCTCATAATTCCTGAAAATTCTAGGAGATGTCGTCCAAAAATGTGACTTTCTTTTTTTTTTTTAAATTTTTTATTGAACTTTATTTAAAACAATAACAAGTAATAATTACATCAACAGACTATAACATAATTACATTACAATACAATAATCTTGAATCACATTTGATTTATAACATTTTTGGTACTTTCTTGATTAAAACAAGTATTATAAGACAAAACACCCTGTGCTATGTATATTGTGTCCAGGAATAGCTTTAGCTTTTTACTTCCAAAAATAATCTTGCTCCGGCCCAGGCCTAACTCCTCCTTTTCCTTCCATAACATAATTTACAAATCTTTTCCAAATTCCCCAAAATCTATTTTCCCGAACAATACCTTTCCTTATATTCAACTCCCAGGTCAATTTATCATTGAGCGCTAGTTGCCACATCTCTTTGTACCACTCTTCTATTTTAACTTTCAAATCACTTTTCCACTTTTTTGCGATACATTGTCTAGCCACTGACAACATTATTAATAATAATTCTCTATCTTCCCCCTTCAAATTAATTTTGTCTGAAATTGTCAAAAGCGTTGATTCTGGACCCAGTTCAAGCTTCTGTTCAAATATATAACTAACCTCTTTTTCTATTCCTTCCCAAAATCCTTTCAGTGCAGAACATTCACGCCACATGTGTATATATGTCCCCGTTTCTTGTTTGCACCTCCAACATTTTATACCTATTTTATTATCCATTTGGTGCAGCTTGACCGGGGTCAGATACCAGCGCCATATTAGCTTATAATTATGTTCTTTGACACGAACCGACATATTTTTCATTATCCTTCTTTGCCAAATGTTTTGCCATTTGTTTTCTCCAATTGTTGTGCCTAATTCCTGCTCCCATACATTTCTAAGAATTTCGTGTATTTTCCTTGCTTTATTCAATATTTTATACAGCTTACTAACCACCCCTTTGATTCCCATCTTATCTTCTCTAATCTGAATTAGAATTCCTTCAAATTCTGTATACTTTCTCTCTAGGCTACTATCACTTATTTTCTTTTTATTCCAATTATCTAATTGAAGGGCTTGAAACCAATTTAATCCCAACTGCGCATATAATACTTTCTTTGTCACCCTATCCTTACATATTTTTGCCCAATCTTTTAACAGTAATATCTTTTTGTCTATTAATACCTTCTTGATCTTATCGTCTATGTTAATGGGAAAATCACTGAAATCTGCTAGCTCCAAAGCCGGTGAGGTATGAGGTGCCATACATTTTTTAATCCGATCCCACTCATCTAACGTTGTTTTTAATAGCCTATTTTGGATACATCTTTTATGTACTTTCTTTTTTTCTTCCTCCTTTAAAAAGTACGACTTATCTAGTTGTGTTGTCTCTCTCATCTCTAATTCTTTCCAGTCCAATGTATCATTTTTTAATATTTTAATAACATTTCTAATTTGAAAGGCTCTATAATAATTATGAATATTCGGTATTCCTAATCCTCCCTCTTTCTGTGCTTGGTACCATAAGGACTTGACTATTCTTGGTCTCTTATCTCCATTGCAAAATTTATTTATCATTTTCTGGTACTCCTGCAGCTCCTTGGTGCTATGCTTAATCGGTAGTACATCATACAAAAAATTCAATTTTGGTAATAACATCATCTTTGAAAGTGCAATTCTACCAAACCAGGATAATTTTAAGGTTTTATAGTGCCTAATTTTCATTTCTATTTCTTTCTTCATTTTCCCATAATTTAATTTTTTAAGATCTTCAAATTTCCCTGATATCATTATTCCTAAATATCTAATTGACTTCTTAATCTGAATTTTATATTTATTTTTGATCCTATTCTGCTCCTCTGCGTCCCCGTTAACGTATAACATTTCTGACTTTTCCCAATTTATCCTCAATCCCGTAACTTCCTCGAATGTATTAAGATGTTGATATATTTTATCTATCATTTGGTTGGGGTGTTTAATTATTAATAATGTGTCATCCGCATAAAGGTTTATTTTGTTGTTTTCTAAACCAATAATTTTATTATCCTGTCTAATGGCATTGGCCAAAAACTCCATTGCTATTACAAATATGCCTGGAGATAGCGGCATTGTTAGAAGTTTTATCATGCCCTTCTAAATTTTTCAGCTTCTTCAGGGCACCTATCAGGCATTGATTAAAAAGTTACTATTCTGGGCAAATATCCCCAGAGTCCCCCATTCATTATGGGTGATGCCCTCATAATTCCTGAAAATTCTAGGAGATGTCGTCCAAAAATGTGACTTTCTAACCTCTGCATAAAATACTTTGAGATTTTGTAAGATAAAGTTAAATCATATTATGAGCGGTGGCATAATGAAACCAAGTGCAATAAAACAAACATCAATTGGCTCATGCAACAAGCCTGACTAACAGGAAGGTCTTTACCGGGGTGCCCAAACTTTTCAGGCTGTGGGCCGGACATATGGCTCAGTGGGCTGGTCACATGGTTCCTCCCACCAGAAGTGGAAGTAAAACGTGCCTTGCAATCTGTTTTGCAACAGATCTGTTTAGCAACAGGATGAGATAGATTTTAGGCTGCCATTTTCTCTGCTTAAACCAGGGGTACCCAAACTATGGCTCACAGGCCAGATCCGGCCCCAATGCCAATTCATCCAGCCTGCACTGCCCTTGTCACTCTTGGAAGTGGAAGTAAAACTTGCCTGCACATGCACGTTTTACTTCCACTTCCAGGAGCGACAAGGGCAGCGTGAGCTGGATGAATTTATGTCATGGGCCAGATCCGGCCTGTGGGCCATATTTGGACACCCCTGGTCTTTACCATACTCCAAAATGTTGTCAAAGAGGTTGCTGCTCTACTCAGTTGGGGCAGAGATAGGGACATTTTAGGTGTGGTTACTGAGGAGACCCTTTCTTTAGTTCCCAATGTTTTATGTTTCTGCTATTACTTCAAGACAGAGAAGTGTCTCTCTCAGATCTTATGACATGTCCTAGCTGATTGGGGATGAAGGAATTCCTAAGGTGTCCTGTGGTCTAAGCCACTACCAATGTTTTGGATTTGAAAACAAATCAATGAAAACTATCACAGAATGGATACTACCTGACATAAAGTGACCACTAGGAAGGCCAACAACCAAATGGGAATACAGTTGTACCTAGCTTAAAGAGCATAATGCGTTCCACAGGATTGCTCTTTAAGTGAGTTTGCTCTTTAAGCGAAACACCATTGTAAGTGACCAATTGTGTGTGTGTGTAGGGATTGCGAACCCCAATTTATTTGTTAAGCGAGTTTTGGGTTGGTTTTATTTGTTAAGCGAAGTGAACATTCAGAGAAAATTCTGCTCTTTAAGCAAGTTACTCTTTAAGCGAAGCACTCTTTATGAGAGGTTTGACTGTACCAGTTCAGGGCAAAGTTCCTGAGGCCCTATCAGTCTATTAGCCCCCAAATCAGCTTGTTACTGCTTGCAAGCATTGCTTTTAAACTATTAACAGATGCCTTGATAATAGATGACAAGAAAAAATCAGATGTAGTTCCCATTGATGAGATTACAACAAACTCAAGAGTCCTGAATGATTTCTCCCAGTGGTTTTAATGTTGTGTTAAATCTCATACCGTGATAAAACACTATGGTATATCACACGAGTTCTCAACCTTTTAAAGCCAGTGACTGGGTCACACTCCCTCAGACAGCTTCAGGGGCCGGATGGCCATTTTGCCCTTCCTCCACCACATGGCACTTCCTGGTGTGGTGGAGGCGGGGGGGGGCCCCACATGAAATGGTCCCATGGGCCGCAGGTTGAGAATCCCTGGTATATCACATACATGCAAGAATAGATCCCACTGTCCTCAGTCATTAACTATCAAAACTCTCCCCAAAATGTCTCAAATTTAAGAGGTTCGGTTAATCTAGATTTGTGAGTCTCTGTAGAATGAAAATTCTAGAATCATAAGACAGCTTTGAGAATATATTTTTATATCTTTACTGTCTTAACAGTGCACAGCTAATAAACTACAAGCATCACTTGGTTAGCCTTAGGAGCCATGGTAAGATGTAAAGGAGAAAGTATCTTTACAGATATGGAGGTCCCAAACAACAGATGTTGAAACAACATTGGATACTGGCTTTGAAATGTTTGTGCATCTGGCCTGGGCTATTCTGATTGAAAGGAGTTTTCCAAGGTCTTGTGTAGAAGCATTGCACAATTTTGGGCAAGCTACACAGGACCAAGGCACCTCCAAAAGAAGGGAATGGTGTATCACTTTGGAAAATTTTCTATCTAGACAACCCTGAAAAGAGTTGCCATAAATCATAATTGACTTAATGGCACATGATTATTATAGGTGCAAAGTAACATGTTTGTTTATTCACATTTATACCTATCCTTTTGATATAAGTGCCACTCAGGGTGGCTTACAATATATAAAAAACACACATCATGAAATAAAATAAAACTTATACAGTACTTCATAACGTTGGAAAGGTAAGTATTCATCAGGTATTATTGTTCAAGGAATTCTCATTGTTCTATCTACATTTGATTACATATCCTATACCTATAGTATGTTCTTCCCCTTGTGAGCACTTTTTTTAACACATGGAAAACTTGTATCTGTCTATAAATTTAATTCATTATTGTTCAGGCCACATTAATGTCATTATGAGCTGGCTTTTTTCTTCCCCTATTCTTTTCTTTCTCCTCTCTTCTGCCCCTTCACTCTTTCTTGTTGTATTTGAAGAAAAAACAGACCCGTTTTAAAAGATAAAATAAGAAGAAATTTGGATTGACCTCAGGGATTAGGCTGACTGAGAAAAACCACACTATTGAAATATGACGTGGTGGCAAAGATGTCCTTGCTTTAAAGGGAAGGACTAACCCTCTACATAATTAGAACCCCATTATTTTGTACAGACAGCAAAAGACAGTACAGTATCTGTAACCAGTAGATGAATACTGTGCACAATGTGTCCTAATTAATGTGTACCTTCCATTGCCCAAAGGCATTGAACTTAAATCATTGCCCAAAGTTTCCTGCAATGGAGCTCCCAACTTTTCCTTAACCAATTTGCTTCACTAGCCGTTCTTCTTCTTCCAGATGTCTTGACCAGATGTGAAACTGGCCAGATGTCTTGGACAGATGTGGATGTGAAACTGTCAAAATGAAGCATCCTTTTGGTGAATTCATTCTGCAGTTCTTTTTGCCTGACCTAGTGTGAAGAAAGATTAGCTGGCACAAGGTGGCCGTTGCGCAGGGTACGCCCAATTTTGGTTCAAAAATACCACAATATTCAATGAGGCTCTTTCTGTGTAGCAATAATACAGTACAGTACTTAACTTTGTTCATTTCTGTTTAATAGTGGACTGTGAAATATTGGTAGACTTATTTTCCTAGGCAAAATGTCTTCTTCCTTATGTGAATCTCTGCTTCTTTTCTCACCCCTTTCTTATCTTTTGTCACTTGTTCCCCTCTGAATGCTGGTTACTGGGATTTGGGAACACCCAGTCTAAAAATCAGAGTGGGGCAGGCCTGTTGGGCCTGTTGACCTTTTCCCATCCAGCAATTTCTTCTGTCCCAGTGCAGAATGACAATGGAATCCCAAAGATAGAGCAACTGGGATTTTGCACTTACGCAAAATCCAATTCAGGAGGACTATGGTCTTATTCCCGCCAGTTCTCAAGAGCACCTTGCAACGAAGACACCAAGACGGGACTTCCCAACCTACTCCCTTTTTGTGTTGTTGTTATGGGCCGCCGCCACCCCACTACTATTGCTACTGCTACTTGCAGTTGCTGTTACTATTTGTTTCCATTCGCTCCCCTTTTATTCTTTGTTTCTTTCCCCTCTTTCCTTGACTCTGACAGGGGCTCCCTTTTGTCCACAACAAGCCCTTCTGATCTCCATGAAAGGCGAGCCCATGTCATTCTTCCAGATCATCATTGTATGACATGTTTTTATATCAGGCTGACAAAGGAGCTATTTGATCAGGGGGTATGGTGTGTGATTGTAAGAAATTCAGCTTGCCGGTGGTAACCATTGTCCCCCAAAGCGGCTCCCTGACCCCATTCTATTCAAGAGAAAACTCCCTTGGAGTGGCCCCTATTCATGGAGGAACACCAGTCCACAGTCTCACTCCAGGAGCATGCTCAATTCAGAGGCATGTCACTGATATTGCCCATCGGCCAGCATTTAACTCTTTCATTGGCATTGCATTTCCAGCACAGCGGCTGTTATCACTGTGATGGACTCAAGAGGTTAGTGAGGCATTCCAGCTCACTTCAGCTCATCTTATCTTGAAGAAAGTGAACCTCTTTTTCAAAAGTCAGGATGGAAAATTATCCGTCTGCCACTTTCCATACTGCCTGGCTGGATTTCACACCTTCATAATGATGGCTTGTAGTCTTACATTATTAATCAGCACACAAGACTATTAATTCGTTAACTTTACACTAAAAAGGTGATGTCAAAATATGTGCAGGCCATAATGAAAAGGAAGCTGACCGATTCCATAATGAAAAGGAAGCTGACTGATTATTGTCTTGTAGAAAGCACATGTTTGCAACCTGAACTAGCACCCGAGAAGATAGGCAGGAGGTAGCAAAAATGCTCTCAGATGCAAGCACAAAACTTTTCTGCAGAGAAGGTTTCACAGTTCCCATAACTGGAGCAAGCACAGGCAATGGCATTTTTGCTGCCTGGTACAAAGGATAAGTTATGACAAACAGACCCTTCCCTCCAGTTCTATGCAAAGAAGTGGACTGGAATAGAAGTATGAAAATGGCCTTCCTGCATCAAATTGATGAATGCAAGTATATAGTGGTTCCTCTGTCAGTTCTCCCCATACCAGCACAAAGGAAAGAAGGAGAAAGTAACACAGCCCTAAGGAAAGCTTGCAGAATTCTTGGCTTACATTTTAGGATGCAAAAACCTCTCTCTCCCTCTTTCTCAGAACAGCATGCCTTAAGTAATCTTAATTATGGAATGAAATGTGGGATGGACAAGATTATTATCTCTTAAGGCTTTCCAGTCTATCCTTATGAGACACTGAGCTTCTGACAATACTTGCTCTCATCCCCTTTAAGGATACAATTGCTTTCAAAATGTTAATTAAAATGTGAGAAACTTTCAATGTAAAAATAGAGAAAGGAGAAAACAGATACCAGAGAAGGTTTGGTGAGATATTATCATCTGACACTTGTTGCTTCTCTCACAGGTCACAGATAACAACCAGAGATATTTCTCCTGCATTTGAAGCAAAGAGCGGACCAGGCAGTCACCCAATAGTTTACTGTATTTATGTACAGTTTATTGTAAGTTATACAGGGAGGATAGAGTGAAGTAGGCAGGGAGAAGGCAGAGAAGACAGCAGAAAGGGTAGGACAATCTCCTATCAGGAGTGAGACATCAGGAAACAATTCCAGATGTGTGTGAACAGGTGGTACCATAACTAACCAATATCCCATATACATCTGTCAACAAATACTCTCACTACGTATGGGTACAAATATCAGGATGATCTTCTCTCTTTTTTTTTGTTCAGTCACACACCAAAACAAACAAAGAAACACAGAAAGGTCCCAGAAGAACCAAAGACTGCACCACTGTGTGGATGAGTCCTGGAAGCACAAATCAAAATCCTGAAGGACAGCATTTGGAAAAAATATATTTTTAACTCTAACTTCCAATATCTCCTATGACGGGGTGCTCAAACTACGGGCACATTTAACTTCCACTTCCAGGAGTGGCAAGGGTGGTGTGGGCTGAATGAATTGGTGTCGGGGACTAGATCTGGCCCACAGGCCATAGTTTAGGCACCCCTGGTTTAAGCAGAAAAAATGGCAGCCTAAAAATCTATCTCATCCTCTTGTAAAACAGATTACAAGGCATGTTTTACTTCCGCTTCCGGTGAGAGGAACCATGTGACTTGCTTGCTGAACCATGTGACTGGCCTATGGCCCAAAAAGTTTGGGCACCCTGTCCTAGGCAGTATATCCAGTAGAAAGTCTGAGTAGGCAGTCCTCATGCATTTGTGTTTTTTGCCTGCTTTCTTTAACACATTAATTCAAAACTGAAAAAGAGACAGAAACAGAAGTGGGGGCAGATCCATCCTGACTGGTTTCTAGCAGTGCTTCTTTTTAATCTCATCATTCTGTGTCTTAAGCAAGATATGGTACACACAGTTCAGAAGTGGTGGTGATGGAGGGAAAGACCTCTGATAATAATTTGCACCAAAGCTTGTTGGATAGCACTGTCCACAAGCAATAAAAATTAATCTGCATATATTCCATTATTTGGTGTGTGTGATTCCCCCCCCCCATTACCACAATGTATGTTTGTGTCTCCCCCACCCCACCCAACCCATTAATCTTTGAACTTGACGGTTTCTTGGGGGTCTCTAAGGAGTTAGGGCACTTTAGGGTTATTCTAAGGCAAATGCAAGAACTGGTGATGGATTGGCTTTCTGTCCTATTGATCGTGGTTCACACTCTCCATATTACTTCTTTGTCCATATTCTACCTTGTGCCCCATCCTTCTTCAGCTCAAGACTGCACAGCACATGACTCCGGGGCTTTTAAGGCTGCCTTTAAAATGGTGTGTGTGTATATATATATATATATATTTATATAGGTCCTGAGTTGGAATCTTTTGCTTTCCAGATTTATCATTAGCTTCGGTCTGGGTATTGAGATTTGTCAGTGATGCAGTGTTCCCTCTGCTGGCAAAGAACGCTAAGTACAAATATGGTTGGCTTGTTGCTTTAGTAGCAGAGCATCCAATTGACAATGCTTCAATTCCCAGTTTGTGAATCACCACTACCTCCCAAATCTGTGTATAATAACCAGAGCTTCAAAAAAAATGCTTCTGGGGATTTCACGGATTGTCCTTGCTGCCTTGGAGATTCTGGGAGTTGTAGTCCAGAAAAAGTTACTTTTCCAAATTCAGGTTAATCCCCTAATTCTAAATTTGAGTGCAATTGTTGGTATCTAATTCTTTGCTTTTCCTAGGACCGAGTTTCTTACCTCATTGAGTTTCTAACCTACAGGTACATCTATAATGGATTCTCCTTAACCTTGGTTCTTTCATATACCGCCAGAAAGACGAGAAACAGAGGTTTGGGGTGTGACATGGCGAGTTTCACATCTTTAATATCAAATCTTCTGACATGTACATAAGAACAGCCAAGAATGCTCCAAATAAGTCATTTAAGAAATGTAAAACTCCAGATGGCTTGGGTTTAGAGAAAGATGTGTTTTTCTTGATTCAATTTATTTCATTCTTCACCTACCTTTCACTTACTGTGGGAATCCATGGCAACTTACAATATTATTAAAAAACTAGTTTTAATATTAAAGGGAAATCAAAGACCATTTGTAACAATTACTATTATTACTGTTGATGTTAAAATCACTAACTTAAAACAATTTGAAACATTTAAGAGCATACCAAAAATAGAGAGAGGGAGGGAGATCACTGTCAACTGGCTGCCTGAATAGAAAGGTCTTTGCAACACCAAGAAGAGGGGCAGCCCAGCTTCCTATGTAAGGGACCTCCACAGTCATGATGCAGCTACCACAAAGCCTTCTTTCCTTCCCCAGCAAGCTGTGACACCAGTGGGACTGGCGGAAGTCCCACCCTTGATCATCTTAAAACCTCTGAAGCAGGAGTTCTTAACCTTTTCAAGCCAGGGGCCGGGTCAAACTCCTTCAGATAGCTTCAAAGTTTGCCTCCACCACACCAGGAAGTGCCATGTGGTAGAGGAAGGACAAAATGGCCGTCCAGCCCCAAAGCTATCTGAGGCAGTGTGTCCCGGCCCCTACTTTAAAAGGTTGAGAACTCCTGGTTTAGAACCATGGTTCCCAACATGGGGCACATGCCCCACACGGGGACTTCAATTCCTCAAAGCCTAAGTCAGTAAATTGGCTGATCAGTGCTTAGGCTTCTGGGAATCGAAGTCCAAAAACCAAAGGTTGGGGAACTGGTTTAGAAGACATATAGAAGAAATATTTGGGCACCACAAAAAGAATTTTGAAAGTGTCCTTTCAAATATTTTCTTTATTTGTGCTGAACTGTACAAGCTTTTTCGCTGAAAATCATCTTAGTAAAACAGAGTGATTTTGTGTGATGAAAAAAGCTAATCACTTTTGGGATGGGAAACAGCATTCGTTTTTCCCAAAGCAATACCTTCAGAAAACACAAGTAAAAGAATTCTTGATGGATTAGCTCAAAGCAGTATTAGCTCCTCAGAAATTATGTTTACAGGCAGCCAGCTACTCCTCGATAGATTGCCATCTTTCTTTCACTTGGCAAACTGATGACAAGTTCGTAAGTGAAGTGGACAAACTCACTTGTTATTCCCAGTAGGTTAGGCTTAGTATTTAGGCGTGAAGAAAGAGGGGAAACAAGTCCTCTAGGGGTACACAGAAAGAGCATCCTCAAAGATTTTGGTATTCTTACATTTAGGCACTCCGATCCTCAGCTTATTCAGAGACCTTCAAGTGATGTTGGCAAAGTAGAGTTCCTCAACCATATCCTCCTTTAATGTTCTTCCTTGTCCAGTGAGCTCCTTCCTTCATCTTCTAATTAGCTTTTGCTCTTGTGTATCCTTAAGGCATCTTTTCTGAAGAGACCGTCTGTCCTTGTCTTAGAGTAAAAAGAACTTTCTAATAGTTCCTATACTGGTGGGTAAGGCTGCATGCATTTGAATAACTTAACACAGAGATCTTAAGAGTGCCTCACACATTCTTAGAGTGAGCTCCACCTCTCCTCCACAGGATTCCTTCTCTTTCACAGGTATGTGACAAGGAGAAATTCAACAGATAAAAGACTGCTCATTTTTCACCCCATTATATCACTGCATTCCCCACTACTGGGGAAAACACTGCCCTTTGATTTTCTCCTTATCACAGAGTTTTCAAAGGCACAGAAACACTGTAATAAAACAAAAAGATTTTTTTTTTTTTGCAAAGTGGCACCTTGAATAGAATGAACAACTATTGTTACAACTATTGTATGTGTGTGTGTTAATGTGAATATGTGTAAAAGTGTAGCTTGGGAATACAAGACTTCAGATACAGGATACACAGAGGGCAAGTCAGATAAAGTTCCCTGTAAGTTAAAGGGTACTTCTAGGTCCATGATGGTGAACCTTGGCATTCCAGATGTTCTTGGACTTCAATTCCCAGGAGCCCAAGCACCCTGTGAATCCACATGAATGGGTTTACTGTGATTCATCCAGCCCATGCTTCCCTCGTCGCTCCTGGAAGTGGTGTGTTTTATTTCCGCTTCTGGGAGTGACGAGGGCAGTGTGGGCCAGATGAATCACAGTAAACCCATTCATGTGGATTCACAGGGTGCTTGGGCTTCTGGGAATTGAAGTCCAAGAACATCTGGAGTGCCAAGGTTCACCATCACTGTACTAGGTAAATGGTTTTCAGTATAATCCATTAAAATACATGATGCAGTAGTTTCACATTTCCTCCAATAACTGATTTTTCATGATCTGCTTGGATGAAAAACAGATAGGGCTGAAAATACAATTGATTTCTCCTTGACAATTAAGTCAGTCTGATTGTACATTGGAAAGTTCCTAGGTACCTGTGAAGTCATTGAGAGTTTAGTCAGAAGTAATGTTCCCTTCATTTTCAATAGGAATCAACTATAACTACTGTTTGGTGTTAGGTACAAAGAGGGCCAAAGGATACCTTGTAACCAGGAAAGAACCGAGTGTCCCACTGCAAACAAGGACAACACTCTGATACTTTTTAATAATGATGTGCAAGATATGTCTCTTGTAGCAGGTGTAATGTTTTTCACCCTGCTATGCTGTGCCATGCCAACAATCCTTGTTTTACACAACTATAATTCACTGCTTGCATTTTTTTAAAAAAAGGGATTTGTTCCTGCTGCGAGTTACAAAAGTAACACATATATTCATAGTTTAATTCTTTTTAATTGATTTGTAAGTAATTTTGAACCTTAAGGTTTTAATTTATGTATTTGTAGGGGAATTATTTAATTGTTTTGCATTCTGTATAGTCTCTCCCCCTTTTCTGTAAGCCGCCTAGAGTCAGGTTCGCCTGATTGGGGCGGGATAAAAAATCTAAATAAATAAATAAATAAATATATTGTTTGTTGATTCCCGTTCATTCCGTAGCTGAGGATTCCTTAATATGTTTGTGTTAGTTGATACTTTATCATTTGATATTGTAATTGTTATATTGTTTCATTGTGAGCCGCCCAGAGTCACTATAAGCAAGTGGAGTGGCATAGAAATTTAACAACAACAACACACAATTATTCTTTGTGGGTTTTAAATAAATAATTCATTTAAAAACAAACAAACACCTTTTTTACTGAAGGAATGGGCAGCATGTAGCCCTCCATGTGCCGTTGAGCAGTAACCCACATAATCCTTCATCATTAAATATTTGTGTGATATCAAGTCAATGGGACTGAGGTGACTCAAGTGGTTAAGACGCTGAACTTGAAGCCTGGAAGGTCAGATTTTGATTCCCGAGTACTGCACCATGGAGTGAGCTCCCGCCTCTGTCCCAGCTCCTGACAACCTATCAGTTCAAAAGCAAGACATTGCAAGTAGATAAATAGGGACAACTTCAGTGGGAAGGTGAACAGCGTTCTGTGCATTCTGGTGTTGAGACATGCCTGCCACATGTCAATGGAAACGTCTGCAGATGCAGACAGCGTTGGCTCTTTGGCTATAAACAGAGATGAGCATTGAACCCTAGAGTTGGATATGACTGGTTTTCAAGCAAGGGCAGTCACCCTGGGGCTATGTATTTTGCTCATGGCTACACAGGCTGGGTTTTATTCCTGGAGGCACATTAGGGAATTGAATTCCTGACTTCTAGCTTTCAGACAGATACAGTCAAACCTTGAGATAAGAACAGCTCAATTTAAGAAAAACTTGAGATACATCCGGACATCTCAGAAAAAAAATCAGGTTTGAGATAAGAATTTTTAATAGTATTTTTTGAGATACAAAATTCAATGCATTCCTATGGGAAATTGCATTCAGTGCATTCCTATAGGAAATTCAAGATAAGAATTTTTTGAGATAGGAACAAATTAAATTTGTATGTAGAGGTTTGACTGTACCTAAACCTCTGAACTATCCAGCAAGCCTTTCATCATTAAAGGCAAAGGTTTCCTTTGCTCGAAAGCCAAGTGTGTCCAACTTTTTATGCATCTGTAGATGTTTCTGTGATCATGTGGCAAGCATGACTAGATGTTGGAGCACACGTAACACTGTTACCTTTCCTGCTGAAGTGGTACCTATTTATCTACTTGCAATTTCTTGCTTTCCAACTGCTAGGTTGGCAGGATCTAGGAGAGATGATGGGCACTCACTCCGTCTTGCAGCACTTGGGACTCAAACTGCTGACCTGCTGGTTGTCAAGCTCAGCATTATTTGTAATTCAAGGGGAAAGTGACAGTGCTACCAGTTATTGCATCACAGTACTTTTAAAAATAATGTCACTATTCCCACCCAATCCCAAAATACAACAAATTTCAGATACTTTCTATATATATATATATATTTGTAAATCTGAATATTGGTAGCTTGATGTAGCTACTAGCCTGAAGGAAATCTAGACTGTTCTTACTAAATTTGCTAGTTCTGTTTCCCTCCCTTTCTTTCACTTTCCTCTGTTGCTCACGATGCCTCTACTTTGTCAATGGAACTGCAAGATACAAAGCATGGAAAGTGATACTTTTTACTGGACAGACTTCTGTGGTGTGGGTTTGCATTTTTTTACAGGTTCACAGAGTTCTTTGAAACTAAGACTCCTGCAAACTCTTACCTGTAGAGGTCATATTATCTTACCCATGCTGTCTCTCTCATTCTTTGAAAATTGTGCCAGTGGCACTGTATTTAACACAGCTGCTAAAGCAGGGGTGCCCAAACTATGGCCCAGGGGCTGGATTCGGCCCCTAATGCCAATTCATCTGGTCCGCAAAGCCCTCATTGCTCCCAGAAGCGGAAGTAAAATGCACCTCCAGGAGCGACAAGGGCTTTGTGGGCTGGATGAATTGGCATTGGTGGCTGAGTCTGGCCCCTAGGCCATGTGACCAGCCCATGGCCCAAAAAGTTTGGGCACCTTTGTTCTAGTGGATGGCAACCCCTTCTTAGATCATGGAGGGGGCTTGAAAACTGATGTCAGGTCTTTGGAAGTTAGTTCACCACCTCCCAAAGTTCTTGTCTTCTTTACTTCTTCTTCTTCTTCTTCTTGTTCAGCTATATCTGAATATTGGTGATCCTCGTGGCGATCAGCCATGTCCTGGAAATATAATGCAGTGGCCTTTCATCTGCCTTCCACGTCACACCATGACACACATAACACTGATGCAGTTCAGCAAGTCACTTTCTGGTTCTGAGCACTTTTGTCACACAAAGTCTTCATCTGCCTTAGGCCAATATTGATGAAGCTGCTGCGCTCCATCAAGATGGATTCAAGTGGGATTTAATCCACTTGGGGACCTTCACCAGAAGCGTAGCATGCCTTAACGGGGCCCCGTATAAAAATTTGTTTGGGAGGCCCTTGTGAAATAAAAAAAAATTGGGAAGTTTTTATTAATTTTTGCTGTAGGGGGCTCCCGTGGCCCGGGGGGCCCGTATAATTGATACGGCAGATACGGCGGTAGCTACGCCCCTGACCTTCACCCTTTCCTTTGGACTTCACCACTCAAAGCCATTAGTCCGCAGAGTTGTCAGGTTAGTTAACTGCTGCCTGACACTCTGCTGGCAGTATGGTCTACTCCATTACCATAGCAGGATAACCTGGCTAGACAGATAACCTGTCTTCTTTACAGCACCTCCATTTCCTGTTTGAATCACTGTTTCCTATACAGTGGACCTCTCCAAACCATTGCTTTCACTTTTATGCCTTCTACAAATTGGTAAAAGGGCCACTCAATTCAAACAATAACAGATCCATGCTAGCAGAACAGGACAAAAGTTTAGCAGCGTCCTTTGTTATCCAACTATTCATTGAATAAAATTGTGACTTCTCTTAGACTAAGAGGAGAGCTGTGACAAGTGCTGTCAAAAGCAGTTTAATTTACTTGGACTGTAGTCTAAATTTCTGTGACTTGTTGCCATATTGCTGTTTTACTTGATTAATGTTTATCATTTATTTTATTTTGTTTGGATTCTTCTGTTTTTCCTTGATTGACCAGACTATCAAGGGATAGGATCCTGCAGGGCACAACTCGTTTTCCATTTGTTTTGCTGCTGTGCTCTTCTCCTCCAGGTTAGACCAAAACTTCCGTTTTGTGAGCTGTCTATTTCATTGTTGTAAGCTGCTCAGAGTGATGCACCAATTGGAAGGAGTATCTATCAAATAAATAAATATTGGATTTTATAACAGGCAGCTACATGACAGAACTACTGCTTACAAGCAGTTTTGCAGCACTTGGATTGAGTTTTATGCACTGCTTTCACACAGCTGGAAATGCTATCTCATGGCCAGAATCTTGTTGCGTAGCAACACATGTATATTTCAGCCCACAGTATACACAATTGCCCAAAGGTGGAAGTGCTATCTATGAATCCGTTCCAACAGGAACTGCACAGATAATTGCACAATCAGATTGTACAATCTAGTTTGTCTGGACAACATGTTGATCAATTGTACATCAGCATAACTTTACCTTACACTGCAACAAAATGGATTCTGATGGGTAGATTTTGAGTCGCTGTAGATTGTACCAGTATGCATTTTGCTACCAATCATTCAGACATTGGGGTGGTGGCGTTTCTGGTAAAATAGTTTTCCCCCCCCCTTTGAGCAACTACATTGGTATATTGCTGTCATAGTACAATTATAGTGGATGACAGCAAACAACACAATAGTAGAATTCCATGTGTACAGTGGGGCTCCTCCCTCCATTCCCTACCACTACGTCACCTCTACAATTGTTCTGAAGGGGCTTCTATCCCTTTGAAGTAATTTAGGGAAGTCCAAGAGACTAGAGTGAAAATAGGAAGCAATTCTACTGGCAGAGGCCATTCCATTGACAAATAGGCAGACAGAACCTTGGAAATATGTCAATATATGTAAAAGATCTGCAAAAGTAGCCACATTTAGTATTCCAGATGATTGTTGTTATTATTTTTACAGATATGTTAGCAGATGCAGTGAGAGGACACAACTGGAAAAGACATCGGAAAGACTGGAAAGACTGGGCATAGATTGAATATCACGTTATTCAAAGACAAACCTACAAAAAATTACTTTTGTTTACTGTAAATTCACTTTCCCTTTTCTCTCTGTACCATACAATTAACACATGTACACATTTTGAATTCTCATAAATGAAGTTGACTCACTTTTTACCTAGTGAAATGAGGTACTGAAACATCAGAATGTGTATCAGAAACATAACCTTCTCCTCAGTGGCAACAAATGGCCAAACATTCTGTAGTGTCACAACTGCTCAGCAAAATCCTGTACATTTACATTCACAGAAAACAAAATTCTAACAATTCTGATCCCCTGGTTTCCATGAGTATAAGAGATCCTGGTACACAAGACTGTGGATTTTTCTGCAATAGACTCATGTGGTACACTACAGGAAGCTACTCCAAAAGTATCAGTTGAAATCTTACTGTGCAGTTACACCAGCACAAAATGATGAGAATACATCTCAGTGACAAATAGGTGAAAAATTAAAAAGTGAGCATAGGCATTTGTTCATTGGGTTACAGCAAATGCCCATATATTGACACCTTAATTTGTGACCTTTGCCACTAAGATTTATGCCAGTTGAGTTATATTTCTGGCTGTAAATAATAGGACTCTGGCCATCTGTTCCCTATAGTTAAAAACTTGTTCTTGGTTTTTAATGCTAAGTGGAAATGTCTAATATTTAGACATCCATTTTTGTACTATACTCTTTTCTAACCTAAATAAGAAATAATACAACAGTATTACCCCAATAATATGACAACATTTTGTCTCATTTAAGTCCATCAAGAAAATGTGTAATTTCATGGGTAAATAGATTGTGGGAACTCTTGATGCTGAATTAAGAAGAAAGAAAGCTGTCTTGAATGTATAGAAGACTAGAAACTTATATTAGATCAGACATTTTTGGCCAGAATAGGATAGATGTACAATTTCCACTGGGGTAGTCATATTAGTATGTGGCAGCTAAACCAAGGACAAGTCTTGTGGCAAATTAAAAGCTAACAAGTTTTATTTGATAGTAAACTTCTGTAGATTCCAGACCATTTCTTCAGAGGTGTTCCATGGCCTTCATCCTATTTGCACAAATGCATTATGTGAGTGGAGAGCAGATTTCTTTTTCTCATGAAGTTTCCTGCTTTCACAATAAAACACGCAGGCAAGTAGCACATTCCCAGCATCTAATTCTTGAGGCACTTTCCACTCAGTAGAAACTCAATGGGATATTTGCCCATGCCTATGAATAAGTAGATATGAGAGAGACATTCTCTTTTAAGCAGCACTGCCTGAACACCAAAGCCAAAGTTTGTATGAGGAACAACATCATCAGGAAACTCACAAACTATACATGGGGAGTTCAACCATCCATGCTGCATACAATAACTTTGGCCCTGAGCCCTGACTCTGCAGCAGAGTATGTTACTCCAGTATGGAGCGCATCCACACACATGAAAAAAGTTGACATCACTATTAAGGAAGCCATGTGTATAGTGACATGATTCCTCAAAACTACACCAGTTGAGAAAATATAACCTCTTGTCAGTATCCCTCAACCTAGGATAAGGAGAGAAGTAGCAGTGGACGCTGAGATAACTAAACAAGAGAATGAACCTTGACATCCCCTGAATGGATATGTGCCTCAAGTCCACTGGCTCAGATCCAGGAGGAGCTTTATGGCAAGAACATTCTGGAGGGTACACAAGAACAAAAGCTACTGTAATTAGAAGATGGAGGAAGTAGCTCACTGGACAAAGAATAACATTAAAGGAGGATATAGCTGAGGAACTCAACTTTACGTATGTCCCTTGGAGGACCATGAACAGGCTCAGGGTCAGAGTGCCTAAATGCAAGTCCAGCGTGCTCAAGTGGGAATTACTGGTGGATAA
This sequence comes from Furcifer pardalis, assembly GCA_030440675.1. NCBI lineage: Eukaryota > Metazoa > Chordata > Lepidosauria > Squamata > Chamaeleonidae > Furcifer > Furcifer pardalis. The sequence goes on from CP126890.1 coordinate 241,904,108, forward strand.
CAACATGCTCTGTGAATGTGGTAGAGAACCCAACTCATTTACTGGTCTGCTGACTACTATCAGAAACATGTAGTAATGAAGACTTAATTTTGGTCAACAAAGCCAAGAAAGTGTCTTCATTTTGGCAATCCAAAGTTTGATCTGGACACAAAAGAAGAAGACTATGAAAGCTTATGCCAAATCAAACTTGTCAGCCTGCAGGATGCCCCAGAACACTCTATAGAAGGCACTGATAAGCTGTATAACGTGACTCAGGTATGCAGCAGATAATCTCTACAGAGATATCTTAACTCCAAAAGATATTTTCCCTCCAAAGGTTACACCTTTTGTCTAGTAGCACAACAGGATTTCAGCCAATGAATTTTTGTATCCCATTTTTGGACAAGAAAAATAAATCACAAGTGAAAACAGTGTGAAAAATGCAACTAACATTCTTCCTATGAAGTTTTTACTTCACTTTCTTTGGTCCTTGAATCCATCTTTTATGCCCAAAAGGACTTTGTAGGTCCAACAATGACTCCAGGCTATCTATTTTGCAGCCATTCTTGACTCTTCACAAACACTGCCCACAAAATACCTTTTTTTTCATAGTTCTTGGCTGATGAGTCCTCCAGGCATTGACAAATTTTATACAACCTTATTCTTTTCCCCCTACTGGGTTTCATTCCATTTTTGTTCCTCCAGTTCTATGAGATCATCTGATCTGTACTGCATAATTTCCTGATCTTTCCTTGCAATAGTAAAGCTTTCTAGTTATCTGTAGATTTCATCAGCCTACTTTCCTCCCCCAGAATATTATGACTGAATATAACAGACCCAAAGAGTCATTCCCCCAGAGGCTCAGCTGATTACTTCTTCTAGAAAGTCTGCTTGTTAGCAAAACATTTTTTAAAAACCCATCCGACCAATATTTTCTTCTGTGCTATCAAGTATTTTGCTCTAAAAACCAAATGGATACAGTCCAGTAGCACATTTCCTTTTTCTAAAAGGCTAATTCCTAGAAGAGGAGCAGGGGAAGATATTAGTTTGATTCAGAACTTGGAAAGGTTATTGTTTTGAGCTATATCTCTCAAGATCCTGGAGGTTATAATCTTAAAAAGTAACTTTTGTAACTTCTAGTTTGATAGGATAAGCTTTCATACGCTTATAGGTCATTCATGTTCTTTTCTGATGTTTTTTCTTTCACATTCGTCATACTATATTACTTATCAGGGTTGATATGACACCATGGCATTAATTCACACAGGAGCTGCTTTTGAATGATAAACCATGGGCACAATGTTCATATGATACTGTCTGTAAGTGAGGCTCTAATTAGACATTTTATAAGGTATACAGCATTTGTCACGCCATCCTGATATCAAATAGGTATATTCAGCAGCAAATTGCCCATGTCTATTGCTGCAATCAAGAGACTTCTTTTTGAGCACTCAAGTCAAAAACAATTCCAATAGGAGCATCTATGGACTGATTTTTTTTGTTAGCATCTAAATAAAACATTAAATACATGTCATTAGAAATATAGAAAGTTGGTTCACAAAAATCAATGTATTAGTTGCATATCTATGACAATCTAAGTATCGGCTTAAGAACACAACAAGTGAATGTGCTAGCACATGTTTGGGACATTCTTTTTTTTTTTTTACAGTGGATTTCTAAAGGAGCCAGAACTGGCCATGGGTTTCTTGCTGAATTTACATGTGAGTTTGCTGCCATGTAATATCTAAATCAGCCTTCATATATGCAACTTTTCAGACCCAAATTGAAGCTGCTAACTCATGGGTTATCAAACTTTTAAAGCTGTGGGCTGGACCATGCGCCCTCAGACAGCTGAGTATTCCAGGCTGGTGTTTCCCCCTGCTGTAAACACTAGTGTAAAATGCCTCTGTGGCTGTCATAAACATGTTTATGACAGCTGCGGGTGCATTTATGGCTGTCGTAAATGCATCCGCTTCATGTGGCGGTGGCAATTTGGGCCACATGAAATGGTACAGTGAGCCGGGTCCGGCCCACGGGCCATAGGTTGAGAACCCCTGTGCTAACTGTAAAGCGTTTCCTCACCAAAAAAAAAAAAAAACACACACACACACACACAACAAATAAATTCTGGTTCTGACATTTTACTCACAAATGCAGTATTTGGGAATTCCAAGACAAGACAAAATTGCTGGATTTGTACAGATCACCCTATGCAGCTTATACTTCTTAGAATTTCTCTTTTTGTATTTGTGTACTTCTATGCCTTGACACCCGATGGAGTAAAAGAGGAAGCAAAGAAGAAGGTACTTATATGCAAAGGAATCAGGATATTTCATCAATGTCGTGAATCCTCTGAGTCTCCTAAACATCTTCAAACAGGTGTCAACCTCCTTCCTCTCTTTTACATGCTACAGCTTGAACCAACAGCTTTGATCATATGTGTAAGTGAAAGCCTTTAAGTCCCAGGAACAATGCAGGAAAGCTAAGCAGTCACTCTGAAAAATATACTGCAGAGTTTGAGACCAAGAAAAAGAAACAGGTTTGGACAGATTAACTGCTGACCAGAAGCCTCTCCACTATCTTCTTCCTCCTTTTTGTTTTGGAGAGTTAAAAGAAGCTTTATATTTTCAAATACAAAATAGAATTCATTTCTCCTAATATCTCTATCCCACCTGGATCAAGACAAGCTTTGGAATATAAATAAACGTATGCTACAAACACATCTGTTCTTAAGATCTACAAGAATCTTTGCCTGTCCTCAGTAGCAAAATTGCATCCCCTCCCACCCTTGCCATAGCATGTCCAGATATGAACAATGCAAAACTGAAGTTGTAGATTTTTTAAATGAGGAATAATTTTGATATATATTCCTTGCTTCCTCAATCATTGTTCAGTGCTTTTCCATGTTTTCAGTGACCAACAAAGATTTGGCAAATTCAATCTAATCTTTATAAAGTTAAGGACGTTTATTGATAGGTTCCTTTTCTGCAGCCATTGCATAGAAAGTGAGTCCTCAGCAAATATGAAAACTAAGAAACCGTGTCATTAATTACAAAACAGAATTAACCTAAACTTTAGTTTTCAGGTAGATGTAGAACTGTAGACTCATACTTCATCGACATTCAGCTGAACAAGACATCTGTTTCCATGTTTTTTGAATATACTTAGAAACTGCATGCTTTGCAAAACTGGTGAGAATTTTTAACCCCTCAATAGTCAAACATCATAATGCAATATACATAAAGAGCCAGTATAGCATAATGATTATTAGATTGTTAGAAACCTGGGTTCAGATTTCTAATCATTCATGAAATTCACAAGTGGGGAGGGATGGACAGACAGTATTCCATCCCAGATCTTTCTGGGAGCCCTGGTGGTGTAGTGGTTAAACTGCTGTATTGCAACCAAAAGGTTGAGAGTTCAATCCTGACCACGGCCAAGGTTGACTCAGCCTTCCAGCCTTCCAAGGTTGGTAAAATGAGTACCCAGCATGTTTGGAGCAAAATGCCAATTAACTTGTGAACCACCTAGAGAGTGCACTAAGCACTATGGGGTGGTATGTAAGTGGGATTACTTTGCTTTTCTTTAGTCTCTCCTAGAGCTTGGAAACATTACTTGTTTGGAGTACAGTGCCCAGAACTCCTCAGCCAGCATTGCACTCGGGTTTAATGTATCTCACAGACTTTTTCATGGAGATAAAACTACTACTATGTATTCTGCTCTGGAAATGACAGACTCAGAACATATGGAGTGGAGTTAATACTTAGACAAGATATAGCACAGCTAGTTAGAGGTTATAATACAAGATCTGGCTGAATAATATCAATCAGAATCAGTGGAAAACCTATCAAATTAATAATAATCGAAGTCTTTGCTTCAACTACAGATGCTGAAGAAGAGGAAAGTGGGAAAAATTATGAAAAAGGAACTTGATCACACACACACACACACCCCAAAAAAGAAGACATGCTGATAAGGATATATGACTGGAACGCAAAAGAGGGATCAAAACAGAACCAGATGTTGTTGGAAAGTTTGTCCTAGGGCAGTGGTGGCAAACCTATGGCACTTGTGCCAGAGGGGGCACTCAGAGCCCTCTCTGTGGACACATGCACCGTCATCCCAGCACAAAGTTTGTCCTGCTCCTCTGCCCAGCAGCCCAATGGGAGCGCTTCCTCCCTTCCCCATCACAGAGTTCAACCTGCCCCTCTGAACAGCAACCCAATGGGAGTGTTTCCTCCCTCCCCACCAGCACAGAGTTTGCCCCGCCCCTCTGCCCAGCAGCCCAATGGGAGCGCTTCCTCCCTTCCCCATCACAGAGTTCAACCTGCCCCTCTGAACAGCAACCCAATGGGAGTGTTTCCTCCCTCCCCACCAGCACAGAGTTTGCTCCGCCCCTCTGCCCAGCAGCCCAATGGGAGCACTTCCTCCCTCCCCTGTCTGGGGTAAGGCAGTCGGTTCACATGCAGCATGAGGGTGCGGCATGGACAGCAGCCTGTTGAGTTTGGGCACTCAGTCTCTAAAAGGTTTGCCATCACTGTCCTAGAGGATGGAAATGAAGCAGGAGAGTTCTGTGAAGCTAACAATCTTCCTTAACAAGGAAAAACATGCTTCAAACAATCAGACAGCTGTACATGTGGACATAACCAGACGGTCAATATAAAAATGAAATAAGCAACATTAGTGGAAGCAGGAGATGGAGAAACTGTATTCTCTCTAACAAAATCAGACCAGGTGTGGATTATGGTACTAATCATCAACTATTAATATACAACATTAGTGTAAAGTTGAAGGAGAACATTAAAAGAATTATAGTCCCAAAATACAATTTAAACAACAATCCTGAAGAATTTAAAATCCTCAAAAAGAACAGATTTGCATTACTAAATTCAATTGACAATGAACAATGAGAACTGTGGATTAAAACCAGGGAAGAATGCAAAAAATATAATTCCTGTAGTAGAAAGAAAAGGAATACCTAGATGGATGACCAAAGAAACATTTAAGATTATAAAGGATGGGAGAGAAGCAAAATATGACAGAAACAGGACCAGAACCCTGAATGCAGTTTTTCAGCGACTGTCACATAGAGAGAAAGAGAAGCAGTAGAAAGACATAGAGGACAAAAACAAAAGGGGAAAAACAAGAGTTCCCTTAGAGAAGACCCAAGAAATCAAAAGGAAAAGTAAGCCTAGATTAGGAATGCTGAATGATCTATGCAGAAGAGATAAAAGGATGACAGACTCCTTTGAAGAGGAGCCCTTTGATGAAGAACCTACAGTTCTAGAAAATGCCCTTTGATGAAGAACCTACAGTTCTAGAAAATGATGCGAAAGCTGATCTGAAAGTTCAGGGAAGAAATAAATCATCAGGAAAAGATGGAATACCGATAGAACTATTTCAAGGCACAAAGATTAAATATATCAAAATCCTAACAAAAATATCCCAACAAATATAGAAAACAAAACAATGGCCCACAGACTGGCAAAATTCAATATACATTCCAAACCTTAAGAAAGGAGATACTGTACCAAGGAGTGCAGTAATTATAGATGCTCAGGGTGTTGCGACAAAGGTTCTTATCTTATATGAAGTGAGAAAAGTGGAGTGATAGTCAAGCAGGATTCCTTAAAGGAAGAAGCACTCATGATCATATTGCAAATATACATTGGCTACTGGAGAACACCACATAATTTCAAAAGAAAGTCAATTTGTGTTTGATAGAGTACAGTACAGCCTTTAACTGTATGGATCTTGAAAAACTATGGGTTGTTCTGAAAGAAATGGGTATGCCTTAGTACTTGATTGTCCTGATGCATAACCTGTGTTGTAGACAAGAAGCTACCATTAGAACTGAATATGGAGAGAGAGAATGGTTCCCTATAGGCAAAGGCATTAGCCAAGAGTGCATTTTATCTCCTTATCTGCTCAATCTGCATGCAGAACATATAAATCAGAAAGCCTGATTAGATTCAAGTGAAGGTGTAGTAAAAATTGGTGGGGGAAACATCAATAATTTAGGCTACGCAGACAACACCATCTTACAGGCAAAAAACATCAATGACATGAAACAACTTTTAGTCAAAGTGAAACAAGTAAGTGCCAAAGTAGGACTGCAGTTGAACATTAAGAAAACAAAAATAATGAGTGCAGAAGAACTACACAATTCAGTGTTGCCAATGTAAAAGTTAAAATAGTGAAATGTTTTTTATACCTCAGATCAGGAGTTCTCAACATTTTAAAGCCTCAGACAGCTTCAGGAGCCGGATGGCCGTTTTGCCCTTCCTCCACCACATGGCTCATCCTGGTGTAGTGGAGATAGTTGGGGGGGGGGGGCACATGAAATGGTGCCGCAGGCTGCATCCATCCCAAGGGCCGCAGGTTGAGAATCCCTGCCTCAGATCAACAATTCAAACGGAGACTGCAACCAAGAAATCAAAGGAAGATTGAGACTCAGAAGGGCAATTATGAAGTAATTAGAAAAGATCAAGTATAAAAGATGTGTCTGAAACTGAGACCAAGATCATCCACCAAATAAACCAGAAATTGACTTTTTTAAAGAAGCCATAGACTTAAGGGTTGTTGATGCCAGAATATTTTAGAGATTGCTCATTCATAGAGTCAGCATAAGTCAGGGGTGACTTGATGGCACATAACAAAAACATTAACTTTTGCCCTGTCCAGTGTAATGTTCATTCAACAGAACTAACAGTTCCTTGGCTATGTTTGTGTTTCGTTGATCTTCAGGACTTCTCTGTAACAGAGAGGTTCTGAATTTTGATTGCAAATGTCCAAATTGTTTTTCCAGCTCAATTCCCTATTACATGCAACCGACTGTTCAAGTGATTTTTTAAAGCAAGGGTGCCCAAACTACAACCCATGGGCCAGATCCAGCCCTTGATGGCAATTCATCTGGCCCTCGCCACTCCTGGAAGCAGAAGTAAAATGTGCTCGTACTTTTCCAGGAGTGACGAGGGTGGTGTGGGCCAGATGAATTGCCATTGGGGGCTGTAGTTTGGGCACCTCTGGTTTAAGCAGAGAAAATGGCAACTTAAACATCTATCTCATCCTGTAGCAAAACAGATTGCAAGGCACATTTTGCTTCTGGTGGGAGGAACCACGTAACCACTGAACCATGTGACCGGCCCATGGCCCAAAAAGTTTAAGCACCCCTGGTTTAAAGCAATTGAAATGCCACAAATAGTAAAAGTATAAAAACACAAAAAGTTACAAGTACAGTGAGCAGAAATCACCTAGCAGTAGTAATGGGGGAGGGGACACACAGAGGGAGGAGTTATTAACTAGTGGCTAAAATTATGACGGAAGAAGGTAACACAATCAAAAAAAGGGGGGGCTCCTTCAACAGTTGTGTTGCAGTGAAGGGGAGAGTGAAGAGCCATGCCCTAGACTGCAAGAGAATAATTTCAAAATAATTACAAAGTTTTCACCCAAGGTGATTTCTGATTTCAGGTATCATAACAGTCCTAATGTAATCGCTTATGCCCCAGACCCCCACACTGTGGGATAAGCAACTAGCCTGTATTTGTCTTTGAGCCAGTGCCCTTTCATAGAGGAACAGCCTAATAAGACACTTTCATGTTCCAGGTCTTTGGCCGGCAAGTGCTGAGGAATCAATCATTACCATCTCTCGATGGCCTGATAGTTAGCAGGCTGAACTGAAGCCAAACTGGTTGTTAATTGGAGGTAAGGGCTGATTTTAAGCAGTTGCTTCACAGAGAGCTGGGTGCTCCAGCAATTCACTTTGTGTCAAAATTAGCAGGCAGGGCAGTGATAAGGGGCAATAAAGGGAAGTTCACAAGCTATTAGCAAGCGGTCTCTCTCTTCCAGTTGGGTGTCATTTTATGTGGACTGAAAGCTGCAAACCAATGCCTGAAAGATGAAAGATGAATCCCTGTTATGTAATTGCTTTACTGTGGATTGTTAAAAGAGGAGTAAAGAAGATTTCTCTCCTCTTCTGGCTCCCATGTCTGTCCCCAGAATCACCTCAAATAATTTTCAGTTACTTCACAAATAATTTCTCCCAAAATAACATTTATAAAAATGTCTTGTTTTTTTCCCCCATCTATACAGCTATACAAACATTGGCCAAAGTATGGAAAAATTACTTTAAAGACTATAACATCCAGATTCCTGGTTCAGGCATATCAGAAAACAAAACAAAACAAAATAAAATAAAATAAAAAACACTGTAGCACTTTAAAGACTAACTGCTATATTTTTATTGTTAGCTTTCGTGGATCAAGTCCACTTCATCAGACAAAAAGTGAAACTTACAGGCATGTTCTTTATATACCAAATTCAGGGGCTCAACGGGGGAAGGGGGTGGGCAAGACAACAGAAGGGGTGTGGGCAAAACACAGCTACTAACACGGCTACTATTCCAAAAAATTCCTGGTTCAGGAATTAAAAGAATAACCCAAATTGTAATTCTCTCCAGCTCTGTTGTGGTCTCTACTGGTTTCACCTTTTCTCCCCCAGAAGAGGTGTTTAGCAAATAAAATATATGTCCAATGTTAGGCAGGACATGATAGACCATATTTATGCCTTTTTCCTCATCAGCAAAAAATTGTTAGCCATCTTGAGTCTAAAATTCTTCAGACAGATCTCAAAAACAGCAGCAAAACACTGCATGTACTTTCGACCATGGGAAGTGGAGGAAATGAACCAAAATCCATGGATGTTTCTGCTAAACTAAATCTGACAGTCTGAAAGCTGTTCAGTTGCATTTTTCTTTTGCACTAGTATTACACAGAAGTCTCAAACTGTCGATTATTGATTTAGATATCCTGGAATACCAAGCAAATCTGACTTTAAAGAAACATATCAATTTGGATAAAAAGTTTTTCTTTACTTGCTAGCTCAGCTATCAAGGCCTCTACAAAGATGACACAACATTCAACTCCTCTTACCACTAACTTCTGTCCAATCCCAAAAGGGTATTCTTCAAAACTGGAGGCTAGAATCTCCTGCTTGTTCTCAGGCCTTTCGCCCCAGCTTCTCAGGCAAACAGTGCAAAACACATACAACACATCTCATGCAGCATGGAGGCAACAACTGAAAACAATTTGCTGCCTGAGGTGACACAGCAAATTGCATTCCACCCACCCAATTTAGGCTGCATATTAACTGAAGCCAGACAAATTATTTTGGCAAATTGTGCTCGAAATTCCACAAGGTCTGTTTCCTATTGTTAGAAAGTGAAAGCACAAAAACAATATCATTAAGAAGTACAGTCAAACCTCGCATAAAGTGCGCCTCGCTTAAAGAGTAACTCGCTTAAAGAGCAGAATTTTCTCTGAATATTCGCTTCGGTTAACAAATAATACCAACCAAAAACTCAACAAATAAATTGGGGTTCACAATCCCCCCCACCAGAAGTCACAATTGGTCATTTACAACGGTGTTTCGCTTAAAGAGCAAACTCACTTAAAGAGCAATCCTGTGGAACACATTATGCTCTTTAAGCGAGGTACAACTATAAATTGTTATTTATAGGCCACCTTATATGCCAGCAGCAGCAACAACAACAACAAAATACTGAGTATATGCAACACCATGACAGGGTTGCAAAAATTATTTCTTGGAAATTTTGCCAGAAGTTTGGATTTGGATGCAGTAAAAATCATTAGGAACATCAGGTAAAGTTTTAGAAAATGTGAGTGTCAAGATCCTGTGAGACTGTAAAATACAAACAGGTAGACATCTTCCTCACTACACACCTGCTATAACTGTTGTGGAAAAGAAGCAGGTCGGGTTTATTGACATTGCTATACCAGGAGATGCATGAACTGAAGATAAACAACTGGAAAAATTAACAAAATATTGTGATTTGCAAATTGAAAGAAGAAATATGTTGTTGTACTCGTAGAGATTGGAGCTCTTGGAGCAATACCTAAAGGACTCCTTAGATATCTGGAAACTTTAGGTCTATTGGACTTGAATATTCTAACTCTCCAAAAAACAACTCTACTAGGAGCTGCATACAGTTGTACCTCACTTAAAGAGCATAATGCGTTCCACGGGATTGCTCTTTAAGCGAGTTTGCTCTTTAAGCGAAACACCATTGTAAGTGAGGGGTCCAATTGTGAGAGGGATTGAGAACCCCGATTTATTTGTTAAGCGAGTTTTTGGTAGGTTTTATTTGTTAAGCGAAGCAAACATTCAGAGAAAATTCTGCTCTTTAAGCGAGTTACTCTTTAACCGAGGTGCTCTTTATGCGAGGTTTGACTGTATATACTCAGGCATTACCTTAACAGTTCTTAGGTCCTTGGTTAGGGCTTGAACTGTTAATTTTATAGCAATCCTTGACTGTGAATTGAATGGTAGATTTATGTAATAATAGATGGTGGTGGTGATGGTGATGATGGAACATCCTGACAAACCCAGTCCAGGGCACAATTTGTCATGGGGGAACATCCTGAGAACAACTTCTAGTGCAGGGGTGCCCAAACTTTTTGGGCTGTGGGCCAATCATGTGGTTCAAGGAGCCGGTCACTAAGGCCCAGGGGCCGGGTGCGGCCCCAGATGCAATTCATCTGGCCCACGAAGCCCTCATCACTCCTGGAAGTGGAAGTAAAATGCACCGGTACGGGCGCGTTTTACTTACGCTTCCAGGAGCAATTGGTATCAGGGGCTGCACCCGGCCCTGGCCCTTAGTTTGGGCACCACTGTTCTAGTGTAAGTCTTTGGAACTGCATTTCTGTGAAAAATAATAATCAGTGCACAGTCAGGCCCCTGAAATCCAATAACATGCAGACAACTGTAAGCCTTTTATAGGCTGTTTGTATAGCAACAATGATATCTTAACACAGAGGTTCTCAACCTATGGCCTGTGGGCCGGATCTGGCCCATGGTGCCAAATAATCTGGCCCCCTCCTTCGCTCCAGCTGCTGTGGACTCATTTACAGCTGTCATAAACATGTTTAGGACAGTCATAAATTGTGGGGAGACCACCAATCCAGCCCCCTCAGCTCCCTAAGGTAGCATGACTCTGCCCCCCCAACTTGAAAAGGTTGAGGACCCTTGTCTTAACATGAATTAACTAAGCACACGAGCCAGTATCCTGTTGTTACTACCAGCCAGAGCAGATGTTGATTCAGTGAGATTTACTTAAATGCTGATTTACCATTCAGTAAATAATTCATCGTGTTACAGTTTGATAGAGTGACAAACTAGAACCCAGCAGACCTGACTTCAAATTTCCACTCAGCCATTGAGGGCTGGTGATGGCAAACCACTCCTTGAACATCTCACATACCTCAAAAGCCCTAATAGGGATCCCATAAGCTAGAAGCAAATTGATGGCACATAAGAATTGATTCAGTAGTTCTACTCTTAGTTTGTCCTATCTATTGGTCATAGGCCTAATAGTCTATCAGTCAGCGGTGTGATGGGCACCATGGGAGGGTGCTGGACAGGGGCGATGGGTGGCAACCAAGGGACAGGGGAGAAGGCTGACCCCGGGAACCACTTGGTCACTGCCCCTCACTTGCTCCACCTGCCGCATGGCATTTTAGAATAAACTATTGCTCCAAGCTGAAGGAGGGAGTTTGGAGCAATGGCTTAACTTAATCTAAAGTGCAGCGTGCCAGGCAGATAAAATAATAATAAAATTATTATTTGCGCCCCAGCGCATCGGAAGTGAGGGTGCACCGGGATGAATCCCCCTGTCCGGGTGGCCCAGCCCACACCTGCTATCAGTGGTGTTAATTTGTTTTGGGCTGTGGATACAGTATATGGTTCTGCATAAAGGAAGGTGGAGAAGTGGTAGCTGTTTCAAAATGTAACAAAATGAAGAAATCATTTTCCAAGACAAAGTGCAAAGTCTATTTATGAAAGTGCAGCCTTGAAGAAAGTCATCAGGCTTCTGTGTAACAAAAACAAAAGTGGGAATTGCAACTCCGTTGCACTACAGGCAAACTGATTGCCTGGAAAAGGATGAAACCCTGCTTCCTTTTACTTCATTTTAAACTTTATCACAGTGAGAAGAAGGTGATATTTGTACTACCAGTAATTAGAATTCGATTATGGTAGTATGGCACTTTTAATTTGCTCTGGAAGCACTATGATTTGTTACAAAGTGGCTGTGAAAACACCTGCATGTTTTGTATCGCCCCACCAGTCAAATCCACACTTTATTCTTTTCCTCCTGAAAAGGAAAAGGAAAGGGGAGGGAGTTCACTCTCTATCAGACCATTTTTGCTTTGAAGCAGCTAAGCAGGTGAGAAAGCCTGAAAGACACACAAGGGGAAAGAAATACACTAAGTGGGGAAAGCAAGAAGGACAAGTGGAAAACAACTTGTAGACTGACTCAAGCCACTTCAAATTGTCGTATCTGGTCCCATTGATTTCCAAGTTTGCAGCCTTACCAAGCAGTCTAGCCTACACCATTTCAAGGATGGACAGATGGATGGAGATACATCCAAGTGGAGTCAAGGCATCTTGTTGCTACGGTATTTGCTTTTTCTCGTCACCTGTGTATGCCAAGCAACAGTGATCTTCAGAGTGGCGCAAAGCATGAAATGACTGGTCTTGGGCAATACAAAATACAGTAAAACACCGAATAATGCTAAAACTTGGTTCCACGAGTCTTGGTGTTATCCGATTTTTAGTGTTATCCGATCCATGTTAAAATCCTATGGGATGGATCGGATAACGTTAAAGCTCCATAGAGATACATTGTAACCACACAGGCTTTAGCAGTTGTTATCCGACCCATCCCATAGGACCTTAACGTTATTCGATCCAATTCTCCTCCCCAGATTACTTAACGTTATGCGATTTTAGCATTATCCGATCCAATCGTTATCCGGTATTTTACTGTATGGGGATGAACCTAAATTTGACAAAGTTTGGAGATTTTTATACACTAGTACCTCAGATAGCATAAGACTTGGTTCCACATGTCTTAACGTTATCTGGTTTGTGGAACCAAGTCTTGGAATTATCCGAGGTGTTAATGTATTATTTTCTGAGACTATAACTCACAGAATCCTCTAGCCAATATGGCAGTAGCCATGTTGACTGAGGGATTCTGATAATTGTAGTGCAAAGTAATACTTATAGATACTGAATCCAAAGGACATGGATGGAGATGGCGCTTGGACTGAATAATAAAACTACCAGTAATAGCAAAAGATCTTAGACAGGGCTAGACAGGGCTTAAGTGAAGCTTTACAGAAGTTCACCTTCCTGGAAAAAAGACAAACGTGAAGCAGAGAACAGGAAAACTGCATGTATGTCAGCAGATGTTCAATCTGTCTGTTAGCCTGCTGGGCTCAAGGTTGTGTCAGCCTTCCATTCTTCTGAAGTCATTAAAATGAGTTTCCAGCATGTTTGGGGAAAAATGCTAATTAACTTGTGAATGCACCAGACCAGTGATGGTGAACCATGGCACTCCAGCTGTTCTTTAACTTTGATTCCCAGAAGCCCTGATCAGCAGGAGTGCTGACTTGGGCTTCTGGTAACTGAAGTCCAAGAACAGCTGCAGTGCCAAGGTTTCCCATCACTCCCCTACACTCAAAGAGTGCACTAAGCACTATGAGATGGTATATAAGTATAATTGCTATTGCTATTACATTGATTGCAAGCCAATTTGAAGACATGTGGCTGTACCCCAGCAGATATCTTATAATAATAATTTTGTGTCAGAAATTATTCTGGGTTGAAAGGATTTTTTTTTTTTTTTTTTTTTTGCAGAAGAAACTCTGCTCAGGAAATACCCAAATGAGGTGCCTTTCATATCTCCAAGTACTGGGACAGAGATGGGCACTCAATCCATCATTCAGGATCTGGGTCTCGAACTGCTGAATTGCCAACCTTGCAGGTAACAAGGTGAGCTTCTTAACCATTGAGCCACCCCAGGCCCAGATATCTTATGAAAAAGGGATCTTATATCATGTATCTGTCTACTGGGAGTTAAATTCCTCATTGTACTTCCAAGGAGAAGAGGCACCCTTGTGTTGTCATGGGCAAGCTGCGCTGTCTCAGCATGCCATCAGAAGAAGGGAATGGTAGAACCACTTCTGAATACTCTCTACCTAGAAAACTCTGGAAAGAGTCACCATAAGTCAGAACTGACTTGATAGCACTCAGTTATCCCATGTTTTATTTTTTAATTTATTTATTTGATACATTTATATACTGTCCCTCTGGAGAAGTGAGTTCCCACCTCTAGTTGTATACAAGATTAAAACAATACAACAATGAATCAATTAAAAAACAAGAAAGAAAAACACATACAGTAATAATAACATACGTATCCCACAGTAGCAGCTATAAGAATAAATTAGACCTCAAAACTTTGGGTCCACTAGGGTTGATTAGTTAATGGGAGGATGTCCTTAAATACTTGCCTAAATAGGGTTTTCCCCTAATATCTTATAAAAGGCAGCTACGGATGGAGTTTGTCACAGTTCCATGGGCAAGCTGTTCCACAAGGTTTGCGCTGCCACCAAAAAGGCTCTTTTCCTAGTTGTGGTCTTCCTTGCTATTCTCAGTGTTGGATGACTATTTGTGAGGACCTGATGATGTGGCCAGCGGATCTTTGGGAGAGACACTCTGTCAGGTAGCTAGATCCCCAGACGTTTAGGCAGGGGTGGGCAACCTACGCCCTGTGGGTCAGACTCAGCCTGTGGCGGCAAATCATCCAGCCAGTGTTGCCGCCACTGCTGCCAGAAGCAGACACAGAGACATTTTACGGCAGTGTTTAGAGCAGGGGAACCACCAGTCCAGCCCACTCAACTGTCTGAGGGAGCATGACCCGGCCCCTGACTTTAAAAGGTTGGCAACCCCTGGTTTAGGGCTTTGCATGTTAACTTTAACACCGTGTGCCTGACACAGTGTACAACTGGGAGTCAATGTAACCGATCCAAGGTTGGGGTGATATAATCATATACTTTTTTTTACTCCTGATATCAATCTGGCTGCAAAATTCTGGACTCCCTGAAATCTCCTTACAAGGCATAAGGCCAGCCCCACATAGAGAGCATTACAATAGTTATCTGTATACTGTATTGCCCTTAAGATACAGAGACATTGTTTAAATAACTGAATCATATTTGACCATCTAGATGCTGCTGAACTACAATTTCTGTAATGCCTAACTGTTGGCTAGGCTAGCTGAATTGATAGGAAAAGTAGCTTACCCATGTCTGGAAGGACATAAATTGCCCAGACCTAGGCTAAAAAAATAATAATAACATTTTAGAGAGTGAGAAGGTGCTTCCAGGTGGAAAGCTATTAACAATCAAAACACTTTGTATACTTAGTCTTTTTTCCCTCCTCAACTTCACCTCTCCCAGAAGCAAATTGACAGGAGTGTAGATGCCATCTGGACCTTCCATGTAAATGTCACATATGATGCAGGAAAGATTCAGAATAAAACATCTAATGTGAATGCATCTATGTGTGGTGTGTGAAATGTTTAATGGTGTCTCTTTAAGGTTGAATCAAAGCTCAAAAATGCTGACTGAGAATTTCCAAACATTCTGTTCCAAAACAGTAACATTTCAAAGTTTGGGCCCAGTTTCTTCCTCTTCCTTGAAAATGGCTTCTAAAGGAATTGTATGCGAGTTTGTTTGTGATTTGTGTGTGTGTGTGTTTTCCACTCAGACAACTGGCTGCCATCCTGAGAAAGTAGATAACATTGGAGGTGGCTTGTGGTTTTCTACTCATCACTTGTTGCCTATTTCAAATCCAGTGGCTTGCTTCATCCAGTTACATTTGTGGGACAATTCTTGTAATGGTGTAGTGGAGATGATCTCTAGGTGAAAGACCAGTTGATAGCCTCATCTTGACAGGTATTGCTAGCATGAGTTGGGAGCATTCAGCAGCCACCAATACTGTAGAGGAATTAGGAACTGTAAAGTGGACCTCTTGGATGCAGGCTAATGGAGAACAGGGGTTAATGCCTGGTCTTTCTGTTAGGGATTTTACAGAGTTCTATCTTAGCTACACATCCCTTTAAACTGTGTGTGAGAGGAGGGTCTTCAGAAATCCCAGCCAAAATGATCACCAAACTCTAGGACTTTGCTCCTTCTCTTGCCCTCCCTTCCTCTGAACTGCAATTGCTCTCAAACAAATGAAATGTGTGTAATTAATGGGCAAGGGGGCTGGACAGGTCCCACATGAAAGCATTTCCTGGACTTCTCCTTCATTTGCATGGCATCAGAAGCTGTTCAGGAGGTGTGACTTTTCCCACAGGGGAGCCCTCAGCTCCATGGTACAATAAAGGCGGTACTTTGTAACTAGAATTAATTAAAGGGGTTGGGAGGGCCCATGGAGTTGGAGGAGGGTACAGCGGCATGAAGGGAAGATGTTTGAAAGCTGAGCTCTGTGCCATAAACAAGCATGTGGAGCCCATCCATGGAGAGTCAAAACGTCCTACAGGTCATTCCATGAGCATCCATATTTGACAGGTAGCCCTGGCCTTGTGGCTTATCATCAGAGTTTCAGAAACTATAACTACTAGAATCCTAGAGTGGTCAGAGGCTGGAATGATTTGGGAAGTCAAATAAGGTTCCCAAGCTTATAACCCCTCTCCCTTCACAGAGCAAGCAGACCTGGCTGGGATATTTGAAATTGGAGACAATTTTTGAGTTTGTCTGGTAGCAGAGCTTCCATAACCTTCCTGCATCCCAATGGGAGTGATGTGAGCCTTTGCTTGCTTTTAGCTGATGCAGTGATCAGGTTAAAGTGAGCCAACAAGATGCTGAGACATTCCTCAATGGACAGGAGACCTTCAAAGAGATCTTCCAAGGAGAGGTGGGCCAACAGAAACCCAAGAAATAGGGAACACCATGTATGTGCTTTCACTTGATTCCTATATTAAAATTTAAGATTTTGCACAGGCTTCTGTTTATAACAACCACATAAAATCTAAATGACTTTTGAATTTGCACCAACTTTTACAAGGCTAATTTGACTACATTTCATTAATTTCTATGTAGCTTTTTTTTAAATGACCCAAGGCAGCTTGAAAAATACATCAGGATGCTTTTCAAAAGGGAGAAAGTAACTTTTCCAAGCACCAGCATGAGTGAGCAAATGGATAGGTAAAATTATGTAAGTCATCTTATTCTCAGAACTCATCCTAAATTATGGAGTGACCATTCTAAATCATATTAGTGATTGAGAGGAGGGGAAAATGGAGGTACTGTATCTACTTTTATTATGCACTCATTCTGCCTCGTTCACAGACTTTTACAAGAGACTCATAACATCCTATGATTTCCCATTGTTTCTTACAACTTTTTCCTCAGCATGAAACATTGACTAAGGATGAAAAAGTGGAATACCGTATCTCCTCCATAATGCTTTTAGATTAGTAACAATGTTACCGTTCTCTCGATCGCCATAGGATTAAGTGATATTTTATTTAATCTAATATACTTCTGGGCATACACTACATCTCAAACAAATGTTTATGAGCTGTGGAGATCCCAAAGCAAGCCCAAATTATTATACTTTGAAATAAGGCAAAACCTCAATTATTTGTCACTGTAAATGTTCTGCAATGTTTCCAAACAGAGAGGGGAACAGTGCACAAATCAGTGTTCGATATGGAAAACTTTTTTTTACCTTCTATAAGAATAATATTGTAGTGTTAGAACTGTTCAAACAATTCTGGAATTACATTAGAAATTTAAATAAATGGGGGCGGGGAGACAGATCCTAAGCATGGTTAGTTTTTTCTAATACAGGTTATGGGAGGAGAGGCGGCTATAGTATAATGACAGAGTTCTGTGAACAATCCAGCTCTTCTCATCAAAGAAACACTTTGCAAAGAGGCTATTAATTATGCCCAACCAACTGCCACATCCCAAGATTGTGGGATTCAGTCACAAGTAGAACATAAAGCTAGATTTTTTTTTAAAAAAAAATCGCTTGCAGCTGTCCTTTATATTACTGCCTAAACAGTACTACACATAAAGAAGCACAGGACAATATGATATTCTAGTGACTGAATGTAACAAAGCAGAAGTCTTTGATTTTATGCTGACTTACCCAGGGTGACCCATAAAACATTCTTCCCAAGGATGACCCATAAAATATCCTTTCATTGTGTAAAGCAGATGAGATCTGTTTGCAGAAGCTTTTGTTTTTGTCATCCTATTTCATTTCAACAATCAAGATTCCTGCAGCTTTCTTCATCAATGTGGTGTGGCTTGGCCTGATGTGAAAACATCAGATCTATCTTGTCAAATCACTGTATGGTTCTCATTCAATCTCTACTCTACTCTACTCTACTCTACTCTACTCTACTCTACTCTACTCTGCTCTGCTCTGCTCTGCTCTGCTCTGCTCTACTCTACTCTACTCTACTGGGAAATTACAGATGCTTCCAGATGAAGCATTTGTAGGACACTTAGGCTGTTGCCTCATTAATGGAAATTAACTGAAATTCAGATGATGTCATCTTCAAGTTAGAATCCTCTTCTGTTTTCTCTTTCCTTCTTCCTTCTATTGTTCTTATCCAGAAAATACAATTGCTCTGAGAGGAAATACAGAATAGCTGCACAACACCTTTGGTGGGACAATGCTAGAAGTCCTCTTTTGGAGGTATTCTAATGAATAAGAAAAGCCAGGCCCCAGACTTCCTTACCATCCTGGGCCTGAGCTCACAATATTTTCATATGCAATTGAAAAGAATGAAGGAGATTAACTTTGCCCTCCCTCCTAAGAACTGTTCACAATATGTAACAAAAAAATTATATCCCAATAAACACCTATTGAGCTTTCATAACAAACTGGGAAATAAAATAAAAAGTATTATCTTAACCCAAATATATGTGACAGTTCAATCTTGTAGGAAGTGATAATATAAATCAATCAATCAATCGTTAATATCAACACAACTGGATTGAAAGATGGATAAATATCATAGTGCAACCAAATGCATTTAAACAAAATCTTCATCAAGATTTTAGTTAGCATTAGGACTTTACTGATCTGAGCCTCTGTACTAGGTGAAATTGTCCAGAATTGTCCCTTTAATATGTCAACTGTTAACACTGGTAGGAAAAAAAGATATTTTTGGTTGCTGTCTATATGTTTTGGAACTATCTTCTTGAATACTTCTGAAAAATAACATGTCGACTGGGATCCAGTTGAGGAAATAAGGTACAATTATTTCAATGGACCCTCAAATTTTCTTAAACTGTTATAATAATAATAAATAAATTTCATCATTATATGTTGAATAATTGTGCGGTGAAATATTATGTGGTGAAGTATATAAATTGGAAATGTTTAGATGGTTTGTCGTCATTCTTAATTCTAGCTACATTCTTGCTACTTTGGTAAATTATTTTGGTATTACATTATTATATTTTATAATATGTGTATTTTAGGAAGTAGCATTCTCTGAGTGCCTTTGGGTAGAGGTATGGAATCAGGACACAATAAGCACCAGTTTAATTGTATTCTGCATTATTCAGGTCACAACAAATGATAGCAACAAGTTAAAAGAGCACCAGGAAGGTAAGTCATCTAGAAAGTAGTTCCCAGAAGGAAAAGCTGAAAATCCTGGAGGTCTTTAACCTAGATAAGATCATAAACAGAAGACATAGAGTCTTCAAAAATATGAACAATTGTCCAGCAGAAGATGGAGGAGATATGTTTTTATTGCTCCAGAAGGAAGCAATGAAAATGAATGAAAATTGCAAAAAAAACAAAAAACAAACCACCTTTTTTTAAGCATTAGGGGAACATTCCTAGGAGGGATTGCTGTTCAGCAGTAGAACAAAATGACTTGAAAACTGGTGAGTTCTCCTTGCTGGAAATATAGATGTTTGAGTTAGATGACTATCCATCAAGGATACAGCAATGGGTTAGGCTAGATCAGGGATTCTCAACCTCCAGCCCCCGAGCCAGTTGTGGCCTGCGGCACCACTCCATGTGGCCCATCACCGCCTCCACCACATGAGGAAGTGTCATCTAGTGGAGGAAGGGCAAACTAGCCATCCAGCCCCTGAAATTGTCTTAGGTACTTCAAAAGGTTGAGAACTCCTGGGCTAGATGATCTCAAAGATCCCTTCTAATTCTTATGGATTTTCTTATTATAAGAGTTGCTTGTCTAAGAAGTTCTAATGGGTTTCTTTATTTTGTAGGGCCTAAACAATCTATTATTTAAAGCTGCCAAGTTTCATGGATCTGCTAAGGTTCTCTGGGTCTCTAGGTAGGGAGAGAAATCTCAGTGTGAATTGTGTAGGAGGAGGAGGAGAGGAAAATATTTTCTTCAATGAAATGCCATTAAAACCTGAATGCCAGTCACTACCTACTCCATGCAGGCAGCTGGATTCACTGGCTCAGTGCAAAGGTATTTGTACATATGCTGCTCTTGCTGAACAGCAACTTACAAGAAGGCAAGCAGCACGAAGACGGGACCTGGAAGTGACCGGGGAAGTATGTGTACTTGGGACCACTGTCCCACCTGAAGCAAAGAAGCAAATGTCATTCTAGCATCATGATATGTGAATCCTCTCTTTGCAGAAGCCTTACTGGCAGCAGCACTACACAATGTGGGGGGAATTGAGGCAACGTGGACCTGGGTCACTGTATTACTTGGCTAGTAGACTTTACTCATATTCTGGTCATTTTATCTGGATAATCTTCCCTGAGTCAGCTGCCCCAAAATCAGCTCCAACTTTTCTTCCAACTCTTGCCTGCTCTGCCTCTGTGACATCACAAGGTCCAAGTCTTATGTCACCAATGTTAGCGCTGAAATCTCAGGAAATCCTGCTGCAGAGCTGACCAGCGTATATCTACTACAGTATCAAGATCTTCCACCATCTGAAGAGAATAAGATGGTGCTCCTTTTCCATTCCATATATAAAAGCCAGCTGAAGGTCAGGTGACTGATTAAGGCAAGTGTGTGTTTTGAGGCATGCAAATATTTTACTGCCCTGAGCCAGAGAAGCCGACGTGTCAACAAAGTCATGCGGTCTCTCATTTAACCAAACTCAAACTGTGAGCCCCAAAATTAGCTAAAATGAATTATTAAACAATTTTCCCTTGACAAAATAAGCATGCAGTTAATGAAGCTTGAATAATAATTTTAAGATCATAGTGTGGCCTGGAGGCTCTCTGGTCGTGCCATCTAGAAGGAGAAGCCTTTTCTGTGCCTGCTCTGGTCCTATGGAACTTCCTGCCAAGTGAGTTGCGCCTCCAGACAGAGCTGCTGCCCTTTAGAAAGGTGGTAAAGACCTGGCTGGCGGGGCATGTGTAAGGTGCGGGCCAGATGGTCAGTTTGGCCGGCTGGCTCTTTTGAATAACCCTCACCTCTTTCCCTGAGATTTTTAACTTTTTAACCCTTTTAACTTTTTAATTTTTTAAACCTTTTAATGAAATCAATGTGTTTTAACTGTGTTTTTAATTTTGTAATCCGCCCTGAGTCTTTGGATGAGGGCAGGATATAAATGTGATAAAATAAATAAATATAATAATAACAAAGCCATTTTTATGAGAAGACAGTTACAGAAAAAGTACTGAGTCATTTATCTAAGAGGAACAGACTTGTGTGACTGTACATTTCTGAACATTCTAATTGAATGTCAAGATAGAATATGAAATGCCTTCTGCCCCTCGGCCCCAACCTGGGCTGAGAACACGTGTATAGTTTGTCAAAAAGTATATAAGTCTGATTGAATTGTTAATAGGGGGTTATTGCATCTATATGGAACCAAGCATCACAAAAGCATATGTTATTTTTATATTTTGCTGATAAAATCTTTCTTTCAAAACCTCTCTGGCTGTTTCATTTATGTTTAAAGAAACTTATAAACTGATCACTTTTAAATAGAGTTTACAGATGACAAAACTAAAAGCAGGCTACATTCTTTGAGTTGCAGATGGATACAAGACCCTCTTAGAATAATCAAGCCAGCCCCTTCCTCATAAGGACACATTGCTTCTTGATATCAAATCAGCATCTTGTCTAGCTAGGCCCTGAACTGACCACTGAGTCTTTCTTCAACATAGTTAGTGGTTCAATATCCTTCAGGGTTCATGCAGTGGTGGGATTCAGAAATTTTTACTACCTGTACCTACTCTGTGGGCGTGGTATGGTGGGCGTGGCCAGGGGGGAAGCCCTGCATTGCACCCGAATTAGGACTACTTTATTTCAAAACTTGGCTGGGCAGAGGGGCCAGCCAGAATTTCTGCTACTGGTTCTGGCAAACTGGGGTGAACCTGCTGAATCCCACCACTGGGTGCACGTGCCTTGTTTTGCCACATAATGTGGAAATTAGAAAGATTATGGATTATTCAGTCCTTCACTCTGTTTTGATCGCGTCTTAGCTGTTTCAGCTTGTTTTAAACTGATGTAATGTATTGGTTACCTTCAATGTGATTTCTACTGATTGCAGCATCCACCAAGATCTTATTCCTGATCAAATAGGTATATAATAGGAGGGGTACTTCTGATTCCAATAGTGGCCTACTAGATGTTACTTGCAAATCTGCAAGAGCAATATACAACAGATCTCACCCAACATTATCCTATCAGTAAGTGGCATTCACTGTTGTACCTACTCTTCAGCACATATCCTAAAAGACAGGAATGCTGAGGAGAGATGAAGAACAGAAAGGCCCATTTGCTTTGGTCCTTACAAAGCCAAGGACACTCTTCTTCAGCCCCTGGGTATATCCTGTCCTAATACTCACTAAAGCATATGCCCACCTCAGTGATAAATAGATCATTGTAAGGGGCAGTGATCTTATCTTCATCCTTCTGAGTTCAGTGAAATGAGTACCCAGCATGGTGGGGGCAATATGCTAATTAACTTGTGCACTGCCCAGAGAGGGCACTAAGGGCTAAGGGGAGGCATATAAGTATGAATGCTTTGATTATCTTCCTAGGCCTCATAAGCTATATGGCCAGCTCTGACAATACTTATCAGTAGACCCAACCTTTCACACTCTAATCCTCTTTGAAAGTAACACCAGTTTTGTATCTTCACAATCCAATCTATGCAGTGAACTCCAAAAGTTAATAATGTATTGTGGCAACATTGACTGGCTTGTAGCACAACTCCTTTAACAGCAAAGCTCTGTGCATATTTACCTGGTTTTGCAGATGAAACGGAAAAATACCCCTGAATTTAATGGGACTCACTCCCAAACATGGGGCCATGGGATTGCAATCTATTCTATGGCAGTAGAAGCTAGTAAGGTTTTGTCAATATTCTTCAAAATGTGGGGAATAAACCCATTGACCTTTTCAATTATTGAAGACAAAATGCTTTCAACTTGAAATGAACACAATTTTATCAAAATCATTTCGTTCAGATTCCAGTGAGAGTCCTTAGCAATGAATATTTACCCAACCTCAGCATTTCAAAACTTTCTTGTCATAGCAGTGCTTGCTATCTTTCAAAAGCTATTAAGACTATGAAGAGTGTTAGAAGTCTTGAAAAATATCTCCACTCAAGCCAGACAATTAAATTGTTAAAATGCCCACAAGAAACACAACTCTGAAGTTCCAAACAGCTGTTGTGATGACCTATCTCTGGAGAACAAATCCAAGGTGCAAAGCCTTAAAGGATTCACAGCCTGGGGGGCTATTTCCTCACCCCTGTTTACAGATATTCTCCTCTCAGTCCTCATTTTCCACTCCTGGAAAATTCCTGTCCTTGCTGGAAATCACACAGCCAGAGAGCAAGCTTCATTTGTACTAGCAGAATTTTTTTAATGCACATATTAAATAAATATGACCAACCATTTCATATTTAAATCTGTATACAGTAAAACTGAAGGAGACAAAGACTCCTAGAAGATCATGTCTTATGTGATAGCAAGATAGCTCACATGCTTCATATACTGTTTTCCTGAAAAGAAAAAGCTGTATGGTCCATGGACAAAATCCAAAATTGGGAGTTGGTAACATTTTTATTGGACCAGTAGACTATCACTAAAAAGTGAGGTTTTAAGTCAAAAAAATAGGCTATTCACCCTTTTTGTTTTGTTTTAAGTACAATTTCCTTCTGTTGCTTTAAATATTTATTTATTTATTGCAAATCAAATCAAATCTTTATTAATGTCCAAGACCAGCATAGTTCTTTTTTGCAAACAAATATTTTCCAATCTTTCCAACAGGATCTTTCACTTTCTCCCTTACTCTCCTTCTTAGACCCTCCCTCTCTCTCTTAGACTCATAAGACAAGCCTTCGACAGTGCCCATTTTACAGATGATGCCACTGCAGCCCATTATAAGCTTTGTGCAGCTGGATCTATTCTGCTATGCCCACACCTTGCAGAGAAATAGACTGAGATGGAATGAATAAGCAAACAACCGATAATTTCAATTGGATTAAAAACCAATCTCAGAACTTTACATCTAGCCATGGTAAAAATAAGGTAACAGAAGATGATGGCTGATTGGCCCTTTGTGATGGCCAGTGATGAGTTTCCTGAAAAGATCGTAAGAACAAGGGGTGACCTGTAAGCAAAGGTGCATTCTCTATGCTGGCATGGCCACAAGTTGCATCTCTCATCAGGAGGATTTGGACTACAGGGTTCCAGACTGCTACCATCCTGCCTAGTGGGAGCATCAAGGCAGCCCTTACATTGGGCAGAGTGAGGCAGCAGGCTGATACGAAAGAACAGCAATTAATCCATTCAGGAAAAAATTCTGCAAACTGAGCCACTATTTTCTATGGATTTCCTTTTGTTACGTGATTTTTATGTTAACCGAGCCGTTTGTTAACCGAGGTTCCACTGTATATTATGACTTGGTTCTTATACTCCAGTGAAAAAGAGAAGTGCCTGTGGGATTTTCTTCCCAGCTGTGAAAATTATTTGGCTGGCCCAGATTACTATGAACTCTGACTTTGGGAATCAGGGGCACAAATGGTTTTTCTGCCTCAGAAAGGAAAATGTGTGAAGTCAGCCTCAAAGAGCATGGCTTCCTTTCTCCCTAGTGACAAAAGCACACTTCAGCTTTTCTGCATTTAGAGTGTGCTCAGGAATTCTGCTTAGCTTCGGGGGGGGGGGGAGTGTCTTAGAAACTGAGGTGTAATGGGGAAAATGTAAGCATGAATTCAGTGACACTTTATTGTCAAAACAAATGATACAAAAATGGCTACAGCAATTTTATAGGAAAAATGCAGACCTCTGGACACATGATTACCTTTGACAGGACAAACAAAGTAAAACTAATGCTCTCCTCTTGGTACCATCCACAGCTTGGCAAAGTTACTTTGGGGGTTACAACTCCCAGAATTCTAGGCTCTATATTTTGAAGAGCCAGGGATGTAAAAATGTTTTCTATACTTTGGTACTACCTCGACAATGGCAGCCACTTTTCCTTCTTTCTTATTCCAAAAGTGAAATGACACCTGCAAATCACCCCTACGGAGTGTCCAAAAATTTCAAAAGGGCTCATACAAATCCACCGTCAAGCAGCTCTGCCATTTGAAAATAACTGGGAAGAGATCTAAGGAAATACAGGAGAGTTTTACAAATGCTCCTGGTGCATTGTATTCCATTAAACTATTAGTTTTGTATGAGGTAGACACTTGATTCCAAATTTATCTATATATTTGGAGAGGGCATAGACTATGTTTACCCCAAATCAACTACCTCCTACCCACCCCCTTCCCCTATTAAAAGCAATCTATTAAAACACAACATGTACTCCCCAATGGACTCAAAATGTTTCTAAGTGAAGAGCATTCCCCCACGAGTCTTTGAGCACTACATCACTTCTTTTTTTAAAAAAAGCAATAAACACTGGAATACAAAAATAGAACCTCTTTTCTTTTGTTTTTTTAAAAAAACAAAACAATTATAAACAACTAGGTCAAGTTTTTTTTTTTGTTTCCTTCCCCTCCTCTTCTTCCATATTCCCCCTTTTCAATTATCATAGGTAAGTCTCTAGTCATTGTCTATTGTGGAAGTTTCTACACAGCGTCCTTCGAGGAAGGGAAAGGAAGGCAGGCCTGAGTGGGTCAAGGAGTTGGTTTAGGGCTTGAGTTCCGAGTCCTTTTACTCCTCCGGTTGAAAGGGTAATTGAGAAATTCAAAGCGTCTGTGGGGCTCTGTCGTTTGGTGGCCCTTGGGAAGCCTCTTCATGAAGTGCACCTCACGTTGATGTTGACGAGTCTTGGAGCCTTTGCGGGGGCGCCCCTTTCGGGTGAAAGCCATGTACCACCCTTCGTACTTGGCATTCTGCAGTGCTGTGTAGTTGTTCTCCAACACAATCTCTGTAAAGACACAGTCCTTGCCTTTGCCGTTGCTCTGCAGATTGGAACAAGACAAGCAAGTGTGTTTAAAATGGGTTATGTTGACTATGCAAGCAGTCTTAACAAAGATTAATTGAATATTAGCACATCTTATTCATGCCCCATTCTCTGCCACTCTGTGCAATCCATTAAGAGTCAAGGCATCAAATTCAAATTTGAGGAAACATGACATAGCACCGGGAGATGTGTTTCGCAGCAGTGGTAATAAATCTCATTTGGTTCTCTAAGTTTTTTCAGACATCTCGGACTCTTTGGAAGCCAAGAATGCCTTCTCATATGGTATCTCTGCCTCCACACATCTACCTGTTTTACCTAACTGTTTATTGGCTGATAAAGTTGTGTCAGTCTAGAGTGCAACATTTACTATCTTGATGGGTAGACTTAAAGTGATAGAGAAGATAGCACCTCCTAAAGGTGCAAAGTATCCTTAGTCTTTATGAGAAAACCTGCCAGACCTGAGATATTGCTAATAGGTGCCATTTTGTTTGAATACACCCAAGCTCATTAGAGATTCCAATGGAGCTGCATGGGAGCCCATATTCAACTCCATCCTGACACTTTGCACCAACTAACAAATCCACAGGGGAGCCAAGAGGAAATGTGAACTCCTAGGTTCCCACTTTATACCAGGGAAAGAGATTAAGACAAGCTACCAAATGGATGGGCAAAGAATATTGGATGGTTTTGGATGAAAAATGTTCCCTTGCAAAGATTTTTGCAGCTGTAAGTAGAGTATGATCCATACAGGAGGCAACATATACTTCAGCTCATGCACTGCAAGGAAGCATGGGACCAGCTATTGCTGTGGTGTAACAAAAATACCCTACACTTCTAAGTGAATACCTGTAGTAAAAGCCCATTCATCTTGAGAAACGAAAGCAAAATTAATTTATACCTAAAAAGCACAAAATCAAACAATTCCTCTCCCCCACCCACCCCGGTTCTAATCTAGAACAATCCAAAGATTTTGCACTCAATGTAAAAGCAAAAAGACATGAGTGGACACCAAGATTGAAAAAGATAGCTGGGTTTGCAGAAGGTCATATAACTAATTACCTAGTGGTAATTCAGTACCTCCAGAGAAAACAGCAATGGTATTGCTGATTATCATTAATATACTATACTCGATTTCATCCAATTTTAGAAATTAAGCATGGTTCAGCCTGGTTAGGACTTGGATAGGAAATCACAGTGCTCTCCAAGTGAGATCAGGGCAGTATCCTACCTGGAACTATGAAAATACATTTAGCAATACTCTTTGGACAGTTCACAAGGTAATTCGCATTTTTGCTCTCTTCATGCTGGGTACTCATTTTGCCAACTTTGGAAGGAGAGAAGACTGAGTTAGTGAACCGCCCAGAGAGTGCACTAAGCACCATGGCGCACTACATAAGTGTGGTTGCTTTGCTTTTAAACCTGTAGGAATCAAACTTAGATTATGAGCAGAGCTTTGGCTGTAGTACTGCAGTTTAACCACTGTGCCACGAAACAGTGAAAACAGAACTCTCATTTCCACTGAGAATTCAAATGACAGATAAGCCAATGCTCTGACTCAGTATAAAGCAACTTTCTGTCACATTATGCAAAACAAGATTAATGTTTCCACATATGTACAGAATCTTAGATTATTCAACTATATAATTCAGTGTTATCTCCAACAGCCTTTTCCAATCTGACACTCTCTGGATGCATGGAGTACAAAGACTACAGCTCACACCAGCTGGGGATGATGGGATCCATAGCTCAATGCATCAAGAAGGTGCCAGGTTGCCTGCAAAGCATCTCTCATTGAACTATGCCCTTTCCCCTCCTTTGTAACTTGGCTTTCTCCAAGGGAGGTAGATTAGTATTTGGTGCAGCTGTGCCTCAGATTTAAAACTCTATGGAAATGGTGCAAGTTTCAACTCACAGAATGAAGTGAACAATGTGCATGCATCTGTCTAGGCCATTGGAGAGGGTGGGTGGGCTGGGCGAAGGAGGGGAAGCAGCACGCCTTTGTGGCATGAAGAGGAAGACTGCAAGGCCAGAGGGATGGACAAAGAAATTTGGAAGGCACAGAAGAGCAGAGAGAGAGAAAACAGGACATAAAGCTCTGTCCTGCTTTTAACACAACTGAGCTGTATTCCAGACCTTAACTTTCTTAACCCAGAAAATAGGATTGATGCAGTAAGAGTCTTCCTTAGACGCTGAGACAGAAACACGATGAAAAAAATATGCACAGACTCAGCGCATGCACTTCCTGCTCTAAAACCAAAAGTCTGATCAGGGACACTGAAGATGCATCCCACAGAGGGAAAAGAAAGAAGAGCATTAACCAAGAAGAGTGTGTGTTTACTGGGACAGATTTTGCAAAAGAAACACTCCAGGGGCTGAAGGGTCCCAAGAGGCACACAATCTTACAGCATCACACTGGGCATTATTACTCTGCTTTGGTGACTGGAGTCTCCTCTAGAGTAAAGGAAAAGCACACTCCCCCTTAACATTAAACAGCTGCCTCTTTGCCACTGGCTGTTAGCAAAACACACACAACACAAAAGGAAGCACAAACAAGTAGTTTCAGGACCTGTATAGGACAAGCAAACTTGCAGAGATCTGCTTATTTCGGTCAACTTCTCATTGTTCAATAGCAGGGCATTCAAGATCAAGATCTCCTACTTTAAGGATATTTTGGAAGCCAGGGACTATTCGGGTGAAGTGCCAGCAAAAAGGATTTAAATCTTTTCTCCATGTCTGGACAGATTTCAAAACTGTTCATTGCCTTGATATGCTAGGATTGGAAAAGTGGTATTGGAGAAAGAGTTAAAACCTCTCCAGAGTGCCACTTAATTTATTTCTATAAGTGATATTTCACTCAATTTCTATCCTTTAAATTCCACCAGCTCAAAGCAGTGTACATGGCTCTCACCTCCCCATTTTATCTTGACAACAACCCTCTGAGGTCGGCCAAGGTGGAATATATGAGAAGCCCAAGGTTACCCAGTATTTCAAGCATGAATAGGGATTTGAACCAGACCTCCTGAGACCTACTCCAAAACTTTAACCAGTAAACCAAATTGGCTGCACATTCACTGCTGCCACTTGGAGAAAAAATGTGGCTGTCTTGAACTTTGGTTGGCTTTGGTTATCATGAAAGAAGAAAAACTGTTTGCCATTTAACTTGCTGTTTTGGTAATTTTACTCCCAGGAAGATGCATTCTGGAGGAGTCAAAACAGCTCTGAATTCTTTAAAAAGGTGAACAGAGGGACAAAAGATGCCAAGGACTATGCCTTGTACACTATTCTTGGTCCCATCTCTTGTGGGGGCTTTTACAGGTTAGAAACACAACAGGAGATCCTGAGTACTGATCAGTTGTTCCATATCCAGCATGAATTCTAGTCATAAGATGGATCAAGGATCAGAACATTTTTCTTTTTGGGATCACAGTGTCCAGAATCCCTCAGTTAGAGCTGGCTAGAGAAGTCAGAGTATCATGGTCCAGAAAAAAAAGGGAATGTTTCTAAGCACTGGCCAAGGACCTACACAAGGCATGGGTCTTTGTTTCTTCTTAAACAGTCCTGACATGTTCCCCCTGCAGCCTAAATTCTGACATTTCTCCAGAAACTGCCCAGAAAAATCCAAGTTCATTTTTGCAGATGTTATTGCTAAGTACACATTATTCTACTACTATGCTGTTCCTTACCCCAAGATACTTCATATTACCATACCGGGAAGCAGGTGTAAAGACCATGTGACCCTCCAGATGTTGCTGGACTGCATCATCCATCTGCCAAATAGCTGTCATAGGCAATAATGGTTGCGGGTGAGTTTTTGCAGCTCTGGAGTCACACATTCCCCAACCCTCCGCTATGGTTAAATCAAGCCCTTTATTATACTTTGTAAAGTCAAGCATGTCTTGTTTCTCTTGGTGGCAAAGAAACAAGCAGCATTTTGCAAAGTCTGTTTGCAAAAAACCTTTGACCTATGACTTTTCAGGGCCAGCTTATATAAATTGTGCAGAATCAAATAGAAAACCTGTCCCTAAACTGTATTATGTTTCCCTGCAGATAGAAAACAGTGTGATCTGAATGTTCTGTAACTGACAGTAAGCAACTCATCAGGAAGAAACCTAAGAGTGATTGTAAAAATGAGCTGAATTTTGCACTGTAGCGGCTTAGAGCCATTGAAATGACTGGATTTTTAAAAAGTAACAATTGACTTAAGTCATATTTCAGTGTCTGTACTGTAGGTACAACAAATATTGGATTTAGGTCCATCTTTACTCCAACATATACATCATTAAGTTTAGGAAGACTTATACTCCCTAGAAAGGCTGCTCAGGATCCCAGCATTTCATTTTTTTTAATGCAGCAGGAAAGAAAATGTTAGGGCAGAAATTTTATTTCCTCTAAGTTAGCACAGTATGATGTAAAACAAAACAAAACAAAAAAGCAACACAGAGGAAATGTGGAGAAATTATCCCAATCTAATTGCTACCCCCTCGACTGCTTGGCTCCCCAAACACAGACTATCACTTTATTTATTTGTTTGTTTATTTATATTCCTATACCACCCACCTGGGATATTTCCCCACTCTGGGCAGTTTGCAATAGTTAAAAACCAGAAATATACAAGCAACAGCAATGGATGGAATCCAGAGGGTGGCATAGTCCACATTGTATGAATAAATTCACTTCAAAATTCACTTCATTTAAAGTAGAAAAGGGCATCTTTACTTATAGTCTTTACTTACACTCACATCTTTACTTACACTCACATCTTTACTTACACTCACATAGTTACAGTCAGAAGAAAAATAGGAAAAATAGAATCTCCAGCATGCAGAAAAAACCTCCATGCTTGTTGCTTGGTTGGAGGCCAGAAAAAAAGGGGGCTATCAACAAAACAGTGGAAGCACCAACCAAAAAAAACAAACAAACAGGAAGGGGGGGTTGACTTAAATGCCACAGTTCGGAAAAGAACTTTACCAATCAAATAAGTGGCAAAGAACAATTGCATTAGGCTGCAAATCCCCCACCTCCCGATACCCTATTTTACTGCATGCAAGATTGTTATTACTTCAACAAATAATCCCCTTAACATCATGCTTGGGAACATCCTAATAGCCCTAAGTTATGTTGCTAGGAACAGTATATATCCCATAGATGAATACATTTTAAAAAGACAAATAACATGTTTAAGGACTACTAGGATTGGTCTTTAAGGGAATCTTAGTAAAGGTAAAGGTCACCCTTGCTTGAAAGCCAGTAGTATCTGACTCTAGGGTTCAGTGCTCATTTCTGTTTATAGTCAAAGAGCCAGTGCTGTCCGCAT
Organism: Furcifer pardalis; assembly: GCA_030440675.1. NCBI lineage: Eukaryota > Metazoa > Chordata > Lepidosauria > Squamata > Chamaeleonidae > Furcifer > Furcifer pardalis. Next base: position 241,935,661 of record CP126890.1, read on the forward strand.
CTACAAATGTTTCCGTGGACATGTGGCAGGCATGCCTCAACACCAGAGTGCATGGAACACTGTTTACCTTCCCACTGAATTGGTCCCTATTTATCTACTTGCAATTTGTTGCTTTCGAACTGCTAGGCTGGTAGGAGCTGGGACAGAAATGGGAGCTCACTCCATCATGCATTACCTGGGAATCAAACTCCAACCTTCCAGTCAGCGAGTTCAGCATCTTAACCACTTGAGCCACCACAGTTCCAGAGGAATCTTACCTTGAGACAATATCCTAGTCCTAATTTAAAACACCGTACCAGAACACCGTATATGCCTCATGAAAATTCTGTACAAGAGTCAAGAAGCAACAGTTAGGCCAGAATATGGAATGATGGAGTGGTTTGGAATAGGAAAAGGAATAAGACAAGGCTGCATTTTGTCACCCTGCTTATTCAACTTATACACAGAGCACATAATACGCAATGCAGGGAAGGAGAAATCACAATTTGGGATCAAAATTGCTGGGAGAAACATCAACAACTTGAGATATGCAGATGATACCACCCTAATGGCAGAAAGTGAGGAGGACCTAAAGAAGCTCCTGATTAGGTTGAAAGAAGAAAGTGCAAAAGCTGGGTTGAGACTCAATATAAAGAAAACCAAGATCATGGCAACAGGCCCCATCAGTCCCTGGAAAATAGATGGAGAAGAAGTAGAAGCAGTGACAGATTTTACTTATTTAGGATCAAAGATCACTGCAGATGGTGATTGCAGCAATGAAATAAAAAGGTGACTGTTTCTTGGGAGATAAGCTATGAGAAACCTGGGGAACATAGTGAGAAGTAGAGACATCACCTTGCAAACAAAAATTCGTATAGTTAAAGCAATGGTATTCCCGGTGGCAATGTATGGTTGTGAGAGCTGGACCATTAGGAAAGCTGAGCGCAGAAAAATAGATGCCTTTGAGATGTGGTGTTGGAGGAGAGTTTTGAGAGTCCCCTGGACAGCAAGGAGAACAAATAGGTCAATCTTAGAAGAAATCAACCCTGACTGCTCCTTAGAAGGTCAAATAGTAAAGATGAAGCCAAAGTAATTTGGACATCAAATGAGAAGGGAGGGATCACTTGAGAAAGCCTTGATGCTGGGAAAGGTGGAGGGCAGAAGAAGAAGGGGGCAGCCAAAAATGAGATGGCTAGATGGTATTGTAGATGTAATGGGCACAGAGCTGGGCGGATTGAGGAGGATGGTGGAGAACAGGGGTGCCTGGAGGGCAATGGTCCATAAGGTTGCAAAGGATTGGAATCGACTGTGCGACTGAACAACAACAATTTAAAACAACCTATTAAAAAAATCATGCAAGGTGAAAGATTCCAAACAGGTGAACACTAAAGACTAAACATCATGACAGACAAAGGAGATGTTTGTTGACAACTATATTTATACAAAATGGAAATGACAAGGAGATTTTCCATGCCAGTTTCCTATTTTCCCTCCTGCCTTCCCTCTATTTTGTAGGGACCTGGTGATGCAGTGGTTAAACTACTGTACTGCAACCAAAACATTGTGAGTTTGATCCTGATGGGAATCAAGGTTGACTCAGACTTCTATCCTTCCAAGGTTGGTAAACTGAGTACCCAGCATGTTGTGAACCACCCAGAGAGTGAACTAAGCGCTATAGGGCAGTATAGAAATGTTATTGCTATGTAGTATTAGTGTGTAGTTAACATGCAAATCAGTACAGCAACAATGGCGTACCATGGGTTTCAGCCGCCCGGGACCCAGGATGTGGGTTTCAGCTGCCCGAGGCATAAGCCAAATTTACCGCCTACTGGGCGGGGCCCAAGATGCCCGTCCCCGCAGCAGCTTCTAGGGCTTCTGGGAATTGAAGTCCAAGAACACCCATACAACCAAGTGTCATTTTGCTACCCCCAAAAAGTGCCGCCCGGGGCGCGTCCCCCCTGGGCTATGCCACTGCACAGCAATATGTGTGGCCAAGGGATTATTATATGTGTATTTTGTTATCCCTAAAGTCATACAGTAAGTGTTTGGATTTCCCTCACAGCCAACCTTGGTTTTTTAAAAAATATGTCAGTGGTTTAATAAAAGTATTTAAAAGTAAATTTAAGAAAAGTAAATAACATCATCTTGCTGGTGGAAAGCAGCAATGACTTGAAAGAAATTTAAAGGAAAGTGAAAGAAGAAAGCATCAAAGCAGGATTGCAACTGAATATTAAGAAGACAAAAATCATTACTACAGAAGAAGTACACAACTTTAATGATGGCACTGAAGAAACTGAAACAGTGTAAGGTTTTGTATATCTTGATTCAATCATCAATCCAAACGGAGACTGTAACCAAAAAATCAGAAGAGACTCAAGAGAAGCAACAAAGCAATTAGAAGAGATCATCATGTGTAAAGGATGTGTCAATGGAGATCAAGCCAAGATCACGCACCCTCTTGTATTCCTGATCACAATGTATGGGTGTGAAAGCTGGACCATAAAGAAAGCTGAGGAGTTGTGAGGGATGATTCATTTGGTGCTGGAGGAAAGTGTTGCAGATTATGGACTGCCAGTAAGACAAGCAAATGAGTCCTAGAGCAAATCAAGCCTGAACTCTTTTTTGTAGGCAAAATTCATGAAATTGAGGGTATCATATTTCAGGCATATCATGTGAAGGCCCGTCTCTGACCCAGCTCCTGCCAACCTTGCATTTCGAAAGCAAGAAATTGCAAGTAGATAAACAGGGACCACTTTGGTGGGAAAAGATCTTGGGGACATGATAGGAGCCTAATTCAGGCATCCCTTGAGTGGAGTTCCTCCAGCAAAAAAATCCTTTCAACCCAGAAAAGAACCGTTGTGTGTTTCTGACACAATTTTAAAAAAAAAATGAGAAGGCAAGATTATCTGGGAAAAAAAACACAATAATACTGGGGGAAATGGAAGGCATCTGAAAATGAGGCAAAACAAAAATAAAATGGATTGATTTATTAAAGGAAACCACAGCCTTGAGTTTACAAGAGTTAAGCAAAGTTTTTGTGTACAGGACTTTCGGAGATCACTCATCCACAGGTTCGCCATAAGGCGAGGGCAATTTGATCGCATGTAACAGCAGCAATGAAAGTATTAGCCATCTTTGTGGGTTTTTTTTAAAAAAATATATGCACTGTGTGACCTCAGTAGATAGAGTGGGAGCATTTGGTGGCAGATGCAAAAAAAAAAAAAATTAATTCTGCTCTCTTTAGTGACCAGAATTCTCCACCCCCCTTGCAGGAGACAAGAGGAGGGACCCAACCCTTATGCCACAAAAATTATTAGTGTTCAAGATGCTACAAGACTCTTAAGTTTTGCTGTGACATGCTGACACGGCTACCCTCATGGGAAAACCTGGAGGAGGATAGTGAGTAGAAAATTACCTATACTCTCTATAGAATTTCATTTCACATTTTTAAAAATAAATGGCATTTCCCACTAAAACTGACTTTTTATTTCTCAAGTTAACAGAACTGAGGGAAATACTTTTTTTCCTTTTTCTTTCCCCTGCCTTTCATTCTCCGTACTACTGGCCATTTTGGCTGGTGGATTCTGAGAACTGCGGTCCAAAAAAGAAGATTTTCCCATCTAGATTATCCTAAAAACATTCCCCAGATTTTGGCCCAATATGGTAACAGCCTTATATGGAAAGTGGCAGAGAAGGGTTAGCTGACTGATTGCTTCACTGGTTGATCAATTGTATGTATTTGCATTTCTATTCTTTTAGTTTTAGAGTTCTTTATTTCCTTGCTTACAGTCACTTAAATTATGCAAAAAAAAAAAGTAGCATGGACTTCTTTCGCATCTTCTCTGCAGAACATATGGAAGATCCTATGGATGTTTAACTCAGAGACAAACCTGGTTGAGTTTAGCAGATGAGCCTTTGTTCCTCTGTCAAAGTGGAGATGGGAAGACATTGATAGGGTACATGAAATTGTACTTCAGCCAATAGCAAGGCTGGCCCAAGACATTTTGCTGCTGGAAGTGTACCACCAAATGGTGCTTTCTCCTTATTTGTTTATGTGCACAGTTTCCAAGGCTAGCTAAGTTGTTTTGCAACATGAGACAGAAAATTCCATATGCACCTCTCTCCAATTCTAGCGACTTTTTGGAAAATGTACCTTTGTAACTGCAGTTTCCAGCATTTCAGAGCCAGCATGGTGGATTGCGGGAAATATAGTACAAGAAAGAAAACTTTCCAAACTCTGCCCCAAGTATGCTGCCCAGGGCAGCTGCCCGGCTGCACATCATGGTATGGCTGGTCCTGGCCAGTTTCTGTGGTCCGGTTTGCAGTGGGAAGAGGGGCTGTGGTAACTTTTGTACAGTATATATATTATGAACATTCAGTTATTCTACTAATACAATTCTTCCAGGTTTTTAGTTATTATGGTAATGTAGATGCAATGGGTACAGAGCTGGGTGGGTTGAGGAGGATGGTGGAGGACAGGGGTGCCTGGAGGGCAATGGTCCATAGGGTTGCAAAGGGTCGGAATCGACTGTGCGACTGAACCAACAAGAAAAACAACAAAAAGCAAAACGTATTCACAAATTTTTCAGTTTTCCTTCCTTATAATAAAGAAAAAGTGTCCTTTACAAAGAGCTTTGGTGGCACACTGGTTAAACTGCTGTGTTGTTGTTCAGTCGCACAGTCAATTTTGACCCTTTGCGACCCCATGGACCACTGTCTGCCAGGCACCTCTGTCTTCCACCATCCTCCTCAGCTCGCTCAGCTCTGTGCCCATTGCGTCCACAATACCATCTAGCCATCTCATTTTTGGCTGCTGTATTGTAACCAAAATGTTGTGAGTTTGAACCTAACCAGGGCTCAAGGTTGACTCAGCCTCCCAGCCTTCAGATGTTGGTAAAGTGAGTACCCAGCATGCTTGGGACAAGATGTTAATTACCTTGTGGACTGCCCAGAGAGTGCACTAAGCGCTATGGAGCAGTATATAAGTGATACTGCTTTGCTTTCTTACCAATAAAGGTAACAATCAAACACTTAAGATGCTCTCCGCATTCCAGTTGAAAGCCTAGCAGAGTCCGCTGTGAGATGCTGGCACTCAAAAGTCACACCATCGGAGTGTTTCATCCTAAACCTTCTCCCTGTCTTTAGAATTACCTGGATTTCACTCTAAGTGTGGCTTTAGTTGTCTCATGGCAAGGGTTGCCATGAGCAGGTGGCAAGCATTACATGGAAGACATGTGATATAAAGGGATGAACTTGTGGCTCAGCTTGTATCTCCTTTTGTCCATCTTTTGCTCTTGCAAAGCAGTTTGGTCTGCTCCTCCTGTCTCACAGCAAACCAGTTGAGCCACACTCAGCATGTCCAAAAAGCTGTGCAAACCTTATTTTCTTATCTCCTCACCTTGCCAATCAGCTTTCCTTTCTTGTTCATGCAGATATAGAAGCCAGTTTCAGCACCCTTGATTCTTACCCGGCTTCCAAAGGTGTCAGTCTCCACAATGAGCTTGGCTGAAGAGAAGAAAGCAACAACAACAAAAAGTAGTGAGAATTAGTACTATTTACTCAGCAGTGGCTGGTTGGGCTTGTCACAAATAGATTCCATCCCACATATATGCACACATAAGGAGCAAAGATTCAAGTGATAGAATAATAATGAAGCAATAAATAGAATCCCAGTCTGGCCAGGTTATCCTGCTATGGTTATAGAGTAGACCATACTGCCAGTAACTCAATGCCAATCATCAGGTGGGGGTTAACTAACCTGACTACCTTGAGGAATAACAGCCTGGGGTGGCTAAGCCCACAGGGAAGGATGATGGTCCTCAAGTGGATTAAATCCCACTTGAATCCATCTTGATGGAGGGCAGCAACTTCATTAATACTGGCTTAGGGCTGAGGAGGACTTCGTGTGCCAAGAGGACTGAGGACCAGAAAGTTACTTGTGGAACTGGATCAGTGGTATGAGTGTCACACTGCAATGCAGAAAGCAAATTGAAGACCACTTCATTATATTGTCCCCAGGACAATTTTCATGGCTGACTGCCATGAAGATCACCAATATTAAGAATTGGATATGGTGTGAGGAGGAGGAGAAATCAGTGGATGAACAAAAGGAGCCACACAGGGTTCAAATACAAGAGACCTGCAGACCTTTTGATGAAGAGCAAAGCAAGGGCATGCAACATGCTAACAGCTTTGAGCAGCAGATAACATCACATCTCTGCCCATCTCTTTCTTGTGTTATCTGATCCAATCATAATATCTCCTCCTTTAACCTTAAATTCACAATATGACCAAAATATATGTATATTTTAAATAGGTATAAATTGGTGGAGAAGGGAATTGCATTAAATTCAATGAGCTTTTGAGGGTCAAGATATACGTTCAATCCAGTTTGTCTTACAGTACATGGAACAACTTGTATGCTGAACTGAAGCAAAGCTATCTAGTTTCAAATACCACACAAGAAGCAAAGGCATGTAGAAAGATGTTTTTCAGGGAACGAAGAACTACTTTATAGATATATATTTTTTAGATTGAGGCAAGTTAAGAATCTATAGGTGGCACAAATAGCAACCATTGGGAGCCGAGAGCTGAAGCAAAAATGTAGGCGTCACTATATGTAGAATCAAAACATATATACAGAACAATAGCACTCTCATTCAAATGTTATCTTCAAGAAACAAAACTACTAAATGAAAGCATACCCAGAATCTGAGCAATTTTCAACTAGCACAGCTGGACCTGGTATAATGTCAAATAAAGTACTCATGAAATGCAACAAATTATTAGTTATTCTACTTTACTATGGTTAAAAATAAAACAGGAACAGGGTCTACAACAGTGATGGCTAACCTTGGCACTCCAGCTGTTCTTGGACTTCAGAAGCCCAAGTCAGCACTTCTGCTGATCAGGGCTTCTGGGAATTAAAGTTCCAGAACAGTTGGAGTGCCAAGGTTCACCATCACTGGTCTATAGGATTTTCAGTTAACTTGGCTGGCTTTGGCACAGCTGCTTCTCGCCTGGGGATGTGTGGATCATTTGCTCTTCTGCTTCAGAGACAGTAACATCTTTTGAGCTATCTTACCATATCTCCTCTCTTGCCACTTCAGTTACTAGAATCAAGGGACTTCTGATGACAGTTTATTCTGAAACATCCTCACGGTTCCCAAATTATGGGAAAGAACTGGACCCATATGACATAAAAAGGCCCAGACTGTGGGACGTTCTCAAACTCTGTACCAGTGGTGGGATGTCAAAATTTTTACTACCCCATCGTGATGTCATCAGTGTGGGTGGAGCTAACATCATGATGTCATGATGTGGGTGGGGCCAAAGGAAAAAAAATTAAAAAATACAAAATAATAAAATAAAATAAAAATAAGCACACACACACACCCCTCAACCCACCCACCCATAACACAAACCTGTAAATAAATTAAATAAATAAATAAAATTTAAAAATACATTAAAATACACCCACCCAGTGGGGGGAACCAGTGAAAAGGTAAGCCTCGAAGGTGGTTCCCCACAAAAGCTGCTACTGGTTCTCCTAGACACGGGGAAAATTACTACCGGTTCTGGCAAACTGGTGAGAACCTGTTACATCCCATCACTGCTTCTGTACGTAACACAGAGTGGCTGCAGAACACCAAGCTTAGTAATAATTTAAACCACCCCAAGACCTTTTGGTTCAAGGGGACACAGTGGGTGGAAGCAAGAGAATACTTGTGTAATTTAATTCTGCTCCATTCAGCCTCTTTTGCTCTGGTGGCCTACCAGCTATGTAGAGGTCAAGAAGACCTATATGACAATTTAAGTCCTTCGCTTAGTTGTCTCCTCCTCCTCGATCATGCTCTCTCTCTTTACACCAATGCTGACTTCACAGCTGGTGGAGGAAGCTATGAAGGAGAAGACTGGGCCTTAATGCAGTTTACCTTTGTGAGAATTGAGAGGACATATAGATTTAGTTTCAGTTTTTCCAATGGAGACAGTGACTGACTTGCAAAGCAACTACTGCATGTAAATTACAACTCAATCCCTTGTCCCCTTCTTCTTGATGCTTGAGGAACCCCAAAGAACTGTGACATTTTTTTTCTCCTTAGTTTCCATGGCCTGCTGCAAGACTTGCTTCCTTTTGCCAAAACAGTGTGGGTTAACAACAACACTTCCATATTTAAATCCAAATATAGGCAATCATAATGGCAAACACCCTTGATGACTGTCTTGAAAATATAATTTAGTGGCCTTCCATCTGCCTTCCGCATTGCAGTGTGACTCCATACCACTGATCCAGTTCTGTGAGTCACTTTCTGGTCCTGAGCCTTTTTGGCACGCAAAGTCCTCGTCAGCCCCAGCCAGGGTTGATGAAGCTGCTGCCCTCCATCAAGAGGGATTCAAGTGATCCACTTGGGGACCATCATCCTTCCCTATGGACTTTGGCACCCAAGACCATTAGTCCTCAGGGTTGTCAGGTTTGTTAACTGCTGCCTGACACTCAGTGTTGAGTTGCTGGCAGTAGGGTCTACTCCAGTGTTTCCCAAATGCTGGGTTTTGGACTTCAATTCCCAGAAGCCTAAGTCATTTCCCCAAAGCATTGATCAGCCAATGTACTGACTTAGGCTTCTGGGAATTGAAGTCCACTAGTGGGCTGTGTACCCCTTGTTGGGAACCACTGGTCTACTCTATTACTATAACAGGATAACCTGGCTGTCTGGTGGGTAAATTATAGGCAATAAAATTCTAATAATAATAGTTCAATGCTAAATTAATTCTGAGTCATGATAACCTTTTCCAGAGTTTTCTAAGTACACAATACTCAGAAGTGATTTCCATTTCCCTTCTTCTCGGGGTACCCTGGGACTGTGCAGTTTGTACTTCAACTCACTGAACTATCCAGTCAGCCATTTAAATTTCAGCTGCAGGGATATCTTGGTCATATAGACACAACTCCCCCCCCCCCCCCCATGATTCACATTTGATTCCCTTCTTCTCACACTGAGAAAACTTCATTAAAACCAGTACATTGTACAGTATTAATAGACCTTTACAGGCTATAGCCACCAGTGTATTGTGGCTCATGTCTTTGGGGCAGAATCTCAGACACTTTGCTCAGCTGTGTCTCCAATTAAACCCCATATCTCTAGCCCTCATGACTTCAGAGCAAATTCTAATTCAATGTAATCAGTTTCTGATTACAGCTTAGAATGAGTCCATGCTCAACAATTCACACTCTAATCTAGTGCTAATTAATCCTATAGTGATTCAGGTAATCCAGTACAAGGTACAAAGGAAAGAGTATAGTAGCTAACCATTCTGCTCAAGTCCTGGTTTCACCCTTACCCCAGTATCAGAACTTGGTTCTCTTTGTGGAGAGTGTCCACAGGTACTCCAGATACTAAACTAGACTGCATAAAAAGTGTGTATATAGGAGGGGAGCAATTCAGTTCCCATACCTCTTTTCCCCTTTTTGTTTTAAAAACTGCCATCTACCAGCCACACTTTCTAACTTACTGGAACAGGACCAGTTTTTAATCAAAGGTATCTGTTGGCATTACCCATGCTTTGACCCCAAGATGTCCCAAGATGTCTGCTGGGTAAAGTCTGCAGACTGAGGCAGAAGCCTTTTTTAAATAGAAGGACATTGTACAGGACAGTGGGACAAATGGTATGATAACAGAGTATGGGATGGACAGGATAAAAAAGGAGAATTGCTGGGGACAAGAGGAGAGTAAGGGTAATTTGGGACTTAGGAAAAAGAGGGCAGATGCCTGGGTAGAACTACGGGAGAGGCAAAATGTTACATATAAGTCATTTAAGAGTTCATGATCTGAAGATACACAAGTACCACATACTTATTATAGTAAGATATAGTAATATAGCTACCATAGTACAAATTATAAGAGACATAAATATTATGTCAGGTTATGGAGCTCAGCAATGTGGTTTCAGGTCATGTCCTTACAACAAGTTGATCAGACTGAACAATGGAAGAGATCCAGTTACACAGTGTCACTGGAAAGAATGACATGTTATTGGAGCTACCGTGAGGCCCAACTCAGCTCAGAAGATCTCTATCTTTAAGTCTCCAGGTGCAGCCAGTATTTGCAAAAACTTCAGTCAATGTGGGGAAGAGTTTGCCAGTGCCTATTTCTTACTGAGTCCAGACATCAAGACCAACTCTGTCTGAAGTGTGTGGGATGAAACATTTGGAGACTATAAGGGAGAGCTCACATGGAAGGCTGTTTGCCTTCTCATACACTCTGCAGCTTATGGGGCTCACCCTTCTGGGCATGGGGTGCTTTACTATGTACACCTGCAGGCATCCCCAAGAAAAATGGAAAGAAACAACTAAGACTGCAGAGAAATTGTTCTGGCACATCACCTTTGTTCCTGGCGGAGTCTCTTTTCCTTCAAATGCGAAACCTACTTCACTGGTTTTTAAATCTCATTAGCATAGAACCCGTGGCGTAGCGTGGGTTTCAGCCACCCAGGGTGTAGGCCAAATTCGCCGTCATGGACGGACTTCCCTGAAGGAACTTACCCACACCGTATCCTAATTTGCAGGTGTTATTAGACAATATTGAACTCTATTCTTTATATGAAAGAATTAATTCTCGCTGAATATTCATTGTGAACAATCTGAGCACAAAATAAAACATGGGTAATTACCGCAAGGCAACTGGTTACTACAGATGGTGTTGCCAGTCACTAGAGTGAGTGAGATGACTACACTCTTTTAAAGAAAGGGGATTCCCCGGTTCCGTCACAAATTAAATAATAAAAAGTTCTGTGTTCATTTTAATTGGTCCGAATTGTAGGTACGACAAAAATATGAAATGAAATGGCTCAAATTTTTAGTTCAGATTACAAGATATTATTATTATTATTTGTGAAATTTTGCCGCCACCCCAAAAGTGCGCCCCTGCTACGCTATGCCACTGCATGGAACTCAAAAACACAAACTGCTTAGCCCCACTTTTCATCTTTAGCTTGTCAAGATGCAACTAGACCAGGGGTTCTCAACATTTTTCAGCTGCATGCTGAACCACACCCCCTTAGACAGCTGAGCAGGCCGAACTGGTGGTCCCCCCCCCCTCACTGTAAATGCTGCTATAAAACTGGTCTTCAGCTGTCCTAAACACATTTACGATGGCTGCAGACTCATTTATGGTTGTCATAAAAGCATTTACAATGGCCATAAATGAGTCCACAGCCGATTCCAGTGGTGGTGGCAGTAGCTGGAGTGAAGTGGGGGCCAGATTATTTGGTGTTGCAGGACGGATCCAGCACACAGGCCATAGGTTGCAAACCCCTAAACTAGACAATGAGGCTATCCTGGCTTGATTCAATTATATTTGAAACTTCCTCGGACTGTTAAATCATGTTATTGTTCACACAGAACCTTTAACTATCCCAGGCAATTATGAGTGCAAGAGTCATATTAGACCTTAGATTACCACAATTTTCACCAGGATCCCAAGTCAGCCATCGTCTTCTGCCATTAACGCCACCCTCTTCCCTGCCTCTTAAAAATAATTGACAAGTGCTGTTTTATGAAACTGTAATGCTTATTTGTCATAGCGCTAAAGTGGAAAGCATAATAAACAATTGTTTAATAGAGAGACCAGATGTACTGATTGAAGAAGCTGGGTTTTTTTCTGTAATAGCATGCCCTTCCACATAGCACAGCATCCCAGCAAAGAGGGAATGCCCTTCTCAAGTAAACATTTTATATCAATTCAGCACTCTATCACTTGCCAAAAAAAAAAAAAGGAAACAAAGATGTCCCTCTGTCAGTGTCACCCTAGGACACATCTTCCACTCCCTCTCTGGATTTATGCAGGTAATTATATGCCAGAAACCAGGGGAAAAAGAATGAAAGTGGAATTGCTACAAATAACACTAGCTCCTGCCAGTGGAATAAAATCCAACAAATGCTCAAAAGAAAAGACTGGAGTTACCTATGATTAACTGGATATCATGCAGTGTTTTTTTTTAAGGAAACAAATTTAAGTGTGCCAAATCTGCCAGACTGCATTATGAAGTTGCACCCTGTGGTGATTACTTCTAGCAAGAAATAGGAAAGATACTAGGAAGTGGCTAATATGTCATATTAAAGAAAGTAAATTAAAATTTCATTTACATTACATTATCAGGTGAGCTGGAGACTGGAAGGACGGGTTTCGATACCTGAGAGCTGCACTTGGGGAGATGAAAGGAGTCTCATTAGGATGTCCCCTAAAATTCCTTTCAAACCAGAGTAATCTCTGACACAAAATTATTATTATCAATTGCATTTACACTGACAGGTAGAATATTTAACAATAAAGTTTGTTTTTAAATGGCATTTAAACTATGACAACAACTTATCAGAATTCAGGTGAAAAATCTCATCCATAGGATTCCTATTCGTCATTGTAGGTTAGCTTCCAGATCAAAGCTAGAGGTTTGCATATCTGTCTATGCATTTATTTGACTGGATTTTGCACAGATGTTTATTTACTGCTTTGTATTTATAGGTTGGGAGGGCCACAGTGGCTTAGCAATTAAAATGTTGAGCTTGATGACTAGATGGTTGGCAAGTCAACAGTTCAAGACCCAAGTGTTTCACTACAGAGTGCACTCCCATTGTCTGCCTCAGCTTCTGCCAACCTAGCAGTTCGAAAGTGAGAAATTGCAAATAGATAAATAGGTGCCACTTTGGCAGGAAAGGTAATAGCGTTCCATGTTCTTCGGCATCTACTTATGCCTGCCACATGACCATGGAAACATCTGCAGATGCAGACAGCACTGACTCTTTGGCTGTAAACAGAGATGAGCACTACACCCTGAAGTTGGACACGACTGGCTTTCAAGCAACGGAGACCTATTTATAGTATGCATTAGCTTTTCTGCAATGAGCTAAGGGATTATAGACAACTATCCTTTCCTCAGCTGACGGACAACTCAGTGTTTTAATATCTGACTTTGGAGCCAGCGATTGGGTGTTCAGTTCTGTACTGTGTGTTTCTATGTGCCCCAGGCCTCACAGAAGAAGGAAAGGTAAACCACTTGTGTGCTTTGTCTACCTAGAAAACCCTGGGAAAGGTTACCACAAGTCAGAATTGACTTGATAGCTCACAATTATTCTTATTATTATCCTCTTCTCCATTTCATCATAAAACAATTACACTAGTACCTTGGATAAGGTTAAGATTTGGTTCCACAAGTCTTAACGTTATCCAGTTTTTAACGTTGTGCGATGCATTGATCCCACAATGTTAAAAAAAAGCTGGTTCAACCCCCCCCCCCCCAACCCAAAGGCAAAAGGCAAAGGCTCCACCCTGCCTCCCCTGCAGAAACAACAGGGTGGGCAGGGCGAATCCCTCCCTGTTAGCCTTTGTCTCTTGCCTTTGGGTTGGGGGTAGAACATGGGTGCCAGTTCAACCCCCAACCCAAAGGCAAAGGCAGAGAGATTTGCCCTGCCTCCCCTGCTGAAACAATAGGGTGGGCAGGATTAATCCCTTGCTGTTAGCCTTTGCCTTTGGCCAGAGAAACGCAAACCTAACAGCAAGCGATCTCAACGTTGGGGAATTTGAGGCAAACATTTGCATCGCACGTTATCGTAACTTTGTGCAATGCAAATGTTTGCCTCAAATTCTCCGATGTTATCCAATTTTAGCGTTATCCGAGGCAAACGTTATCCGAGGTACTACTGTAGTTCACATTGAGAGGGAGCAACTTGTCTAAGGTCATTAAATAAATTTCATATCTCTGAATATCCTAACCCTGTGATACCTAACCTTGGCACTCCAGGAGTTCTTCGACTTCAATCACCAGAAGTCAAAGGCAGCATTCCTGCTGATCGGGACTTCTGGGAATTGAAGTTCAAGAACAACTGGAATGCCAAGGTTTGCCATCACTGTCATAACCTAGGCTTCTTGGAGGGGCTGAGGGGGGGGGACCCTTCTGGGTAAATTTGTGAACAACCCTGGTGCTGCCAACATTTGGCCCTGATGCTTCCGTGACTTAAAACCACCACTAAAATGTTAATGCTCACTGAATGTTGATGCAGAAAATACACATCAAGGAGACCTCCATATTTTACCTCTCTTTATTAGTACTACAGAGGAACTAATATTACAGGTGTTTGCCATTTAGAATTTTGTACCACATGATACACATATTTAGAACTCATGACACTAATGGAGGGAGGGTAGAGATAATTGGGACAGAGCGATCAGAAGAATTTCTGGGCTCTTATTGCTTTGTTTATCCCCTGCAAATGCCCACTATCACTCCCACATCTGTTTTAGCCAAGGTTTCCTCAGTTCATCTCCAATTAAAGGTATTGGGGAGAGCAGGAAATAAAATATGAGAGCCACTATAAGATAATGGATAGTGCTGGACTGGGACTCAGAAGATCTGGGTTCAAAGCCATGCTTGGCCAAGCAAATTCACTGGGTGCCTCACCTCAAAATCCCAATTATGGTTGTCATAAATAGGCAGTGATTCACTGATCTATAAAAGTGAAAACAGCAATAGAATATGAGAAAAAGCCACTCATTTGCAAGAAAGGTACAATGTATAACCACAGGAGAAATGGAGTTTATGCTTCTAGTGCCTGCTATTCTTCCACTACCTGCCTGTGCATTTATGTGGCCTTAGCAAATGCTGGCTAAGAAATATACACTTGCCGTGGTTAGCACATAGTTCTCTCTAGCATGATCTTCCTCATCTGAAACATTATCACTGTTGAATAATGTTAATGTGAGCTGGGGGATGTGGGGGAAGAGAGAAAGCAAAAATCACCAAAGCATAAACATTTGCTGCTGAGGAAGAAGACATGTAAATTAAAAACAGGTAAGAGATTCTTACTTGTTTTTGGTTTAGAACCAAGAGTCTGCTATCTGGGTTCTAATCCATTTTAGCCCTTATATGAGTCCATTTGTGGCAAACTGAGCACTACTGTACAAGTCACCACATAGATGAAGCGTGGCACATGTGACAACATTTGTGTCTTGCTTGCCTCATGCATTATTAATGGTGTGTATACATGGTGGGGAGTGGAGGGGCGCTTGGGAAGGATTATTTGATAGATATCTAGGACACATATCCTTCTTTCAGACAGCAACATATGAAAATCAAAATGGAATTTGCTGAATCGTTGATGATAAGCATCTTAGAAAACACGTGATATTCTTAACACAGAAGGATTTTCTTAAGACAAAATGTTTCAGTCCCACCCAGGCAGAGAAGCAAGTAAGCATGTTATAAATTGATTGTCTGAAAGAGTTCTAGAAGAACAGCCCTCCAGATTATCTGTAAAAATTATTTATAAATCACTTTCCAGTCTCCTTCCCAAAGCAGTGTGCAATAAAATCGCTACGTGATTTAAAAACAGACTCAAGACATTTTAAAAAGCCAACATTTGAACAAAACAAGCGTGTTTGTTGGACACTGCAGAAGGATGGAGCCAGACTGATTTCCACAAAGAAGAGTTTCCACAGTCAGGGTGTTGCACTGGAAAAAGCCATCTTGTATACTCACCAACCTAACATGCGGGATGCACAGCAGACCTTTATATCTGCTTCAGACTCGACACAGCAACACACCAACTCCATCAGCAAGGAGACACTTGGGAAGAAGCTGTAATTTATTCTTGCCTGATTTATAAAACCCTTTATACCATGTCATTTTGGCTCTTGACAAGCAGTCTCAGCCCTTGATATTGTCTCTGGGCCTTTATCCCAGAGTGGGATTTCCTTGACAAATTGATAAAATGCATCATATCTGAACAAGGGTGTATGGAAACTTTTTAATGTCTGGCCTACAAAGTCAACACTTAAAAGGCAACTACACTCTCCAGTTAGTGCTTCAAGTGCCACTACATTCCCAATTACTAAAATTCCTTGTTGGTAATTAGGGAAGAGGGCAACACTTCAATGAAGCCATGTCCTCATTCCTTTGCCCTATCTGTCTTACTCTGCTTGCCATGAAAAGAAAGGAACTTGTTTATTTAACTTCCACCATGGCTTTTGGGACTACAGGTGACTGGCAAGTCTTTTTCCATAGTCTGGCTCCATGCTGGGCATTTGTGTTTGAGCTCCGTAGAATAATAATGAAATTCAACATCCAACAGTCACTAAGATGATGGTGAAAATAGGATATGGAACCTGTTGCTATATAAACCTAAAGGTGTTCTTTAACAAATGGATGTTACATTAAACAACTGATTAGGGGCAAATTAAGACATTTTTCTGGAATTTAGAGAAATTCACAGCACAGGGCGGATCGGAGAGACTCTCTTATCATTCTATCAGCTAGAGAGGCGCATCTCTCTAGCACCAGAAGGAGGGCCTTCTCCGTGGCCGCCTCGGCCCTTTGGAACCTCCTGCCAACTGAGTTACGTCTACAGACAGAGCTCCTGCCCTTTCGGAAGGGCCTAAAAACCTGGCTGGCAGGGCAGGTGTGGGGCTCCAGTAATATGGGGTCCCATGTTGGGTGGCTGATCGGATGGGACAGCCACCCCTCTCTCGCTCTTTTAAACTTTTTAAACCTTTTAAACTTTTAAATCTTTTTAGTATCTTGTAAATTTATAGTTTAATTTTTTAAAAAAATTAATATTGAACCTTAGGTTTTAATGTCCTAATTTGTAGGGGTATAGTGGGATTGTTTAGTTTGTTTTGCACTCATGTGTGATCTTTTTCTTTTTGTAAGCCGCCTAGAGTCACGTTCGCCTGATTGGGGCGGGATAATAAATCTAAATAAATAAACAATAATCTTATTTTAGGGTGAGAATCGGGGAAAGAACTCAGAAGTAAGGAGTTCTAAATAGCTACTTGTCATTCTTTTTTCTTTCTTTCAGAAATGTAGGTATAATTGTGTTACAGTGTGATTGCAGTGAAAATAACTTCCTTTTGCAGTACATGCTACTTTTTAGTTATTTTAATGGTTGCAGAAGTGAAGCTTGATAAATGATGGAAGAATATCACATAGTTCAAGTGATGGCTTGTGCTTTGATTTGTGTTGCTACCTCTTGCTGTTTTGCTGTTATTAAGGTCACAGCAAGATAGATAAGATAGCAAGAAAGTGTTTTAACAGCAGCTTATAAAGTTTTGAACTTAAGCAAAAACTATTTTAGTTGCTCTTAAGAAATCTGAAAGAAAGTAATTACTTTTAAAAAGAACCATTGCTGTAAGGATAACTACTCTTGGAGATCCTCCGGATGATAATAGTACCTTTTTAAAAAAACAAGGAAGGTATCAAGGTCTGGTTGGAACATTCAACAGATATAGCGGGATAGAGCAGTGATAGCAAACCTTTTAAAGACCAAGTACCCAAAATCACCTTCTCCACAAACTCAACAGGCTGCCGTCCACGCCCCATATGAGCTGCCTGCCTTACCACAGTCAGGGGAGGGAGGAAGTGCTCCTATTGCGCTTCTGAGCATAGGGGTAGGGTGAACTCTATGCAGGGGGGAGGGAGGAAGCGGTCCCATTGGGCTGCTGTGCTGGAGGAGGAAGGAAGTGCTCCCATTGGGCTGCTGAGCAATGGGGTAGGGTGAGGTGAACTGTGTTGGGGGAGGGAGCGCTCCCATTGGGCTGCTGGGCAGAGGGACAGGGCAAACTCTGTGCTGGGGAGAGGGAGGAAGTGCTCCCATTGGGCTGCTGGGCAGAGGGGCAGGGTGAATGTGCTATGCCCACAGAGAGGGCTCTGAGTGCCCCCTCTGACATGTGTACCATAGATTTACCACCACTGGTACAGAGGGATGGAAAGGAAGTTAAGGCTGACTAGATTAAATCCTAAAGCAGTTTGCCCTATAGATTTGGGCCAGATAAAGAGGGAGGTGAAAGTCTCCAAGGAGTTCCATAGTTTCCACAAAAATACAGGCAACTACTTAACTGGGACCAGTGCATTCTCCTCCTCCTCTCATTGTAGTAGAAACATAGCAGCAATTCTTTTGGATCAGACTAAGGCCTATTTTAATTGAGCTGCATGTTTTCCACAACCAAGTGATAACAAGTAAGACAGATGCCTGAGTTCATCCTCCGTTTGTTGCCTCCAACTACCTGATAATTCAGAGGCATATCACCTTCTAGTTTGAAGGTAACATATAGTCCCCATTACTAGTAGCCATGGACAGCCTTATCCTTTATTTATTAATTTGATTTCTATGCCACCCATCTGGGATATTTTCACACTCTAGGTCAGTGGTGCTCAAACTAAGGCCCGGGGGGCGGGTGCAGCCTCTGACACCAATTCATCCGGCCCACAAAACCCTCATCGCTCCTGGAAGCGGAAGTAAAACGTGCCCTTACGGGTGTGTTTTACTTCCGCTTCCAGGAGTGACGAGGGCTTCGTGGGCCGGATGAATTGGCATCAGGGGCTGCACCAGTCCCCGGGCCTTAGTGACTGGCTCCCTGAACCACATGATCGGACCACGGCCCAAAAGGTTTGGGCACTGCTACTCTAGATGGCGTATAATAATACATACACTTTTAAAGGCATCTAGATAGGTACTGTATCCAACATCGCATCTTGTGTTAGCTACTTCTCGGAGCCTGGAAGCAATGCTTTAAAAGCAGAGGTATGCAGATTTGTGGAGTACAATTCCCAAAATTCTTCAGATAGCTATACTGCCAAGGGAATTCTAGGAGTTGCCATCCAAGAACACACATTTTCACATCTCTGGAGAATTAGTGATACTATTTATTTATTGCAATAATGGCTTTTTATAGAATAACAAATTAACTTAATTTGAGGTGAGGTGTAAGAAGCAATGTTTCTTACAAAAATATTGTTTGAGGGAGGATTTTTCTTTGTTTTATTTTAAATTTATGGATAAAAAATACAAAGTAATAGTTCACACATAATGACTAATACATTATTATTTTTTAAAAGTAACTTTAACTTTAAGAAACACTGTTCCACATGAACACATACCTTTCTGTATGTTTGCTTCATCCATACAATGCATAATTTTATAAACATCTATCATGGAGTCTTTTATTGGGCTAACTCCATTATTAGACACAGCTACAGTAGATTTGAGATTGAGTCAACACATATGTAAGTTTCATTGAATTCAATAAGCCTACTCTTGTTGGGAGGAATGAACAAGGGGATTTTGGCCCTGAAACAAAAAGTCTCCAAAACGGTTTTCTCTCTTCTCATAGAAGAGTGTTATTTGAGTTGCCCTATCCTCCTTCTCTTGTGAGAAAATCCCCTATCTCCCAATAAACCTGGGCATACAAAAACACTTCTCCTTTTCTTCGGCCTCTCAACATTATACTGATTGTACTGTTTTGGACTGCATTGTCCAGGATCTCCGAACCAACATTCATGAGCACACTGGCTGAGGAGTATGGGAGTTGTAGTCCAAAAAAGTACACAAGCTCTAGTAATACAGATACACAACAGATTGTCACAAACTCTCATAATACAGATAGACAACATATGCTTTTAGATGAGGTCAGGAGCCTTTACACAACAATTTCAGCTGTTGGTGCTCTAAATCCTAGAAGACCATCTCTCTTTCTCTTTCATTCTTTCTGTCTTGCATGTTGAGCTATTTATGAATCACAACATCACATCACTTCTTCCGACCCATTACAACCCCTTTAATTTTAGCACTTCTCCTGCCTATAAAATATTAACATCTGTTTAAGAAGAAAAAAATATCATGCCAAACAGCAACTAGACCCCTGGCTCCCTTTCATTGAGCCATATAGACAAGGTCCCTTTATTTATCTGTCTTCAGGGGGACACGAGCAAAGGAGGTCGATCAAGAGAGCAGTAAAAGGTTTAAAGAGCATCAATTTTCATGCTCTCCTTCTGCTGACTGATGGAAAGACACCAAAAAGCAGCCCGGCATAGAGGCAGAACAACACATGCTTCTCTCTCTCTCTCTCTCTTCACCTTTTCAAAGGCTCTTTCTGATTTATTGCCTGTTGGTGGGCTTTACATTGCCAAACAGGCCTCTTTGGTGACCCTGGTCTCCAACATCGCTGCTTGCTTGGCAGGTCCGAATGGTCTGAAGCAGGGCTCTGGAGCAGAGGAACAGATTAACCAGTGGAACAGGCAAATGGGAATGACAACTTTCCTCCAGAAAGACATGCTAGTGGGAGGCGCATCTTGACCCCCAAGGGGACATAGAAACTGAGCTGGAGTTTAGAGATGTTGGACTACATCACCCAACATTTTCAAGCTTTGCCAAAATAGGTTTCAGCAGCTCATCTCCATTAGCAAACATGTACCCTGCATCTCCTAAAAGGCACAATCAAAAGAAGCCCAACATCACAAAGATCATTCACCTCCAAAAGAACTTTCCACTCAGACAGATAAAGACCATTCTAATCCAGATTAGACTGCTAAACAATTATCAGAGCAGGGCCACACCTTAAGATCCGCAGATCTTTGGTCCTAATTAGAAAACTGAGCCAGATATTGACCAAGACAGATAACCAAGGAAAACAGACCTGACATTAAGTTAGCCATAAAAATGTCACAGCAAAGAAAATGGTCATTGGTGAAAATAAGTCACATTTTATAAAAAAAATTGCATGCACACAAATGCCAAATCAATACTATTTTTTTAAACAATAAAATCAAAAATGTGATTATTATTTTTCACAGAAGATGTTAATGGTGTGAAAGGTTTATTTTGTTTAGTGTGTGTGTATGTGTGTGTGGGGAGTATAACATTTTCAACTCTATTCTTTCACTTCAGTGACAGATTTATCCCAGTAAAATTATGTTTCATGCTCAAGCTTTGAAGGGAAAGTGGCTACGTAGATGCAGAAAAAATGCAGCGAAGCACACTTGATCCCCTAACTGGACTGCGAAGAGGAGAAAGTATTCAGGAAATGTTAAAAAAGGTGAAAGTAAGAAGAGTTTTAATAGCTCTTCCAGACATGGGGGTCTCTCCAGAGATTCATATAGAACAATCCTGAACCTCTACTTTAACATTTACAGACTTGCAACTCTTTTAAAACTTTACATCTGAAAAACTGCTTGTGTTCTCTTTCTGTTTTAGATCATTGCTCAATTTGTGTCTTTGCTCTTCAAACGCTTAACCTTTTTATTATGTTTTAATAGAGGGCTTTCCTTTTTCAAGCCATTCCCCTCATTTTACTCCCAGCTTTAAATAACATTGCCATTTAAATCTAAAGTAACTTCTCTTTTTATTTAAGGCATTTAAAAGGTGGAGGGTTGAGGGGGTTTTCCTTCTCTATTTCGAAACAAGAATCACCTTTAAATTATGGCTAGTTTATGGCAGCGATATTTTGTTTGAAAAACACACACACAGCTATTAAAGTTCATCATGGAATCTTCAGTCAGGCCAAAAGATGGGGTGTTTCTGGCAAAATGGTTCTAAGTGACGAAGGGGAATTGTGGCTCCTTTAAGAATTTTAAACCAGGATGTGTACAAATATGTAAATACTGTATACCACAAAGCATATTTTGTTTTTTTTAACCAACAAAACAAAGGTAAAACAAGATCAAGTGTGTAACATCTCATCTAAATTGTACAGGGTCTCCTACACACAAAGGAGGTTACAGGGAAGAAGCCAAAAGCCTCTTTATTATAGCCATGGTTTATTAAGATCTCTACCTTTCGTAACTAGTTTGACCATTTGAAAGGGCATTTAACACATCAAATAAAAATGTGCAAAATGTGTACACTGCCCAGGGTTTCCCTCACACCCTTTTCCTTGAAAGAAAGTCATCCACAGGCAGGTTCTGTCATAGATCCCAAGAGGTTTCTGTTGCCAGAATTTAATCAGACCTCGGAAAACAAACTTTTTGGGACTAGCTCCCAGAATCCCTCAACTCTGCCAACATGAGGGACTGTAGGAGACGAAGCCCAAACTTTCCCATGCTCTACCCAGGCTGCACTCAGAATACAGTTAGGAAGAAACTTTAGCTAAGGGTTTGTAAAACTCTGCTTTTTATAGCTGATGGAGAAAAGAGCTTCTCTCTCCGTTTTTATATTCCTGAGATGGTAGAACTATACTATAGGGACAAATCAAATGGCCAGTCTTTCTAAACCAGGGGTGCCCAAACTCTTTGGGCCATGGGCCAATCACATGGTTCAGACAGCCGGTCACTAAGGCCCAGGGGCTGAATGCGGCCCCTGACACCAATTCATCTGGCCCACTAAACCCCCATTGCTCCTGGAAGAGGAAGTAAAATGCACCCATATGGCCCACAAAGCCCAACGAAGGCTTTATGGGCCAGATGAATTGGTTTTAGGGGGCCACATTTAGGCCCCAGGCTGTAGTTTGGTCACCCCTCTTCTAAACAGTGAGGGAATCTCTTTTCCTTTCACACTCCTCCACAAAATGTTGTTCCTTCCATCATTTGAGTGGTGAAAGATCAGATGGAAACCCCACCTTCCGGCAATAGGAAGAGCTAACCTCCCTATCCTCAGGGGAGAGGCAATGTACTATTATTACAAATATTGATCACCACATTCTTCCATCACAGACCCCCACCTTCAAAATGTTTGTAATGATTTCTAGCTAACAAAGGGGACGGAAATCATCAATTACTTTGCTGCGTATATCCCCTCCTCCTCCTCCCCTGGTCCTGCTGCCACCAATGCTACTCATAGAAGGCCTTACCATGAGCGTCTCCATCCTCTGCCATGGCATTGATTTTCTTGTTGTCCAGAATTTGCACGTGCTTCCCACTGGTCCGACTGTACAGCTGATAGGTGCGGACGAGACGGCGGCTTAGCTGGTCGGTCACCAGGCTCTGCTCCCTCACATGCTGTGTAAAATTAGGTGGGGACTGAACAGTTACCTTTAGGAAATTAAAAAATATACAACACACCATTATAATCTCTACTCCTCCGGGAAAAGGCTATCTTGGCACATTCCTGGTATGTCTTGAAAGGGGACTGGATTGGTGTAATTTAGAGCCAGGATTGTTGCTTTGGGGGTCAGTATAAAGAAACCTGGGCATGCTAGCTAGGACTGAGAAACTGCATAGCTGCTCAGGCATTTCTATTTGGGAAGCAGATAAAGGGACCCAAAGACTATCCTTGAACTTTGAGTTTAGGGCTCCTTTTAGAACCAAACTTCAAAATAAAACTTTTCTCTAGATGTAGACAGAATGAAACCAGGTTGCAAGCACAAAGGGACCTGAATCAGGCATGACCCTAATTCACACTTGTAGCACTTAAAGCTCAGGCAGATTCAGGAGGAATACCTGGGATTGGGTTAGATCACCATGCGGCAAAGAAGAGCAACAATGAAATTACTCCATGATCCATATTCATCTAAGACAAAGCACGGTGACTACCCCCTTAACATGCAACAGCTACAAGGGACCTCTCTTGCCAGACAATATGCCCAGCATTTTCCATTTTTGTACCGTATTGGTGTCTGTGATATTCTCTTTCCTGCAATTTGAACTGGCCCTTTCCAAACTTTTGCTCTGTGGGTTAGGAGCCTCCCCCCACCCCATCGATCAGACTAACTGGTGGTCAAAGCTGCTGGGGGGGGGGAGAGAAGCAGCTATATTTTATCCTCTTCAAACTGGGATCAGTTGTGTCAGCAACGGAGGCAGTTCAGAATTGTCTTTCCAGCTAATATTTATGAGCCCTTCCGTACACAGAGGCTAGCAATGGATTTCTCACCCACCCACCTACAGTCATACTCATCATAACCTTGCGAGTGATAGATTCACTTATGGAAAGGTTTGGGATCCCTCACTGCAAGCTGAGGATGGTTTTGCCACAAGTAGGATCTGTTTCTCTCTTCTTGCTGCCTAATCTTTGGGGAATTCTTCCACTCAACACTCCCCCCCCCCCTTTACCTCTCTAATTCCTCTTTTAAGTCTGAAGGGGTTTAGTTTGCCCCTGACATTTATACAGATGTATTTTGAGCAAATGTTGAGGAGATTTCAACCTCACAAGGTGGCAGAGCATGAAGTAGCTCACTCACTCTCTCTCACACACACACACACATCAAATGCTAAGGTCCTTCCACGTGAGTGGGAAAGTAACTTCCCCCTTAAAACTGGAGCTTATAAAAGGTTTCCCTTGACAATTTGGCTCTCTTTTCCTTTGTGTGAATACGCACACAGCCATTTCATATATAGACAGTTCTTGTGATAATATCTCTGGATCCCCTTGTTAGGACTGATGAGAGGACCATGTGGACAACCCTACTTTGATTTCCATCCAATACCCCGCAGATATTACAGCACTGTTTTCACACAAATCCCTCACATCCAAGCATGATCTTTGTTACTTGGGTTTATGGAATTAGGGGTTGATTGCATTTTAAGGGTAAAACCTTACACCTGTTCTCTCTTTCTCTTAATATCTCTTCCTCACTTGTGAGAGAATTTTTCTGCATGCATTTGTCTTTTACTCTCTGGATTTGCAATCAATACTGCAGCAGAAGGGTTATAGATTCCACAGTAAGAAGAGTGTGCCATTTCATATAATGACATTCCTAATTTCTTGCAAACAAGATTATAAAACTGAGGTCTTCCGTACGATTAAATTGCTGCTGGAATCTAATTGTCTTAAACTTTTCATATTTCTAAGAGCTGAACAAAAGCACCTCCCATTTCCAATTTAAAAACACACATTGGTTTGAGAAGTATTTCCGACCAGTTTGAATTACTCAGCAACTGGGTTCTATACCAGTACAGACAGTATTTCTCTGGTCTATGCAGTCCTAATTTTCTGCAAAGTTTGGTTTTCTGCTATCCTCCCCATGCTCTGTGTACTATTTTGCCATACATTCCCTGGTTGCTCCCGAGTACCTACACTTTTCATAACCCTCTATCTTAGAGGTGTCCAAACTACGACCCGGGGCCCAGATCTGGCCCCTGACACCAATTCATCTGGACTACGAAGCCCTCATCGCTCCTGGAAGCGGAAGTAAAATGCACCCATATGGGTGCATTTTACTTCCACTTCCAGGAGCGACAAGGGCTTTATGGGCCAGATGAATTGGCGTCATGGGCCAGATCCGGGCCCTAGGCCATAGTGACCAGCTCCCCGAACCATGTGACCGGCCCACAGCCCGAAAAGTTTGTGCACCCCTGTTCTATCTAAAAGAGCAGAGCTCTAGCCTACAAACGAAGCCCAGAAATATTACTTTGGAAAAAAGAAGTAACAAAGGGTCTGCTTACCTGTGCCTGCAGGCAGAATGCAAACAAGTGCAGTAGCCTAGAATGATGGAAACAAACGGGAGGGAAAAGAACACAAAGTAGACGGTGAGATGAGTTTGCCTTTGGAATGGAGCAGAGATAAAGATGGGAAATCAAAGGAGCGTTTTCTTTTTTTCCCAAGGGGCGGGGAAAGGAGACCCGGGAAAACCCAAATAAATAAGCAGCGGGGACTTACAAATAGCTAAATATGGAAGAGAAGAGATTCATCCTGAGCTGGTTTGCCCGGCCCCTCGCTGGGTCACACCGAGGGGGCGAAAGCGGCCCGGCCCGGCCGCGTCTTTTGTTTCTCCGCGCTGGCAGGATGCGGCCCTTTCCCCGGCGCCCGACTCGCCTCCCTCCCCGGAGCGGTTCCTCCTAGAGCCCGGGGGCGCCTCGGACCGGCCAGCCCATGGCCCGCGCGGGAGAGCCCCGCTGCCGACGCCGAGGGCCAAGGAGACGCGCCTGGGCTCGCGGGCGTCCGACGGGACCCAAAGGGCCGGAGGAGGCCGAGCCCCGGCTGGGCGCTTGGGCAGGGAAGGCGCGAGGAGGCGAGCGCGTCCCGCCGGCGCTCCTGCTCGGGAGGGCGCTGACAGCGCCGGGCGCGAAGCCGGGTCCGCCGCCCGAGCCTCTCGCTGCCGTCTGGTGGCCGTCAGGTCAGACCCGGCGCTTCGCCCGACGGGGCTCCGGGACGGTGTGCGCTCCTCGCTCGCAGCGCCCGAAGGACAGTCCGGTCCGGCCCGGCCCGACTCTGCCCTGGTCCCTCCTCTTGGGCGCTGCTCGCCAAAGTGCCAGCCCCTTCTCCTCTGTCCGGGGATGGCCCTCGACCACCAACACCAACACCCTCCTCCCCGTCCCCCCTCCTCCTCCTCCTCACACACACACACACACACCACCCCCAACACACAATCGCTCCCCGGGCTGGAAGGTACCGTTCCTGTCGAAGATGCACCTTCTGAGCACAATCTCTCTCTCACTCACTCCTCACACTCACTCACTCACATTCGACTCGCTTACTCACTCACACTCACGCACAACTCAGTCCCCAGACTGGATAGTATCGCGCCTGTCGAAGATGCCCCTTCTGAGGACAAGTTCAACCTAGGGGTGTGTGTGTGTGAGAGAGAGAGGCGTGCCGAGAGACTCCGTTCTGAGACGGTCCCTCGAGGATCAGCGTGGGCTGCGCAGGGGTCGCTTTAACGCGGCTTCGCCCAACCTGGACGGGTCTTGCCGTGCCGTCGAGGCAGTTCACTTGGGCGCGAGAAAGAGGCGGCGGCGTTTCCAATGGGCGGGAGGGACCCTCTGGGGGCGGCTGGGGGGGGGGACGCGGTGCCCCCTCTTCCCGCGGCTGTGCGTGTCGGCGCAATCCTGGCAAAGCCAAAGGGGGGTGGGAAGGAGACGCCCCCGAGGTCGGACTCCGGGCGCGGGACTGGATCGGATGCTGGGATGCCCCGCAGCCCGTCGAAGCTGTCAAGCCTTAGCGAGGTAGCATGAAGGGAAAGGGGCAACTTTTGGACGTCCCAGCAATGGCGTGTGCGGGTCGGTTTCCGCAGAAACGTCTGCCGTCCAAGAACAGCGCCTCTGTCAATCTTCTTCCAAGGGTCCCGAAGCTGCGAGGATGGAGTGGCCGCTTCGGCCTCTGGTGGGCTAAAGTTAGCCACACTTCCAGACTCGGGAGACGGTCCGAAGGCAGGCAAGCGACGATTCCAGGCAAGTGGGCACAAAACGGACGCCCACGTGTCGCAACGAACGGCATCCACTACTACCCCATTGGGCTGGAGAGAGGACTCAAAGCAATGAATAAACTTTACTAGCGAACATGGGGTACAGAAAGAGCCTCCTCGAAAACTGCACCACAGTCGGCGTACCTTGTGCCATCTAATCTTTCTCACACTAGTAAATGAGTTCACCAAAAGGTGCCTTCTTTTTTGGCAGTTTCACATCTGGCCTAGACACCAAAGAACTAGCAAACATTGAAATATGTCTAACCCCAATTAAAGTCATGTTTATTGAAGAGGTGCTTGTGGGTAAGGAGGAAGGTGGCTCTTACAGGAGCAACTAAAGAGACACACACACATTGCTAACTGGGAAGGTAGGGGATAGAGGCAACCAAAGGGCAGGACGACAACCCCAAACCTTGGATGGTTTCCCCACAGCCGTGAAGGTTTTCTGGCGACCAAGGTTGGAAACCTTACTTTTCTGGAGCTACAGGTCAAACCATTAAAAGTCCTTACCTGCTTGTATCTAGGTATCAACTTCCTTTCTTTCAGGGCCATAGCCAGGATTAGAGAGAGAGAGAAAGAGAGAGGAGAGAGAGAGAGAGAGAGTGTGTGTGTGAAATTTTTTTCAGGAGGGGCAACAATGTCACACACACATATATAACATTGGCATACCAGGATGGGGTGGGATGGGGGCTATTAGCTCAGGAGAGTTTTTGCCAGCAATGGGATGTAACAGGTTCACACCAGTTTGCCAGAACCGGTAGTAACTTTCCCCAGTGTCCCGGAGAACCGGTAATAGCTTTTGGGGGGAACCACCTTCGGGGCTTACCTTTTCACTGGTTCCCCCAATGCACATGCGTGCCAAGCATTTAGTGTGCATGCACGCCTACAGTGCTTGGCACGTATGCACGGCTTCCTTGCTGTCCTCTCAAGTGGAGAGGAGGAAGAGAAGTTGCTAGCCTGAAGCTCCCTGTAGCCTGTTCTCCAGGGTAAGTGACTCACTTTTGGATGTGGTGTGTCTGTGTGCATTTTAATGTACATTTAATACCTTTACCTTTATTGACGTACTACCACAGTTCCTAAAAAGGCCTGGCGGCCTGGCTTGGGGTTTTTAAGTAAAGTCTTGGAGTTACCTCATCAATAAGCTACACCTGTGCTGTTCCAATTGCTGTTCCAACTGGAGAACCCTTAAGGAGGTACAGCTGTTTTATATTTACATTGAGGCATATTATCCTAGAGAACTGGTTAGGCAAAGACTTAGTACCTAACTTCTTTAACTGTTGAAAAGTCAATAGTGTGACCTAGTGTGAGAAAGATTAGCCAGAATAAGCTTTAAGATCTGGTTTAAAAGCTCTGGTTGATTTGTGTTTGGGGTGGGTGGGTGTATTTTAATGAATTTTTAATTTAATTTATTTATTTAATTTATTTACGGGTTTGTGTTGTGGGTGGGTTGAGGTGTGTGTGTGCTTATTTTTATTTTATTATTTTATTATTTATTATTTTTTCTTTGGCCCTCCCCACATGACGTTGGCTCCGCCCATAACATCATGATGTTAGCTCTGCCCACACCGTGATGACATCACGGTGGGGTAGTAAATTTTTTGACATCCCACCACTGGTTTTTGCTCCCCTGGCTATGGCCCTTCTTTCCCTCTACCATCACCACCACCACTTAAGTAAAAGAAGGAATGGCAATATGACAGCACTTGTTTCCATCTGGAACTCAAACTTCTGAGCTTGGAACAGAGTGACCCAGCTAAATAACAACTCCTAGAATACTGAGGGATGTCTGGCCAGGTTATCCTGCTATGGTAATAGAGTAGACCATACTGCCAGCAACTCAATGGCAGCAGGGGTAAACTAACCTGATAACCTTGCGGACTAACCGCCTAGTGTGGCAAAGTCCACAGGGAAGGGTGATGGTCCCCAAGTGGATTAAATCCCTCTTAAACGCATCTTGATGGAGGGCATCAGCTTCATCCATACTGGCCTGGGCCTGATGATGACTTTGCATGCCAAAAGAGCTGAGGACTAGTAAGTGACTCATGGATCAGTGATAGGGGTGGTCTTGTTGTGATGCAGAAGGCAAATGGAAGACTGCTGCATTATATTTTTGGGACAATCTTCTTGGCTCATCACCATGATGATAACCAACATTTGGAATCAGATCTGTCATGGAACTGTTTCGGGTTGAGTGGTTAAGATGTTGAATTTGAAAACTGGGAGGTCATTGTTTGATACCCAAGTATTGCACTGCATGATGGAATGAGCTCTTGTCTCTGTCCCATCTCCTGCCAACCAAGCAGTCTGAAAGCAAGAAATTGAAAGTAGATAAATAAGTACCACTTTTGTGGGAAAGTAAACAGCATTCTATGAACTCCTGTGTCAAGGCATGCCTGCCATGTGTCCAAGGAAACGTCTGCAGATAGCACTGGCTCTTTGGCTGTAAACAGAGATGAGCACTGAACCCTAGAGTTGGATGTGACTGGCTCTCAAGCAAGAGCGACCTTTACCTTTATTTACTATGTCACTTGAAGAAAAAAACTACTCAGGTGGTGGCTATACTAGCTGAGAGGTTGATGGGAATTGTCATCCAAAAACAAATCCTGGTAAGTAGGAAACATTACAGAATAAGCCAGAAGCCAAACCCTCTATATCAGTTATGGTGAACCTTGGCACTCCATCTGTTTTTGGACTTCAGTTCCCAGAAGTCCTGATCAGCAGGAGTGCTGACTTGGGCTTCTGGTAATTGAAGTCCAAAAAGACCTGGAGTGCCAAGGGTTGTCACTACTGCTCTATATCATGAAGGTCTCAAATCAAGATTATTTGGGGGGGGGGGGCGGTGTACGTGTGTGTTTCCAAAGGACAATGTGCCATTGAATATCAGTCGGGCTCAGTTTTGACAATTTTAACGAATAATCCAGAATCAATTTGCTTCCCTTCTTCACAAATTCATTATACTGCTTCAGGTCACTTTTTGCTGCCTAAGAATGGCAAGTGTTCATTCTCATCTACCTGTATGGAATTACATCATGCTCTAAATCAAGCAAATTACAGTAATACCTCGGATAACGTTTACCTCAGATAACACTAAAATCACATAACGTTAAGTAATCTGGGGAGGAGAATTGGATTGAATAACGTTAAGGTCCTATGGGATGGATCGGATAATAACCACTAAAGCCTGTGCGGTTACAATGTATCTCTATGGAACTTTAACGTTATCCGATCCATCCCATAGGATTTTAACATGCATCGAATAACACTAACAATCGGATAACACCAAGACTTGTGGAACCAAGTCTTAGTGTTATCTGAGGTATTACTGTATTCAGGTACAAAAGGCAAAATATCCTAGATGCATCTCTCCTTAACTCTTGCCATAAAATACAGTAACTCTGTAAGTACAGACAGTTTGCAGCCTTTTGACATCGCCCAAAAATTGCTGCCCAAGGGGATCACCTTGTTTTGCCTAAGGCAAATTGCCATTATGGGTTCAAATGGCCAATAACAATAAAGTAGGAGAAAACAAAAGTAAAGTAAAGTTATGTTTCCTGACAAGGCATGAATAATGGGTGGATTTCCGTACCAAAATACAATAGCAATTGCAGCTGATTAAACACAGGATTTGCCTGAACTTGAAGACTAGAAGGTTAGCATTCGATACCTGAGTACTGCAAGATGGAGTGAGTTCCTACCTCTGTCCCAGCTCTTGCCAACCTAGCAGTTTGAAAGCAAGACATTTCAAGTACCGTAGATAAATAGGGACCACTTCGGTGGGAAGGTAAACATTGTTCTGTGCACTCTAATGTTTAGGCATGCCTGCCACATGTCCATGGAAATGTCTTTGGCTATAAACAGAGATAAGCACTGAGCCCTAGAGTCAGATACTACTGGCTTTCAAGCAAGGGTCACCTTTACATTTAACTATTGAGTATAATGACCACATGGAACTTCCAGGGGCAGTATGTTTCTGAACACGAGAGGTGGAGGTTCAGCTATCTTCATGCCCTAAAGTAGAGTAGGTGGACATCCTGAGAACTTGTGGGTTGTAGGACAAAGGACAGCTAGACTAACTTGGAGCTTGGAAAAGCTACTTGGGATATTACATCTCCTAATTTCTCAAAGCCATTACAACCTCTCAAAAGTAACTTTACCAAGCTTTGGACTACAAGACATTTGAGCAAGAGGTTGTGTTTCTGAACCGATGTACTGAAACAAGAAAAGAACATACAGTATTTCAAATGATAATACACTGATAAAACACAATGAACTCCAAATAAAGGGAACGTCCCTCCAGGTGGTGCAGTGCTGTGAGTGTGAACTAAATGGAATCAACATCTACTCAAGATTTATTTTAGGACCTTGAGAAAGATTAATTTTCAGCTGACCAGGAAAACAGATTTCTTCCTACCCATAGGAAACCAGGGACTTGGTCTTCTGGGAACTGAAGTCCAAGAGCAGTTGGAGTGCCAAGGTTCTAAGGGTCTAAGGGAAAGCTTTTTGCAACCACTTCTCCCTCATTGGGAGATGCTGGCACTGTCAGAAATGACACCTGGAAGCAAGAGATGCCCAAGACATTTTAATATCTGAGGCAGATAACAAAATATTGCCCCTCCAACACATAATTTTAATCTTTACTCAGCACTATTGACGGGACAGCATCTTCTACCACATCTGAAAGCAGCTTAACCTTCAGCTCTCTCCTCCCAACACATTGCTGCTACCTCCTCCATCAGCCTTACATCTCCCAATGGTAAGGCCAGCTCTGTCATTGGGCAGGATTGAGGCAGTTGCCTAAAGTAATAGATCCTTAGCTCCTTAGCCAATGTCACCAGACGGTTTTTGCTTCCCAAGGTAAAGAACAAATGGCTCTCCCTTTGCTATGCAGAGCTGAACAGAATCCAAACTCTGCCAAGTTATTTTGACACCTGGGACCAGAAAAATAAACAGTCCCACATGTTCATGCCCCCCCCCCCACACACAATAAAAGTGCCACAGTAATGTTAAAAGAATTAACAATTTGCTGCTGTTTTGTGCAACACCCCAAATCCGTTGCTTGAGGCAGTTACTACACTCCAGCTATTTACATCAGCTGCAAAGCAGAGTTGTGTGCAGGGCTGTGGCCAGGATTCTAGATTTGGGGGTGGGGGCAGGCTGTTAGCTCAGGAGGGTTTTCACCCCACCCACCCCTGACTACAGCCCTGGCCCTGTGTCTTGTACCCAAACCTTCAGCCCACAATCACAAATTTCAGCTGCCTTTCTTTCTGTACAGGAAATTCGTTGGGGTGGAGGCACCTTCTGCTTCTCTGCCAAAAGCAGCAAGAACATCTCCAGCACTGAGCTGAACTTAAACTCTTACCCATGGAGGTGAGGAAACCTGTCTTTGTGGATTGGGGCAAACAGTGTAAACTCACTGCAGCAGGTGAGAGACATTTAAAGGATTAGAGCAAAGAGCAGGACTTTCAGGTGGGGAAAACATGGCACAAGACAAACAAATAAACCACAGTGCCATTATCTTCACTAAGTCCCATTATCCGCTTACCCCTCCTCCCTACACTTTCAAGCAAACTAAGGCAATTGGGGGAGCGGAGGTGAAGATGAGAAAAGTTACTTTGGGGAAATGCAGCCTTCAGA
Source organism: Furcifer pardalis (assembly GCA_030440675.1). NCBI lineage: Eukaryota > Metazoa > Chordata > Lepidosauria > Squamata > Chamaeleonidae > Furcifer > Furcifer pardalis. The sequence goes on from CP126890.1 coordinate 241,968,150, forward strand.
ATATTCCAGCCAACACAACCACTTGTTAAGTCAGCTAGAATATTTTCACTCCAAAAGGTAAACCTTTCTCTTTCTGGGTCCAATATCTACACAAACTTGTGTTATCTAACCTGCCATCAAACTACATCCAAATTAGAGCAGTGCTAATAGGTTTTTGAATGTACAGTAAAAAAAATGGTATAACAATTTGTATTCATTCTATGGGTCTGTTCAGTATGTGATTTTTTTCGTTGTACGATTTTTCCTATGGAAAAAAAATCATACAACGAATTTTTTCACTAAGCAGGTTTTCCCATTGAATATATGGTGTACAATTTTTTCCATAGGAAAAATCATTATGTGGGGTTCCATTAAAAAAAACCCTATTCGTTTGTGTTTAAGGAGTGGCTTTACCAATAATATCCCCTTAGAACCACGCTGGTGAACCTTGGCACTCCAGCTGTTCTTGGACTTCAATTGTCAGAAGCCCTGATCAACAGTTGTACTGACTTTGGCTTCTGGGAATTGAAGACCAAGAACAGCTGGAGTGCCAAGGCCACCACTGTCTTTGAACATTCCCATGTTTGAACAGGGATTTAAACCCAAGTCTTCTCCATCCTAGCCCCAACCTCTGTACACTACACCATGCTGGTTCTATATCCCGTTGTAAATTAATTCAGAATATATTTATCTAAATTCCTTTATCTTCTCTCATGTAATTCTTTGATGTGTGTAATTTATTTTGCTGCTACACCCTAAAATCTGTATATTTATTGTGTTTTAAACTCTAATCCACAGCAGCATATAAATCGATAATAATAATAATAATAATAATAATAATAATAATAATAATAATAATAATAATAATAATAATAATAATAATAATAATAATAATAATAATAATAAGAAGAAGAAGAAGAAGAAGAAGAAGAAGAAGAAGAAGAAGAAGAAGAAGAAGAAGAAGAAGAAGAAGGAATTTTTTTTTTTTTTAGAAGGAAATTTTTTATTGATAAAATTCTTACTACAGAGCCATCTGTCGAGGTGAACTACATAAACTTGTCATCACTTTCAAAAACTTGAAAAAATATAGTTACATAGCTCAGTAAACATAGTTACATATATAGTGATTGTGGAAGGAAATATACATTATATACAATACCAAAAGAAGAAGAAGAAGAAGAAGAAGAAGAAGAAGAAGAAGAAGAAGAAGTCGTCTGTTGGTCTTCAAGGTGTCACAAAAACGTTACTTTGTCTTAGCCTATGTAACACCCTGTAAATAGTACTCCTTCCTACTGAATGTAATTATCTGAATGCCTTGAGAGTTGCCCGAATGCTAATTCTCTTTACTTCCATAGCCAAATTCTTTCTGAAAATAATTTTCAGTTATTGGGGAGGGGAAAACAACTCAAAAGCAATAGAATCGTTACAGTTTTCCCCCTTTGGAAAGCATATAAAGATGAAGATGGAATTTTGCAAAACTCAACGGTATTGTAAGGAAATCAATCCCTGCCATGCCAGCTCAAAAGGCTAATCCAAAGTGCTTTGTCCCCAGTGATTTTCACCAACATGCCAGAGAAGGGGCGGCGGCGGTGGGGGCGGCAGAAAATCTTGCTATATGGTAATAGAGTAGGCCATACTGCCAACGACTCAATGTCAAGTGTCAGGCGGTGGTTAACTAACCTGACCACCCTGAGGACTAATGGCTTGGGTGCCAAAATTCACAGGGAAGGGTGATGTCCCTAGATGGATTAAATCCCACTTGAATGGAGACAAGCAGCTTCATCAATATTGGCCTGGGACTGAGGAGCACTTTGTGTGCCAAAAGGGCTCAGGACCAGAAAGCTACTCAAAGAACTGGATCAGTGGTACCAGTGTCATGCTGCAATGTAGAAGACAGATGAAAGGCCACGGCATTATATTCTCAGGTCAGTCTTCATGGCAGATTGCTATGAGGATCACCAATATTCAGATTTGGATATGGCAGAACAAGAAGAAGAATTATACACAATTCAGTGCACTCCAAATACTATAGAACTAAATCCAGTGTCTCAACTAGAGCAGAGCAGACAATAATTTGTTGTTGTTGATGTTCAGTAGCACAATCGATTCCGACCATTCGTGACCCCATGGGCCACCACCCTCTAGGTACCTCTGTCATCCATCATCTTCCTCAGCCCGCAAAGCTCTGTGCCCATTGCACCTTCAATACCATCTAGCCATCTCATTTTTGGCAGCCCCCTTCTTTTGCTCTCCACCTTTCCCAGTATCAAGGCTTTCTCAAGTGAATCCTCTCCTTTAATCTACCCCTAGCAGGCATCCCACTGACTCAGTGGTATTGCTCTAAGTGGGACTAAGTAAAATGTAGTCCAAAAGGTTCAGAGGGCACCAAGTTGGAGAAGGTCACAGAAGGGATAGAAATGGTCATCAAAGCATCCAGACAGAGCCATCTTGTAGCGGTCAAGTGGCTGGTGCTGGTGGTGTTTGGAGGATTGCAAAGATGGGCTCTTGGCCTTGACATCAGTCCTATCAACTCTAAAAGGTTTACCTAGATTAAACTGCAGACTGATTTCATCCTTTTGAGCATTTTCAATACTCTACTTAAGGGGTGCCCAAACTTTTCAGACCGCAGGCCAGTCACATGGTTCAGCGAGCTGGTCACTACAGCCCAGGGGCCGTATGTGGCCCCCCAATGCCAATTCATCCGACCCACAAAGCCCTCATCACTCCTAGAAATGGAAGTAAAATGTGCCCATATGGGCACATTTTACTTCCACTTCCAGGAGCGACCAGGGATTCGTAGGCCGGATGAATTGGCATTGGGGGGCCACATACGGCCCCTGGGCTGTAGTGACCAGCTCGCTGAACCATGTGACTGGCCTGCGGTCTGAAAAGTTTGGGCCCCTGGACCACAGTTTGGGCACTCCTACTCTACTTTGTAACACACAAAAACTAACCAGTTTCATCCACAGGACATGGTTTAGTCACTGCATATAAAAGAAGCAATTACACGGAATTATTTCTTTTATAAAAGAAAACAAAGGAAGTCCATAGCCCAGTTGTCCAAGAGACTGAGAATATAGTCCTTTACACTGCTGCTCAGAAGTAAATCCCATTGAGTCCAGTGAGGTTTACTGAAGGCTTGGTATGGTTTTGAAATATACAGGGTCTCCCAAAAGTCACCACACAGGGAAAATGGGAAATTGTACCTTTATGTACAAAATATTCACCCCACATTTTTACAAAATATTCTCTATGTGTCAGCCATCTCTTTTTACACCCACACAAAGTCTTAACCCCCCGCCTGTTCCAAGATATCTGTTTTTATGCAATTTTGCCTATGTATGATGATTTTTGGGGCACCCTGTACTTCTTACCTGTACTTCTTACCTGGTCACTGCAGGGGTTGTGGTAGCTTAGTGGTTAAGAAGCTCGCCTTGTTAACCAGAAATGTAGCAATTCAGCAGTTCAAGACCCAGGTACTGCATGACGGATTGATCGCCTGTCTCTGTCCCAGCTCTTGGGGACATGAAAGGAGCCTCATTCGGGCGTCCCCTGAGCAGAATTTCTCCCGTAAAAATCCTTTCAACCCAGAATAATTTCTGACATGAAATTATTATTATTACCTGGTCTTGAAAGCAGTTGTTTGCTTTGTGTAGAAAAGCTCTGCAGGACAAATCGGAGAGAAAGAGGGTTAAGAGGAAGCTGTGAAAGATCTTTTAGTCTGCTGACTAGTTAAGTGGACAAATGGAATACAAGAAAGAGGGAGATATCCCACAACTAAAGCAAGAACTAAGCCCTTCCCAGATATGGAAGTCTATGAGCCTTTTCTCACCGTGTTCACAACAAAAGCTTTTATAAAAGCTAGAAGAAAGAAGATTAAAACATTCCACTTGGAGACTTCCATCCCTGATGCAACTTATGACTAAATCCAGTGGTTAGTTCCAATTTAACTACTAGAACATTGAATGAAAGAGGCTTGTTAAAGCAAGACTCACATATGTCCCATTGAATCAGTTGATCTACTTTAGTTGGGACAAAGCAATTGGATGTCACCAATAATAAGACATGAAACAAAAGCAGGAAAGGGGTTTAAAGGAGATCCAATTAGGTGTTTTGAATTTGCAACCCAACTACCACATATTGTCGTGGGATCTCTGCATAAACTTAAAGAAAGTTCAGCTCCCACTTTGGTTGCAATCTATGCCCACTTACCAAGACATATGTCCCATTGAGTTATGATGGGACTTCTTCTGAATCAAGATTCATGAGGTCGGACTACACAACACCAAGGCAAGGCTGATTCTTTTTCTGTTCCCAATACTTGGCAACTTCCAGTTCCCCCAACTGGCTCGCACTCTTCAGCAAAAGGAAACACTCCTGGGGCGAATGTTATCTTCCACTAACAAGCCCAAGATTGCCAGGGCAATTCCCAGCCTGCAAGAAATCTTGAAAAGATTCTCTCTCCACAACACACATTTTAAAAAGGGGAGAGGCTAGCTTACCTTTTCAGAAGAACATGCCGATGATAACACTGAATAAGTGAACAGATGCATGCTTGGGGGTGAAAAACCTATTGAAAAACCAAGTAATGGTCAGCTACTCTTGCAGGAGGAGGGAAGGACAGAGAGCCATTCATCTGCCTAGCTACCTCAGCTGAGCCCTTCACACCTGTACAAAGAGCACAAACACCACGGGGTGAGAAGCAGAGGGAGGTCTTTTGTGGTGAGTCTGCAGGATAGCTTTACTCCTTCACAGATAAATTCTCCAGCAAAGAATGTCCCCACCACCCTTCACCACTCCTGCCTGGGTCCAGAATGAATGACAGCTGCTAATTCAGTGTAAATGGACAGTGATTGCTCAGGATGTCCCCATCCAAAAGGCACACACACAAGACCTTATCTTATCAGAGCCAGTAATTACAATTGCTATTTTGTTTCTTCAAATCAGCAATCAGTGCTCTTTGCCAACAGAACAGCTCCTGTCAGCTTGAGCATTGAGTGACAGATTAAAGGCCCTATGTTTCTCCCAATACCCCCACTGCCTCCCTGCCAGATGCACTCTGTGCGTGCGCGCGCATGTGCGCGTGTGCATGTGTGCACATGCGCCCGCACACACAAGCAGGATCAACAATAACTTATTTATTTATTGGCTTTCTATACCACCCATCTGAGATATTTTCCCCACTCTGGGCAGTTTAAAATAGCTAAGGGGTACACAGAAAATAACCTCCTTGAAGATTGTGGTATTTTTGAACCGCACTCAGGCATACCCTGGGCAACAACTTATGCTGGCTAATCTTTCTAAACCTAAGTCAGGCGAAAGGAACTATGGAAGGAACTCACCAAAAGGTAGCTTCACTTTGGCAGTTACACGTCTGGCCTAGACACGGCAGAAGAAGAACAATGGTTAAAACCATAAATATACATACAACAACAATGGATGGAATCCAGGGGTGGCAGCATCCAATTATACACTTATTCATTGGTTATAGGCAGAATGTTCTTATAAGTCTCTTTAAAAAGTACAGTTTTAAGATGTTTCTTGAAAACATCTAGGTTTCCCTTGCTCGAAAGCCAGTTGTATCCAACTCTAGGGGTCAGTGCTCATCTCTGTTTCTGAGCCGAAGAGCCAGCGTTGTCTGCTTCTGCAGACATTTCCATGGTCATGTGGCAGGCATGACTACACACCGGAATGCACGGAACGCTGGTACCTTCCCACCAAAGTGGTCCCTATTTATCTACTTGCAATTTCTTGCTTCGAACTGCTAGGTTGGCAGGAATGAAAACATCTAGCAGTAGCCTTTTCAACATTGCTTGCTTGCTTTCACCACTCTAGATAAATTGTGGTTCATGCCTTCTCGTTTAGCTCCTCCATCCCAAACAGAAGAAACTAAACGCTGGGCATGTTTATTGGAGTGGGGGTGGCCACACCAACCCTGCTGAGAGTCTTGTGGCTCCTTAATGATTAACATGTTTCATTGGACACAAGTTTTTATGGGCTACAGTCCACTGAAGCAGGCTGCAGACCACAAATGCTTGTGCCAAATAAATTGTGTTTATGAAGCTGAATCTAGCCAGGAACGCTACATCAAAAATCCCCTTTCCCCTCAAAATCTGCTTCTTTCAGACCCTCCCAACCCTCAACACTTCCTTTGGGGCATGACATAACTCATCATGAGGGAGTCCTATACTTCAAAATCTCTTGGTATTAATGCTGCTGACATAACCCACAGGAGAGGGTGTATGAGTGTGCAAAGAGTGCTCGATGGCAGATGTAGCCCTTCTCCCTCTAGACCAGGGGTGGGGGAACTTCTCCTGTTGGGAGGCCACATTGATGCAGGTAAAAGTCACTCTTGCTCAAAAGCCAGTCGTATCCGATTATAGGGTTCACTACTCATCTCTGTTTATAACCAAAGAGCCAGCATTGTCTGTGTCTGCAGATGTTTCTGTGGACATGTGGCAGGTATGACTAGACACCCTATTTATCTACTTGCAATTTCTTGGTTTTGAACTGCTAGGTTGGCAGGAGCTGGGACAGAGACGGGAGCTCACTTCATCATGCAGTACTCAGGTCTCGAACTGCTGACCTGTCAACCTTCCAGTTGTCAAGTTCAGCATCTTAACCGTTAAGCTGCATTCAAGAGATTTCAACTTGATATACTTTAAAATGTACATTATTTTGTAAAAAATCTCACTACTCCATACTTGGTAATTTCAAAGAAGGCAAACTATTTGTTAATTTTAAAGTTACTAAAATGAAAGACAAATGTAAAAGACAAATTATTATAATTATTGGTTAATTATTATTGTTATGTTGAATGGTACTGTTGTTTGTTGTTTTAACTGTTGCACACCACCCAGAGTGGGAAATAACTAAGATAGGTGGTATAAAAATGGAATAAACAAATAAAAGACAAACAAAAATGTATTAATGAAAATAAAAGGATCTGCTCTGTAAAATTTGGATTCAGTCAAAACGCCCCACTTAAGGACCTAGAAGGCCACATGTGGCCTTATGGGTGAAGGTTCCTTACCCCTGTTCTAGATTGACTAGAGGCAGGCGTTGCTCACTCATCTTGAAAGTTTAGCGTTTTCTTCCTGGAAAGTCACAATCTCCTCCCAATCTGACCCTCCAAACTGAACTGTTTGCAAAGCACTGAGCATGGGGCCAGAGAACGGCATTCTAAATACCTGTACTCCAATAGCCTCACACCCAAAGGAAGGCTTCCTTTTCTGTGGAAAAGTTGCCGTTCAGGCCATAATTCCCACAACCCACAGCCACGAGACATTTGTAGTCTCTTTAGAAGAGATGTTTCCAAACTCTGTTCCTCCCTCCAGTGGCCTCTCCTGTCCCTTTACTTTGGAGGGAGTGAGCATTTCCCTCATCTATGCTTTCCCAAGCTTTGAAAACCATTAGGCGGCCAATTTACTGGATTCCCTGGAAAGAAACAGTCCCCAAAGAATCACTCTCCCTCCTTAATTTTCTTGACGAACCCACAACAGGTGAAGTCTATTCAGGAATCATGGCTGCATTTATTTCACTGAACAGCTTAATAATAATAATAATAATAATGATAATGATAATGATAATGATGAGGATGAGGATGAGGATGAGGATGAGGATGAGGAGGATGACGATGACGATGACGATGACGATGACGATGATAGTCAGATATTACTCTGGGTTGAAAAGATTTTTCCTGGAGAAACTCTTAAGAATCACCTTTATTTATTTATTTAAATTTCTATACCGCCCTCCTTGCTGTAGGCGACCCAGGGCGGTTTAACACATCCTAAAAAACATCAAAACAATACAGGCTAAAATTCTAAAAGCTCTCAAAATCCACAGTTAAAACCAATTAAAACTCCGACTAAAACTTTGTATGATTTAAAAACTTAAGAACTTAAGGGAGCAGGGGAGCAGGTCAAACCAGCCAGCAGGCTGAGGTCGTTGTGCCTCCGGTACCCCAGACCTGCCCTGCCAGCCAGGTTTTTTACACCCTTCCGAAAGGGCAGCAGCTCTGCTTGGAGGCGCAGCTCAGTTGGCAGGAGGTTCCAAAGGGCCAGAGCAGAAACTCTGGGGTTAGTATTCTCAGAGTTTCTCCATAGTGGCTTTGCACAACTTTCGCCTCTTCGATGGGCACAAGACCACAGGGTGGCGCTAGTATCATTCCGAAGACCTCATGTCAACTCGACCGCGGAGTTGTAGAAGTATGCTAGGTACCCCCATCCACCTTCACCATAAAAGCTTCCCAAGGGATTTCTTTGCTGTACTTTCTGCCAATTGAGTAGTCAAATCTCTTAATCCTGTTTCTACACTACATTTTATCTAGAATGAATTTGTATCCATTTGTTCTTTCATGTCACTTTCCTCTCTGTGTATGAAAACTTTATTCTTCCTCAAGCTTTCCTTTTCCAACAAATATATGCAGCTTTTTGTTGTTCAGTCGCACAGTCGATTCTGACCCTTTGCGAGCCCATGAACCACCGTCCACCAGGCACCTCTGTCCTCCACCATCCCATTGTGTCTGCAATACCATCTAGCCAGAGGCGTAGCTACCGCCGTATCTGCCGTATCAATTATACGGGGCCCCCGGGCCACGGGGGCCCCCAACGTGCGTAAGCAAAACAAATCTTTACCCTTCCTAAGGGCCCCCAAACAAATTTTTATACGGGGCCCCGCCAAGGCACGCCACTCTTCTGCATCTAGCCATCTCATTTTGGCTGCCCCTTCTTCTTTTGTCCTCGACCTTTCCAAGCATCAAGGCTTTCTCAAGTGAATCTTCTCTTCTCATTTGATGTCCAAAGTACTTTAGCTTCATCTTTACTATTTGACCTTCTAAGGAGCAGTCAAGGTTGATTTCTTCTAAGATTGACCTATTTGTTCTCCTCACTGTCCAGGGGACTCTCAAAACTCTCCTCCAACACCACATCTCAAAAGTATCTATTCTTCTGTGCTCAGCTTTCCTAATGGTCCAGCCCTCACAACCATACATTGCCACCGGGAATACCATTGCTTTGACTATATGAATTTTTGTTTGCAATTTGATGTCTCTACTTTTCACTATGTTCCCCAGGTTTCTCATCGCTTGCCTCCCAAGAATCAGTCGCCTTTTTATTTCATGACTGCAATCACCATCTGTAGTGAGCTGAGTTGTAATAGAGATTTTCTATCTCCAGATCTCAAAATAAACTGTTTCCTTGAAGAAAAAAGCTTCCTGTTTTCAGTTCTTGTCCCAGCTGGAATTTGATTTTCATGATAAACAGAACAGATGCTAGCAGTCATACATAGGTACACAGAAAGAGCCTCCTTGAAGACTGTAGTATTTTTGAACCACAATTAGTCATACACTGGGCAACGACCACCTTATGCCAGCTAATCTTTCTCACACTAGGTCAGATGAAAGGAATTACAGAACGAAGTCTCCAAAAGGTGGCTTCATTTTGGCAGTTTCATGTCTGGTCTAGACATGGAAGAAGAAGCACTGATACCTATACACTTGCTATGATTGAGAAAATTTCTCTAGAAAAGAAAGAAGAATATTTTGATAGGTCAGTGTTTTAGGCCTCTGACTATGGAACTAGAAGCAAGGAGTTTAATACCCAACGGTGCCTCCACAGAGAAGAGGTAGCTTGTGTAGCCACATGCATGCTGCACAGACCCAAAATGCCCCCATGATAAACCACGTTTGTGTGTTTTTTTACCTAGAAAACCCTGGAAAGACTCACCACAAGTGAAAATCGACTTGACCACATGCAATTATTATGTTAAAGTCATTTTTTAAAAAAAACATAAAAGTAGGGTGTATACTGGCCCTTTGCATTTCAAAATAAACTTTAGCATTCTCTGGCAATGATATGAAGAAGTGGAGAAAAACATTATTAAATCTATGGGGCAATGGAATTACTTCTGGTTGTGTCACCTTCAAGGGAAGCTGTCAAGGGTACAACCCATGTTTTGTCAACTCTTATGGTCAGTAGAACAGCCCATGTTTTGGCAAAGTGCCCCAAACGCTGTGTGGTGACAGTTGTCTAAGTCTCCTGGTAAGCAAATAAACAAGTCTAGGGTTACTGCTTCTCCAACCCTGAGGTTTACCTGAATCATTCTCATCCACATGTGGTGACATGTATATCCAAACAGTGTCATTCTGAGTCACCAAACACTATACAAGGTCTTTAGTTGTTATAAATACAGCTGATTTGACAAAGGGGCTTAAACTGGTTTCAAATGTTCAGACTTCAGAAGTGCCTCAAACCACTTCTAACCTGCACCAATATAGGTCTGGAGGAAGTGAGTAGTCATTCTGTGTGTGTGTGTATGTGTGTGTGTGTGTGTGTGTGAGAGAGAGAGAGAGAGAGAGAGTGAAGACACAGCTTGGTTATCTTTGTGTGAATGTCAATAAAAGCTCAAGTGCCTTTTAATTCCTTTTTGAGTCTATATAACTTGTTTACACAGCAACATAGAGATACTGCAGAGTTTGAGAGAGTCCTGCCTGGCCCTCTGCCAAAATAGTTCTGCATATTTTTCAGAGCTGTGTCACATTCAACTTAAAATATTTTTTCTGAGCATCACCTTTTTATCCCACACATATCTACACTAACGGCAAACATGCATGATATGTCTAGTCAACCTATGAGACGGGTGCACATTTTGCACAGCTGGCATATTTAGATGTGTAGATTGTCTAAGGGCTAAATTCAAATATAGTCCCAGCTGGAGTAAACTCCACTGAATACACTGGGTTTGCTGAAGAGTGGAACAAAACCATCCCGTTTATTGGGTCAGCTAGAACTGGAACTAAGAATTGGAATAAGCTTTAAATGCTTGGTCAAACAAACAAGCTTGTGAACATTGAAACTGAATCTCAACAAGAAAGCAGGTGTCTTTTGTGAAGGCAAAAAGAGAGGAACAGCGAGAAAAAGAGGTTGAATTTGCTGACTCAGTCCCTGCAATCCAGATGTTTCTGTATCAACAAGTGAACATAGAAAGGTGCTTTCAGAATTTCAGGAGTTGCTCCACCAGATTCTCAAGTATGAACCACCTGGTATACTTCAACACTTGTGCCAGCTTTTGCACTCCAAAAGAACCCAATTTCTATGTGTTGGACACATTTGGGCAAAAGATGTCAGATTCAGAGCAATATGAGGAGAGGGAATTATTTGGGAGAGGAAACTGCAATAAGATATAGGTTGATGCCAGAGCAGAGAAATGTCATCCTGGAAATGACATGGCAATGCCAATGTATACCATTGCCAATGCCACGCCATTGGGGAATTTTGGGAGACTTTTAAGAGCTCTGATTATTGTAAACTAAGATAGGAGTTACTGTTGATGCTCAAGCTGGGAATAGGAATATTATCCTGTAGGTGCCGTACTAAATAAAGGTAAAGGCCACCCTTGTTTGAAATCCAGTCATATCCAACTCTAGGGCTCAGTGCTCATCTCTGTTTACAGCCAAAGGGCCAGCACTGTCTGCATTTGCAGATGTTTCTGTGGACATGTGGCAGGCAATACTAGACACTGGAGTGCACAGAACACTGTGTATCTTCCCACTGAAGGTACATTTTCTGCTTTCAAACTGCTAGGTTGGCAGGAGCTGGGACAGAGATGGGAGCTCACTCCATCATGCAGCACTCAGGTTTCAAACTGCTGACCTGCCGACCTTCCAGTCATCAAGTTCAGCATCTTAACCACTAAGTCACCACAGTCTCCTAGGACTAAGAGATGTTAAAAACTGAATATATTCATTCTCTGAATTGTTTGCCAGAAAAAGAAGGTGCTGCCTCATGGACAAATCTTATTAACAATAATAGTGTGCTGACCAGCCAATCCATTCCAGGATTTTCTAGGTAGAGACCACACAGAAGTATTTACCCGGAGGCACAGTGGGGAATTAAACTTTCAATGTCTACAGTCAGATAACTTAATTATTGAGCTATACACCCACATCTAGAGACAAACCTGGGGATGGAAAGTATGCAACAGCTGATGAAACTGAAGATACTTCCTTTGGATCACACACAATGTGAGACTGAACAAAGTTAGGAACAGTGGTGGGATCAGTGATGGGATGTAACAGGTTCTCACCAGTTCTCCAGAACCGGTAGTAACTTTTCCCAGTGTCCCAGAGAACCTGTAGCAGCTTTTGGGGGGAACCACCTTCAGGGCTTACCTTCTCACTGGTTCCCCCACTGTGCATGCATGCCAAGCACTTGGTGTGCATGCACGCCTAGTGCTTGGCACATATGCAAGGCCTCCTTGCTGTCCTCCCAAACGGGGAGGAGGAAGAGAAGCTGCTAGCCTGAAGATCCCTATAGCCTGAAGCTCCCTATTTTTATTATTTTGTATTTTTTTTCTTTGGCCCCACCCATGACATGACATCATGATGTTAGCTCCGCCCACACTGTGATGACATCACGGTGGGGTAGTAAATTTTTTGACATCCCACCACTGGGTGGGAAGTTAAAAATTTTACTACCCCACCGTGACGTCATCACAGTGTGCATGGAGCTAACATCATGATGTCATGATGTGGGCGGGGCCAAATAAAAAAATAAAATAAAAATAAGCACACCCACACACATCCCTCAGCCCACCCACCCACAACACAAACCCTTAAATAAAATAAATAAATAAATTTAAAAATACATTACAATACAAACCCCAAACACAAATCAACCAGAGCTTTTAAAACAGAGCTTAAAGCTTATTCTGGCTAATCTTTCTCACACTAGGTCAGATGGAAGGAACTACAGAATGAACTCACCACAAGATGGCTTCATTTTGGCACTTTTCAACAGTTAAAGAAGTTAGGTACTAAGTCTTTGCCTAGCTAGTTCTCTAGGATAATATGCCTTAATGTAAATGTAAAACAGCTGTACCTCCTTAAGGGTTCTCCAATTGGAACAGCAATTGGAACAGCACAGGTATAGCTTATTGATGAGGTACCTCCAAGACTTTGCTTAAAAACCCCAAGCCAGGCCAGCAGACCTTTTTAGGAACTGTGGTAGTACGACAATATAGGTAAAGGTATTAAATACACATTAAAATACACACAGACAGACCACATTCCAAAGGTGAGTCACTTACCCTGGGGAACAGGCTATAGGGAGCTTCAGACTAGCAGCTTCTCTTCCTCCTCCCCGCTTGGGAGGACAGCAAGGAGGCCGTGCATATGCACCAAGCACTGTAGGCGTGCATGCACACCAAGTCCTTGGTGAGCATGTGCAGTGGGGAACCAGTGAAAAGGTAAGCCCCGAAGGTGGTTCTCCCCAAAAGCTGCTACCGGTTCTCTGGGACACTGGGAAAATTACTACCGGTTTTGGCGAACTGGTGAGAACCTGTTACATCCCATCGCTGGTTAGGAATAGTTCTTTTTGGGGACTTACTAAGGACAGGTGGCTGGGAAGATTCTGGGAGTTGTAACCCACAAAGGTACTTGTACAAGCTCTGCTACACTATGGCTAGTTCTCCTTGAAAAACCATTTGAAATTACAGTGACACAGAACCTACTCTACTTGGCAATTTGGAATAGGTGGATGGGCAGGCAGTACTGTGAGTACTCCTTAGACCTGCTGTTACTACTGCTTGGTTATTCTGTCTTTTGGCTAATCTGCATACGGTACTATTCCCAAGTATGCAAATAGAGATAAGAGAAAGGTTTGACACTAGATGAGTGGGCAAAAGAATGGACAGCCAGCAGCAAAGATAGCAAACAGGAAGCAAAGGGCCAGTAAGGTTCTTCTGACCAGTGAACATGTCTGGCCAGGTTATCCTGCTATAGTAAGAGAGTAGACCATACTGCCAGCGACCCAATGCTGAGTGTTTGGCAGTGGTTAACTCACGCGACAACCCCGAGGACTAACGGCCTTGGGTGCTGAAGTCCACAGGGAAGGAAGGGTAATGGCCCCCAAGTGGATTAAATCCCACTTGAATCTATCTTGATGGAAGGCAGCAGCTTCGTCAATACCAGCCTGAGGCTGAGGAAGACTTTGTGTGCCCAAAGAGCTCAAGACCAGAAAGTGACTTGTGGACCTGGATCAGTGGTACAGATGTCATGCTGTGATGTGGAAGGCAAATGGAAAGCCACTGCATTATATTGTCCCGAGGACAATCTTCATGGCTAATTGCCATGATGATCGCCAATATTCAGATCCAGATACGGCAGAACAACAACAAGAACATCATTGCTGTTTTGGCTCACATTTTTTAAAAATCACACCAGTATTGCTTTTGTCCTTTACATCCTGTTGCCCCAGGGAACTGCCTCCACACACATCTGCCATTCTGTTGACATATGTTTTGGTAGGGAAAAGTAATATGGGAAGCATAGATCTCATTTAGCAGCTGGGGCTGCAGCATCTTGCCCAAAGTTTGGAGGATAAAGAATGCCAGGGCTTGGAAAAAGTCAGGGTTTTGTTCTGCTCTCCAGTTGCCAGAATCCCACAGCCAGCCTCGCCATGGTGATTGGCAGAGAACAGGATGGAGAAAGAGAGCCAGGCAATGTTATCGTTTCAGGTGGCTGACGCTTTCCTTGGAAATCACGGCTCTCCTCCTGGTAAGCCACGAGCATAAGTAACCCAAGGCTGCTTCCATGGATGACTGCTGCTACTGCCCTGAGGCCAGGTTTGTGCCATGGGTATAAACAAGAAAATCATTCCCATGGAGCTTGCCCTGGAAGGCTGGGCAAGGGGTTTGGGGTTGGTTGGGGGGGGGGTGAGGACTCCCAGCCTGGGAGAAAGGAGATGTTAATTGTGAAACAGTCTTGCCTGGGGCAAACTGGAACCACCCAGCTGTGGCAGAAGGCCTGCTGTTGTTGTTTAAAGGCTGCACTAAAATGGTGCCTTCCCTCGGATGGAGGTGATGGTGGGGACTTTGCCTTTACAGTGAACTCAGAGGGTGTTGTTCCCACTGTCCAAGAGTCATCCTTGCCCTAAAGATGAATGCCGCCACCCCCAAACTATTGCCTGGAAAGAGATGTTGAGGTGAAGGATCAAGGCTTGTGACCCAAGTTATTTTGCTGCCTAAAGCCACAGACAAAAAAAGGCAACTGGGTCCCAGTAGAATCTTCCTCCAGCACTGGGGGTGGCATTGTATTTTCTGGCACATCTGATTATCCTTTATAGTTTTATGGGAGGCCATGAGCAGCAGAGACACTGTGGAGTCTTCCAATGTGGCCATGACAGGTAATGGCGAGAGTGCTGACCTAGGATTCCAGAGACCTGGGTTCAAATCCCTTCTCTGCTGTAAAACTTGTTCAGTAATCTCAAGCTAGTCATGGCTGCTCAGCCTGACCTACTTGTACAGTTGTAAAATAGGGAAGAACACAGCCATGAAGCTCATTGCAGAAAAAGCAGGGTTTAAATTTAACATAAATTGGGTAAAAATAAGTTTGTTTGAAATAGCCAGGAAGCTGTCATTGCTGACTCCACCCAACCGCCCAGCAGCTGCCATCTGAGACTGTTGCTGTGCTTTGCTTAGTGTTGTCATCTCATCCCTGCAAGCAGAGAGGTAAAGATAAAGGTCGCCCTTGCTCGAAAGCCAGCCATTTCTGACTCTAGGGTTCAGTGCTCATCTCGGGTTTACAGCCAAAGAGCCAGCACTGTTTGTGTCTGCAGACATTTCTGTGGACATGTGGCAGGCATGCACGGAACACTGTTTATCCTCCCACCAAAGTGGTCCCTATTTATCTACTTGGTTGCAATTTCTTGCTTTCGAACTTCTGGGTTGGTAGGAGCTGGGGCAGAGACAGGAGCTCACTCTGTCATGCAACATTCAGGTCTCAAACTGCTGACCTGCTGACCTTCCAGTCATCAAGTTCAGCATCTTAACCACTTGAGCCACTGCAAATTTTGTCTTAATCATTTAATGTATTTTAACTATTCCTATAACTTAACTGATTTTAAATATATAATTTATTATGTTTTGATTTGACCTTTTTAACATTATGAGCCAACTTGAATCTTCCATCGGAGAAAGATGGCCTAAAAATACAACATATAAGCACGTAGCTGATGACTTGCTTTCAACATTGGCACTGTTTTCAAGGCCTTTTGTGGTACTTTATCTGGGCTGTTTTTACTGTTTTCCCACTTTGAACCCTGGAAAGAACAAAAGCCCAAAATTTGAATAAAACCAACAAGAATATTGGTTGCTTAACTAACACATGAGCAATTTATTTGGAATCCTTAGATGCCTTGGAGTCATTATTCAGTGAGGAGTCCGAGCGGGTGTCATCCATTGCAACATGTAAATGCATGTGGGTTTTTTTGTTTGTTTTATGTTTTGCTATTTGAATATCACATCACCCGCTGACTAGGCAGACTATGACGCGTGGCCTCCGCTTTTCATCTTGCTCAAGGGATCCGACAGAGGACATTTTTAAAAAATATATATTTATTAAAATTTCAAAATAAGAGTACAAATAAAACAACTACAGAAAAAACTATACAAATCAATAAGAAAAATAAAAGGAAAAGAAAGAAAAATACAAAAAAAAAATCCATGTTTGGTCATCTATAACATCCTAAATACATTGTAACACATCATACAATTTTTGCTTCATTTTAAAGTTCTTCAATATTCAATATAACCGCCCTGAGTTGCCCTGGCAAGGAGGGCTTTATATAAATTCAAGTAAATAAATAAAATAAATATAATATCTAACTCATAATACACACCCGTGATACATACATTGCCCTGGAGGCTGCGGGATATCATAATTATATTCCATTATTTCCATAAACTCATTTGATCTGGTACTGGCCTTATACCTTCTCATCTGGTCAATGTAAGGACATTTGGTAAGTTTTAGTCATTGACAAGGGACAGGCAACACTGCCTAGTTAGACTGCTCAAGCTCTGACAAGGTTCTCACGTAGCAGGGGTATTTGGAATCACTGGTTGAAAATGTAATGAAGCCTTGCTCATGTTTACTATGATCTTAAAGGATTAAATATTCCCCCTTTAAGATGGGTAGCACCTTCATCAATATTCTGTCGCTCACTGCTGAAGGCTTGTGCAAATTCCAGAAAAATTTGCCCATGTGGAATAGATCCCCATTGCCAGTTAATTGTTCATGCCAGCACCACTGAAGGTGTTTTTGTGTGTGTGGTTTTGTAGTAAACTGAACTACTATCAGCTACTCCAATTGGCATATGTCTTCATTCTTTCTTTGTGCTACTGGGTGCCAAATAAGTCTATACACAATTACTGGGATTTCTGTTCATACTCATTTTTAGCTCTTCTCTTTATTCTCCATCTTTTTAAGGAGTGGATTAAATTACAGTCAAACCTCGCATAAAGAGCGCCTCGCTTAAAGAGCATAATTTTCTCCGAATGTTTACTTCGCTTAACAAATAAAACCAATCAAAAACTGGCTTAACAAATAAATCGGGGTTTGCAATCCCCCCACACACAGACAATTGGTCACTTACAATGGTGTTTCGCTTAAAGAGCAAATTCGCTTAAAGAGCAATCCTGTGGAACACATTATGCTCTTTAAGTGAGGTACAACTGTATTTCAGAAAGGTTTTTAAAACCCAGGAAGCCAGGGTTTGTTTCCTGTTGCTGTTTTGTAACTGTAGGTACCAGTTTTGAGTCTTCCACTGTCTGGAGAGTGGAGGAAACACCCTGATATTAACAGTGTGCAGTTGGGGGTACACAGAGACTCCTCGAAGATTGTGGTATTTTTGAACCACAATTGGGTGTATGTCGGGCAATGGCAACCATGCGCTGGCTAATCTCTCTCACATTAGGTCATGTGGAAGGAACTACGGAAGGAACCCACCACAAGGTGGATTCATTTTGGCAGTTTAGAGCAGGGGTGCCCAAACTTTTTGGGCCGCAGTCCAGTCACGTGGTTCAGCAGGCTGGTCACATGGTTCAGTGGGCCAATCACAAGATTCCTCCCACCGGAATGGAAGTAAAATGTGCTTTGCAATGTTTTGCAACAGGATGAGATAGATTTTAAGCTGCCATTTTCTGTTTAAACCAGGGGTGCCCAAACTACAGCCCATGGGCCAGATCCAGCCCGATGCCAATTCATCCAACCTGCGCTGCCCTTGTCGTTCTTGGAACCGGAAGTAAAATGAACCCGTACATAAAACGTGTTTTACTTCCACTTCTGGGAGTGATGAGGGCAGCGTGGGTTGGATGAATTGGCATTGGGGGCTAGATCTGGCCCACAGGCCAGAGTTTGGACACCCCTGGTTTAGAGTCTGCCCTAGACATGAAGAAGAAGAAGAAGAAGAAGAAGAAGAAGAAGAAGAAGAAGAAGAAGAAGAAGAAGAAGAAGAAGAAGAAGAAGAAGAAGGAAATTTTTTTTTAGAAGGAAATTTTTTATTGATAAAATTCTTACTACAGAGCCATCTGTCGAGGTGAACTACATAAACTTGTCATCACTTTCAAAAACTTGAAAAAATATAGTTACATAGCTCAGTAAACATAGTTACATATATAGTGATTGTGGAAGGAAATATACATTATATACAATACCAAAAGAACAACGATATTTACAATTATACTGTCATTTACATGAAACTTAACTTTTAACATTCTAAGTTATTCCCAAATTTCTTTCTGTCAACCACTGCCACCATTTGTATCTGTCGGGTTCCTTCTGTCTCACCATCATTCTTTTAGCATATACTCTGAGCCTTGCCACCAAACTGCCCACCGTTTGTTTGGGATCTGCCACCTTTCCCGTCTTCCCTTCCTGTCCCCTTTGGAACATCAGAGCGCTTAAGGCAAACAGATTGATTAATCGAACCAAGGACCAGGGCACTTTCCAGTTCTCCAGTTTCCCTTTCTTTCTCGGCCCCTTCCACCCCTTTCCTGGCTCTGTCCCCGATAGAATCGTCTCTGCTTTCTGTTCCTTTAAATAAGGCCAGTCCAATTTACTTGCCAGAGCTCCCCAGACTTCTTGCGATGAAGGACATTCATTTGCAAAATGCGAACAGGTTTCTCTCGGGGGTTTCTGGTCTGTTATCCCACCTCTAACATTCTGGCATCTTATCCTCCTGCACTGCTGCTCCTCTTCCTTTTTCCATGGGTAGGTCGCTCCTACATTAAGTACCTGATGATATGCCCTCCACCTTGTTTCCCACAGACAGAGGGGTATATTCCCATCTTTAAACACAGACAAGTCCTCCTCCCCTGGCTGCAGATATTCCGGCAGATTAGTTTTAGAAGCCCACTTCTCCCTGAATGGCCTAGCGATTCTTTCCTCTACGGCCTCAGTGTAAATAACCCGTTTTGACTCCCTCACTGTATCTGCAATCTTAAGTGTGTTTGCCCTCACCGCCCAACGATTGACTCCCTCTGCCATATCTCTAACGTACGGCCTCATTCCCATTTTCGAAGCACTGGTCAATCTGGGAGAACGGAGTTCCTCCTCCCACCACTGTTTCCCCCAACCTCTGCTTTGCCATAGGTCACCTTGCACACCGATCAGTCGGGATTCTCCCTCATTCGTCTTCTGTTTCAAGTTATTGGCCAAAAAGGCACCTAGGAAAAGAGGTCCGAGAGCCGGCAACCCTAACCCACCTTCTTTTACCGAGCGGTACGCCACTGCCCTAGGGAGAGGGAAAACCTTCATTCCCCACAAGAAAACAAAAACTCTTCCCATCACCCTATCCATAAGTTTCTGAGGAGGGGGATACACAGCCGCCACATGATTTGCCACCGGTATACAATAAGTTTTGAAGAACTGTACTTTCTTGTAGAGACTCAGCCTCCAGGGTTTCCACCTCTCCAGTCGGTTCTCCACCCCCTCTTCCCACCTTTTCCAATTCTCTTCCCATCCATTGGGGTCAACAGTGAACAGGATGCCCAAGATCTTGACTGAACTTTGCCTGCTACCTATATTGTCTCCATCCCCATTCAAAGCTTCTTTTAGTGTCTTTCCCCTGAGTTCTCCAGTCTTTCCACCCAAAATATACACTCTGCTTTTTGTGGCATTGATGAGAGCTCCGGAAGCCTTCCCATAACCCTCTAATAATTCCTCCACTGGATCCAACTCCTGCTCTCCCAATGTAAAAACATAAACGTCATCAGCGTGGGCAACAAATTTGATTTTCCTATCTGCTTCCCTACCATCGAGGTCCCTCCTAAAAGGTAGGAATCCCCCGATCCGGCTGTCTTGTTCTATCAGTGTCAAAAGTGGATCCAATGCCAGCACATACAGTGCTGCACTCAGCGGACAGCCCTGACGCAACCCAGAACGAATGGGGATCTCTGCCCCTTTCCATCCATTCACCTGTGGCTGCACCGTGACCCGACTGTACAGATTTTTCAGCCATGCCACAAATTGCATCGGAACTCCCTTCAGCTCTAGCACCCTCCATAGATAGGTTTGGTCCACCTTATCAAAGGCCTTGGACTGGTCCATCTGCAGGAGAGTTCTTTCTTCCCTGAACTGTCCTGCTCCTTCAAAAAATTCCCGAATGATCCCCAGGGATTCTGTCATCTTTCTCCCGGGGACAGATGACGTTTGACCCTTCGCCACCAATTTTCCCATTACCTTAGTCAACCTTCTATTCAACACCTTTGCCAGCAACCTATAATCTACGTTAGTTAAGGTTATAGGTCGCCAGTTAGCCAGATTAGTCAGATCTCCTTCTTTAGGCAACAGAACCAGAGTTCCTTTGTAAAAGGTATCTCCAAGTTCTCCCTTCTGCAGAGCATGATTGAAACAAGCCGCCAAGATTTCTGACACGGGCTCCTTAAATTCTTTGTAATACGCATAAGGCACCCCATCGGGTCCTGGAGTAGAGTTAGACCTGCCTTCTGCCACAGCAGCTGCCACTTCCTCATGAGAGATGGGAGCAGTCATGTTCAGAACTTCCTCCTCTGAAAGTTCACCGTACCTATGCTTGTCTACTTTCTTCAAGAATCCTTCCATCTCCTCCGCATTTAATACTTTCCCTCGATACAGATCTTCATAAGCACGTCCCACCACCTCCAAGATAGCTTGTGGATCTGAACTCAGTTCGCCCGTTTGGGGGTCACGTAACGCAGCCATGCATTCCCGTTTCCCCCTTGGCATCCTGTCTTTTTCCCATTCCCCTTTTTCTATCACCGGGCCCCTGGTCCTAGCCTGCTCTGCTTCCATCCTCTTCTTCCTTTGCAATTGCTGAAACTCTCTAAGTTCCTGTTTCAAATCCCTCACTCTCCTGGCTTCCACGGGAAATCCTTGAGACATCAAAGAATGGGCCCTCAGATATCTGTACAAGGCCTCATGGTACCTTCTCAGGTCCCTCCTGTCTGCCCCCATTTGGAGCCCTGTCGCTCGTCTCCTGAGCTCTTTTTTCACTCCTTCCCACCAACCTATCTCCATTGTTTCCCCTTTTCTGATCGCCAACATAGTCTTCAAATCTTTTTCAAGCTCCTCCTTACAGAAAACGTTCCTTAACAGCACCACAGGCATCCTCCAGCCAGGCTTGCCTTGAGGGACTGCTTCTCCTTTTCTCAAATGCACCACCAAAAGTCCGTGATCTGACCAAGGGGTGAGCACCACTTTTACCCGCTCAGGGCAAAGTTCCTCTACGGCCCACACCCTGTCTATGAAGAAGAAGAAGAAGAAGAAGAAGAAGAAGAAGAAGAAGAAGAAGAAGAAGAAGAAGAAGAAGAAGAAGAAGA
This sequence comes from Furcifer pardalis, assembly GCA_030440675.1. Taxonomy (NCBI): domain Eukaryota; kingdom Metazoa; phylum Chordata; class Lepidosauria; order Squamata; family Chamaeleonidae; genus Furcifer; species Furcifer pardalis. The sequence continues at coordinate 241,989,768 of CP126890.1, forward strand.
AGAAGAAGAAGAAGAAGAAGAAGAAGAAGAAGAAGAAGAAGAAGTGTGCAGTCTGATTCCTACAAAAGAGCTAATGCTTCATCTGGATAGGGCTGACTGTGAAGAACCAAAGCATATAGACAGGTCTATAAAAGATGAATTCATCTTACTTACTTGGTTGATCCATGTTTCACAAGTCAGGCTGACATGGCGGATAGAAGCATTGTCTCCCACTGTTTCTGATCCAGTGCCAGTCTCCTCCAGGGTCTCAGGAGCTTTGCCTGGTCTTCCCATCTGGTTGCTGGCCTTCCTAGTGGTCACTTTCTATCATGTGCTGTCCACATTGTGATAGCTTCCATCCACCTGCCCTCTTTGAAGTGGCACACATGCCTGGCCAACCGATGCCTTGCAAACTCAATCATTGTTGATGCTTGTTTTGCACCTGATCTTATATGCAGTAAAAGCATCGGGTTCATCTTACATCTTTTATAAATCTGGATCCAACACCTTTTTCATAAGTGCAGGAAAAGGGACGGATCCAGGGGAAAAACTTGAACAAGTATCAATTAAACTGGCAAAGGTAAACTCTCCAACTGACCTTTAAATAGGACACAATAGTTTTTGAGATAATGTAGCCCCACTCCATTCTACAACAATAGGGGAAATAATTTTCTCCCTTCTCACAGCATCAGTTCCTTGTATTGTATAAAACCAGATTAAAGCCAGGTGGTGGACTCTGCCAAAAATGTATGGAATTTAACCCTCCAATCAAAATGAGGGGCAAGATATGTCTCTACTGATTAATTACCAAAAACCCCTGCCTCTTACAAGATGGCTTGATGCGACATATAATGTCAGCATAAAAATATACATGAACACCATGTTTCAGGAAAGTGAATACATGATGGAAAGAGAAGATTTCAATTATTGGACTTAAATCTTGCATTTCTCCCAGGAAATTTTGTCATGACAGTAAGAATGAACAGAGCTAAAAACCGGGGTGGGGTGTTCTGTATTATATTTTGGACTACATAATTTTTTAGCCCAGTGTTCCCCAACCTTTGGTTTTTTAACATAGTTACAATGGCCCATGGAAGGGTAAATTGTTTGCTTACTCCCCCTCAATAAGATAGTCTCTACCATTGTTCCTACATACTGTTGTTTTTCCACTTATCCTTCCTAACTGTAACCCACCCACCCCACCCCAATCCTGTAGAAATCCACAGGCATGCACAGCAAAGAGCTGCTCAATTATGTATCTATTTGACTTTACCTCTTCTAAGGAATTTGGGATTTAATATGGGAGAATACCGACCCTTGCCTGCAGCCTTTCAAGCATGAGGAATTTATGCTGCATGGCACAAGTGCCAGAGAAACTCAACCCTTCCTGTCTGCTCCAGTTGTTTATACCCCTGGACAAAAAAGAAGAGTCCTTGTTCCTAATTCAAAATCCTGGAGCTTGGCTTTTGTTCTACCTCCCTTGTCAGAACTTAGTATCTAGCCTTTTAAGATGCTAGTGGCTTAGAGCAAGCACGCCTGATTCTCAATGATGATCCCAGCTTCTACTTTGATCTAGTTAGCCTTTAAATCCTTCCTCAATGGATATCATTTTAAAAAAATAAAATAAAAAATGATCAGTACTAGAATTCATGTAGCAGCTCCTCAAAATCAAACAGGACAAATCTCTTCCACGACTCTTTGAACGATTCAGGGATTGCCTTTGCTACCAATGAGGTAGCATTTGCATGGTGATCTCTCAAGCTCATGAAAATCATCTGTGCTCATGAAAAACCTACTTTGAAAGTCATCTGTGCTCATGAAAAACTTACTTTGGATCTTTTTTCAGTAAAAAGGGGACCCCCATCCTACCTTGTCCCTCTTTTGCCTGGGAAAAACAAACAAACAGCTCCTTGTCTTGGAAGGGTTTGCCCAAAGGAACCTGGGGCAGCAAGTTCTCCTCTCTCCTTAGACAACTCTTGTTTGTTTACACAAGGCATTTGATCCATTTTGATAGCAGCATCTCTAGGGGAGAAGCCATTGCCTCTACACGACCTTCTAATCCTATTCTTCTCCCTTAGATGTGGACTATATGTGCCAAACTCTCTCTCTCTCCTACAAACACACCTGCTAACAATCTCTAAATGGATTCTTTAATCCACAGGAGTCAGACATTACTTCTGTCTCAAATACACCTGCCTAGCAAGAGGTAAAGAAAATGCATGGACATTAAGAACCAATGGACCAAGAACTCTGTAGCCCCTCTGAAGTAGACCCTAACTTCACTAATTTCATTTTGAATGGCCAAATCCTTTCATGTTCTCCTTTTATTCAAATTTTCAAGTATAAGACAAATAGAGAGATCCCAGCTCATTTGCTGAAAGAGGCAAACTTTTCTCATGGCATCCTCGAATCTCATCGTCAACAGAAACACACACAGGTAGGCTTTCTAAACCCCAGAGGATACCACAGTAGATTATTTCACCCCCTGGAAATTGCAGGAAGCAACATCCACTGTTAAAATAGACCACCAGAACTTTTCAATATACATTTCTATACAGAGTATGTAATTGAGAAAACTGTAGCATAACCATGCCAGTTTAAAATATCATTCTATGTATGCATTACATGCCATCAAATCGATTCCGAGGCATGGCAACCCCTTCAGGGGGTTCCAGGTAAAGAATATGCTGAATTGGATTACCATTCCCTTATTCTGGGTGGGAGTTTGCCATGGGACTGTGCAGTTTGGCCATGGAAAACTGCATGGTGGGCTCTTCTCCTTGCCGGCACAGTGGGCCAGTGAACTCCCAGGCAGAAACCTAAACCCCTCAGCTATCAGGGGAGCAAAGTCTGATTCTAAGGGATAGAAAACACCATTTCTTTGCTACACAAAAGGAAAAATAAGCATGTGATTATTTCTGCAGATTTTCAGTATACGCAAATTATTTGTTTTGGTGTTTCCTTTTTTTAATGGAGTTTATTGGGTTGATTTTTTTTATTTCTAAGAGCTGTATTTTTATCTACTTGCTGATTATACCACTGTGAGCCAGTGTTTCTAGGCAGAAGACATTAATTTCCTCACTCTGAAAATGCTTTGCAAACTGTAAATGTGCATTCTCCTAGATCTGTGTAAACTTAAGTGTGTGTAGAGCATATGGCCTCTTAATCTCCTGGTCTTCTTGCTAACCTTTTCAAAGGTCTAGTTTCCAGGATCAACAAAAAGAAAACGCACAAAACATGAGATCAGAAGCCATGGGAACATACAAAAGCAAGAAAGTGTAAAAGCAGCAAAATGGCAATGTCTTAATGTATGGATTCACAGAGACTTGGGCTTCTGGGAATTGGTCCAAGAACACGCACAGTAAACCCGTTTATGTAGATTCACAGAGACCTGGGTTTCTGGGAATTGAAGTCCAAGAACACCTGGAGTGCCAAGGCTCACCATCAGTCCTATGCTGTCCCCTCTGAATTTGTCTAAGTGCATAAACATATTTGCTTGTGTAACTGCTTTCCTCATCCCACAATACGCAACACAAAAGGCTACACCAATATTTTTAATCTGGTCCATTTTTTTTTTTTTTTTTTGCATTTTGAATTCCCTGCCATACATTTCATTACTGTCTCCCAATTTATTCTCTGCCCAGGGGCGCCATTCTGTTGTTGTTGTTTTTAAGTTTGGGTAGCTCAGGAGTCTGCCAGGGTCCCAGAAATGGTAATTTCAAGAATATCACATCCTCATGCCAAGAGAGAAGGGCAATGTGCATATCAAGCATCATCTATGGATAGTAGGGGGAAGGGACAGAAAGAAATCTGAGAAACATTCAGATTTGAGACCAGCAGTAGCTTCCAGCTAGGAGTAAAGCATTTCCAGGTAAATAAATAGTATTGCAGAAGACGAGATAACTTCTGAGATGCAGATATACCCTGAAGCTCCCAGCCAGTCAACCAGCCCAGCCAGATATTACTGAATGCTTCATGTTTAAAATTCACCAGAAATACTGAGAGAGCAGGCAAGGAAGACAGAATGAAGACCTCTTCTTCTTCCGTGTCTAGACCAGACATGAAACTACCAAAATGAAGGCACCTTCTGTTCTTAACAGTATTGCAGAAGTACTGTACCTTTGTCATTACTGGGCAAGCAGAACTGTGATAAGTGCCTTTCCCAGGTCCATATACCTAGGGGTATTTCCTTGTCAAGATTTTAGCAACAGATTTGGGTATTGACCATGCTGACAAGGGTGCCCTCTGGTGGCTAAACACAGAACCCTGCGTTCACAAAAGCCTCAGAAAGATTTCCAGTCATTTTAAATTAAGGAAAAACCCTTTAAAGAAGAGAAAGTGGTAATGTTAGCATAAACAGTGGAAGCCTCTTTACAATGCTGCTGTTTCCCTAGACAATCAAATGCAAGCTGAGGTAGAGAGAGCTCACATATGCAACTTCTGATGGGAGCAGCAGCTGGTTCTTCCAAAATTGTTAACAGTTTTGCGTGGAAAAAAAGTTAAAGCTTCATAGGTGGAAAGTGCCTAAGACTCCAAACACTCCAACTTCTATTGAGAAAACAATTAAGAGCAGCGCAGGTAACATCAGAAACATGTTTATTCCAAACACAGGTAACACGTTTAGAAGAGGTGGCCTAACAAATATATACAGTCAAACCTCGCATAAAGAGCGTCTCGCTTAAAGAGTAACTCGCTTAAAGAGCAGAATTTTCTCTGAATGTTCGCTTCGCTTAACAAATAAAACCAACCAAAAACTCGCTTAACAAATAAATCGGGGTTCACAATCCCCCCCACAATTGGTCACTTACAATGGTGTTTTGCTTAAAGAGCAAACTCGCTTAAAGAGCAATCTTGTGGAACGCATTATGCTCTTTAAGCGAGGTACAACTGTACATTACTTTGTTTTCACTGTCACTCACAAGTGCAGCATGAAGTTTTAAACAATGCTTTAAAAAATTGCCTACATAAAGATATTTCTCATTTGGGCAAATACAATAAGAAAATAAAATCTGTATTTGTATCAAAAAGTAAATCCTGATGATCGGCATCTAAGAAAAGATGATCAGCAGAGTAACCACTGCTGTTTCCAGGATAAAAGGGAACAGCATTCTCAAAATGTGCTTCTAAATTTCTGGTAGCTTTGTCACAGAATCAAAAGCATCTGTTATTTCCCGAAGTCATCAGTTCCGGGCAGAAAACACAAGCAAAGTTTTCATTCAAGATATTCTGTTGGAGAACTCTTAATGTTGGATTTCGGGGGAAATGACTCCTTCAGCATCTGGCTGGAAGAAAGAACAATTAAACACGGTGGTGTAGAAGTCCAACATGTTCCTTACCCTACTGGTCTCCTCCCAGAGGTAGCTACACAGAGATGGTCTGACTTCTTCCCAAGGCTTGGAAAACTAAGGCACAGAATTGTTAGAGACCTACCGTGTGAAGAAACTGTAAAGGTAGTTCATAATAAGCTGCTCAATACAGGCTTGTCATTGTCTTCTTACAAAGTGCAACCCTGGATACTCTGTCAAAATGACATTTTTGGCACTTTGTCTACTTGAAAGGCTCCAAGATAGGTTTGGAGGTCTCTAACTTCCACTAGCGGGGGTGGGTTAAATGGTTAAGATGCTGACTGGAAGGTTGGCAGGTCAGCAGTTCGAGACCCAAGTACTGTATGACGGAGTGAGCTCCCATCTCTGTCCCAGCTCCTACCAACCTAGCAGTTCGAAAGCAAGAAATTGCAAGTAGATAAATAGGTACCACTTCAGTAGGAAGGTAAGCAGCATTCTGTGCACTCCAGTGTCTAGGCATGCCTGCTATATATCCACGGTAATGTCTGCAGTCACAGTCAGCAATGGCTCTTTGGCTATAAACAGAGATGAGCACTGAACCCTAGAGTTGGATACGACTTGCTTTCAAGCAAAGGTGACCTTTACCTTTATAACCTCCACTACACACAAAGCCAGAACCGGGTATTGGTACCCCTCTTGGTTAGAACAGTTTGCACATTGTCATTATGTTGCAATTTCTGTGGCAGCGAACCTTCTACAAAGTTCCGAGGACAGAAAGCTGGCCTCCCAGCCTAAAAGCCATTATCCTTACTGTAGGAGATAACAGATGTTTTAGAACATTAGGGCTGAAATCGAGTTGCACAGCAACATGTATGCAACACCAAGCCATGGAAGCAGCAGAAAACATTGTGTCAATACAGGAGTAATATCCACAAAGCCCTTCCACAGGTATGTTGCACAACTGCAATGCTGTTGGTCTGGGTATGACGCCTGGCATACTTCCACAGATGTAACTTTACATTACACCAGCTTGAACAGGATTTCAGCCCATATGTAATAAGTATCACACTTATTAATAAGGTGCTTCTGTCATCACCAATGGTTTTGTTAAAGGCCAATGTTAATAACGTTATAGTTGCTGCAGGTATTTTCTACACTGAACTTTGTCACCGCTGCAAATCCCACCTCACACCTCAACATGGCACAGCGGTGATCGTGGCTGCCCCGACAGCTATGGTGGTGGGGGTGTCTTCCCCTGGCATGTTCAATCATGCCACAAAGGTTTCGGCAAGCAGTCCAGAATGGTCCTCTGTTCTGGAATTGCAGGTCTGCTAAGTGGGGTTGGGTACTCAGGCAATGCACCTGGCCAGTGCATTGCTCCAACATGGCCAATTTCAACACGAGCCCAGCCAGCCATGCTGTCGTATTTAAAATGGCTAAAAGAGCATTGAAAACACAGGCCTCAGTTCCCCACATGCCATCAGACCCTGCTACAGTAGCGGTAGGACCTCCCTGTGGCAAGAGGCTGCTAAATTCTTGTGGGAGAAAATGCTTCAATCCACCACATCAAACTAGACATGTGAAGTATGGATCAATCAAGTAATCAAAACTTTCTCCAAAAGCTATGGGAGTGCTCTATACTGCTGAACCTCTTAAGATTGTGTTCCATTCATTTAGAGCTGGGATCCTCAACCTGTGGCCCATGGCACCAATTCAATGTGGTCCTTCGCCGCCTCCACACCAGGCAGTGCCATGTGGTGGAGGAAGGGCAAAATGGCCATCTGGCCCCTGAAGCTATCTGAGGGAGCGTGGCCGGGGCCCCGACTTAAAAAGGTTGAGAACTCCTGATTTAGAAAAATAAGACCTTAACCCTATTTGCTCTAGCAAATGCAACTAAAGCAATGATCTGCAGCAAGTAAGAATGCAACAGAAGGCCCTGAGGTGGAGAGTAAGGAAGAAAGAGTCACAGTCATGAAACGTCTCCTTGAGGTCCGTCAATGTCACGGGGCGGGTGGGGCTCCTACAGTGAACCAAAGAGGGTGCCCATAGTGTTCTCTGAGGCTGAGTGGCAAACCTGTCTGAAAATCCAAGGACATTTCACTTGTGGCAGTTGTCAGAACTTTGGAAGCATTACTTGCTGTGATTACTTGTCCCATAAAAGTGATGTTTCTAAGATCCTATTGGGTCTCCTCCTATACCCTCAAGCTACCCACAACTCTCCACCAAAACGTACCTCCCGGAAGGACAGCTAAGACATCCGTTGTTTCTTGGCTGGCTTGATAGGAGAAAGTGACTCTTCCTCTTCTGTGGATACATCATCCTCACTCATATCCTCATCACTGAACTCTGAGAAATCTCCCGTGTGAACTGAGATACAGAGAGGCCTGTTACTTAAGCCACCAGCCCTCACTGGTTGTGTATCACCTGCCAACCTCTTGGGAGTAAAGGCATGTCTTAAGGGGTTAGACCAGGGGTGGCCAACCTTGGCATTCCTGGTATTCTTGGACTTCAATTACCAGATGCCCAAGTCAGCACACCTGCTGATCAGGTCTTCTGGGAACTGAAGTCCAAAAACAGATGGAGCAACAAAGTTGGCTACCCCTGGGTTAGGCTGCCTTCCCTCAGCCAAGCACTGTCCTGCTTTACCTTTGGCCTCTTTTTAAACAGTAGACAGGCAGAGGTCTGTATACAGTGGTGGGCCTCAGCAGGTTTGCACCAGTTCTCCAGAACTGGTAGCAGAAATTCTGGCTGGCCCCTCTGCCCTTCCAAGTTTTGAAATAAAGTACTCCTAATTTGGGTGCAACGCAGGGCTTCCCCCCTGGCCATGCCCACCATACCATGCCCACAGTGTGGTAGTAATTTTTTTTGAGCCCACCACTGTCTGTATGGACCTGACTTTGACGCGTCACCCAGCCCTCCTTGCCGCTTCTTCTTCTTTAAGTGCTGTATCCAATTCCAAATATTGGTGATCACCATGGCTATCGTTCATGAAGATTGTCCTGGGAGCAATATAATGCAGAAACCTTCCATTTGCCTTCCGCATCACATGACACCCACACCACGGATCCAGTTCCACAAGTCTCTTTCTGTCCTCAGCCCTTTTGGCAGACAAAGTCCTTCTGAGCCCCAGGCCAGTCTGGATGAAGCTGCTGCGCTCCATCAAGATGGATTCAAGTGGGATTTAATCCACTTGGGGACCATCACCCTTCCTTCCATATGGACTTTGCCACTCAAGGCCGTTAGTCCTCAGCGTTATCAAGTTAGTTAACCACAGCATGATGGCATTGAATCAATGGCAGTATGGCTAAACCATCTTATCTCAGCCATGAAGATAAGGGCACAATGCAGTGGAAGGTCACACATCCAGCACCAAAGGTAATAAGCATACACATATTACTTAATGTTGCTTATTCCATAGCGCATTCTTCTTTAACATGAAACCTCCACTTCTTTCCTTCCCTTAATTCTCTAGGTCTCCCAAAATCCCAGTCAGAGCTACTTACAGATTTGGTGTCGTCCTTCAAGGTGAACAGGGCCAGATCCTGAGCGCAGGTGGAAAGTCACTGGGGGTTGAAGCTCAAAATGTTCCAAACAGAGCTGTAGGGGAAAAATGAGAGCAAAAAGTCATGGCTCATATTATGGGTAAAGGAACATTGCCTTCTTATTCCTGAACTCTTTCCTTCCCTTTTGCCTTCACACAATTCATGTGGGTTTGTAACTACCTTAAGTCTTTAATTCTTGTTTGTTCAAAGGGAACCTTGAAGAAGGCCCTTAAAAACATTTTTTCCACAAATGGGGCTGCCTAACGTGAGTTTAAATCAAGTTTTAAACTGCCTCTTGTTTATTTGCTTATGTGTTTGTCTAGTTTTTGTTAACTGTTTGTCATAGAAAGTCCCATTTTAAATGTGCCTTTCTCTTATCTCGGTTTCACCATGTGCTTATCTCCTCAAGATGGAGATTTTTACACGTAGGATTATTGGTACAGACATTCCAATCTGACTCAGAAGTATGTAAACCAATCACTATTGGCTAGGTATTCCCACATGGGACGGCCAATACCAGGATAATAAAACCACTGACTCACATAATGTAATTGTGAGTCAGATAAGGCCTGGGGGCCTATGTAACCAGTTAAGTTTTCTTTATTTTTGTATTTAGTTTAAATGACTATTCTTGCAACTTTGATTCCTTATGCTACACTCATTACCTTTAATTTCTTAATAAATTTAATTAACCTGAGACCCTTTGTGTCTGTTGAATAGGGACTGGAGCTGACTGGACCACGCATAGAGGCCAATTCTTAGCTACCAAAATCTGATTCCCTGCACTCTCACTAGCCTGGCCAAGCGGACCCAAGGGGAACTCATAAAGGGGAGTTGCCCCACCAGGACGGGCAGACGATGCTGGTAAGAAGGTAAATGGTGAGGGGTAACAGGAAGGCATGTTAAGGCCCCCAGAAAGGGGGTCCTTTACATGACACTGTTATTGATATTATGGTTCATTATGGGTGGGATTTGATTTATGTGGTTTGGGTGGTAATTGGGTGGTACAGTAAAACACCGGATAACGATTGGATCGGATAACGCAAAAATTGCATAACGTTGGGGAATTTGAGGCAAACATTTGGATTGGATAACATTATGTTAACCATTATGTTAACGTTATCCGATCCATCAGATAACCTTTGCCTCAAATTCCCTGAGGTGTGGCTGTGACTCACCAGTTTCTCTTGGGAGAAAGGGAGGGGCTACCTGCTCTCAAGCGTGCCATATTTGAATAACAAAAGCTTGCAAAACCAGTCTGACTAGTTTAGCAAAGCAAAGCAAAAGCAGATTGTAGCTCCTCAAGCCTCATGCATTGTCAATGGAAAACAAGCAGACACTGAAACCTTTCACCTACAAAGCAATTAAGCTTTTCACACCCTGCAAAGCCCTGAGGGAATTTCCTTTATTACAGCAATGGTAGGTGGGCTGATTCTAAAGGAAAACATTTTCCTAGCTTCTGTTCATATCTTTTAAAACAGCACATTATAAAATTTTTAAAAATTTAAAAATGCTGTATGGCTTTGTTCCCCTAAAGTCAGGGTTGTCTGGCATGTTTTTGTAATGTATTTACCCTTTAGACAATTATTTCTTAAAGTTCTTTAAGTTTCCAGCATGTTTCCTTGACTTTCCCTTGAAGCCTCTGTTGCTTATCTCTATGGAGTTAACGTTATCTGATCCACCTGAATAGGATTTTAACTTTATCTGGTGCATGCATTGGATAAGGCTAAAAATCGGATAACGTTAAGCCTTGTGGAACCAAGTCTTAACGTTATCCGAGGTATTACTGTATTTGTATTTCACTCCCATCAGTGATAGTCTCTAAATGGGCCAGTATACAAGTGAAAAGAATGAATGAGTGAGTGAGTGAAAATTCACACACAACTCAAGAGACAAACTATATTTTTCATTCTCTGGAAAAAAATATTACAGATCTGGAAAAAGGCAACCAACCAATAAAAAGAATTAAGAAACTCCCCAGTGAAGAAAGGCTATAATGATGTGACTGCTTAGCTTTGGAAAGAGGCAGGCAAAAGAAGAAATGATAAAGATATTTAAAGTTACACATGCTGTGCAGAATGTAGGTAAAAAAATTCTTTTTCCTTCTTCATAACTCTAGAACCTATGGTCAAAATCAGATTCAGGGTAGATAAAAAATATGTTCATGTGGTTTAAAATGACAAGAACCTGTGATGGCTGCAAACTTAGAGGGTTTTAAAAGAAGATTTAATAAAGAGCTCAGAGCCACCAATGGCTCCTAGTTAAGATGGCAATATATCACCTCTATTTATCTTCTGCTGAGAAGATGGGGGGGGGGGGGGAGAGATAGCTGTCCTCCTGTTCTGCTAGTGGCTTTCCACAGCTAAATGATGGCAATCAACACATCCCTGGATTAGCTGAGCTGTTGGCAGTCTGATTCCTTTCTGTCTGGACCAATCCATCCAACAGTTCAATACAGTTTCAATATGCATGGATTGCCCGAAGTGCAAACAGGCACATTTACGTCAGCTGTAAAATGCACCTGCACATGTACATCACACTCCATATTTGAACTGATTAAAAGCATCTGCTCTGGGCTGAAGGGAATCTATTGGCAGCAATGAATAAAAAGACCCTCTCTAGCTCATAGGCCAGGGGTTTCCAACCTACAGCCTGTGGGCCAGACCCTGACGCCATTCCATCCAGCCCCGATGCCATTCCATCAGGCCAGTCACCGCCTCTGCCAGACCCCAAAGTGGAAGCAGGCACATTTACGTCAGCTGTAAAATACACCTGCACATATGCACCCATGGCTGTCATAAATACGGAAGTGGGCGCATTTATGCCAGCCATAAATGTGCCAGCTTCCACTTCCAGGGTGCATGGTCTGGCCCACTCAGCTGTACAGCGGTGTGGTCAGGCCCATGGTGTAAAAAGGCTGGCTAGCCCTGTCACAGGCATTGGCCAAAATGAATAATCAAGTCCTCTAAAATTGCTGCTGTATTACAAAGAGAGTCACAAGCAAATACATCCCACCAGTGCTCTGCCTTCATCTTTCTACCATTCCCAGTAGCCTCCACATACCCATTTCTGGAGCAGCTAAGCCCCCCCCCCCTTCCTATAACCTAGCAGGTCATTTTACCGAGGGCTGGCACGACAGCTTCAGATTGGCCACAGGCACAGTGATCTCCTTGTTCTGATAGCCACGTCCGACAACCTCCACGATGTTGCATTCATCCTTGGCACCCTCTGAGAGGCAGACCTTGAAGATAAAAAAAGAAGATACTGATTACCCTTTAAGGGAGGTACAGGGAAGGAAGAGCCTTTTCTAAGCTCCGGTGCTAAACTTTCATATAAGGAGTTGGGAGCAGGGATGAAATCACAAGAGCATTCCAGTGACATGTACTATCTCCATGAAGGTCCCTCTTGCAAACCAGCAGCAAATGGGTCCCTTCGCCAACTACAGTCCGAGGCTGTGCAGGCTACAGACGAGATCCAGTTGAAACCTTCCACTGATAGAAATGCTTCTATCAATGGCACAAGACGTGGTGATAACCTGCAGCTTTCCCTTTAACCATTTGCCCAGGGCAGATTTTGGGTAGTGGGTGGAAAAGCTCTCCTCTTGTGATGCAGGATCAGAACACAGAAGAAAGCAAAGACTTTATCTGCTCCAATATCTTCTTCATACAGTAGCCAACTGGTTGCTCAAAGGGACCCCCAGCTATGGGGTTTCATCTTTGGATCTCAAAGCTTGTGCCCTTAGGTATCTCCCCCACATGGACAAGAAGCCCTATAGCTGTGTAACCTATACAAAAAGACCTGGAAGAGCAACCATGGTTCTGTAGGATATACTGGATCCTATGACCAGACATTGGGAAATGTACTATTGTGAACTCAAAAAAGCGGATCGCTCCAGCCAACCACTAGCTCCCTCTCCCTCAGAACAACCCCCTGCATCACTCGTTCATCACAATCTACTCAGTTCCAGGTGCCGAACCCAAGGATGCCTAGAAAGTCTATAATTAGAAATAGAGCCTTCTCAGTGGCGGCACCAATGCTTTTGAATACACTACCGGTACAGTTGCGCCAGGCCCCATCCCTGGATATCTAACCTTTCTATTACACCCTTACCAATAAACAAGCTGGTTAGTTGATCCTTTGTGCCCACAGACGCCAAGTATTTTATTTATTTTTATGGTGTACTTATTCAGTTGCTTTATTTTATTTCCTTGTTTTATTATGTTAATTTTGTTATTTGTATGTGCACCACCCAGAGTGGGAAATATCCCAAATGGGCAGTATAAAAATGCAATAAATAGATAAAATATAAATAAATCTGTCCCTTAGAGAATTCCGTAATCCATAAAGTGACCTGTCCTCTCTCATTACCCAAAGAGCCCTTTGCCAAGCTCATTTTCCCCTCTGAAATGGGAAGGCTGCTTTTCTTGGAAGACGTGGGCTATTAAACAAACAAATGTTTCTTCCTCCTCCTCTTCTTCTGCCGAATCCTAATATGAATATTGGTGATCATCGTGCGATCAGCCATGAAGACCTCGTGCGATCAGCCATGAAGTCCCAAGAAATATAATGCAGTAGTCTTTAATTTACCTTAAGCATCGCAGCATGACAGCTGTACCACGGATCCAGTTCCATGAGTCAGTTTCAGGTCCTGAGCCCTTTTGGCACACAAAGTCCTCCTCAGTCTCAGGCCAGTCTTGATGAAGCTGCTACCTTCCATCAAGATGGATTCAAATGGGATTTAATCCACTTGGGGACCATCATCCTTCCATGAGGGCTTTGGCATCCAAGACTGATAGTCCTCAGAATTGTCAGGTTAGTTAACCGCCGTCTGATGTTTAGCGCTGAGTTGCTGGCAGTATGGTATACTCAATTCTAGGCTGTGGGATTTCTTTTTACTAGGCAGCTATGGGAGCCATAGTCTGGTTTTTCCTACTGCCATGGATGAGGGGATCATTACCTTTTGTGACCTGTATTTCTATACTTGGCAACAAGGGATTTCAAAGTGGAAAAGCAGACGACAAACCAAATAACTTATCTCATCCCTGAAAATTTGACATATTTCCTCAACTGCTACAGAGAAAAGGGCTCTCCTTCTTCCCCAATGATACCACAGAAAAACTGGGCTGTCATAAAGATAGCATAACTCATCTCTTCTCCGACAGAAGCTACACTTGCTTATACAGTAAAACACCGGATAACGATTGGATCAGATAACGCTAAAATCGCATAATGTTAAGTAATCTGGGGAGGAGAATTGGATCGAATAACATTAAGGTCCTATGGGATGAATCGGATAACAACCGATAAAGCCTGTGCAGTTATAATGTATCTCTATGGAGCTTTAACCTTATCCGATCCATCCCATAGGATTTTAACATGGATCAGATAACACTAAAAATCAGATAACACCAAGACTTGTGGAACCAAGTTTTAGCATTATCCGATGTTTTACTGTACTGTAAAGTAAAGCCCCTACTTACAAAAAAAGTCAATTCCACAGATTTTTGCTTAAATTGGTTTTTTATGTAACTCAAAGCAAACCCCTGGGAAAAATATTTTTTTATGTAACTTGAAGCAAACCCCCATAGGAAAGATGAAATTTTTATGTAAATTGAAGCAAACACATAAGAAATCATGTAAATTGGGGCATGCTTTTAGCACAAAATCATTATGTAAGTTGAATTTTATGTAACTCGAGGCATATGTAAGTCAGGTTTTACTGTATTTAACTCCCGCTCACCTGTTAAACAGGTTGCGCCGCCGCCGCCGCGCCCCCCCCCCCAAAAAAAAAAAAAAAAAGAATAAGAATAAGATAAAACCACTTTTACCATATTTAGAACCAGGAAATGAACAGACTCATCATCTTCACCCACTTTAAAAGTATATGATCGGGCACTGCTGTTCAGCTCACATTCTGGAACAAATAAATGTACATGGCAACTAATCAGTAAATTATAGAAGCAAAGGGGCAGCACCAATAAATATGGATTTTCTTTTTCAATTACTGCTCTATTACATTCTTCCCTACTGCAGGAACACACTTGCTTCCTTCAAATACAATCTCATTTTTCAAGAGCCACACACAGAAAAACTCAGTGCAGCGTGAACAACAGCTGAAGTCTGAATTTCACCTCTCTTTCTGCTCTGAAAACTTCAGATCTTCTGGCCTGCATGGCAATCTCTGCCTCCCCACTTGAGAAGACAAGGAAACACCCAAGTCAAGCATTCTCAAATCAGAGGAATTGAGGATATGAGTGCGGTGTTTCCTCCAGTGAGTTCTAGGTTGTGTACATGGTTCTCTTTCTCCACTATTTATCCAGATGATAATCCTAAGAGAGAGAACAAGTTTAAAAGAAAGAGGAACTGGCCAAGTGAGTGAAAACTTGAAACCTGGTTCTCCCAAGTTTTAGTCTAGTATAATCACCACTATGCTAGTTCTCCTTAGGCAAAGGTCTCCCTTGCTTGAAAGCCAGCTGTGTTTGACTCTAGCGTGTGGTGATCATTTAATTTTTAATTTAATTTAATTTTCCAATTTGTATAGCCACCCAACTTGGAACGACTCTGGGCGGCTTACAACATTAAAATCTGTACTACAATCTAAACACATAAAACCGGTTAAAACCCCAATTAAAAATACAATAAGAAATTACCCCAACAGCTAAAAAAGAGTGAGGGAGCAATATTACTATATCAGCCAGCAGGCAGGGGTCACTGCATCCGCAGTGCCCCACATCTGTTTTGCCAGCCAGGTTTTGAGTTTGTTCCTGAAGTGCAGCAACTCCATCTGGAGTCATAACTCAGTTGGCAGGGCCAGAGCAGACACAGAGAAGGCCCTCCTTCTGGTACTAGAGAGGCGAACCTCTCCAGCCGATGGCACAATAAGAGAGCCTCTCTGGTCCACTCTGGTGGGACGGACAGATGTTCTCAGGGTGACGCAGTCTCTTAAGTATCATGGCCCACTACCATGTAGGGATTTAAAGGTCATTACAACCACCTTGAATTGCACCCAAAGGCACACCAATAGCCACTGCAGCTCCCGAAACAGTGGCGAGGCATGGGCATAACGTCCACACCCCATCACCACCTGAGCAGCCGCATTCTGGACCAATTGCAGCCTCCAAATGGTCTTCAAGGGCAGCCCCATTTAGAGTGCATTACAATAGTCCTGGAGCTGACCACAGCATGCGTGACCATGAGCAAGGAGTCCAGATCTAGGAGCGGGCGTAACTGGCATATGACACAAAGTTGTGCAAAAGCCTTTCTGGCCACAACTGCCACCAGCTCATCGAGCACGAGTCCAGGATGACCCCCAGATTACACACTGGGTCTGTTTGGGGCAAGACAGCCCCATACAGAACCAAAGATGGTATCTCCCGAGATTATTATTATTATTATTTCAAATTTATATTGCTGCCCACTCGCCGTGGCGACTCAGGGCAGCTTACAGACAATACATTACATTACATTACAATACAATATGTTGGGGTGAGCACAGGGGGAGGGGCGGCAAGGTGCTCATCCTGCACTGGCTTCTTCTTCCCCTGGCAGTTGGTATAGGCACAGGGGGAGGGGCAGCAAAGTCCTCATCCTGCCCTGGCTTCTTCTTCCCCGGCAGTTGGTATAGGCACAGGGGGAGGACCCCCGACCCACAGCCACTCAGTCTTGCCAGGATTCAGTTGTAGCCCATTGTCCCCCATCCAGACCCCAACAGCCTCCAGAGACCTGGATAGGACCCTAACTGCATCGCTTGGATCACCATGAGCTGAGATATACAGCTGAGTATCATCTGCGTACTGATGATACCTCACCTCAGGGGAATGGATGACCTCCCACAACAGCTTCATGTAGATGTTAAATAGGAGAGGTGAGAGCCCTGAGGCACCCCATATTGGATAGGGCTGGACATCCCATCCTAGGGCTGGACATCCCATCCTCCAACCACACTGACTGGGTCTGGCCCCTCAGAAATGAGGCAAACCAGGACCACACAGTGCCCTGGATCCCCAATCCTCGGAGCTGTTCCAGAAGGATACTGTGGTCAACGGTATCGAAGAGGTCAAAAAGAGTAAGGATGGAGGGATGACCTCCATCCTGCTTCCACCAGAGATCATCCAACAACATGACCAATACAGTTTCGATACCATATCCAGGCCTGAATCCTGACTGAAAGGGGTCCAAATAATCTGCTTCATCCAGAACCTCCTGTAACTGCTGCACCACTGCCTTCTCTAAAACCTTCCCTAAAAAGGGAAGGTTGGATACTGGCTAATAGTTGGCCATTATTGTTAGATTGAGCGCTGGCTTCTTATGGAGGGGGCGCAGCCAAGCATGCTTTAATGGTGCAGGAAACACCCCCTCCCACAAAGATGCACTGACTATTGCTTTAATCCAACTGCCTGTCACTGCTTTGGGCACCTTGACTAACCAGGCGGGACATGGATCTAATGGGCAAGCAGTGGCGCGAACAGATCCAAGGAGCTTGTCCACTTCCTCAGGGACAACTGGATCAAACCGATACCAGATAACATGGTAAGACTGCGAACCGGTCAACTCCAGACCCATAGTATCCATGCCAGGGTCAAACTTCGAGCAAATCTGAGCAATTTTCTCCACAAGATAATCAGCGAAGTCTTCAGCTGACCCCTGCCAACCAGGGCCAGGCCCTTCTCTACAGAGAAGGGACTTAGTCACCTGGAAGAGAGTTGCTGGGTGATTATCTGCAGAGGCAATAAGGATGGTGAAATATTGCCGTTGCACCACCTCTATCGCCACTAGATAGGCTCTGATAGCGGCTCTAGCCAGTGTTTGGTCAGAATCACTCTGAATCTTCGCCCAGTGGCACTCTCGGCATCTCATCTCCGTTTACAGGTAAAGAGCCAGTGCTGTCTGCATCTGACATTTCTGTGGTCATGTGGCCGGCACGAATAGATGCTGGAGCACACAGAACACTGTTATCTTTCCCACTATTTATTTATTTATTTGTTTAGATTTATATTGCCGCCCACTCGCCGAGGCGACTCAGGGTGGCTTACAGTCAAAACAACAAGAGTACAATAAAAATTATAAAATGCAACCACATAAAACAACCAAACCAGAACACAAACTAACTCCCGTCAGGCCGTTGTTGTGGGCCCAATTGTATCTACTTACAATTTTTGAACTGCTAGATTAGCAGGAGCTGAGATAGATATAGGCACACGTCTCAAACTCCCGACCGTCCGGTCATCAAGTTCAGCATCTTAATCACTAAGCCACTGGGTCCCTTAGCAATCCTTACATAATATCAAAAACTAGTTATTTTTTTTTTTTATCAAGACCTAATACATCTTGGGAGAAAAGTCTTAGTTCAGAAGGTTGTCAGTAACCTCCCTTCCAAATGTTTTTATCTTCCTGCATCTGAGACAGTCTCTTCACCTACTACTACTGGATTTTACCAGTTTCTAAGTTTCTCCTTTTAAAGGAGCCCTGTTGGCGAAGTGGCTAAACTGCTGTACTGCAACCAAAAGGTTGTGAGTTCGAGCATGACCAGGGATCAATGTTGACTCAACCTTCCATCCTTCCCAGGTGGGTAAAATGACTCCCCAGCATGTTGGGGGGAGGGGGGAATTTACTTTGTAAACTGCCCAAATTATAGTACACTAAGTGCTATGGGCAGGTATAGAAGTGTGATTACTTTGCTTTAACCCGGGAGTCCCGTCTTCTTTCCTCCCACAACCAACTGGCAAACTGGAGCGAACAGGGTAATTGCAACGGCAAACATGACCCTTGATCAGTTCTACTATCTAGGCCCTTGATAGCAAACCTTGGCACTCCAGATGTTCTTGGACTTTAATTCCTGGATGAATCCACACGAATGGGTTTACTGTGATTCATCCGGCCTGCACTGCCCTCGACGCTCCCGAAAGCGGAAGTAAAACGCACCCGCATGGCAGTTCCACTTCCGGGAGCGACGAGAGCAGTGCGGGCCAGATGAATCGCAGTAAACCCATTCGTGTGGATTCACAGGGTGCTTGGGCTTCTGGGAATTGAAGTCCAAGAACATCCGGAGTGCCGAAGTTCGCCATCACGGCTCTAGGCAACCCAAGGCGCGTAGTAGGATTTGCTCACTAGGAAGCCGAGGGAAAGGATTGTAACAGCTTGGTCCCTCGGTTGCTACATTGAGCGGCGCGGAACTTCCACGTGTGTTTGGGCGAGATGCGCTTCGCCACATCCCTCCTCAGTAGAGTCTTTACGGAAGCCAGAGTGACCTCCTGCCGTCCAGGGCAAAGAAACCTCCCAGGGCAAAGCAGCCCCCGCCGCCTTCTATGTAACTAGCCCACCCCACGTGGAAACACGGGCGGCGGCAGGGCCAAGAAGGCAGGACCCTGGCGCGGGAGGGGATGCGTGCGTTCCCACGTGCTTGGCGAGCACATCCCGAAGACGAAAAGCCTCGAACGGGTAATCGAGCCCTTCCCCTCGCCCGCAAATGTCCAACAGCCCGGGAGCAAGTAGATCAGCCCCTGCCCTTATACGGGGACCCGGTGCCCGTGGGAACAACGGCAGACGTCCTTTGGGAGGGACTGCCTTACTACTTGCTCCCACCCAACTCCTTCCAGACGTTCAACATTTCTCCCTTTACCCACTGAAGAAATCGTGGCTGATACAGCTCGACGGCCCCATGCTGCCACCCGCGCAGCTCTCCACGTCTAGGAAGGCGGCCATGCCGGCAAGAGAAGGACCGAAGGAGCGGAAGATGCGCTCCACCCCTTGCTCCGCCCCACCCCAGAGGAGCCCCCAAGCCCGGCCTGTCCCCTGGACGGCCCCTGGGTGGGGCAGGAAGAGAAGACCGTCCCTCTCCAGTCTGGAAAGTTGCCCAAACTTTGGCTTTGGGACGTCAATTCCCAGAAGCTTAAGTCAAGTCTCCAAAGCACCGATCAGCCAATGGACTGACTTAGGCTTCTGGGAATTGAAGTCCACCAGTGTTCCGCGGAACAGAGTTTGGAAAACGTCTGGAGGAAATAAAACAAAACAAAACGATAACAAAAAAAAGGACAAAAAAGCATTGTGGCACCTTAAAGACTAACTTACCTTGGATACCTTGGGAGTCGTTATTCAGCGAGGAGTCCGCACACTGGTAGTAGAGTCTACCAGGTAGACGTCTCTGCAACACATTCTGCACATGCAAATCGACATGAGAAATCAAGTCTATTTGCATGCGGCATTTTAGCCATTAGGAACTGCGGTGGCTCAAGTGGTGTGGTTAAGATGCTGAACTCGGAGACTGGAAGTTCGGAGTTTGATTCCCGTGTACTGCACGACGGAGTGAACTCTCGCCTCTGTCCCATCTCTTGCCAACCTAGCAGTTCGAAAGCAAGAAATTGCAAGTAGATAAATAGGCGCCACTCTGGTGTTGAAGCATGCCTGCCACATGCCACGTGGTTCCGCTGGCTCTTTGGCTATAAGCAGATGAGCACTGAACCGTAGAGTCAGGTACGACTGGCTTTCGAGCAAGGGTGACCTTTACCTTTTAGCCATTTGGATATCACATCACCCGCTGGTTAGGTGGACCATGGCTGGTTAGGTTAGGAGGTGGACCATGGTGTGTGTCCTCCACTATCACCTTGGCCAAAGGATCTGACGGAGGACATTTTGGTGAGTTTTAGTTGGATACAACCGACTTTGAGCAAGGGCGACCTTTATTTACCTTAACATCATTGACAAGATATAGTCATCACTGCCTAGTTAGACTGCTCAAGGCCCCGCACCCTGACAAGGCTCTCACCTAGCAGGGGAAAGACTAACTCCTGTATTTTAATAAGTTTTAAAGACAACATTTGCCAAAGCATTAAGATTTTATCTCTCAACGCCACGTCCTTAAGGACAATTCTTGACTGAAACATTTCTTCCACAGCTGCACTCGAGGCCATTCAGGGGAATTTCCTTATAAACAAATTAACCAAAGATAGAAAATTAAACATATGGGTTATTGTGAGCTTTAGTTGGTGGAGTCTGCTTCGTCAGACATAAGAGTGAGACTTTACGGCTTTTCTAAATAGTTTCTCTCCTAGAGGGGTCCTTTCGCCTTTCCAGCTGGTTTGTTGCTCTTCTCTTCTGTATTGGATCTCTGAAGAGTCCTACTTCAGATGTTGCCAACTCGAAGCTGTGGGTTCTTTAATTGAATCCATCCCTTTCATTGTCAGTCTTTCTCTTTGCCTGCCACCTTTCAACCTTCCCCAACATTAGTGTCTCCCCCACCCTCAAAGTGCTTCCAAACCTGACCTTGAAACAGAATCTTGAGGTATCTGAGAAACCATCTGGAATGCATTATTTCTTTTTCAAATGCCATAGCTGATACCGAATACTGTCTATCTGCGTGGTGATAAACATGATGACTGTCCTGAGAATATAATGCAGTGGCCTATTTGCCTTCCACATTACAGCATGACCCCCATACCATTGATCCAGTTGTGCGAGTCACTTTCTGGTCCTGAGCCCTTTTGGCACACAAAGTTCTCAGCAGCCACAGGCCAGTATTGATGAAGTTGCTTCCCTCCATCAAAAATAATCCAAGTGGGATTTAATCCACTTGGGAACCATCGCCCTTCCCTTTGGACTTCACCACCCAAGGCCATTAGTCCTTAGGGTTGCCAAGTTCGTTTACTGCCACCTGATGATCAGTATTGAGCCACTGGCAGGATGGCCTACTACTCAATTACCACAGCAGAATAACCTGCTAAAGACTAAATAAATATCCTTTATTTTAAAGGATATAAACTTTATGGGTAACCTCCTCACCTTGTTCCACTGGAATTGGCAGAGGATGCGAGTTGTCACCATCTCCTGTTGATTTCTCCTAGCTTCCCCATAAGCTGTAAAAGAGAGAGGCAACAGGCTGGCTGAGTTTTGGCCAGATGTGTTCAGCCTGACCTATCTTCCAGAGCCCTGGTGGCTCAGTGGCTAAATGCTGTCCTGCAACCAAAAGGTTGTGAGTTCAATCCTGACCAGGCACAAGGTTGACTCAGCCTTCCTTCCTTCTGGTGTCGATAAAATGAATAGCCAGTGTGTGGGGAGGGGGGGAATGTGGTGTATAAGTGTGATTACTTTATTTTGGTGTTGTGCAAGGCAGGATTTTCACACCATCTCTAGAAGATTCCTTCTAGAGCTGAAGGATTTATATTACTTTGTTACAAGACCTGGATATATATAATAGTTCCAATTTCCATTTGCAAAACCAGAACAAATCTTTGGGGATGACTATGCACATGGAACACAGTGGTTTAAAATGTACAAAGCATTAATATATTAGCCTACCTTTTGTTATTTGCAATCCCATCTCACTTCCATCCATCTGTTTAGGCAATTGAATCCCATTTTCTCTGAACTAGGAACCTGAGGTGATGATCATTCACTCACTTGTCATGGTTCAGAAGGAATATGAAGGAGTCTTTGTTCTGGTTTTTGTACGTTTGGAAGACAAACAGCATGATTCGCAACAAAACTTACCTTTCTATGGAGTCAAATACTGTTAAAATGACCTAGGATTTCCTGCTTACAAATGATTTAACAACTAATCAAATCCAGTGATGCAATTTATCACTGTTCACTGGAACATCAGCCGGTCTCAGAAAAGCTGCTTTTTGGTGATGTCTGGTCAATTTTCCAGCTGTGGACAAAGCAGGGGGTGGTTTGCTGAATGTCAGTTACCTATTTTATTTCTGTCTAGTAAAAACCAAAGGATTATTACCTCAGTGGGATACTGATGAGTTTTCCTGGTAGCTGCTTTCTGCTGTCAGATGAGAGAGGGTAGAAAAGAACACACTATGGACAGAGCAAACCACAAAGTACCACAGACAGAAGCAGATCTCTCTCTCTCTTGAAAACAAGACAACTTCCCTCCTGTTCTGTTAAAACGGGGATACTCAACCTGTGGCCTGTGAGCCAGATGCGGTCCATGGCACCATTTCATGTGGCCCCTCACTGCCTCCACCGCATCAGGAAGTGCCATGTGGTGCAGGAAGGGCAAAATGTCCATCCACCCCCTGAAGCTGTCTGAGGCAGTGTGGCCCAGTCCCTGGCTTTAAAAGTTTGAGAACTGTATTAAAGACTCCTGTGAGTTCTGAAAAGGCCCTCTTTTTTCACCTCAGATTGTTCTATCTGTCTGTCTGTCTGTCTGTCTATCAATCCATCCATCCATTCATTGTATGGCTTTATGAACACATGGTAGATAACACAATAACATTTATGAATAGGGGTCAAGTATAGGTAAAAATATGGATAAAATATACATGTACAGTGGAACCTCAGTTAATATAATTAATGTGTTCTCTGGGATGTTTCTTACACAGAAAATTACTTTAATTGAATTTCCCAAAGGAATGCATTGAAAACCAATTAATCCGTTCCAAAAAAAATCTGTAAACCGAGGCACTATTTTCTATGGATTTCCTTTTGTTATGCAATTTTTATGTTAACTGAGCAGTTTGTTAACTGAGGTTCCACTGTATACACATCACAGTGCTATGTTCAGGTGCCTGATCAACTCAATTGCTGAAGGAGGTAAAGTAAGAAAATTTGTCATATCTCTTGTAAAAGTCCTGTTTATGCATTCATGGAATATATGAGAAATAATTTGGTATGGATTCCCAGTCACACTGGGCTGTGGGGATTTCCCCCCCATTTATATAATTGTTCCAGACCTGCCATGGCCATTTCTTATCCTGGTAGCAGTCTTTCAGATACATTGTGATAGATCAAAACCATTGGCCTCCTGGTTGGTCAGCATTTTATCTTTGGATAGAAGAAGTGTGTTATCTTCAGGGCACCTGTCTACACTGGACACATGGAAATAAATTCTCCCCATGGTCTTTTTAAGGACAGCCTCACAAGAAATCTCGGATACATAATTCAAATTTGCCAGCTCAGTATTGAAAGGCATTAGCCAATCAATTGTTCTACATAATATGCTTGCTCTTCTCCATCTTATCCATGAAAAACTTCTTCCACATCAAATGTAAAGTGGAAACTAATAATCATGGTAGAGGCCCTCTAGGCAACAGAGGTAAGCCCCAAAGCAGCCTCCTCTCTATGTTAAGATAGCCTTTTTTCTTTTTCATTCAGTAGTTTTTCCCTGTCATCTAGTGTTGGACACACCTTGATAATATCAAGGCTGTGGCAGTCCATTGCAGTCCTGGTGTTAAATCCTGCATGTCTTATTTCATATGTGCTGCAGAAGATGGCTCCGTGATCACAGTGTGTGGGTCACTTCATGGCAAGCTGGGCTCCATCTTAAACAAATTCATGCCAATGGCATTTTTCCTGCTTCAGGAAAAAAAATGCATTCTCGGATACGAGTTGCAGCTGACGATGACGAGATTAGTGACTGTTTTCCATTCTTCTTCTTCCAGGCTTTATCATTTTACTTTGAAAGTGAAGATTGAGAATAACAAAGTTGTATTACATTTTGGTATCATTTCATTCAATCATATAAGCCAGGGGTGGCCAACTTAATTAGACCCAAGATCTACTGTTTACTGACAAAACCCTGTGCGATCTACCAATCACATACCTCTGGAATTTTTAAATGAAACAGCAAAATAAACACACACACACACACACACCCCTCAGCCCACCCACCCACCCACCCAGACAGCTACAACACAAACCCATAAATAACTTAAATAAATAAAGAAATAAAATAAAAATTAAATAAAAATACAACCACCCACCCAAAACACAAATAAATTACCCACCCACCCCAAATAAAAAACCCTCACTTCCTTACCTTCCTTGGGACAACGAACCCCCATGGCCCGGGGCCACCCGGCAAGGCACGCCGCCCCCGACTGCAGCCTCCTCCTCCGAAGGCCACGGCCACAGGAGCCACTGCCTGCAGCCGCCGCCCACAGCCGCCGCCCGCCGCTGCCACCGCCAGAGCTGCCGCTGCCTGCAGCCCTGTGGCCTCCTCCTCCTCCTTGGGGCGGTGCCTTTTTGGCCCAGCTGCGGCTGCGGCCACGGGCGGTGGGCAGCAGTGGCTCTGGCAGTGGCTCCGGCCGCGGCCACCGAGCCTCCCTGGGCCGTCCGCTGCAGACAAGCCCCCATGCCCAGGGGACGCCTGGTGGGGCGCACCACCCCCGCCTGCAGCCTCCTCCTCCACCGGGCGCCGCAGCCGGAGCCGGGCCAAAAAGGCACCGGCCCAAGGAGGAGGAGGAGGCCACAGGCGCCTGGCGGAGGAGGCGGCTGCAGGCGGCAGCGGTGCACCCCGCCGGGCGTCCCCAGGGCATGGGGGCTTGTCGGCAGCGGACAGCCCAGGCAGGCCTCAATGTGCCCCAGGGGAGGTGCCCTCCTCTGAGGGCTGGTGCTGCTGCCACCACCGCCACCGCCCTGAAAGGTTCCAGCTCCAAAATAATTTTTTTTAAAAAATCGGGAGCAAAAATGGCTCCAATTGACTGCGCACGCGCAGAAACTCAATCGAGTTTCTGCGCGTGCGCAGTCAATTGGAGCCATTTTTGCTCCGATTTAAAAAAAAATTTCTTTCGGTGAGGCGTCCGGAACCGGACACCACAAAAGTTGACTACCCTCCCGGAGAACCCTCCGGGATTGGTCCTACCGGTTCCAGGGAACCGTATGGAACCGGGGACATCCCATCACTGCTTGCCACGATCCGGTTGGCCACCCCTGATATAAGGTGCTTCCCATTACTACTTTCTATATTAGTTCTCAACCTTTTTAAGCTAGGGGCTGGGTCATGGGTCATGCTCCCTCAGATAGCTTCAGAGGCCAGTTGGCCATTTTGCCCTTCCTCCACCACATGACACTTCTTGGTGTAGTGGAGGCAGTGTGTGTGTGGTGTTTCACATGAAATGGTGCTGCGGGCCACATCCAGCCCACAGTCTGAGAATCCCTGTTCTATATACAGTACTGTACTATTTTCTCTGATAGGAGAAAAGGTATCCTTTCCCTATATTCATTCTTCTGCTCACAAACTAAACCAGGATTTCAGGAAAACCCATTTCTTTTCTTTAATCTATGCCATTATAAGAACAGGTTACTTATTCATGGTCATTGTGAATTCACACATTACTAGGTTTTCTTCATGTCTGCATGGAAACCCTGGAAAATTGCAGCTATAAGAAATATGAGCATGTTCTCTAGAATCGGATACAACTGGCTTTCGAGCAAGGGACACTTTTAAAGGTAAAGGTCTCCCTTTCTCGAAAGCCAATTGCATCTGACTCTAGAGTAGCATTCATCTCCATTTACAGCTAAAGAGCCAGCACTGTCTGCATCTGCAGACGTTTCTGTAGTCATGTGGTAGGCATGACTAGATCCCCAGAGAACACTGAATGCTGTTACCTTTCCTGTGAAAGTGGTACCTATTTATCCGCTTGCAATTTTACCTAAGAAATATAGGGTTAGGCCAACAGGGGTCCCACCCTCCTACTGTGCATGGACCAGAGCTCCAAATGGTTGTCCCTCAATTCCCATCCAACCACCTCCACCACAGTATGAGTAGCCATAACAGAGGGAAGGATGAATGGGGAGTGTGAATCCATGGTGTAATCCTGTTAGGAGGGAAGGGCTGATTTATTTATTTACTCATATTTATTATCCCGCCCCAATCAGGTAAAACCCAACTCTGGGCGGCTTACACGTAAGTTAAAATCAAAAATTAAGCCTATAATAATATAATACTAGTTCTAATTTAAAACTTTAAAAGTTCACAAAGAACATTAAAACTAAACAGAAAGGGTGGCTGTCCCTTAGATCAGCCACCCTACATGGGATCCCCCATTCCCAGGTCCCCACACTTGCCCTGCCAGCCAGGTTTCTAGGCCCTTTCGGAAGGGCAGGAGCTCTGTCTGTAGGCGCAGCTCAGTTGGCAGGAGGTTCCAGAGGGCCGGGGCGAACACAGAGAAGGCCCTCCTCCTGGTGCCAGTGAGGCGTCCCTCTCTGGCCGATGGTATGACAAGAGAGCCTCTCCAGTCCGCCCTGGTTGGACGGGCCGATGTTCTTAGCATGACGCGGTCTCTTAGGTATCCTGGCCCACTATCATGTAGGGCTTTAAAGGTAATGACCAGCACCTTGAATTGCACCCGGAGACCTACTGGTAGCCAGTGCAGCTCCCGAAGCAGCGGTGCGGCACGAGTATAACGCCTGCATCCCATCACTACCCGGGCTGCTGCATTCTGGACCAGCTGCAGCTTCCGAATGGTCACCAAGGCCAGCCCCATGTAGAGCGCATTACAGTAATCAAGTCTGGAGGTGACCAAAAAGCATGATATGACTGTTGCTCGGAGATTCCATGAAAACCTTACACTTTTTCCATTTACAGTCAAACCTTGCATAAAGAGCGTCTCGCTTAAAGAGTAATTCGCTTAAAGAGCAGAATTTTCTCTGAATGTTCGCTGCGCTTAACAAATAAAAGCAACCAAAAACTCCCTTAACAAATAAATCGGGGTTCGCAATTCCCTCCACCAAAAGTCACAATTGGTCACTTACAAAGGTGTTTTGCTTAAAGACCAAACTCGCTTAAAGAGCAATCCTGTGGAACCCATTATGCTCTTTAAGCGAGGTACAACTGTATAGCTATACCATGCTCTGGTTGATGGTTTTCTGGACTGGATGAGGATATTAACTAATGAAGGTGAATCACCCATGTTAGCTTTGGAAGATCTGGCCGACAAATGGCTTGCCTGTTTCTTGTGAGATCATCTTGGTTGATTTGGTGGAAGGTTTAGAAACTTGTGAGCAAGAAGTTTCAACACTGGGAACCAAAGTTGTCTTTGCCACCAGGGTGTGATGAGGATTACTGTACATTAATTCTGTCTCATTTGAACTTCACCACCACTTTGTGAATGAGAGGGAGTGGTAGGAACACGTAGAAGTGTCTGCAGGACTGTGTCCCCCAGTGAGATTCTTACTCTTGCTCTGGAACAGTAGAGGTTGCATTTCCTGTTGTGATGTTGCACAGATGGAGAGGTTTCTGGAAACTAAGTTGACTATGACTAGCAGAGCGCATTTACTGTGCAGCTACTTGCACAGCCTCATGGTGGATGTATTGCACCAGAGTTTTATCTTCAGAGGGGGTCATTGATGAGAGGCAAGATTCTCTCCAAGGATGATGTTGGTATCCCACATTGCTCTCTGGTAGTTTGCTATGTGTACACATAAGTGATGCTAAAATATAAGCTCTCCTGTTCAGCTGGTACTTCTTACTGTTGTGATTGCAGGGTGTGTACGTAATGATGTTTTAAGATGTGTGTCCTCTACAATTATGGAGTCTTGAGGTTTGCCTCATCATCAAAGATCCTGTAAAGAACATCCACCTTTCTGGAAGTGACGTCAACTTCAGCTTAGAACTGGCCTGCGAGATCAAACCAGTGCATGGACCTCTCTATCAACCTGATCATACAAATAATCTGATTAAGTGGCTGGTGGTCTCTTGGTGACAAAAGATGTTAGCCAAGTGTCCAATAAAGTCAGAATAGGACTTAAATGTCTTCCAGAGCAGGGAGGTTTTTGTCCTCCAAATCAGTTCCTGGAGTTGTTACAAGTAGAAGGTCAACTTATGGTTCAGAACATCTGGAAACAGAGGAACACTGTTCCGAGGCATATGGTGCTGGTTCCAAGAGGGGTTAATACAGGCCTTTGATTTGCAGCAGGAGGCAGGTCTGATTATCAGAATTGAATTAAAGTAGAGCAGTGGTTCAAAATGTCAGGCACACGCCTCACAGGGAGACTTCAATTCCCAGAAGCCCAAGTCAGTACGTTGGCTGATCAGTGCTTTGGGGAATTGACTCGGGCTCCTGGGAATTGAAGTCCAGAAACCAAAGATTGGGAAGCACTGAACTAGAGACTTTTAGAAATGGATACTGTACTTAGAGCGTTCTTACCTCTGCAGGAAAAGTTGAACTTAACTTTCTTTTGCCCCTCTTGGGCCTAAAATTGTAACACTAAACGAAGATATGTAACCAAGGGAAATAGGTCTTTAGGATTATTCTAAATACATACTCAATCCACAGGTTCCAAATTAAAAGCTTTATTAATAGTAGGCATGGGGGTGAAAAACATAAAGAGAAAAATTAAGTCAAGCAACAAAGGAAATAACAAAAAGTTATGATTTTACATAGCCTAACAATAGGTCAATTTACATGCAATTAGCATTGGTCTCTTGATATTGAGGATAAAATATTCCCATGTATAATAGTCTCAAAGGAAAGCCTGTGCAACTGGAGTGGAAATGAGGTGGACTGAAATGTACACCAGCAAAAACACTTACAAAGGTGAGGTGATATGGGAGAACAGTGACCCTCCTTTCAGAAGCTTTCTATGTGAGGTTTAGGTCTCTGTATAATAGGGAGCAAACTGTATCGACAGGTAAACTATGCCCACCTAAATGGAAAAGCTCCTAATCCAGGCGTGTCCAAACTAAGGCCTGGGGGCCAGATACAGCCCCCAACACCAATTCATCCGGCCCACGCCATCCTCTTTGCTCCCGAAAGTGGAAGTAAAACACGCCTGGGAGCACTCATCATGCCCACACTTCTAGGAGCAATGAGGGTGGGATGGGCCAGATCTGGCCCACAGGCTGTAGTTTGGGCACCCCTGGTTTAAGCAGAGAAAATGGCAGCTTAAAATCTATCTAATCCTGTTGCAAAAGATTGCAAGGCACCTTTTACTCCCCATTTCTGGTGGAATGAACCACATGACTAGCCCACTGAACCATGACTGGCCTGTGGCCCAAAAAGTTTGGGCACCCCTGTCTTAAATGGATACAGTACTTTCTTCATCTTGATCTTCTCAGCATAGTGATGTTACTCCCAACACAATGGATGACCTATTATCAACAATGCAACAAGTGAATGTATTGATCATGCTCTTTCCTGCTTTGAAACACAGACAAAAGTGAAGAACAAAATCTTTTCACCACTTTGACATGTGCCACACATTTCTCAGTGGGTGCATAGATGTCTGTGTATATTATTACTCCTATATTAAAATATTGGCTAAAATCCCGCTGACATTAATTCCATCTGCAGACTGCTGATAAAATCAGGAAATGATTTTCAAAGCTCCTGTTTTGTTCCTGCTGCCCTATATAATTTCTTTAGCAATCACACTTATATAACGCCCCATTCTTTCATGGTATGGAAACCACAAGAGCTGCAGGATAGGAGGAAAGAATTCATTAACATAGGTACAGTAATACCTCGGATAACGTTTACCTTGGATAATGCTAAAATTGCATAACGTTAAGTAATCTGGGGAGGAGAATTGGATCGAATGTTAAGGTCCTATGGGATGGATTGGATAACAACCGCTAAAGCCTGTGCGGTTACAATGTATCTCTATGGAGTTTTAACGTTATCCGATCCATCCCATAGGATTTTAACATGGATCGGATAACACTAAAAATCGGATAAGACTAAGACTTGTGGAACCAAATCTTAGCGTTATCCGAAGTACTACTGTACTTCTATGATGCCATTCATGCCAGCAGTGATTTTCCATAGTCAAAGACATCCTCTTCCCATCCTGGCACTTCCATTACATGAAATAGATGTTACTGAAATTGTGTGGTGAAGGAGCAAGCATTTAATGTCAAAAAATAAAAATAAAAATGCCCCCGTAGCTGATGTCATCAGTGCTCCTCAGGTATATTACCAACAAAATCTCAGCCATTCAGTTGTTGCTCATGCTAATGCTATCTTCCTTCTAGAGCAAGAAGGGGAGGGAGGAAAATACAAACAAAAACCACCTTATACATTTTTCTCTTTTGTTTTTTAAACAAAGTAAAGGTCTGTGGAGTCCCATTGTCTGAAAATATGCAGTGTCAACTGACATGAAGTCTAAAGGTCTGGGGCAATATTTTCAATTAGCCATACACCACTCAACCCCTTTCCACAAGCTTCAAAACTTTCAACCTTGTTTACAAGCAGCGGAAATGGACAACCACTTCAGGTTCATAGGAGTGTTAGTGGACTAAACTTTTAGTTCATCTTCACTTTTATTACCAACATTTTCTAAATATTCACTTAAGTTTATAGACCTTTCCCACACTTTCTTAATAAAAATATACAGAGAACAGCATATATTGCCAATCTGCGGCCGCTATGAATGACCCATGTTTACTACATTATCATTAGAGGGTTCTAAATCACTTAATGAAGAACAAAATGCTTTTCTCTTTCTGCAACATTATACAGAGACATGTCTTTTACATTCACTTTTGCAATTTATTCTATTTCTCACATGGTCTCCAAATACAATTTTACAGTCCATTTTTCTGCTACAGATACAGTAGATCTAAAGACAGTCATGAACGTGGCATTCCAATCATAAGCAATGAAAACTTATAACCTTGAAAGCTGTGTCAGTGCGTCACTTTGCAGCCTGAGCTAGGGACTGATCCAGATTTTCAAAATTGCTGCACAGCTAACTTAAAACAGTGATAAACTGATAAGAGTTTATATTAACAGTATAAAATCGAGATGCCCCCTTCCCTCAAGTATACAATATCGTAATATCCAGATCACATTTTCTTTCTTTCCTGGCATCCAGTTAAAATGAAACAAAATGCCCAGCTGCTTTCTAAACACTCAAAGCCATTAAAAAATCATGACAACCAACTCAAAGTTATGTAAGACATATCATAGTTCAGTATCTGCTCCCGAAGTGAAATGTACTTGCTGCAGCTTAAATACTTTGCTATTAAAATCGTTCACGTAGTCAAAATCAAATACCTGTAAGTGTTACCAAGGACAAATGTCAGCTTCCCAAAGGAGACTGCGAACTATATTGACAGCAAATTGCCATTTGAAAACATGTATAAAACTTCTTCCAAGTCTACAGGGATGTAGGGTATTTACAAAAGATAAACCCAGTTTCCATCTTTCCCACAAGAAGAAATTTTTTTAAGGAAGCAAATACAATTGAATACAAAAAAAATGACTCAAACCAAGTGTGATGTTGGCTGATTACCTTCTGAGAACAAGGCATTGAAAGAACATCATCTCTTATTAAACAACACATCTTCCTCCCAACTACTTTTCTAGCCATGTAGCTTTCTTTTTGTGTGTGTGTAAAAAAACTTAAAACATTTGAATCAGGTAGTAATGCTAACAGGTAACTACTTAAATTATTTGAAAAAATGTGCTTTATTTTGTTCATGAAAAGTCTATCAGAAACATGCATGACTTGGAGACCCTGGTTTCATTCAGTGGGCTGACCTGGGGAAAATGTGAAGCTAAAAGTCAGTGTTCCCTCCTTTCACCCACCCAACAGGCAACTGTCTGACTGTCAGCAGCAGCAGCTACCAATGTTCTTTCTGGATTGTCTTCTGGCCAATTTTTTTCATCCAGGAGGGGAAAGAGAATTTAGTGTCTGCTTCACCTTTTGAGAATTCCTCCTGGAAAGGAACAAGCCTTCCTTTTTCAAACCAGCATTTCTAGTGAGAGACACGAGGCACAGGAGAAAACTCCAGTAGTGAAGGTGGCTTTAGCCCCTCTGTGGTTAGACATTATTCAAAAGTGCTGTCTCAGAACAATACCACTTTGCTTTGAAAAAACAAATTAATTACAAAACAATTAAACATGAAGTGTTAGCATACAGAGTTTATATATATTTACACACCGAAATGTACACTTCTGTCACTGTCTGTCTTTGCCACAGACAAATGCACAGTTTATCCCTACAAAGCTTAACCAATATTCTTTAGATGTGACAATTCACTTCCCTACCAGTAAGCATAACAGCCAAAAAACCTCACAGCTGTCATGCTAGACCAACCCAGGCACATCCTGCTTTCCTCTGTAAAAAGAGAAATCCCACATCATGACACAAGGGAAATAGAGAAAACAGCCATTCTGGTGCATACAAATATGGAGGCATGGAATTGCCAACAGAATATCCTTGGGAATTCAATCACACGAAACATCCTTCTGAGGCTGTATCGTATACAGTATTCCTTGGCACTTGGCTAGGACCAGGAAATGGGGACGACCAGTATCAGTGTTCTAAACAGTATTTTCAGCAGCATCTCAGGGAGGGTAGATGAATTTTCTTATTATACCTCCTGTCAGGCCAGCTGACTGCAGCCTTTGCATGGAGACAGAAAATAAGACCAACCTTAGGCTCACTACTCTCCAGAAGTTAAGGTGATTTTACAGTATCAAATGTTCAGTGAGAAGCTCCTTATAGGCTTCTTCCAAGGATAACAACATCCTTTGGAAATCCCTCCATTTTAGCTATTTCAAAGCATCCCAACTTGCTGTAAAATTCCAGGATTCTTTTATCATCTGGTCTGACTTCACAAAAAGCCCCTCGGGAACCTGAAGAAGAGAGGACAAATTTGGGGAAAGGTGGAAGCAGAAATGAGTTACCAAAGTTGAAACTTTGTAAACATGTCAGAAAACAAAATAAAATAAACAAAATAAAAATAAAATAACACTGTAGCACTTTAAAGACTAACTGCTATATTTTTATTGTTAGCTTTCGTCATCCATGAAAGCGAACAATAAAAATATAGCAGTTAGTCTTTAAAGTGCTACAGTGGGTTTTTAAATTTTGTTTCATTTTGTTTTCAGATATGCCTGAACCACAGACTAACACGGCTACTATTCAAAAAAATAAAATAAATGTAAACATGATTAGTTCTCTCTTAACAGTTCAAATTGCTTTGTCCATTTCTGACTCAAGGCCAGAGATATTTACAAAAGTAAAGATGTCTATATGCACTGCACCCTGTTATTCACTTATTTCTAGTAAGCAGAATGGATTGTCTCTATGCATGTTATGCTACTTGTTCGAAACAATATGCATTTTGAAAGCATACAACTGAATTCTGAATTGTCTGTGAAGTTAGTTGCAAGACTTTCTAAATTTCAGCCACCATGTCTTCACCAGCCTTCTCAAGAAGTTTGTTCACATTATTATTATTATTATTATTTATTGGATTTCTATACCGCCCTACTTGGTATGACCAACTCAGGGCGGTGTAAATGGCCCAAAATTGTCTAGGATAGCCAGGGATGATTTGGACATCCAAAAGTGCTGCATGACTGAATCAGCAAAAGGACTATTATACCAGTTCCTGCATCAAAAGATCATTATTGTCACAAATATTACAGATTTTCTGTTCTTAATTTTAAAACATTATATTTACTACTGCTTATTTTCCCCTGATATACATACCTAGTTGGATTAAGACTTAAGAGACCTGGGTTTGAATCACCACTTGTCCACAGAAAACTCATGGTGCAGGTGGGGAGAGTGGAACTGGAAAAACCACTCCTTAAATCTCCCATTTACCTTGAAAACCCTATTAGGGCTACTATAACTTGGTTTCAACTTGATGGCCCATAACACATTTGTTGCCCGTAACAGGCTGACACTTGAGGAACAAACAAACCTCTAAACAGAAGTGAAGGCGAAGAGGTAGATGGACAGAAAGACCTCCCATGACAGGAAATTCTACAGTAAGGGCATCACCACCAGCCCATCCTGGCAATCTCTTCCTTCTGAAGATGAGTGCACAATAAGTGGGGCTTTTGGGTAGATCTTAAGGCAAGAGAAGTGCATACAGAATGATCTGACTCTTGAGGAACTGACAATATATGGAGCTTAGCTGCTGAATTCTGAATATGTGGCTATTTCAAAAATTATTGAAAACCAGAAACACAAAGAGCACATTATAATAACCTAGTTCTGCAGCTGAGTATTCTAGATCAGTAGCACCCCCCCCCCCACACACACACACCATGTTTGTGCATTTGCATACTAGTTAAGAGAGCAGCAGAAACTTACCATTTGCCTTGAGAGAGGAGAGTAGGCAGGCCATCATGCTTTTAGCCACACTGGGATCCGTCACCTTTTTATGGATGTCAATCTTTATCAGGGATGGGAAATTGGCAAGAAAAGATTCTGGCAGAATGTCTTGTTCTTCATGGAAGCTCAGCATGATTTTCTATAATGCACAAAGCAGAAATAACCTGTCACACCAGACTATCTGCAGTGTGCAACCAAAAAAGAAGGCACAGATACTTCCATATTAACTCACAGAGGAAATGGGTTTAATGCAGTAATGAAGGGATAGAGGAATCACAATTTGGGATCAAAATTGCTGGGAGAAACATCAACAATTTGAGATATGCAGATGATACCACCCTAATGGCAGAAAGTGAGGAGGACTTAAAGAAGCTCCTGATTAGGTTGAAAGAAGAAAGTGCAAAAGCTGGCTTGAGACTCAATATAAAGAAAACCAAGATAATGGCAACAGGCCCTATCAGTCACTGGAAAATAGATGGGGAAAAAGTAGAACCAGTGACAGATTTTAGTTTCCTAGTATCAAAGCTCACTGCAGATGGTGATTGCAGCCATGAAATAAAAAGGCGACTGATTCTTGGGAGGCAAGCAATAAAAAACCTGGGGAACATAGTGAAAAGTAGAGACATCACATTGCAAACAAAAAATCATCTAGTCAAAGCAATGGTATTCCCAGTGGCAATGTATGGTTGTGAGAGCTGGACCATAAGGAAAGCTGAGCGCAGGAGAATAGATGCCTTTGAGATGTGGTGCTGGAGGAGAGTTCTGAGAGTCCCCTGGACAGCGAGGAAAACAAATAGGCCAATCTTAGAAGAAATCAACCCTTACTGCTCCTTAGAAGGTCAAATAGTAAAGCTGAAGCTAAAGTACTTTGGACATCAAATGAGAAGAGAGGATTCACTTGAGAAAGCCTTGATGCTGGGAAAGGTGGAAGGCAAAAGAAAAAGGAGCAGGCCAAAAATGAGATGGCTAGATGGTATTGTAGACACAATGGGCACAGAACTGAGCGAGTTGAGGAGGATGGTAGAGGACAGAAGTGCCTGGCGGACAGTGGTCCATGGGGTCGCAAAGGGTTGGAATTGACTGTGCCACTGAACAACAAAAACAAACTTTTTCCATCTGATTTGATACAGATTTATATTTTTTTTAAAATTCTTTTTACCAGGAAGTTAGTTCTGGAAAAGTTACAATCACCCATCTGGAGACTATGTCTTTTGCAATAATCTGAGCCTCCATCCCCCGGTGATAGATTTTTAAATTACTTATTTGATTTGTTAACATAATCATAAAAAACTAAGAGATGCAGTTCAGAAAGCAAACAAAAAGGAAAGCGAATACAACTTTAAAAATGGCTTACTAATCAAAATAAACTCTAGATCGGATTTCTAGAAGCCCAAAAGAGAACTATTTCTAGAGCAGTGGTTCCTAACCTGGGGCTCATGACCCACAGGGGGAATTCCATTCCCAGAAGCCTAGGTCAGTACATTCGCTGATCTGTGCTTTGGGGAATTGACTTAGGCTTCTGGGAATTGAAGTCCACAAACCAAAGGTTGGGAAACACTGTTCTAGGGCAGTGTGTCCCAAATGCTGGTTTTTGGACTTCAATTCCCAGAAGTCTAAGTCATTTCCCCAAAGCACTGATCAGCCAAAGTACTGACTGAGGCTTCTGGGAATTGAAATCCACTAGTGGGCTGTGTAACCCTTGTTGGGAACCACTGCTCTAGAGACTCTATGATTTATTTTATAATCTTAACTGCGATGCCTTGAAACTCAAAAGGTCCCTCCCAGGCCAGTTATTCCTATACTCGCCAACATGGAAGAGAAAAATGAACAGATGATAGTAGTCGTACAAGTCAAGCATACACCACAAAGACTAACCTCTGCTTCTGATAATTCTTTGTCACCACTAGGCTTGCTATACTTCTCTTGCATGAAGGGAATCCAGGCAATTTTGCATTTCTTAATAAAAGGCGTTACATCAACAGTGCCCAATGCATAACCACAGATGCCATCTTCATCCTCCAAGACAAAGCAGTAATCTGGACTGAGGGAAAGTAATCCACCGACTAGCCTGATAGGAAATAAAGAAAAGAACAATGCAGTAAGCCTAAAATAAGATTTAAAAATCACAAAGTTCAGTTTAGTTAATATATGCAATAGTCCCTGAGCTTTGAACATTACCCAAAGAAACCTCTATTGTAACTTTTTAACATATAGATAAGTGTTATTTTTGAATGTAACATGTCACTAATATGTTTCAGTATTTTTTAAAAGTCATTGGAAACATCATCATAACAGACAATCCCAACCACAACCATAGAAAAAGCAACATTTTAGGAGCAACAAATAAATGTTACTTGTTTTCCATATATATAATGTGCTCAAGTGAATATGTGATTATGCTAGTGTAAAAAATCAATAGGATTTTAACCTATGAGCCATATAATTTTAAACTAGAAAGTCTTTAGTCTAATAACATACCGCTAATGAGATTGAATACTAAGTATCGGTATCTTAGGTAATACAGATCAAATGGCATGTGCAAGGTCTTAAGAAAGTATCTGACAATCTTGTGGGAGTCATGCTTGAGGGAGTCTTTCACAAAGCATGATTTTATTTTCCTATATCCTTTACATCAGTGCAATTTCATTCTGCTCCTTCCTCAAGTATTCTGAGCAAAAGCCAAACTTTCAGGACGCCTTAAAGACTTTGAAAGCTGAGGGTATGCAAGGGAAGTGCCTCATTAATGTATACTGGTGAAGTCCCAACCCCAAACCCCTAGAATAAAATGAATAATCAGTACTCTGGTTGACAAGAAAATTTCAATTTTCTTCCCATATTAATGTTCAGATAAGGGGTGCACTTCTTAGTCTGTGTCTAGGCCAGATATGAAACTGCCAAAATGAAGGCACCCTTTGATGAGTTCATTCTGCAGTTCCTTTTGCCTGCTATTACTATATAAATACAATATGTATACCCAAGTTTCTTTCAGGACTATACATACTTATCTCCAATTAGGTCTGGCTGACTATGGAGAGGCTGGTCAGTTTCATCATCATGCATTTCTCTGCAGATCTTGTACACAGATGCCTAAAGATATATAAGAAAGCACTGCATAGGTTTTTCATTTCCAGTATACATATCTAATTTTAATTTCATTTCTGAAGTCATTATCTCCCACTAAAAGCCTTGGGCTATCTAGTTAATACAGCCTTTTCTTCCCCAACAGGTTTAGGGTGTGTGTGCATAGCTATGCTTCCACCATCACCGATTTCTTCATACAATGACTAAAGAGTCTACATGCGACCAAGAACCTGAAAAAAACTGTTAAAGAGCCTTTGTGATGCAGTACTGCAGCTAAAACCTTGCTCATGAACTGGGTTCAAGCCTGATAGGCTCAAAGTTGACTCAGCTTGTTAGAAGCAAAAATGCTAATCACCTTGTCAACTCTCTCTAGAGCGCTCTAAGCACTCTATGGTGATACAGTAATACCTCGGATAACGCTAAGACTTGGTTCCACAAGTCTTGGTGTTATCTGATTTTTAGTGTTATCTGATCCATGTTAAAATCCTATGGACCAGATAACGTTAAAGTTCCATATACGTTATCCGAGGTATTACTGTATCTGTGTACTGTAATTGCTATTGCTACGTAAACTACATGTGAGCCAAAAGATCTTATTTTCAGGTTCTTTGGTAACTGTATGAAAACACTGTCATGTAGGTGGTAAGATGAGACAATGTAGGTGGTAAGATGAGACATTCCCCTCTAAATGTGCTGAGGAAAACAAATTCTAAGTGTCTGGACAAGTCTATAACAAGCCTTCACTGTGCTCCACATTTTTCAGCTTAAATTTGACTGTAAATACTGACAATGTGATGCAGTGACTAGTGTGTATGATGTATTGGGGGAGTCTGAATCCAAATCTCCTTTGAATCACAGTTCTCCCCACCCCCGCACATTTAGTTAAAACAGCTATTGTCCTTTGAAGATTGGCCAAAATCCTGTTGCACAGTAAATAGCACTACAGTACCCTACTGAATCAATGGGGATTTAGGGAGTCAACTTCCCTGTAAGTTCCATTAATTCAAATGAGCTGCTTTAACTGTGACCTACTATAGTGGAGCAGAGCTGGCTCGCCTAATCTCTATTGATTCAGCAAGCCTACTCTAGTATGATTAATACAATAAGCAACAAGATTTCACATAAAAATTGGCCTTTAAAAAGTTGAGGAAAATTAGACAAATAGTCTCTAGTTGGCATGTCATCCTAAGCATATTTATCACCCATCATTTTCCAAGTGACTTGTAAAATATTATTGCTGCCAGTGACTTGCAGCGGACCCAGTTAACAACTCAGCCTTGCTACAAGAGCAAATGTTCCCAATGAGCTGTACCTCACCCAAGCATTTAGAAGATTCATTGATTAATGAACCTTGGAAAAGTAAAGGTTACAGCTGGCTCTACCGACATGCTCTTCTGACCAGCAGAACAAGAATGGACAATGAATTTGGGTTACCTCATCTTTAGGGAAATAGGGTCTGATGGTGTACACTTTGGAAGTAGGAGTCAGAGGTGGTGGCTGGAAAAAGAGATCATTTGCTCCTTCAATAGGCAGCAAACGCTGTAAAAATAAAGAATTGGTGTGAGTGTTTGAGAAACAGGATACAGTACATTCTTGGGCGCACACTGCAGAATCCCAAGTTAACTTTTGCTACTGCAGGTACCCAAGAGGAAGCTAGGGTTTTGCAGGCTTTACAAATGTAAGGACCATTTTGCCATTTTATCTGAACAGAAATTTTAAAGATACGCAACTGCTACAGCACTTAATAGAGTTTACATTAAACTCAATTATGCTTTAGCATAATTTCACCAAATCTCATTTACGCTCTGAGCATAACATAGCCAAGTCAGGAGGAAAGGTTTGGTCTGAAGAGGGTTGACTGGCCAGAGAAGACCCTATAACCCCAAAACGTGCTGACTCAATTGGCTGTGCGCAGAGAGCACCTGTGAGGGGGAAGAAAGTAAGCCACTGAAAAATCCATGAGCAAATTCAAGCACAGAACAAACAGATCTTCAAGGCTAACTTTCCAATTGGATTATTGGGAACACAAGGTAGCAATTTTGATTTGTGATAATTTTAAATTACAAAGGATCTCGGTCCCTTTGCTCATGGAGTTCTCGCTGGCAGACAAGCAGGCGCGCATTGTGCAATTGCGGGCGCAGATAAAAACGCTGTGCGACCTGCAAAGAAACAATGTGAAAAGTACAACTAAAGCCGCTGCGCTTCGCAGGCGCATGGGAATGGCAGCATCTCCTTGGGATATTACTGTAGAAATGGGAGGAAAATTGTTTTAAAAACAAAGCTGTCAGGCTATTTGGGTTTGGGACCAGAAAGCCTTCGGCAGACCAAGCCTTCCAGCCCTCTGATGTGCAATAAAAGATTTCTCAAACAAAGACAATGTCATTCAGTTGTGAATTCATATTGATACCTGGAACTCTCCTGCTAGACCACCT
Organism: Furcifer pardalis; assembly: GCA_030440675.1. NCBI lineage: Eukaryota > Metazoa > Chordata > Lepidosauria > Squamata > Chamaeleonidae > Furcifer > Furcifer pardalis. The sequence goes on from CP126890.1 coordinate 242,029,890, forward strand.
CTAAAGGCCCAGGGTTCTTGGTCTCCACTTAAGAACTGTGCTGAAGATTGACTACGACACCCTGTGGAGATCAGAGCCAAGCGGAGAACGTTACGAGAAGGGGGATTGTCCTGAGAGACTAAAATGTCCAACAAGCTAACACAAACTTTGTGGGAAGAGTTGTCTAACTGAGCTAGAATCCAAGAACTTGCAGGGCTGTAATAATGATGCACAGCAGGTAAATATTAATAATTACTAGATGCTTGTGCTCTTTGTTAATAAAACTGAACTAGTTTTACAACAATCACCTTCTAGAGCACACAGTTCAATAGTTTAAGTTCCTGATATGATCCATTCCATATGTACACAAAATACATCAAGTATAAGCTTGTCAGTCCTGTTCTTTACTCACTAGGAGTATTGGGAAGTTTTATAAAATAAGGGGGGAAACAGGACTCATTTTGCCCAGTAAATTTATAGGAATTAATCATTATCACAGCCTCTTGAAAATACTTGGACCTGTCTGAAGTCACATTTTTATAACGTTTGAATCTTGTCAGAAAACTAGGTTTGGTGTGACATAAAACAGTGCAAACAGTAATAGGCCTATTTTACAAAAAATTAGAGACCACCTCTGCCCACTTGTGTGGCTCTCCTTACATACTACAACCACACAGCACAGGACACACGTTGGTGTCTGTTGCCACATTTTATTTTCCCCCACCCTCAACTATGTCAGAAATGCCACAATTGCACAGCCAGCCAGCCTTGCTGAGGACTTTAAAGCCTTCTCCGCTATTTATTATTAATTGAGCTATAATTTAACAACTGTTTGGCTTTGGTGACAGTTCTGCTATATAACCAATCTGCGTAACTAACATCTTTGAGAGGGGACAGACAAGCAAATGATATGGGGATTGTGTGACCTGCCTAGTTTTCTGATAAGATCTGCTGCGCAAGTTTGTCTCCTCTTGTGGACAGCGATCTACTTCCTGTTCAAGTAACAATCTCAAATCAGTATAGTCAACAAGTACATCATGCTAGCCAGGCAGTCTCAAAGCGAACCAAGCTGGATATTATGCAGAGCATCAGATTATAAAAGAAAATACAGTTAAGTTTAAGATGACTCCAAACACAGCAGTTTGAGTTTCAACTGTTTCTATATCAGGCTCTCATGCAGAGAGACTTTATTACAATCTCCTTTCAACAAATAACTTGGAGTGCTTCTCCTTTGAGACTACACTGTTACTAGCATTTCCACTATTATATAATTTATAGAGCTGCATGAATGAAGAGCTGTATGAATGAAAACCAAGAGTTAATGCCTGAGTCGCTGCGCAAATGTGACTTCAGCCCATGCCTATTGCCCCTAAATTGGGCTGCCTCATAGACAGAACCTTCCCATCTTAAATTTATTAATCACGACACGCTGAAAGCATCTGGCGTGGTCCGTCCAATAGCAGTAGATACTTGTGCTGAAGATTCTCCCATCTGCACACATTGGGGAAGAAGACAGTAGAAGGCATTAGTAATCCATAGTAGTATTATCCACGCCAGTTATATAAACTGAATGCTAGCTGGATTACAGAAAGGGTAAGGAGATCAGCCTTCAGTGGAACACTTTGGCTAAAATATTCCTATGTATAGTTTATTATATTTATCAATACAAAGTGATATGCACATTTTATGGCTGTGCAAATAATTCAATTAAAAACTATCAGCAAGACAAGATGTTTCGCCAGCAGCAATTCTTTGATCTATGGAAAATTTGGACTGAATGTATTGAATGTACCAAATTCCCCATCTATCGATGTTAACAAGAACTCTGGCAGGAGAAGGCACTCCTTTGTAGCGCCAATCAGTAGCCTGTTTTAAAAACAGGTTTGGAGAAACATGTTATTTGGGAGATCAACGTTCAAATCAGTAACTGGGTTAGGCATCTCTGTTTAATCATAATACATGTGTTAGCTGGGATCCTATTATGTGATGTATTCATTTTTATATCTAATTTTATCATTGCCTCCAAAACATTGAAGAAGAAACCTAACTATTTTCAGGCCTATTGATGGTAATGAGCACTATCTGATCCATACATACTACTGAAATGAAACAAACCTAGAGCTGGTCTTCCCTTTGGAAAGAAAACTGTTAGACCTCAACATACTAGGAAAATGTTTCAAAAACAGTACTTTTCATATCAAGTAAAATATTACACTGTGGTTCAGTTACACAATTTTACACTTACTGGTCTTGTAGCAGTAAAGATTTCTTTAAACAGTAAAGATTTCACTTGCTAAAGAATATTGTAAGCCGACTTTATATGTATCCAGAGTCCTCCTGTCATTCTGCTGGGTGGTCCACTAGCCCTATACCACAGTGTCTTACCATGATGCTACCGTGTTTATATGACAATAGGATGTCTTTTCATGCTTGAGGAGGGCTTGTATGTGTGAGCACATACTGTACTTGTATATATCCCTATAAAATTACCTGATACAGTATTATGTAGATACTGGTTTATTAGATTCAGAGAACTCCATGAAATTTTGAGGAACCGGTATATAAAATATCTACTTAGGAACCAGTGTGAACTTCTTCCTGAAAAGATTCTGAAATGTTAGAATATTTGATCTTTTCATTATTTTGTTTCAGGATCAATAAATTTCACAGCATCAATCTAGGGGTAATCTTATTCATAGGCCCACTCCAGTCAGGAGAAATACCCAACACTTAGTTCCTGAATTCTTTATCAAAATCTATTAAGTTTGTACGACTAGACAGAGAAATTTAAAATTTTCATGAATGCGACTTGGGACTTGAAAATATATTTCCACTTTTTTAGGGGGTGGGTGGGTGGGTGGGGGGATTTGTTATCTTAAAAAAAACAAGGCTTAGATTTCTTATTCAGCTTGTTTGATGTTTTAACCCTGTTAGTTGTTGTCTTACAGACTTAAAACAGACATCTTGTATTTGTGAAATGCTGTATCTGCTATGAAGCGATTGTGAAATCTCGACCATCTCTTGATTTTAACAGGCACCAATGCCAATCTTTCCTTTACAGAAACATTTATCCTGTTCTTTTCTGTGCTTTTGACTTTATTGTTAACTGAACCACGTTGGCCATACAGCAAGCTTTCCAATGCTAAATCCAGTGTATATTACCGTATATTCACATAAATAATATAATTTGCTTAAGTATTTCTGACATTTTGTCCACTGAATCCAAATAAGCTTTCTATAACTTCCATCCCCTGAAATTTCACTGGTCTTATTCAAGTGAATAAGGAGTAGATGAGGAACTAAAAGAATCAGATTATGCCACTAATTGAATCACTATAGTAGAGAACCAATTTATAGTACAGGCTGTCTGGGGATATATTTCTTTTTGATCCTTTAAAATTGGCAGTTGTCATGAACCAACATTGACTTGATGGCAAAGAATTATTAAATAAACTTTGATTTCTATCCTCAATCTGAAGAAATGGGAGGAAGACAGAACTCACTGCCACATTGCAGTTTAACCAATCACAGTGCTAAATGACATAAACATTTCTCAATCCCATTTGAATTATTCTATTTACAGGAAAACACTTAATATTACAAAAAAGAAGAGCTTTATATATCCTAAATGTCCAGCCAGGAATATTTACCATTTACATTTAGTTATTACCCATGAAAGAGTAACATGACTAGTGTATCTTCATAACTAACCCAAGACTCTATTCCAATGTATAGTTATATACAAGCTATCAGGATTTTTAAGTGATCCAAAAACTGCAGGCTGATCTGTTATTGTACAAATTTATTATGAGGCTTGTGACAACTACAGAAAATTGTGACAAGAAATCATCAGCTTTGCTGCCTGCTGTGTACCATCAAGCAAATCCACAGCATATTCTTTACAGCTGGATTGAAACCTGAAAGTGAAATGAGGTCACTAGAGGAACCCAGGCCATGCTGGTGCTACTCCCCAAACTCATGAAATTTAGAAAAGACTGCAGACAAAAAATTACTCTCAATTTCTCATCAGAGATCATCAGTCTTGCATGAAGACTGACTCTAGAGCTCTGGAATTTCTTACCCTTGGCCAAAATCAGGCAAATGCCAAAGCAATCACTTTTGCACCAGAATAGCCTTATGCTAAAGCACGCATGCGCAAAGAAAGGACCAGGAGGGTCGAGCAGGCCCACTGAAAGGTCACGACTGCAACTGTTCTGTTGAAGACAGCAACACTGTTATTGAGACAGAGCAAGCAGCAGATAGCTGAGGTACGGCCACATTATGTAGTGTCATTTCCAATTTTGCAGCGTGTCCAGATTTAGTCCAGTGTACATTCAGTTTGAGTCAACACTTGTTCTTCAGAGATTTACATCTAGGGTAATTAGCCCAAGAAAAAAAGAATTCAAAACCACAGATTATCTATACAGCCACTAGTACTTGTACTGCAGTTCCCACAGTAAAGAAGGGATTGTGAGCAAGAACAAAAGTAGGAGAAATATTTAAGGTCAAACTGACCATAATATCAAAACACTTGACACATTCTCATTTTTTTCCCGTGGGCTAATAAGAGACAATCATACATACTAATTACAACTAGAACTGGTTTCTAAATAACATACCTAGCCACTGTACAAAAGATTTCACCATTGACATGATGCTCTTGATGTCCCAGACATAGGAGTACATATCATAAAGGATTGTCCGGTTGGCACAGTTGGAAAGACGAGTGAACATGCCCATCACCATATTACACATTTCTTCAAACTTGGCGGCTCGAGCATGCCATTCTTCAATCTATTAAAAGAGATTTTTATTTATCCATTCATTGATTTATACCCCACTTTTCATAGCGTAGTGACTAAAGATGAACACCAAATCCTACATACTGGCTTTTCCTCCAACATATAGGCCGAAACTGGACACTGTCTCAATATCAATAGCCAGTGAGATCACAAAGGATCTCACTCATCTAAAATATAGATAAACTACAGAGCAAGAGTCCCCAACCTTTTTTGCATCGTGGACCATTTTCATGCTAAACAATTTTTCTAAGGACCGGTAACACCTACCAGCCACGCCATTTGACTTGGGCAGTGAGGTGTCACACTGCACCCGGGGGCGGGGGGGGGGGAGAGAGCCCCACCAGCTAAACAATGTGGAAGGGCCCAACCACTTGCCTATCTGCTGTGTCTGAAGCCCATGCTCTCGCTCCATTTGCCAGGCAGACCCAGTGGAGCACACTGAGGGAAGAAGGCTGCCATCGGGGTTCCCAGTGCGACCCACTGTCACAGCCCAGCTCATGGCCCAGACCGGTCTTGGCCTGGTGATTGGGGACCCCTGTTATAGAGCACAAAGCACTCAAAGGGTAACTGGACCATTGCATGTGCTACTTTCTTCTCCCCAGGCTAGATACAGCTCAGTAATACATCCCCCTTGCCCAGTGTTAATATAAATAACAATGCCCCCCTAAAATAACAGTCACTTGCCTTTTCAGAGTCCTTTCCTTTGCAGTTCACACTGACAACACTGCTATTTGCTCTGAGCCATTGGAATTCTCGTAACATTTGTGCTCCTTTGGGCCCATGTTCATATGGGAGGTAGAATAAATCTGCAAGTAACTGCAGATCTTCTAGTGTCACTGGCTCTACTGAATACAATGTCTTCTCATGAGGACCAGGCACAAACTGCTCCTTGTTAGTTTGCTCATCAGTTTGCATAGGTGCAACATCGCTACCACAATCATCTTGCATTGACATTTCTGGAGATTTTGATTCAGCTATGTTCTCTTTATCAGTGTCCATTGGCTTTAATTCCTCTGACATTTTTGCTTCAGCAATGTCAGTCAATATTTGATTGATATTCTTGTCAGCATCCTCTTGCTTTTCTACCACCATGTCCATTGGCTCTTCATCCAACTGCTTCTTTTCTTCTTCCTCCTCCTCCTCTTTGACCAGAGTCTGTGACTCACTGCTCATTGCTCCGGCTTGACTCATTATGGGCTCTTGATACACTGTAGTAACTACAGTAGTAGAATTTAATGAGGAAGCTGCAACCAAAGGAACATCCGCAACACTTGTTTTAGACCCACTATGGGCCACCTGTCTGCCTGTTAAACACAAAGAAGACATGCAGCTTTAATTCAGTCTACTCAGCTGTTTCACAGAACCATTGTCCTACTTATAAATAACCTTTCTATACAAAACAAATATGAGCACATGTAAAATCTTTCTCAAGTATCTACTCTGCCACAATTAGCTTCCAAAGGTGCCTGAGAAACATGAAATTTTGAAAGCAGTGCATAAGATTTTCTTATACAGATGTGTATAAATCTTTGTGTAGGAAAATGTAATACCTTAGCTTTTAAGAAGTGCAAATAATACCAAGATAGCCAGTTAAGATAAGCAATAATGACAACATGCTATTGATAAACATCAGCAATAAAAGAGAGTCCATATGCTTATCTATACATTAGCATAAAGGCTAAATACTGTACTATAAACAATTTCTGTCCACACTTCAGTGACACCAATTCCATATGTTCTATTTTTAGTGTGATATAAACATAAATTTTCATCCATTTTCAAACAAAATACATTATAGAACTGGAAGGGAAACATGATTTGAGGTTTCTTGTAAGGAATTGAAAAACACTCGTTTCCAGAATGTAATCCAGTTACTCAAATGCTTCACTTAAGACAAAACCACAAATCTCACTCACTGCTATATTGATGAGGCACTGCAAATTCTTGTAGCCACTCTGTTAATGACAATTTCAAGGCCATCTGTGGGCTATAGAGAACATCTGTTTCAATATCTTCATCACTCCCTTCATTCTCTAGTTTAATCTGGATTGAAACTGTGTTGTCTTCAGTGTCAGCTGTACAGAGCATAAATAAGGCATTATTATTAACTGAGAAGTTTCAAAGCTGTCATGTATTTGAATATAAAAAAGAAAATCAATTTTATGAAGATAAATTGCAAATATCATCAAATACAAGGTAACATTATAGTTTCCAAAGAGAAAGCTAGGTTGTACTGCTTCAGTACATGCAATCAAGTTAAAACAAAGAAGATGCATCAGCTCAAAGATAAACATAGATTTCAGTGTAAACTTTATTGGATTACAGTCCTCCACACAAGTCACACAGAGCACCAGTTAGGCCCCAGGTTACTATAGATCCATGATGGCAAACCTTGGCACGCCAGATGTTCTTGGACTTCAATTCCCAGAAGCCCAAACATCCTGTGAATCCACATGAATGGGTTTGTTGTGATTCATCCAGCCGGTCTGCCCTCATGGCTTCTGGAAGCGGAAGTAAAATGTGCCTGGATGGTCACGTTTTCTTCCACTTCTGGGAGCTACGAGGACAGCGCGGGACAGATGAATCGCAGTAAGCCCATTTGTGTGGATTCACAGGATGATGCTTGGGGTTCTGGGAATTGAAGTCCAAGAACATCTGGAGTGCCAAGGTTCATCATCATGGCTATAGATAGTAGACATATGGTGTGATCAGACTGGCAAATGTCCTGCTCTTTGGTCCACAGTAGGGTCAGGGTGGTTTGCTTCTTTTTCTGGCAATCTGATGACACAATTGCTGGAGTGAACCAGCCTGACCCAAAGTATTTCCACCCACATGTTTCTGGGTCTCTCTTCTGCTTTTTTTGGTGCATGCAGTGTGTTTTTAAAAAATTTAAGAACATCCTTCCTCAGCCAAAAAGGTTTTTTGATTCCACATAAAGGAAGAGGAAGTAAAAAACATTTTTAACTAAATCAAGGCAGTCAAATGGCTGCTTATACAGACATTCTGTTAACACCAATCAGATGGTTTTCAGAAAGTATGAGGGGGTCTGGGTTATGTCAAGAAAAAGAACTGTGTTGTTGTACCCATTCCCAAGATAGCGGATGAGGCAAGCTTCCACAGTCAAGCTACTCTGGATATCACCATTGGTTTTAAAATCAAGAAACAGTTAATTGTACCTTATCAATATAGATATATGCATGATATGCGAGTACTAATTGAGAAACAATGTCATGTTTCCCAAAATAGGCTATTTAAGTTAAACTGAAAGTGTATCTTTAGAAAGTAGGATTTTTCTACAAAATAGTTTCATAACACAGAACTGATTTTATCATCCACTTACTCATTACAACATCCTTCCTCACTCCATTCATGTTGGATTTGTACCAGGTTGCAAGAGTATGAATAGCAACAAAGTTGGCTTCAAATTCACAGTTTGGATTTGTCAAGACTCCCTTTAAGCGAGGGATGAGTTCTGTTGATCGACCTTTATATGGCCCAAGAAACAGTCTCTTCTGATCATAATCATTAGCATGAATGTTGTCCCAGATGACAGGAGCTCTGCGAATTATCTTTGAAACCTCTTCAATGGACTCTACTGGAATGTCTTTAGACACCACTTTAGGACCTAAAATACAGTTGAATAACAAAGGACAATAAACATACTTCAACGATATTCTTAGATCAAGATGATAAAATGTAACCACTGTATCATAAAATTTAATAAAACTGATTAAATGTAACCATTGTACCATCAAATTTTATGAAACTGATGAACTAATTTGATGAATCAACTTAAGAGAAACATATAAAACTCACCAGTCCAAAGCACCTCAATGCCAGGTAAGAGCTTTTCTCCTACTGTTCGTAAATAAGGAGACTGAGCAACATTTGGATAGCAAAAAGTGCCACAGTATTCTGGAACAGATAAAATGATTATGAAATGAAATTTCAAATTATTCAAAACATTTTCAGAAAACAATGGATCACATTACCAGTGAATGCTATAGTTATTGTTACTGCCATATCACCTCTTAATACTTTGCATTTATTTGTAATTTTTAGTGCTCTCTCAATAACTGAAGCAAATATGCAGACCAATAAATAAGTAAGCAAGGGACTACATTAATAAAGATCAGAATCCTTTCATCATTCATGTAAGGTTTATGTGACTTGCTGCAGCTAACGGACTAGGTTTCAGCATGTTCATGCACATGTCTGGTCATCCACCTAACTGCAAAATGGGGAGCAGACCTCCAGAGAAGGTGTCAACAGAATCCTATGACAAAGAACGTAAAGTTCTAGAAAGTGAAGCGAAAGCTGCTCTGGAAGTACAACATTGAAAGACATTATCAGGAGTGATGGGATCAGATAATTTTTTATAAGTCACAGAGACTGAATAAAATTTTAACAAGAATATGTCAAAAAATCTGGAAAATAAAAACGTGGTCCATAGATCAGAATGAATCAATATACATTCCATTCCCAAAAAAAGTGATGCAAAGGAGTGTAGTAACTATAAGACCATTGCTCTAATTTCCCACGCAAGCAAGGTGATGTTCAATTTAATCCAACAAAGCCTTCTACCTTATATGGAATGAGAAATGCCCGAGGCTCAAGGTGGATTCCAAAAAAGAACAGGCATTAGAGATCATATTGCAAACATTAGATGGATACTGGAATGTACTAAAGAATTTCAGAAGAGGATCAGCATGTGCTTTATAGAATATAGCAAAGCCTTTGACTGTGTGGATTATGAGTAAATATGAGATGTTCTGAAAAGATGGGAATGCCTCAACACTTGGATCGTCTTGACATGTAAACTGTATTATGGGCAAAAACCTACTATTAGGACGGAATACGGAGACAGAATGGTTTCCTATAGGCAAAGTATCAGACAAGGGTGCACTTTATCTCCTTATCTGTTCAATCTGTATGTGGAACATATCACATAGAAAGCTGGACTAGATGCAGATGAAAGAAGTGTGAAAATTTATGGAAGAAACTTAATTTAAGATATATAGACAACATCATCTTTGTTGGCAGAAAATGGCAATGACTTGAAATGACTTTTAATAAAAATGGAAGAAAGTGCCAAAGGTGCCGTCAATATGTTGTGAAGGATTTTGTGGCTCTGAAAAGCACTCAGTTTAAAAAGTTAAAGATTAGTCCTACAAATAAAACTTATTTGCCTACAAAATGACTCCAGGCAGGCCTTAACTATCGAGATAAGCCATTTGTGGTCCTTCAGGAGGGACATTCTCTCCCCTCACCTTCTTATTCTGAAAAAATAAAGACAGCTTTCTGCTGTTTTCAGCCTACAGCTCCCTGTCCCTGAGAAATGGGGGAAGGGGGGACAAGTAGATTTTGGGTTATAAAACCAAGTTCTTTCCAACACATGGACAGGCTGTGATTAGGGGATCTCCCTTTCACATGTCCCTGAAGCATCATCTCATTATCTGTAAGTAGAGATCAGGCAATATTTTGCTAGACTCCTACGTTTTGTCGTTTAATGTTTTCCTCATTGCTTTATTTTCATTTGAAATAGGCCTTGATGGTTTCTGCTAAATTGTTTAAAGCTTAAATGTTAAACCTCTGTTTAACTGTGTCTTTTGTTCCTGACTAAAAGTTGCCTTATTTCAGCTGCTACACTGAGAAATCTCTCAGGAGCTATCGGTCAAAAGCAAAAGTAAACATTTCTCTCTCTCTGCCTGCCAACACAGGGGAGATTCTTTTCTTCCTGCTGGCTGGAGATTCTAAAAACCAAGCTGGGAGAGATAAAGCATAAGCCTGTGGAAAAACACTTTCTTAGTTGTTCTAACAGCTGGGGAAAGGCTCTGTCCCCAGTATAGGGAAATGTCTAAATTCTGGTTAATCTAACAAGTCATATTTGTTTTAACATTTGTGTTTTCTCTCAGATAAAGGCAAAGTTACACGGATCTGTATCCTGAATGTTTTCTTTCAAATAGAGACGGTCTTCATCTTCTTCTTTTTTTGCAATAAAAGCTATGCCCAGCTATTTTCATTATGTTGTCATAAAGCTGTTAGGCTCCTAATTGCTTTCTTTGTTACATCTGCCTTGGTGTTATAAGTACATACTGTACATGCCTGGTTAAGATAGCCTAGTGATAAATTTATATCCACTCTGTTATAAATGTGCTAAGTTTCATATTTACTCGTATTAATTGCATCCAATCAATAGAAGTTCATATATTTATGCTACTCAATTAAGTTGTTCAGTTACCATGTTATAATTAGATATAGAAGCATTAAGTTACTCAGTAACATTTTATGAAGTTAGTAACTGCTTTGTTAAGTAATATATTTTTATTAAGATATGTGGAGTTTGGGTTTGCGTTGCTCATTGTTAAGCAGTGATCTTTTTTGAGTATATATGCTTGTTATACTATAATCAAACTCTAAAGTAATTCATTAACCATAATTGCTTATAGTTACATCTGACTGCTGATTTAAGCTACAAGTGCTTTTCTGATGATGTCTTATGATTCATCCAAGATCTGTTTTGTTGTTTCCGTACCTCCCCCTTTTCCACTGATTTAACTACATGTGTATATGAATAACTACAAACATATGTGGGCAGGGGGAATTAATATAGAACAAACATATCAGTAATGCAAAACACTTCCCTGTAACATGTGGGTTCATAGAGAAAAAACCCATAGAGTGTGAAATGTGGTTTGTAGTATGGGATTTGTTGGGAGCTAATGTCCCTTCAGAGGGATGTGGCAGCATGGCTTTCTGTGAAGCTTTCCGGAGTCTTCTTCCTTTAAAGTCTCCTATGCACTGTGTGGGCTGCCTCCTTGAGGCTGGCTTCAAGGCTTTATCAATGCAACCACCATTTCTGGAACACCTGTGGAGGACAATGTGTTGTCCTGTAGCACATCACCTACTCCTCTTGAGCAAAGACAGAGTAGCACAAAGCATTGTAGTCCCCCAAAGGCATTTAGGCATTTTTGAACATTAAGATGACAAACATTACACACAACCTTTATGATGACAATGAAGAAACAGAAAGCGAAAGATTTTGTATACCTAGGTTCCATCATCAATCCAAATGAGGACTAAAATTAAGAAATTAGAAGTCTGAAACTTTGAAGGTCAGTAAGAAAGGAATTAGAAAAGTTCATCAAGCGTAAGGATGTGTCACTGGACACCAAAACCAAGAGCATACACACTATTGTATTTCCGTTCACCATGTTCAGGTGTGAAAGGGGACAAGAAAGCTGACAAAATATGGTGCGTTTGAAATGCAATGCTGGAGGAGTTTGCAGATTCCCTACCAAAAAAGACAGACATGTGGATCCTAGAGCAAATCACGCCTGGAGGTAAAAATGATGAAACTGAGGCTGTCCTACTTGGAGCACATCATGAAAAGGTAAGACTTTCTGGAAAAGACAACAATGCTGGGAAAGGCGGAAGGCAGCAGGTAACGAGGAAGGACAAATGCAAAATAGATTTTGTTCTCCAAGGGAAGCTACAGGGCAAAATGTGCAGGAATTGAACAGGGGATGGGGAGGACAGGGCATTTTGGAGGTCTCTCACTCACTGGGTTGCTGTTAAGTCAGACAACTTGATGACACATAATAAAATTACACAGTTGTAACTGTAAAGGAGCTTAGAAACAGTTTTGTGATTCCTGCAAAACCTTGTACTTCCATATCCACTCAACAAAATCACAGTCAAATCCTCCCCCCCCCCACACACACACAATGTAAAAAGACACATATAATTAAATGTGGGTTTTAACTGAAAAAGTCTGCTTCCACCTCCCAGTTTTGAGGTATGAGCCTTGGGCTCTCTAGAAGTTTTGGAAGTACAGTATCCAAGAACATGGCACATTGCCCTCTTTGTGTTAGATACAAAGGGGTTTTCTGAGGATTTTAGTTGGAATGATACCAACAAAAAGATCTATTTTCTCAATTGGTATATGTTTCAGGCATCCTGTCACAATACACATTCTTTCATGAACACTGATGTCAACTTGTTTCACATGTGTGGATATACTCCATACTGGAGCAGCATACTCTGCTGCAGAGACGCTCAGAGCCAAAGCTGATGATTGAATCAGTGGAACTTATGGAAGAGTTGACTCATCAAACTCCCCCTGAGTCAATGGTCCTATTTTAGTGCAATTTACTATGCCAAGCAACCAGATTTGGGGCACTGCAAGCTGCCATGAGAATTTTTTAGGCAAAAGATAGGCCGTAAACATTCTAAAAGCTGATGTCTCAATTAACTTAATTTTATTTTCATGTAGAAGTTATTATAGAAACTCACTAGCAGCTCCTGCATTTTCTACCCTCGGCTTATACTTGGGTCAATCTATTTTCCTCGGCTTATATTCGGGTCAGTTTATACTTGATTAAATACGGTATCTGCATTACCATCTTACCTGTGGGACAGAACAGGAATGTTTCTGGCTCTCCTAGATACTGGAAGATTTCATTTGTGATTGAAATCTGGGCATGAGCAAAAGAACTGAAAACTTCTTTGTCTGCTGCACACATATTGTGATCAATATCATCAAATAATAATGCAAAAGATTTGCAGCCAAACTGAGACACCTAGGGAAGAAGGAAAGAAAGAAAGAAAAATGAGAAAATTGTGAGAAGTATGAGTAATATTATCCATTAGTTAGTTTATAATTATGCAACAATGTCTCTCATTACCTAAACTACCTCAGAACACCAAGTACTTTGTCAGGGTATGAAGCATCCGATCAATGACACTTTTCACTAGTCAAACAGATGGTTATATATAAATGAAATTGAGAGTAGCAGACTGTTCTGCAGGTGAAGAAAGAGATCCAAGAAATATTTTACTCTCCCACTGTAAAATGACAGCGCAAAGAGAAATGCAGCGGCTCAAGTTGTTAAGATGTTGACTGGAAGGGGGAAGGTCAGCAGTTCGATACCCGAGTACTGCATGACAGAAAGAGCTCCTGCCAACCTAGCAGTTTGAAAGCAAGAAATTGCAAGTAGATAAATAGGGATTGCTTCGGTGGGAAGGTAAATAGCATTCTGTGCACTCTAGGCATGCCTGCCACATGTCCACGGAAATGTCTGCAGATACAGACAGCACTGGCTCTTCAACTATAAACAGAGAAGAGCATTGAACCCTAGAGTTGGATATGACTGGCTTTCAAGCAAGGGTGACCTTTACCTTTACCTAAAGAGAATTGAGTGACCTGATCAATAATTTCTAATAATAACAAGTCAGTTACTTTCAGCTTTGGCAATACGTGGCTCCTGTCCCTACATTGCATTCCACTTCTCAAGAGTGACCTAAAGCTCTTAAGTATTTTTCTTAAGTGGTATACGGGGACACATTTTGGAGAGGAGCAGAAATGTCCCACCACACATGTACTGGTTTTAGGCCCAAAACAATGCACAGTGCTGAAACAGTACAACCTCCTGCAACTTGGCATGCTCCTTCTGTTCTGTAATGCTCAACAGCCCTGGCCCACATAGACAATGCTCAGGGGTGATGACATTTTTAGTACAGAACGTTTGCAGAATATCCTAATAGAGAAGCCTTATGTGCAAATTTTTCAGCAAGAAACCAGAGACTTGTACTGTATATACATTTGCACATTATCTCAAATCTAATTTGGCTTCATCTTAATACTAAGGCTCTCAACAACAACAACAAAAAGTTCAGTTGACAGACATGAACAAATAAGCCACACAGTACTTTACTATGTATCTCAATAAACTGTCCCCGAGAAGTACTCATTTCTTAACATCATATCTAAGGAAAGAGCCACGTAATAAAATTTACTTGAAGATGATACAACTAAAAAAATAAATAAAGTTATTCCAACTTCAGTGGCACCTTGCATAACAAACACTTCATATAATGGGGGGAAAAAATCGCCTAACGAAGCGTTTGTTAAGACAATGGCAACGCCTCATATAACGAAATTTTTTTTGTTATGTGGGGTTTTTTGGTAACCGGGGTATTCCCGGTCAATGGGAAGCCTGGATAACCCCATTAGCTTCACATAGCAAAGAGAATCAGTGGTATAATCCTATTTCCATGTTGTACCAAAAAGTTTAGACTGCCGCTAAGGTCTTTTATGCTGGTTGCATTCCATCAATATGAAACAAATCACAACACATAGCTATAAAAAAGGTGATGCAAAGACAGATGTAAGCAGATGAGAAGGTACAGAGAGGCTACAGAATGGTGCAACCGGGTCAAAAAGATCACTGTCTCAAGACTGCTTGCTGCAGGTGATGAACGGTTATAACACCGCTCTGTGGAGTAACACTATTCTCACTAACTTCTGGCTGACTATTGATTTTATCATTCAGAACTAACATAGGCAGGACAGTGATTACAGATATTCTAACCTATATGGAATGATCAAAACAACAGCTGGAATGAAGCTGACGAAAAAGTTCATATTTCTCAGAAGCATGATTAAAACATGTGGGTACTCTTACTCCCTGCGGCAATCATACATCCGAGTGAGATTCCCTGCCTTGCCTTTTTTACAACATGGCTGCCCTGTTCTTACATCACATTGATATTCCTACTAGTTTTTTTCCTGGATTTCATTAAGTAGTTCCTGTAAAATCATTTGTGCATCTACTTAAAAGATTAGCTTGACATAGCTTTATGAATGTAGATAATAACACAGGATCAAAGTGTATGCCTCTCAAATTTGTTCTTTCATCCAGCTTGTTGTTTCTAACTTATGCTTTAAAAGTTATAAGATACAGAAATGAAAAATACCTGGTCCAGCTTGCGTTTCAATGTAGATACTTCTTTGGGGTTTGAGAAGGTAATATCAAGGCCAGGAGAGATGGCATAGATAAATTCTATCTCATATTCTCGAGCACCTGCGATCAGAGTCATGAGCTGTTCTAGAAATCAAAGCCAAGTGTTTTAGTAAAAACTAACAATAAGAAATGTAATCAAATTAACCACTTAACATTCATTTCAAAAATCCTCAGTATCTGAAGGCAACAATTATTTATAGGTCTGAGGAGGAGAAAACAATGAAAATCTCATTAGAGCAGATCAGTCTTGCTGTATAATCTCCTTTTCTACAGGTATGTTTTCGGCTAAAACTGCCAATAAATTAACATTTTCCCAGGTTGAAACAAAATAAACAAACTGGTAATTTAACAATCATTGATCTACTGTAGAGGTTCCCAACCTGGGAGCCGGATCCAGCCTGTGGCACCATTTCATGTGGCCCTCCCACCCCTCCAAGTGCAATCAAAAGACAAAATGGCCACCCCTTTGAAGCTGTTGGGACAAAATGGCTGCCCCCTTCGTGCAGGCAGGGCAAAATGGTCATCCGGCCCTCGAAGCTGATTGAGAGAGTGTGACCTAGCCCCTGGCTTGAAAAGGTTGGGAACCCCTGACCTAGTGCATCTCTTTTATTCAGAAAAGTAAGAAGGCAAAGTATTCTAGAATGATTCAAGTAATCTCTGGATAGTTTCTGTTGCTAAAATTAAAATGACTACAAAACAGACACCTTTTCAAATTACCACTTCTCAATTTAGTTACTGATTTGCAGAAGTAAAATGCCCACCTTTCTACAAGTCCTATGCATGTCCATCAGTAAGCCAATAAGACTTTGAAGAAAACATGCACAGGTGGCTTGGACTGCACATACCATTTTGAACCAAACATTTTCTTTTGTAGGAGAACTGCTGTTTTGAGGCAATTCCGTCTGAAGTCACAAATACTATTTTTTTCAGTTTCAACTTTATTTTTACCTTGCAAGAGGTTTTAGTATTGTTACTTAACAATATACAACAAAATAATTATTCTTCAGTTTTTAAATCCATGTAAATGTGAATGGGTGGTCTCATACAAATGTTGTAGGATAGTGATGCTTGTGAATTAATTTGGAAAAATCACATTCAATGCTACAGACACCACGTTAGTCACAAACTATGTTACTGTACACAGATTTTCAATCTGGTGCATATGTAATGCTATATCACAGCTTGCTCAAGTCTGAAAAAACATAGGACATTTATATGCAAGTTGGGAGAAATACAGTAGATGCACACCTATGGATCATGGTCAAAAAAATAGACAATATTTAATCTGTGCCTGGCCTAAAAAACCACAAGTGCCATAAATTACTACTCTTCACAGCCCTCTTTGAAATCATTGTACATTAGATATGACTGCATAGGCCTACTTATTCACTGGCATTAAAGCCAAAATGTATGCTCATAGTCTGCTGTCTGAGAGTACATGAAGCAACAAAATTTACTGAAGCTGAACAGATATTATTCTGGCTAGAACCCTAATAGGGACATGACCTGGGAATCAATTTCATCTTTGAGCTCAGGGATGGAAGGTGGAGATACATAAAAATAATGCAGCAAGTATTTTATAATACATTTAATAAACAGTTCTTCCTTAATTCTGCCTCATCTACACTATATTATTATTCCAAAATACAATAAGACTAATTACCAGCTTCCTCCACAGAATACATTTCTCGCCAAAACATCCGATGCTTGTAGTCATCTTTTGGTGCATACAAGTAGGTATTTAGCCCCCATTTCTGAAGCCTAGAAAATAGAAAGCAAAACAAAAATGGCATTAGTAGGACGCTACAAATTTAACTCCCTTTCTGCACATCTCCATAGCTGTCTGAATGCAATTACATCATGAAACCTTAAAGGGAAACTGTCTAAAAATGGCCAAAATGGCACTTCTTGACAAATTATTGTTGCATGGAAGATGTACTAAGCTAGTGGTTCAGACCTCCACTGAACCATAAAAAGCTATTGAGTGTCCTTTGGCTAATTGTTGTCTCTCAATCAAACCTAGTTCACTGAGTAGTGAAATCAGACTGGAGAAAGAAAGTCTACATACATCACTTTGAACTTACTAGACAGAATATAAAGAAAGAATATAAAGATAGCTATCTTTTAGGCATAGCCAGCATATGAACCAGAGCTCATACAGACATCTAAATTGCAGCTCTAGGAATCTATGAGCATTATTAGGTGCAGCAGTATGTTCATTCCACAAACCAGATCTTTCTTATGTAGGTTGATCTCCTCTGGAACCGGCATTTCTACAGACTAAAAACACCTTCAACCCAATCAATACTGCATTGCATGGATCAAGTTTAAATGTACTCACCTGTACCAGTAATAAATTACAGGCATCTATTTAAGTATTACTCTAACTTTATCCATAAACTCACAGAAAGATCAAAATCAATGTATGAAGAAAGAGTAAACTAGCTCCATGTCCCTCTAACTTCACATCCTTTATGTATGGAGCTTCTTTATCTGACAAGCTTCTACTCATTCAGAGACTATCCTTTTCAGACATTGCCCTCCACAAATTTTTGATAGAGTGCTTCTTCTTTGTGTGCTGATTTTTAAAAATCCCTGCAAAGGATGCAATGTCTTTTTGGATGAGGTATGTGACATCCTAAACATTTGAGGTTGAGATGGAATAGAGTACATCTCTACTGGTCCAGGTGGTGGGTGCACTTTCTATTATTATTTCTGGGGATTTTCTTTTTGTATTCCACATGTTCTTTTTGTATCTTTTTGGTGAAGTCAGGGATTATCAACCTGCAGATTGCAGCACCATTTCATGTGGGCCCACCTCCACCACACCAGACAGTGCCATGTGGTGTAGGAAGGGCAAAATGGCCAATAGGCTCCTTAAGCTGTCTGATGGAGCGTGATCTGGCCCCTGACGTAAAAAGGTTGAGAACTCCTGGGTTAAGTAATAAAAATAAAATTAGTAAAAATAAAAAAGAAACCTACCTCTGAATTTTCTGATATAAAAGGGACTATGCTTTTAATAAACTGAAATAAGGTGAGAGACATACACCTTGATTTTAGAAAGGAGTTTGTTCTCCCAAACTTGATATTCCTTAAAGCAGTTAAATTTGGTTAAAATCACCAGTTTTGCACAAATATACAGGAATGCATAACTTGGAAGCTCCTTGCAGTCATCCTTAAAAAAAAAGTCACTTCGGTATGGAGTATGCATGTCTCATGTAGTCTGCCTCATCCCTGGAAATTGCTTACCCTTATACAGTACAGATGTCTGGCAGCGGTTAAATAACCTGACTCCCTAAAGGGGCCAACAGCTACAAGCAGATGAGCCCTTTTAGGTGGGGTGATGGTCTCTTCAGTAGAGGAAATGCCACTGGAAACCATCACATTGGGCCCAAAAGCAAAATGAGCAGAGGAGGAACGTCAGACCAACTGGGCGAGGAGGACTCTGGCCGGGAGCGCCAGGACTCGTTTCACCTGCCGGCGTTCCCGAGCCTCGACCCCACGCCGGGCTACAAAAGCCCCCTGCGGCGGGAGGCTTCACTGCCACCCAGACGTTGGACCAACTGGGCAAGGACTCTGGCCGGAAGCGCCAGGACTCGTTTCACCTGTCGGCGCTCCCGAGCCTTGCCCCCACGCCGGGCTAAAAAAGCCCCCTGCGGCGGGAGGCTTCCCTGTCACCCGGACGTCGGACCAACTGGGCAAGGAGGACTCTGGCCGGGAGCGCCAGGACTCATTTCACCTGCCGGCGCTCCCGAGCCTTGCCCCCACGCCGGGCTACAAAAGCCCTCTGCAGCGGGATGTTGCCCTGGCTTCCAGAGCATGCTTGTGGTTAGGGTAAGAGCCCCGACAATGTTGGATCATGTACTGTATTTTTACATTGTATTGCATTACTGAGACTATGTCATGTATATATAACTGGAATTGTATTTTGTAACCTTATTTTGCAGTGTGGTTTTGTTTTATTGCACTGCTGTACTGTATTGTTATATTTATTGTATTATACTGTATGAACTGTGATTATGCTATATGTTATATTACTTTTGATTGTCTTATATGTATGGTTTCTGTAAACCACCCTGAGTTGGTTGTACCGAGTAGGGTGGTATACAAATCGAATAAATGAATGACAGAGCCTTCTCTGGGTGACAGAGCCTTCTCTGGGTGACAGAGCCTTCTCCGTGTCCGCCCCGACCCTTTGGAACCTCCTGCCCACCGAACTGCGCCTGCAGACGGAGCTCTTGCCCTTCCGGAAGGGCCTGAAAACCTGGCTGGCAGGACATATCTGGGGACTAGGGAACATGGGTTCCCATACTAAGTGGCTCAATTAAGGAGTGCAGCTTTGGGGGTTGATCTATGGGAATACTGGCGTGCAGTTTGCACTGTTTTAACTTCAGATAACTTTTAAACTTTACGATTTTATATGTTTTTATCTTCTACTTTTATTTATCATGATGTAAGCCGCCCAGAGTCGGGTTTTCCCGAGTGGGGCGGGGTAATAAATTCAATAAAATAAATAAAATAAAATAAAATAAATAAATAAATGAAATGAATGAACTCTGATTCTCAACAGTCATGGAGGCAGAAGAGGCCATGCCAGATGGACTGGCTGTGAAGGCGCACCTTGTCCGTATCCTAAAGGCTGCGGCAGTCCATTGCAGTCCTGGTGTTTAATCCTGCATGTCTCATTTCATGTGTGCTGTCGGAGATGGCTCCGTGATCATAGTGTGTGGGTCACTTCATGGCAAGCTGGGATCCACCTTAAACAAATTCACGCCAATAGCATTTTTCCTGCTTCAGGAAAAAATGCATTCTCGGACATGAGTTGCAGTCGACAAAATACAGATATTAAAACTGCACAGATGACAACACTAAACCTGATGCCTGGATACGCAAGCAAATATCTCCAAGCGTAACTTTATGGAATCTGCATCCTATAATAATTAATGGAAGAAATTCTTAAAAGCAATTGCTTATTTTTTACAATTATTTACAAATCTTAAACATAGGGGATCAGGAATAGTTTTTGCGAAACCAAATGATTTCACTGCCAAAAGCTATAAACCAGAGTCATTCTATTTGACACTCACAAGTTCCATGCAGTTCTGTTTTAACTGTCATCATTTTTTCCAATTTGGTATTCTCAATATATGCCTTATGCTGCATCTTAACAGAGTACAGTAATACCTCATATAACATTAGTATCGAATAACACGAAAATCGCATAACATGAAGGAATCTGGGGGGAAGAATTGCATCAGATAACATTAAGATCCTATGGGATGCTTCAGATAACAACCGCGAAAGCCTGTGTGGTTACAATGTATCTCTATGGATCCCATAGAGGATCAGATAACACGAAAAATCATATAACACGAAGACTTGTGGAACCAGGTTTTAGTGTTATATGAGGTTTTACTGTATTTAAAATTAATTATCGCCTAACAGGATACTGTACTGCGTAACAAAATTGGGTCACATACCTTCTAAACAGCTCCTTCCTCTGTTCCATAACCCAAGGCCTTCCATAAAATCCTGTGAGAAATATTGGAAAAATATAAATAACTTGAGATATCATGCTTGAACTAAATTCCAAAGCACACAAACATTTTGAATCATGTTTTCATTTTAGTAGTACTGTATATGCAGCAACACATAATTGGTATTTGCTAAATGTAACAAATATTTTCTAGTGCAGTACTAGCACTACATATCAAACATATTTAGGATTGATCTCTTATCCAATGGGTGTTTACAGTCATAAATACAGCTATTAAAAAACAACCAAACTTTGTCTGAAATCCTGTTTTTGCTGGCATTATTTAAAGCTATGTCTGTGGAAGTTGGCAAGGCCTTATGCCCAGGCAACCAGCACTGTACAATCAACTAAGCAATCTGAACTGCAAAGGCATGTTTGATTATATAGTTCATTTTACATTTGTTGTTCACCCTATCTACCAACTTGCTTGTACTGTATACTACTTTAGAATTTGAACATCCACATCTGTATTATATGAAAAATATGAGTTGAATTAATATCTGAACCTGCGGTAGATGTCTTTGAAAATTTCCTTAGCAGCCTCATGCAAAAATATCACACTGCACAACAATAGTCACCCAGCAGCACCCTTTGGAACTGCAGCACCCTTTGGAACTATCACCAACATACACATTCACATCCTAACTCAGACAACCTATCCAGAAAGATACTATGATCAATGCTACACAAAACCACAGAGAGAACAAAAAGAAATCAACCAAATTGCACCTCCCTGTCCCCCCACCTGCCTACCATAAGTCTTTCCACAACTAAAGCAGTCCCAGGCTATCAGATCTAAATACCTGTAGATGTAAAGCAACAATTTCATCCAAAGTGTGCTTGAGCAGACTACTAGCTACTTGTTTATGTGCCTCTTTTTTTAAAAAAAATATTAACAACAAAGTTAATGGTTGCATTCATCATCTTCTCAGTTCAGACTGAGTTTCTGTACTACTGATCTGACCACTATATCTTTTGAGCAGTTACTACCACCAATATTCTTGAGAATATGCCAAACCTGTTGCAGGACACCAAACAATTTTTCTCTGGAAGAGAATACAACAGGCCACTCAGTAGAGAAAACCTCTACTGAACAATAATACAAAGGGGCATTGAGGTTGGAATAGAAGCTTTGGTGGCTCAGTAATTAAGAAGCTAGCCTTGTTAGTTGGAAGGTTGGCAAGCTGGCAAGTTCAAGACCCGGGTACTGCTTGACAGATTAAGTGCCCGTCTCTGCCCCAGCTCGTGGGGACATGAAAGGAGCCTCCTTTGGGTGTTCCTTAACCAAAGCTTCTTCTGCAAAAATCATTTCAACCCAGAATAATTTCTGATGTGAAATTATTACTATTATCATTATCATTGTTAAATCTGGAAAAGAAATCCTTTTCTACACAACTGCAGAAAGGTGATTATAGGATTTTACATTCAGTAACAAGTTTTCCATCCAGGGCTCTGCTTGTTTCTTCTCCTTCAATTCAGATATATAAAAAGAAAATGCATCAATTCTCCAAAAATGAAGAGTATAGTAAGCCATGATCATTCCAAACACCAAATCATGCTAACATTCCACAGTGACGAAGGCACACACAAGATTCAGTGCCAATCATACCAACTAAAAAATTCCCCAGAGCCTTCTGCAATCTGTTACACATCACTAATTTCATACAGGAATTAATGATCTTTTAAATGTTCTATCCCTAAGCTATTTGGAGCTTTACAGGTATAAACAAACTCTCAGAATTAATGTAGGAAACAAAATGGAGTCCAGTAAAGTTGTTTCAAGGCCAATGTTATATGATCTGTGAAACACACAACAGCAATGCAACAGAAAAAAAATGACCAGGACATCAATCTCTGTGGCAAGATCTGATTTCCCCAGCAAGTGGTGTAGCTGGCACACCAGTGAAAGATCTGTAAAGGT
Organism: Furcifer pardalis; assembly: GCA_030440675.1. Classification (NCBI taxonomy): domain Eukaryota; kingdom Metazoa; phylum Chordata; class Lepidosauria; order Squamata; family Chamaeleonidae; genus Furcifer; species Furcifer pardalis. Next base: position 242,052,933 of record CP126890.1, read on the forward strand.
ACTTCTGGCTACCTCCAACCCTAAGTCATCCAGGGGCAGTGCTGGATAAAAATAAACAAAATATCATTTATCTCTACTGGAGGAATAAATTTTCAGCAAGCTAAAAGAAATTAAGAGTTACAGGGTACAGCAAATCAAAACATGATGCGTCCCAAAGCCAAGTTAAAGATAGTTGAATTAACAATTAATTATTAATTTATCTAGTAACTTCAACAGAGAGACAGGCAGAATTGTGAATTTATGCGAATAGTGCAGAGTGGCTATCTAAAGATGTATTTGCCATTTCTACAATAAAGTTAGGCCTCAAATATGAGGCTAAGCTATTACTTTTAATAGATGGCTTTATAAACCAGCACAAGACAAGGTTGGGTTGAGAAATCTTTTGCATCTCTTCTGCATAGAAGTTGTTCATCAGAGCTTCTCATGCCAATAAGATCATAATGACAAATTTTCACAGAAATGTTAACAAAACAGTTTTCTGATGCAAATAAAACATACCATGACAACATTTGAGCCACTAGACATGGGTGCCCAAACTATGGCCCATGGGCCAGATCTGGCTCCCTAAGCCATTTCATCTGGCCCCCCAATGCCCTCGCCGCTCCTGGAAGTAGAAGTAAAATGTGCATGTGTGAGTGAATTACGCACTCACGCCTTCTCAGAACATTGCTGTAAATTACCCATGGCTGTCGTAAGTGCATTTATGACAGCTGCAGGTCATTTACGGCAGTCTTCTGCACATGTGTGAGTGCGTAACGCATCCCGTGCATGCCATTTTACTTCTGTTTCCAGTGGAACCATGTGACCAGCCAGATCAGTGGTCCAGGGGTTGTGGTCAGGCCCACGGCCCAAAAACGTTTGGGCACCCCTGCACTAGACCCTCACACACCTCTTTTATCATAGGGATCAATGTCACCATCCATCTCATACATAAAAATACATCCAACACATATAGATTCTTACGTTGCATCTCAGTCCTCACATACTAACACAACCACTGTCATACTCCATTATTTTAGTTTTTTTAAAAAAAAGAGTACACTTTTCCCTTCCAAACCTGTCTGTACAATATGCATTTTTGTCCCTTAAAACCATGGCTCTTTTATTTGCATCCATCCTACAAAATTAAGAGGGAAGCTATATTTTTTATTTTAGAGTTTGGCAGCATCAGAATAGTTTGTAGCAATGGAGGATAATATTTTTGGCAAAATTAGGCAATTTTAACTCATCAATTCTCCAAAAGTGAAGAGTATACCAAGTCATGCTCATTCCAAACACCAAATCGTGTTAACATTCCACATTGACAAAGGCATACACAAGATCTGTGGGAAGGTAAACAGTGTTCCGAGCACTCTGGTGTCAAGACATGCCTGCCATATGACTATGGAAACGTCTGCATACACAGACAGCACTGGCTCTTTGGCTATAAAAAGAGATGAGCACTGAACTCTTAGAGTCAGATATGAATGGCTTTTGAGCAAGGGCGACTTTTAACTCATCAAATTCCTCAGCAGAACTTGCTTCTCTGGCTGATGAATAGGAAAACCCCCAACCTTGGAACTGCAGCAATAAGCAAACTATCTTGGAAGGGCTAAACCAAACAAGCCTTGTTGCAGGCAGAGAGAGGAGAGAAAATGTAACATCAGATGAAACAAAAGTGTTAGGATTTTACAAACCAGGTTATTTAGGGCAGGCCAAAATAATTAGATTACAGTAAAACCCTGATTTACATACACCTTAAGTTACATAAAATCTGATTTACATAATGATTTTGTGCTAAAACCATGTCCCAATTTATGAAACACAATTCCCTATGGGTTTGCTTCGAGTTGCATAAAAAAAATCATTTTTCCTACAGGTTTGCTTCGAGTTACATAAAAACTGATTTATGTAAAAGCCTATGGAACTGACTTTTTACATAAGCCTGGGTTTTACTGTATAAGGGACCTTTTAAATAAACAAACAAATCTTGACACAAACAAAAAAATAGCAATAGAGATGAATTGTTTTTAAATGTAACTGTAAAAAACTTTAAAATTATAAAGAATTTTAAAACCTTTTTATTCATAATGGTTACACAGGAACTCTAATAACTTGGAAGTATGGGCAGTTGCAATGCAAATGCCTGCCAAAATCATCACTACCACACTTTATAAGTTCCAAAAATAAAGGGTGGGGAGTTAAATTAGCACATAGCATTCCTGCTTAGCTACACTTTAACGCAAGTGCCAACACAATTGGCGTAAACTGTATTACACTTTATTTCTTTCAAAAACTACTTAATAACAAATATGTATACTGTATTCCAGACAGCATCTATTAATCATATGACTCTGCTCACTGTTTCTAAAAAATAAAATAAAAATAACACAAAGTAATTACTAGCTTGTGCACATTTTTAAAACACTCTACTCAGACTGGAAATATGCCTCTTTTTATATACAGTTGTACCTCTCTTAAAGAGCATAATGCGTTCCACAGGATTACTCTTTAAGCGAGTTTGCTCTTTAAGTGAAACACCATTGTAAATGACCAATTGTGCGTGGGGGGGATTGTGAACCCTGATGTATTTGTTAAGCGAGTTTTTGGTTGGTTTTATTTATTAAGTGAAGCAAACATTCAGAGAAAATTCTGCTCTTTCAGCGAGTTACTCTTTAAGCGAGATGCTCTTTATGCAACGTTTGACTGTATATCCACTTGCTCTGTGCAAAAGTAGTCACACAGAATTGTAAAGAAAAAAAACTATTAATTATAGCTATGTCATAGTTAGAATGCAGATTAAGAAATTGCACTACAATCAATATGTAACATTCTTCTATCTATACAGAATTACAAAAATCAGTTACATGAATTCTGAACAATTATACAGTACAGAGAAACCATGCATAGCAATAATCAATTCACCTTTTATGGCATTCAATACTATATGAACACATAATTTTCCCTATAAAAATTGAATTACTGTACATTTGCCAAAACATACAGATAATTCTACTCCATTTTATTTAATAAATAAATGAGTACCCAGCATGGTGGGGCAAAATGCTAATTACTCTGTTAACCACTCAGAGAATGCACTTAGTGCCATAGGGTGGTACAGAAGTACAGTAATTGCTACTATCATTTTAATTGATAATCAAACCAGGAAACATACCCCAGATAAGGACTGAAACATTACATTAAGAGGAAATCAGCCTTTAAAGATCCTGCAACCAAAGCTTTGTGATTTCCATCCTGATGGGTATCAAGGTTCACTCTGCTGTCAATCCTTCCAAGGTCAGTAAAGTGAATGTTGGGGGCAAAATTGCTAATTACCCTGTGAACCACCCAGAAAGTACAGTAAGTGCTATGAGACAGTATATAAGTGTACAGGTAACTGCTATTGCTATTTTTTCTTTGCACACATCTTCATAATATTTTGCTCCAATCACCTATGAGAACAACAATATGCATGGCTCAGAAGCTTGCAGAGGCTAAATTCAATAGTAGCTTGAACAAAATACAGTTCTAAACTGAATTAACTATATGGCTCCAAGCTACATTATCAAGAGAGTCAGGAGACTACACAAAACAAAAAGAGTGTGAGAAGAAGAAAACAAACAAACCAGCGAGCGAAATAAGGGATGCTTTGTTTGGCTAGGATGCGCCCTCCGCCTTCTTTCTGGCCAATCTCCCAGAGCAGACTTGCAGCTTCGGTGGGATTCGCCTAAACAGCAGTTACACTTCTATACTGCCCCTTAGCACTTCATGCACTCTCGGGCGGTTCACAAGTTAATCAGCATTTTGCCTCCAACATGCTGGGTCCTCATTTCACCAGCCTCACAACGTTTGGGCTGCAGGTATCTGTTTACAGCAGTATTTCCTAACCTTTGGTTCTTGGGACTTCAATTCCCAGAAGCTCCAGTGAATTCCCCAAAGCACTGATCAGCCAATCTACTGGCTGAAGCTTCTGGGAATTGAAGTCCAAGAACCAAAGGTTAGAAAATACTGGTTTAAAAGCTGGTTTCCCCTTACTGTTCCAGTCCTTAGTTGGGGGTCTGTTCCCTGTTTTGATTACTGACTAAAACGACACTAAGAATCAGCATGAGCAACCACACTCTATTATGCCGCCCCAAAGCGCATCGCGCACTCTCGGGGCGGTTCCCAAGGTTTTTGCCGACCTGCCATTCAGCCATGAGTTTAAGGGGGGGGGGGGGTGCTGGGAGAAGCGACAGGAAGCTGGGCCTCTCCTGCCAGGGACGTTAAGCACCGCCTCCTCGACACCCCCCCCCCAACCCCACCCTCTTCCCGGTCTCTGGGGAGGCCCATTACCTTCCACGACGCCGCAGAGGAACCGCCGCGTCCCGCCGTTGCCCACCGTTCCCACGGTCCTCTCCGCCTCCGTTTCCGGGGCAACGGGGTCGGGCCTGGCTGGAGAGGGCTCGCTCGTTGAGGTGACGGCCGGGGCCGAGCTGGGGCTGCTCGGGGCGCAGCCTGGAGGAGGCTCCCCCTGCGTCTCGTCGGCCATCCCGGCTAGGCTAGCTCCATGGCTCCCGTCCGCCGCTACCGCCGCCGCCATCGCCCTTTCTCTTTCCCTCACCGGAGCAGGATGCGCTTGCGCGGGGGCTAAAAAACCAGCCCCAACCGGTCCGAGCCGGAACCCCAGCGCTTTCTTCACGCGACCGCCAACGGGCTCCGCGGCTGCTGGTCACGTGCCGCTCCTCTCTCACGCGCCAGGCCCCCCCCCCCGCCTCTCACCAACCAACCAACCAACCACCACCCAGGGCAGGAAACAGCACCCAACAAAAGCAACCGCTTCAAGAAACAAACACAAGACTTCACTGTCGAAGGGAAGGCCTGTAATGCGCAGGCGTGAAGGGAACTCTGGATCATAAACTGCGCATGCCCGGCAGGCGGACGGCGTTAGTACGCGTGCGCAAAGGGGGAAAAAAATAGGTTGACTGCGTATGCCCGCGACATGAGTGCTCAGGCGGGATTGGTGCGTAGGTGCCGGAGGCGGGCTCAAGGCCCCGCGAGGGCGGGTGGGTAAATAAAGTTGTCGCTAAAGCGCAAGACTAGTCGGTAGGGGAAGCGCGCAAATTTGGCGCATGCGTAGAAGAGTTTAGGCGGGGTTGTCTTCTTTCCTTGCGAGAAGCAACGTCTACTCCACAACATGTGAACTGGGTAGTGCAGACTTGGAAGCAGGAGGTGTAGGGATATCCTATATGGTAGCATCCTGCATAATTGTTGAAAAAAAAAGTCATCAACTGCATAAATCAGGTTCCCAGCTGCCATTAGTTGGTTTTCACCAAGTAGGGCGGCATATAAATCGAAATAATAATAATAATAATAATAATAATAATAATAATAATAATAATAATAATAATAATAATAATAATAATAATAATAATAATAATAACTCGGGACGGAAAGGGTTGTTGTCCATTCGGTATTATATACTGTTTATGGACAGTATTTTGATTATATAGTATTTATATTTATGTTGTTGCACTGCATCTTGGGATGCTGTGATTTTGTATTGTAATCTGTTATATTGTATTGTATCCGATTTTATATTGTAAGCCGCCCTGAGTTGGTTTTCACCAAGTAGGGCGGCATATAAATCGAAATAATAATAATAATAATAATAATAATAATAATAATAATAATAATAATAATAATATGATTCTGAAGCTGTGCTTTTTATCTTTTAGCTAGGTTGGCTTTTAGTGTTTCTGGCAGCATGGAACTTCACTGGTGTGATTTAAAAGCGTGCGTCATTGGTAACTTTTCATTTCATTTAAAAATAAAGTTGTATTCAGTTAGTTTTTCCAATAATACATGTCATTTTGTGGTTTTATATTGAGTTGTGGTTTAGCTATGTATTTTAAATTGTGTATGTAAGCCGCCCAGAGTTGGGTTTTTGACCCGATTGGGCGGGATAATAAGTCGAAGTAAATAAATAAATAAATAAATAAATTTTAAATTTCCAGTGGGGAGTTTTCTCCTTGACATTTTTTTCTCTTAAGCTGATAAGTTCTGGTTATTTTAGCTTTTATATGTGTATCAGAGAAACAACATTTATTACTGTTTCTCCTTCATGAACTTCTCTGGTGTGCCCCTCTGCCTGTGTGTGTGTGCCGCTAAGTTTTTGCAAGATTTCTTATAATCAGTCAAGTCGGTGGCGGTAGTGTCAGCTACTTGTGACCAAGCATGCAGTTTTTCCTGAAAGTCATTTTTTTCATTGATGGATGTGTCTCTGGTGACTCAATAAGCTGATCCTGGCATGAAACATGTGACCACACACATTACACGTGGTTGAGTTTGACGACGCTTCTGTGCTTGTCGCTTAGCCTCTTCATGTCTGCGGTGTTCCTCTTCAAAGTGATTGGTAGCAGTAGAGATGGTTTGGTGCCAAATTAGGCAATCTTTGGCTGCTGCCCCCCAAGTTTGTGGGTTTATACCTGACACCTTCATGGTTTGTTTCATCTGGTCCTTATAATACTTCAAAGGAGCTCCACAAAGTCTTGTACTGGAGCTAAGTTTCCCATAAAGAATTTGGCAAGGAATCGTGGAACATTTCAGTCAAGTGGATTTAAAACATTTTCAGTCAGGGAGAAAATTATTGTAAGGATGAGGCTTCTAGTCCTAGGAGTAAAATACCCTAAATCTTATTGATGCTCTCTTGAGCTAGCTTTTTTGTTTCTCTACTTGCATTAGATCTTTAAAAACCCACTGATGCTTTGACGAGTGAGCATAATTAATGTCTACTGCCCCCCCAAGCTTGAGGCTGTTTAATTTAGGTTCCCTTTATTACCTCTCGTTTCTTCTTGAAAGATGATTCTGCACAATGTAAAGCAGCATTCCACATCAATATGCCTTCCAGATGTGTTGACCAACAGCTTCCATCACCTGATCAGCAATTCTTTTTAATTAGCAAGCCAGGTTGGGGAAGAGTTAACAGAATAAGGTGTATAATCATCTGATAGAATCCTAGCTTTCTTCTGATTATGTGGAGAGCACGGAGTGATTAGAGCAGGGGTTTCCAACCTATAGCCAATGGGCCAGACCTAGCTTGCTGCACCATTTCATTTGGCCTGCCGCCGCCGCACCTGGAAGTGGAAGATGTGTTTATGCCAGCCATAAAATGTGCCCACGCATGCGTAAGTGCACTTGCGACTGTTGTAGACACAGAAGTGGGCGTATTTATGACATCCGTAAATCTGCCTTCTTCCAGGGGTGTGGTCTGGTCCACTCAGCTGTGTGGGGTGTGTGGTCAGGCCCTCAGTTTAAAAAGGTTGACCACTCCTGGATTAGAAATTCCTCAGGGAGATGCTGTTGTCCCTATTCATCACCAGAGGGCACTGTGCTTATAGATTCTGGTTTGATATGTTTCTTGTTTGAGGAACATAATTGCAATTTTGGGAGAAGGGGATCAGCAAATCTATCTAGGTTAGGACTTTCCCACCCCAGAAATCGTATAGTATTCCAAAATTGTGTTAGGGAATAACTGTATTTTTAGTAAATTAGCCAAGCAAAACAAGGAAGCTTTTTTTCTCTTTTTAGCAATATCATATACAACTCTGTAATTTTTATTTTCATTTATTCTGAGTTTGGATTTCTGGGGGGGAATCCATATAAAACAATAGCCTTTATAAGTTTTATAGAATTTTAAGTAATTAGAGAAGAAGCAAGATCTAATAGGACTCTATGTATGCTGCCTTGAATATCATGATGAAAGGTGATCAGACATAAGCATACATCATAAATAAATGAAAGAAAGAACATGTGGCATTAGAAAATTGATGAAGCTAGCAGTTTGAAAGCAAGAAATTGCAAGTAGATAAATAGGGACCACTTTGGTGGGAAGGTAACAGCGTTCTGTGCACTCTGGTGTCTAGTCATGCCTGCCACATGACCACGGAAACCTCTGCAGAAGCAGATAGCACTGGCTCTTCGGCTTTGAAACAGATGAGCACTGATCCCTAGAGTCAGATATGACTGGCTTTCGAGCAAGGGAAACCTTTACCTTTTAGTGATTTTGACTCAGACTTAAGAAGTGAGGGTGGGAAACCCTCAAACTATTTTCTATCTAAAAAGTCTTGTATTCTTGTTAGGTTTGGGCTAATTGATTCTTATACAATTTCTTTACTTTTTTTCAAATGGGGCCTGCTTTGAACAGGCCTCTTAACCCTGCCATCAGTACTACTTGAGGAACGCTATGTAGAGAAAAGCTATGGGAGGCTGGGGCTATACATTTGCAATAATCCTGAGGGGAGGTATTTACTGCAGGTTAGCTGCAAACAAGTGCAAGATCAGTTGTAACACATTCCAGAGTTGTAATGCTCTTTTCTGTTTTTTGTTTTTTATTTTTAATTTTTGTTTATACACATAGGAGAAAAAAAATTAAAAATGTAATAGTGGTCATGGGAGAGTGAGATGGTAGTGGACTGCAGAGGAGGAGGACAAGTGGCCAGAAGTGAATTCACAGCCTTGGATCTTGAGCTTCCTGTAAGGATTCACAGGGTGCCTCTTGAGGTGAAAGGGACTCTTTCTTAAGTAACCATCCTTACTAAGTTAAGATGAAAGTTAACAATAGCCCTGAAAACAAATATAAGAAAGGTGATGGTGAAAGGAGGAGGCAAGGAAGGGATATGCAGGACAAAAGAGATTGCTCTCTACCATCCAAGATACAGAGTGTTTGTAAAATCTGGCGCATAACAAACTAGATTGGGTCCCATTTAAACTGCAGTAGTCAATTTGATAAAACAGGAGTCACTGTGGTTTTGATCTGGTTTCCCCCAACAAACTAGACTGAGTGCAAAACTCACCTATGGAGATAGTCACCATTATGATACAGTATGCTGAAACCTATTTACCACCACCACCCCAACTAATCTGTGGAATTATTCATTAGTGCTCACATGTGCAAAAAGCTTGTAACTCGTTCCTAGTCAGCCAAAGAAAGCAGCATGACATATGTAAATGAGAATACATTTTATATAATATAAAACCAATTCAATGCATTCATTTAGAAAGAAACATGTTGTTTAGATAAATTGATCTGCTGTCATTGTTAGAGCAAACTTTAACAACAGTTATGGAAGATTTAGTAGGAAGTTCTACCTTCATTCAGAATATTGTTAAGCAGGTATAAAACATGTATTTGTTGCCTTATAATTACAGGTATCATGGGAGCTGGTATCACATGATAGGAAAGCTGCCATACACTTCCTTGGTGGATAGTAACATGGCACTTAATTTGGAGACCTTGATCACTCATTATTTACAAAATCAAGGCCAGTCCTTTATTATGAGTAGCAATTTTACTCTGACATACTACTTTCTTTCCTCTGTTCTGTTCCTGCACAATCAGAATAAATTTAAGGAGGATTCTGATCTTAATGGAATCTACAATACAGTAATACCTCGGATAACGTTTACCTTGGATAACGCTAAAATCCCATAACGTTAAGTAATCTGGGGAGAAGAATTGGATCGAATAACGTTAAGGTCCTATGGGATGTATCAGATAACAACCGCTAAAGCTTGTGCGGTTACAATGTATCTCTATGGAGCTTTAACGTTATCCGATACATCCCATAGGATTTTAACATGCATCGGATAACACTAAAAATCTGATAACACCAAGACTTGTGGAACCAAGTCTTAGCGTTATCCGAGGTATTACTGTGTATTATAATCATTTTTGAAGTTAAACTTTAGATTCATTTGCTCTGAAGAATCTGATACACAGAGATGAACCAAGGGAGTTGCATATGTGACTCTATATATGAAGAGCAAAAGGGAAACAAACAGAACCATTTGAATGTAGTGCACAGAACTTCACAGCGTAAAGAACACGAGAAAGCAAACAGCAGCAGAGGTTGTGGTCTTTGTGCATAGCCATTGTGGTTGCATTTTATTTTCATATTTGATTATTATACAAAATATACAGAGTTGAAAATGCAAAGCTCATAGCAGAGCTTGGAGTGTCCTGCTAATCTGGTAGGAGTGGACTGTCTGACCCCCTGTTGATTGGCTGTAGTGAATGTCTACACTACAGCTATCAGGAGAGTGAGGGAAGGAACAGTAGACTGCATCAAGCTGAAAGTGGCCCACCCACATTGAGATAACCATCTGTTTAGGGTTATTAATAAGCAAGATGGAGACATATTGAAGTATAATAACAATTTTGCAAAGTAGTGAAATATTGGTTACATGTCTAGAATCAGGTAATGTTCTAAATGGAACATGAGGGGAACAAAGAGAATGCAACACCAAATGAAAATATGTCTTCCTACTTTATGCTCATTACAGAATAACTGAACTCCTATACTCATATCCTACATATACTGGAATTCCACTTTACTCATAACCATGCATTAAAAGAACAGTGGTAATGAAATTCATGGTCTGATCACTTAGGCCAGTGGTTCCCAACCTTCTTTTTTTTTTTTTTTGGCCATGCCCCACCTAAGCAGCTCTAAAATCCTAATGCCAACCCCCTGTGACATATAATTCTTATTATTGAGAAAGTGAACTTCTATTCATGTGGCAGAAGCCTAAAAGGTCATTAACTTGGTCTAAAGATTCTCAAATTGTCCCCCTGTGGGATGTATGCCCCACGTTGCAAACCACGGACATACACTATTCTGACTACAGTTATGTCAGCTTAATAAAAAGCTATCGGGACAAACCATATTAAAATGATGTTGAGTGTGTATCCTAAGCTATCTTTCTAAGTGAAATAGTTTCTAAGTGGGGAGTGATCATTGGAAAGAAATGATAGAAGTCCTTGTTTTAATATTGGGCTGACCTAGTGGGGAGAGGTCACTGTGGTAAGAAAAACTATGTGGCATTCTTTCCAGCATAGTTCCCAGTGTACCTAAGGCTGCCTTTCTCTGTAGACAAACGACTGGCTTTTTCAGAGGAATCTACTAGGTATTTTGAAGGTCTAAATTTCATATGCAATTAAAAGGTCTCTGATGACTATTATCAGAGAGAAGGCAGAATACTAAGCTGGATAGACCACTGGCTGAATGCAGCAGAAATAAATTTCTAGTATCCTTAGGTTGGGGCCAACAGCACTCCCACTCAACTGAGCAGATGGCAAATATGAGAAGCTATTCCATGGCCCATCCTTCCACATGAGATATGACCAGTCTATAATTGAAATTAAGAAAATCGAGATTATGTGATTCAGTACAATTCCCAAATCTGTTTACAGCATGATCTACCCAGTCCTGCTGCCACCTTGCCTGCTGGGGTCAAGGACACTCTTGAATCCCCTACTCCTAATTAATAGTACTGGGGTTTTTGGGAAAAGGAGGAAAGAGGGTAGAGAAATCTATACAGCCAAGTTGTTCTACCGAGCTATGGGCTGCTTTCTCTCCATACCTTGAGATGGAGGGAAATGCTATCCGCCATCTTGGCTGATGATGAGATTCTACTTGGACCCCATTATGGCCTCCCAAAGGATCAATTATCTTAACAGAAGCTCTTCTGTGGCAGCAAGTAGGGATGGGCTCTGAATAATTTGAAACTAACACAGCCAGTTTACATGCTAGACATCTTTCTATGTGTAGAGAACATTCACAGATCTATTAAGTGGCATTCCTGCAATGGCCATATGGACATTTCATGCATCTTGCATGTTACTACTCTACCAAAGGTAGTCACTGGTTGGAGGCTGCCCTTTTAAGTACTGTATCTCCGACATGGTGATTGTAATTTACTTGATACCAGACAGATTAAGCAACTATTACCTTAGAAGCTACTTCATTAGCAACTGCAGGCTAGTAGGGCAACGCTGCATTACTCTGGCTTGTTGGATATACTTTAGGGACAGGATATGATTCTTTCTGACCACCATGACTGCTTATGCACTTCTGAAGGCTTCAACTGGTAGAGTTTCTAAGGAAGAACCTTATGTCTGTGATTATTTGGACATGAGAAGTTCTTGTTAAGAACTGAGGAATAAGAAATGCAAGAGTAAAGTATAGGAGTTAGAGAAAAATCTGCTATGTACAGAAAATGCGTTTTTTGGATGGAAGGCATGGAAGGGCAAAATGATATGTCTGATTTTAAAAAAAGTGTATAGAACAGATAAGTTCCAGGATAATTTGGGACAAATGTGACTTGTCATTATCTTTGGAGTCACAAGTGAGAGGGTCTACAACCAAGATGAAAAAACATCATAAGATGGTGTGAAGAGACCTCAGATTATGGGTTAGTGTGGTGCAAAACAAATAAAAACAACTAGCAAGTAAATACAGAACCAACAACCCTAGGACTTGACCAGAGCTGTGACACTTAATATGCCATATCTAAACTGCAGAAGAAGGGACCCTTTAATTAATAGGTGGTGTAGTGGATTAGGAAGAGGTGAAATGGCAGTCTTGGGAAGGGCAAGAGCCACTTCTGAGCTCCAGTGCACTTGAAAATTATTTTGCATAGCTAAAAGGTTCTGAGCCAGCCAGTTCCAAATGCAATTTCCATCCAATCTTTCACGCACACGCACACGTACACACACCAAGGGGATTTCTCCTGAATGATACATTCCATTTGCAATCCCCAGCACAAAGTCTCTCATTTCACCTAGAACTTGGTCCAAATGGCAGTATACTTGATGCTTACTCAGAGCTGAAACTAGACTGAAGCTGCCACTAAGTGATCAAATGTTGCCTGGATTGATTTGCTTGGATGAAGAGGAAACAAGAGAGCTAAAGATAATCCAGGGTTTCTGGGGTAATTAAAAAAACTGGTTGTGGGTAGGATTTTAGAATTGTGCACTGCAGGGAAAGCCAGGCAGTACTAGGAGAGATGGTAATCATCTGCTAGCTAGGTATTTGCTGTAGTCTAGTCCACTGATCGCTAGCTACCTCAAATGCTGGGAGTGGGCACAAGCACATAGACACTTCTATCTTCTATATATGTTTGAAAGATTGTGGCCCTACCCTACCCACTTTCATGTTCTTCAGTTGTGCTGGACTACACCTCTTATTATTCCAGGCCGACACAACTTGAATGCATCACATCCTCTTTCCACGTTATCCTTTTCATTTTATACTTATTACCCTTGGCACTGCTCCTTGTATCTTGTTTTGTTATCTGCTATTCGTCTGGTGCATCCACCCTCTCCACCTAATTCAGAATGCTTCAGCTGATCTCATATTTAATTTGTCACAATGCTTTTATAATGCTACAGCCACTTGCAGCAAGTTCATCTCTTATTTCTATTTCAGCTCCAGATTGTTTCTCTTTCTTTTCTTACCATCGATGTTATCTTCAGTTTGTACAACTAATCTGCTGTCCATTTTTTTCTCCTGTTTTGTTACTCTACTTCGTTCTCTATAATCAGGTTACTCGTTCAAGGCCCACCACAAGACCATTTTTTTCCAGTAAAGCATTGCTTGAAGCATCAAACATTTAGTCAGTTTTCTGCTTCTATCTGACTCTTTAATGGCCACGCTTTATGACCTCTCTTTCTTGTCCAATTCCTATGGACTCCACACCTTCTATATAGGGATAGTGTCAAGGCTGCAGAACCCTGAACATTTTGAGGGCTTCTTACCAGGAGGGTAGTAAAGGAAAAGGAGCAGCCTAACAGATAGAGTAGATAGCTGGTTATAAAAAGCCAATAGGCTGGTGTGCAGAAGAGAAAGATTTTTAGCACAATGAGGGAGCTGCAGAGTCTTACACTCTTCACACCATAAGACCACCCTAGGCCTTTCTTAATCTAGTCCTCTCATAAATGGCCTTTTGAAGTCATAGCATACACCATAATCGTAGCATGTCAAGAAGTTTCATGAGGCTTCTGTTTTGCCAGTACAGCTGAGCTCAAAGACAATGGTTGAGCCCTACCCTTGACTAATGATACCCATAACTTGTAGCCCTTATGCCTTGCTGTTCTTGTGCCTTCTCGTGCATTGTCAACCACAAGCTTTAGCTGATCCCTGAGTCACACTGAAGGGTGTGGAAACTCTTGAAGCATCTTTTGTGTATACCTAGTTCAAACCAAATGGGGACCCTACCCAAATAAATATGTTTAAATTGCATTCTGACCTAAATGTTTCCAGTGAGATGTAACCTCTGTACTTGTACCCCTGCTTTTATCATTGCTTGCAAGTGGGGGGAAGTCGCATAGAAAAGCTGGAACTGAAATTTTGGGGTAAGTAGTCCCCCCTCTCTACAGGAATACTAATATAATTCCTGATTTCACTATGAAAGCTAAAAGGCTCTCTTGTACCTGCTTTCCTGAGTGACACCAAGTTTCAACTCTCTGTTGTGGGTTCAGAGGAAATAAAGTGGAAGGCAGTGCTCCACCCATTCCCCCTCCTTCCCAGCCGAATTACTAAGAATTTAAATTGAATTTAGTGCCAGAGCTGCAGTAGGCCTTGACACCGTAAAACATCTCCCCCATTGGAAGCATAAGGGCATTAGTGTATATGCAGTGCAAATCTTGGTGTAGAACAGATGGAATTCTCACCAGTATGGGAGAAGAAAAGAATGCACATACACCACATCTTTCGTGAGTCCTTGGCAATCAGCACTTTCATTGCCATTTGGAATCATGGAACCCTCTTGGCACCTGGGGGAAAGGGAGGAGTTTACTGTAATTTGAAAGGCCCTAAAGAGTGGTCACACTACTGTGTGATAGGACAGGACAGTGCAGTTTTTCTTGGGATGGAGGCAGAATGTTGATCCTTTTGCCCCCCTTGAATGCCCAGAGAAAGTGCTTGCAAATGTCAGGCCACTCTCTTTGCTGGACCTTGGTCCAACCCAACTGAAACCTCTTACTTTGTTCACTTTACAAGGATTTCCCCTGAGGTGCAGCTTGAATACAAGAAAATTGCCTCCCTAGAAATTGCCCAGTCCAGTGAGGACAAAGGGCAAGTTTGTCCCATGCAGTCAAGAGAAGAGTGCCCCAGAGGAATATGCCAAGGAGAGAAGCCCTGGGGGGGACGTGAAGATCTGGACTCCAATAGTGACCTTCTAGATCACATTGTCAAACAGCTTCATGGAACTCATGATGTTTTCATCCTGTTGGAGAGAAGAGGGTACAAGGTCTTGGAAATGGGAAGAAACAAGATTGAAGAGAATATTTCAGCTTTGTCTCTCTCTGTATGACTGTATGACTTTTAAACCCTAAAGCAAACCCTATGTTTTTCTTAGCACCACAATAGCAACCATCTGGAGCAGGGGTGCTCAAACTACAGCCTGTGGGCTGGATACGGCCCCCAATGCCAATTCATCTGGCCTGCGAAGCCCTCATTGCTCCCGGAAGCGGAAGTAAAATGCACCCGTATGGGTGCGGTTTACTTCCACTTCCGGTAGCAACAAGGGCTTTGTGGGCCGGATGAATTGGCATTGGGGGCCGGATCTGACCTGTGGGTCATAGTGACCAGCCCCCTGAACCACGTGACCAGCTCATGGCCCCAAAAGTTTTTGCACCTCTTATCTGGAGCATGGAGCCACTTTTCTTTTGACAAAAACTTTTAGAATTCTCCAGGGGTATGTTATATGGAGAGAAAAAGCTAATGTAGGCAAAGTTTATTATCTGGACCCAGTGCTAGTGATGTAGTAAACTGTTTGTCTCAAAAGCACAGTTAATTATTTCCTCTTGAAAGCACAATTTACAGAAATGCATGCTGCTTTCTTCATTCCAGCCCCAATAGCCATTCTTTAAAAAAAAACCAACAACCTACAATAGTAATTGCAAGATGTAGTTTTTGGTGGGAGGAGACAATGTTCCATTTGGTGCCTGACATCAGTTGCTTATACCATTCTATTGCAAAGTAATAAGGCTGACCATGTCTTTATGCTATCTAATGCTATAAAAGGCCATAATGACCAAATAGGACAACAGAAAAAATTGTTATGTTACCTTCTGGCAGGACTCAATGAATTCTTCAATAGTCACCACACCATCCTTGTTTCGATCCATTTTCTTAAATGAATGCAGAAGAAAAGGAAGGAAAAGTGGGATTTGTTGTTTAGGAGAAACAGTGGATACAGAAAGTCTACTACAAGACCCGCAGGGTGAGGTGCACCTCCAGCCCCAAGATAAAGTTGGTTCAAACAACCTCCCTTTGTATTAGGAAAAACTGAAAAGTACTGCTGGCAGAGAATAGTTCTATTTTCTGTACTTCCCCTCATACTCTCCTGAAAACATCTAAGCCAAGAATATTGGATACAACAAATAAGCCAGTCATATCAGACTAGGGTTCAGTGCTTATCTCTGTTTATAGCCAAAGAGCCAGTGCTGTCCGCATCCACAAACATTTCCATGGACATGTGGCAGGCATGCCTCAACACGAGTGCATGGAATACTGTTTACCTTCTCACCAAAGTTGTCCAAATTTATCTACTTGCAATGTTTTGATTTCGAACCACTAGGTTGGCAGAGATAGAGTGTCTTTGAATTTGCCCACTGTCAACAGTATGCCAGAATATGTTTTGGAAAAGTAAGGGAAGAAAAGTGCCTGACTGAACTATGTTTATCTAAATATTGAATCATTTCGATAAATAAAAAAGATGTGCCCCAATATCTGGACCAGAATAGGCAATCATCTTCATTTCCAGATGTAGTAAAATATTTTGTGTGAAAAATACAGGATTCTGACATGGGAATTCCTTATCTTTATGCTCACCTGGAAGAAGCTTTCCACATGCTCTTGAGGTGCATCTTCATGCATGGCTGGGTAAGTGTACTTGCCCATCATATCATAGATGGATTTCATTATGTCCAGCATTTCCTGTCAAGTCAAAGCACAGAAAGAATGGTTAGCAGAAACTTGTGGACGTGTCGGGGGGAGGGGGGGAATGAGTCATGAAAGTGGGCAAAACCAGAAAAATCTATCATCTTCTGAGACTACTGATCTCAACTCCATCTACGCATACCTCTTTGGTAATACAGCCATCTTTATTCAGGTCATAGAGGTTAAAGGCCCAGTTCAGCCGATCATCTATAGTGCCACGCAGAATAATGGACAAGCCGGCCACAAAATCCTGCAGGAGGGGAAAGGAGAAAGATGAGGTGAAGAAACACCACCTAGCCCATGACAAGCATTTTAGTTTTAAGAAGGTGGAGTGGACTCTTTGGCTAGAATTGATAGATCCCATCCATGGGCACCACAACAGAAATCCATTCCAGTGGCAGAACTACCCATTATTGCAAAGCTTATGATGACTTTTGAAGCATCTGAGTATAGTATTTTCCATTTGTCTCCTCGTGCTTCCTGTTTAACAACATTCTATAAAGTCAGGACATCAACAGCAATGGACAAAATTAGTCTCAAGAACTGTTCCACCCTTGTGAAACTCCCTTCTGGATTTCTCTGTAGACATATTTTAGACTCAGTTTAAAATTCTCTATTTCAGCAGCCATATGGATGCCAGGATTAAGTATGTAGGACAATATGTTACAATAGCTAGTGTGTTATAATTTCATTTTGACAGAACTATCAATGGAGTGGTGGGGTGTGTGCGGTGAGAGGATTCAAGCTTCTCTCTCTCTCTCTCTCTCTCTCTCTCTCACACACACACTGACTGACTGACTGACTGACTGACTGAAGCTAAAGAAAATTCTAAAACCAAATGAAAACACAAAAGTAATAAACCAGGGGTGGGTGTCTAAACTTTTCAGGCCATGGGCCGGTCAAGTGTTTCAGCAGGCCAATCATGTGGTTCCTCCCACCAGAAGCAGAAGTAAAACATGCATGCACAAAATGTAAACATGTTTATGACAGCCGCGGGTGCATTTATGGCAGTGTTTTGCACATGCACATATGTGCTTTACTTCCGCTTCCGGGAGCAATTTGGGTGGTGCAGGCCAGATGATTTGACATTGGGGGCTGGATCTAGCCCACGGGCTGTAGTTTGGGCACCCCTGTAATAAACCAAATGTTAACAAGCTCCCCACTCCCTCAAAAAGAGACATAAATCTTGCTTCAAACACATGGAGTGTTTTCTTGGGGTGAATACCACCAGAGAAGCTAAGGAGAGTATAAGGGGAACACCACAAAATACATCCTCTTCAGAAAGGCGAGCGAAAGAGGCATCTGTAATCAAAGGGGGGGGGGGCAAATTGGAGCAATGGAAATAACAGTATCAACATGTCTTGTGGGAGAAAAATGGATCAGTGTCGACAGAGAGATTGTTCAAGTGAGGAAAAAAGTGAACTGCTCTAAAGATAGTACAAATGCTCCAAAATCTCCTGTATACACTGGCCCTATTAGATATGTTTTGTTTTGTTTTGTTGTGAAAAACCAGAATACCTGTTCAGAGAGTGGGTGTCTTTATTAATTCTAATTCTACAGCCCAAGCTTCCATTCCAGAAAACCTTACCTTGGAGTCATTATTCAGTGAGAAATCCACACATTGATAGACATCTCCACAATGAATTTGCCACATGCAAATGGACTTGAGAAACCAAGTCCATTTGTATGGAATTTTTTAGCAAGGATATCATGTCACCCACTGGCTAGGCGGACCATGACATATGCCCTCCGCTTTCACCTTGCTTAAGGGATCTGACAAGAGGATGCTTTGGTGAGTTTTAGTCCCAGCCTAACATCATTGGCAAGACATAGGCAACACTGCCTAGTTAGACTGTTCAAGTCCCTGCACCCCAACAAGGTACTCACCTAGTGGGGGATTCCAGAAAACATTAAACAAAACGTTAGGTATGTTTGGATTTTAGAAAATCCTAGGGTTTTCCAGAGAGATTTTTTTGTGATGGGGCAGGTTATAAAAAAAGAACTCATGGGGTCTTACCTCAAAACTGACAGAGCCATCATGGTCAGTGTCAAATGCATTGAAAAGGAAAGTTGCATATGTACTAGAATCTGAAAGGAGGAAGCGTTACACCAAGTGAGTAAGAGGCATCAACATTTACATTTTTTACGAGATGTAGGCAGATTAACTTGGTAGTAGGAAAACTCAGTTGCTGGTCCTGCTCTACTGCTGCTGGAACCAGATAGATAGCTTTCTTGGCTTCATCAAATTTCCACTTGGTCCTAAGCCCAACCCCATTCAGCAGAATAGGCCAGAGCTTATTCACTCTCACATTGGTGTGAAAAAGCCAATTCTTTCAGAAGTTATTGATAACGCACCACTTTAGGATGAGTTTGGGGAGATCCTTTATTAGACTGGATGATGAAGATGATTCAATTATTTTATGATGATGATGATGCCAATTATTTTGTTTTTGGTTTATTTTGTGGTCATAATTAAGTTTTTTCTGTTATTTTTTCTTTTTCTTTTTTTTGTATCAGAAGAGTCATTATTTTTTCCTCTTCTGTATGTTTTTAATTACAGTAGTACCTTGCATAATGAGCATAATACATTCCACAGGATTGCTCTTTAAACTAGTTGCTCTTTAAGTGAAACACTTGGAAAAGTGCTGCTGCCACCGTCTGCACTTTAAACAAGTTAGTCTCTAAGTGCGGCACTCTTTATGTGAGGTTTTACTGTATTATGTTATAACCTACCCACAGTGTTATATATAGTAGATGGGCAGTATTGTATTGTATATAAATTGAATGACTAATTGAATCTCCTGAAAGAAAGCAGGAAAGAGTAAAAGCTGAAAGGATGGATAATGCACCATTTGGAAATCTTTGCATTGGGGCTGCAGCTTCCAGCCTCCCTGAAGCTATCATGGACAGTACTAGCTGTAGGACTCTAAGAATAGTACTATAATAATAAATTCATGTCAGAAATTATTTTGGTTTGAAAGGTTTTTTTGCAGGAAAAACTCCACTCAGGGAACGCCCAAATGTGGTTCCTTTCACGTCCCCAAGAGCTGGGACAGAGATGAGTGCTCAATCCGTCATGCAGTATCAAATTGTTGACTTGCCAGCCTTCCAGCTATCATGGTGAGCTTCTTAACCACCGAGCCACCACAGCCCCTAGGAATAGTACTGCCAAAAAAGTAGAGGAGAATTCTAGCCTTCAATTAAGTCTCCCACTCTAACCCCAGCACACCAGTTGAATTTTTACTAGAGTAGAGGTACTGCCACAGGATCCCACTCCCCTAGATTTCCTTATCTTCACAAATATTGTTTAGAAAAGCTTGCCAGAATAAAATGGCCTTGAGAAGCCATCTGAGATCAGGTATGAAGACTGGAGTTATGTTTCACTATAGTGATGCAGCACAGACCTTTTGGTTAGTGAGGTGTGCTTTGCACAATGTCCAGGGGAACTTTGAGCAGCTGAAGATGGTTGCAGCAAATATATCATTATTTCTAGCCAAAGCTAAACTACTGTCTTCATCTTGCCTCTCTTTCTCCCCAAACCAGCTACTGTCCTCAACTAAGAGTGGCACTTACCTCCCTGTGGGAAGAACTGTGAGTAGATCTGCTTGAAGCTCTCTTCATTAACAATGCCACTAGGGCACTCCTGTCAAATGGAAAAGCACAAACACATTCACCTTGGAAAAGTTAATCAAGACAATGCCCCTTCTAACTGGTATGAAGTTCAAGTATATGTGTCTCTGTGTAAAACAAATGCCTGTGATAACACAGAAAGCACCACCACTTCCCTTGTCTTGTAACCTCTAGTCATTAGTCAAGAACATCCAACTGCAAAGGTGTATAATATAACTGATAAAATGAAGCAAGGACCCATTTTGTGAAATTCCTACCATGCAAGCAACATTAAAAAATAAGTTTGCTGTGAAGTCACTTT
Organism: Furcifer pardalis; assembly: GCA_030440675.1. Lineage (NCBI taxonomy): Eukaryota > Metazoa > Chordata > Lepidosauria > Squamata > Chamaeleonidae > Furcifer > Furcifer pardalis. Next base: position 242,073,606 of record CP126890.1, read on the forward strand.
AAGGGAGCTGTCTATGGGCCATGAGTAGTTCCAAGGCTGGCAGTATTGTAAGCCTTCCACATAGCCCTATGTGGAAACTTGTGCAAATTATTTTCATAGAAATTGGAGGTCTAGTTTATATATATTTTAAATAATCACATTATGTATGCACTCAGGCACAAACACAGCAAGCATGAGGTCCTAAGGAAAAGAAGGGGCTTCCAGAGTTTGCCTTTAGGTTGGGCATTGCCTTGTAGGCAATATTTTCCAGAGTCATAATGGTTATCATTTCTGGGGCTGTGATGGAGTTATAGAGAAAAATGTATAAAATCAATGTCCAGCATATGTGTAGTGATCTCTACAACATATGAAAAGTAGTCTCTTCCTTCTTTTTTGCTTGTCCCAAACCTTCTACCTGTAGTTCATTTTATTTTGTTTAGCACCAGAAAAGGAAAACAGTGAAGCCATGCAAGCTTGTCAGTGTATAAACATTAAAGCAGGGATTCTCAACTTGCAGCCCATGGGATTGATATGGTCCATGGCACCACCTCATGTGTCTCCCCACCACCTCCACCACACCCAGAAGTGCTATGTGGCAAAATGGCCGTCCGGCCCCCGGAGCTGTCTGAGGAAGGGTGACCGGGGGGGCCGGCTTTAAAAGGTTGAGAACTCCTGCATTAAAGGAAAGATTTTCACCTCCCCCTAACTCACATTCTTGAAGCCTCGATACAAGACTTGTAGCTCCTTGCGGGTAAACTTGCTTTGCTCCTGTAGTTGGTCCAGGCCCTCAGGCCGATGACACACCGTAGAGAGCTCAAACTCATCTTCTACACTGTCTGCAAGAAAAGGAAGATCATCAGAAGAACTATGGCAAGACTTTCTTTCCCCATCCCACCATCTTTCCTTGATGTAGAACCTCCTTTCCTTGCAAACTCAGAACTGGAAATTCCTTCCTATTCCCGCAGTGCTAGAAACATAATCGTTATCACATGGCTGAAGCTTGGAACAGTCCTCATTCCTCCTTTACCTGACAGTAGAACAACACAGTACACTTCCACTTGTACATGCAGTCTCTCATCTATATTGCACCCAGAAATCCAATGAACTGACTCTGGTCTAGCTCCATTCATATGTGTTAACATACTCCTATATTGTATTGTATTGTATTGTATTGTATTGTATTGTATTGTATTGTATTGTATTGTATTGTATTGTATTGTATTGTATTGTATTGTATTGTATTGTATTGTATTGTATTGTATTGTATTGTATTGTATTGATGAAGTTGGGGAAAGCAGTGGTACACAGTAAGTTCAGACTAGTTTTGGATATAAATTAGGACTGGTTCATCTGCTTTTCATGAATGAAGTAAGTGAATAGTGTTATGGTGCCACTATTTCTCTGACAAGAAGTTCAGAGGCAGTGTTACAGAGTTTAGATGCCTTTAGATATATATCTACGATCTTACTTATTTGTTCAGATTTATATTGCCGCCTACTTGCAATGGACACCACAAGCATATAATAACATACAAAGCTAAAATTAACACATCTAAAACAAACAGGAATTAGATGACATCCACCCAATATTGGTCCACATTGATAGCATTTCCTCTTGTCAACATAAGTTCCTCCTCAGTGCACATTGAGGGGCATCGTGTGGATTGTATCATATGGGCGATAGTTTGTTCTTCTATGATCTATGAGATCTATAGAATTCTGAATACCAGTAATACCTCATATAACATTAGTATCGAATAACACTAAAATCGCATAACATTAAGGAATCTGGGGGGAAGAATTGCATCAGATAACATTAAGATCCTATGGGATGCTTCAGATAACAACCGCTAAAGCCTGTGTGGTTACAGTGTATCTTTATGGATCCCATAGGATTTTAACATGCATCAGATAACACTAAAAATCATATAACACCAAGACTTGTGGAACCAGGTTTTAGTGTTATATGAGGTTTTACTGTATATGGGCAGACTGTAAAAAAAGATTGTCAGAATGGACAGTATAACTATTAAAACTGCCTCAGCTTCCTAAAAACCAATTGTACCCCAAGGATACTATGGTTTTAATCAATTCTTTGCTAAAACTAAACTTAAACTCCACCATAGCAATCAGATTCAAACTGCTACCAAGAGCTTCAGGCATCAAATAGTCATAAGCTCTTTTAGTAACACATGTATCACCTTTTAGTTTCTACTTAGGCAAAACCATAGTAAAAGGGATGTTCACAACAATCAAGGAAGGCCAACTTGTAATATAATCAAAGAACAGTGACGGAAGAATCCAGGTTCAGTGCTAGGTAAACTTAATCCCATTAGAAACAATATGACTCTTGCCTTAGTGCTGAAATAAATGGAACTAGTTGGATTTAGTGCAGAGGTACTGATAAAAAGAGGCAGTTTCATCCACACAACATAAAAATATAATCTATCTGAAACTAGAATGCAAACCCTTTGCCCAGAATGCTTCAGTAAGTTATATATAAATTACTGAGGCTACAGCAATGGACAACTTTTGTCATAAATGGCTTTAAAAGAAGATTGGACAAAATCATGGTGAGTAAACTTATCAGTATCTAGTAGGTAGTGCTTATCAGGATTTTCTGCTAAGCCCCTCCCCACCCACCCACTCAATTAGAAAGAGCAACTTGGATTTGTCTATATCAGGGGTCAGCAAACTTGGCTCTCCAGGAGTTCTTGGACTTCAATTATCAGAAACCCAAGTCAGTATACCTGCTGATCAGGGCTTCTGGGAATTGAAGTCCAAGAACACCTGGAGCGCCAAGTTTGCTGACCCCTGGTCTATGTCATCCTCAGCCAATGTCAACAGATAAACCAGGATGAACTCCCACATCTTTGATGTACAAACTTTGTTGTATCCTGGGTGACCCATGGTCCAAGAGGGAGACACCCCATCACAAAATGCTGGGGTAAGCCCTCCCACTACTACAAACTGCCTTTCACTGTATATCCGTAAAATGAACGTCTTCCTGTCTATAGTACACATTTCTTTTTAAAAATGTTTAATTTTTAAATTGTATGCATTAAACATAAATCAAAAAGTCCTATTTAAATCATAATATGTACTATTGTGACCATCATAGCAATAGCAATTACACCTATATACCACCACATAGCACTTAGAGCACACTCTGGGTCTTCCATAAGGTAATTAGCATTTCCCCCCCCCAACATGTTGGGTACTCATTTTAGTGATCTCAGAAGGATGGAAGGCTGAGTCAACCTTGATCCCTGTCAGGATCAAACTCAGATCGTGAACACAGTTTTGGCTGCAGTACAGCAGTTTAACCAATGTGCCACCAGGACCCTTCTGGACTTTTAAAAATGTCTATTCTTCCCACCCTTCTCATCTGTTAGTTATCAAACTCCATTTCTCTCCAAAAATACATTGTTTCATGCACAGCATCTAGAGTACATATTCATTGTAATAAATGTTTTCACTAGGAGTAGGGTCTTCAAAATCCATGGCATTGCACAGAAGAAATTAGTATGAGCAATAAGATTGGTTACTGTGAGGCAAAAACATCTTCAAATCTAGTCACTAATGATAAATTCCTGGGCTGACACCCCCCCCCCCCCGCAACCTTCCATGTTTACAAGCAATAGGAAAAATACAATGAAGCAAATGCTTTCATGTATTCTGTGTGAAGACAAAATTCTGTATCAAGGATTTGGTTGTTCACATGAATGATTTCTGTTAATGGTTTCTCTAATCAGCATTGTTGATATGACAATGTTTACTCTTCTTTGTAGCCTCTATTGCTTTGCTAGTTGTAGGATGGGGGCTTTAATCCGTAGTATGATGTTATTTGATCATGTGTAATTTGTAACTGTATCTTGTATCCCTGTAAGCCGCCCAGAGTCGCTTTTGTGAGAGGGTGCGGCATAAAAGTCTAAAAATTAAATTAAATTTATCAGACATGGAAAGCCTCAGGTTCAGTGGTGGGCTTCAGCAGGTTCATACCAGTTCGCCAGAACCGGTAGCAGAAATTCCGGCTGGCCCTGCCCATTCAAGTTTTGAAATAAAGTAGTCCTAATTCGGGTGCAACTCAGGGCTTTTCCCCTGGCCACACCCACCATAACATGCCCACAGTGTGGTAGTAAAAATTTTTGGAGCCCACCACTACTCAGGTTCAATAACCTGATACATTGTGTAGCAACGTCTCTGGCTATTTTCAGTCACAAAATATGTTTCCTATGAAAGGGGAGAACATGATTCTACCTAGTTAGACTAAGAAGGAATAATAGGCCCAAATTCGCCTAGTGAGGCATTCACAGCTGCCTTGTAAACTGCCTGTAATGTGACACTAAGGACCACCATTTTAGTTCCCTAGAAGCCACAATAGCAGAGTGACTGTGTGTGAGATGAAAGTGAACAGCCTCAGCAAGATGAATTCTGCCCCTTAGGTAAACATCATGGAACACTTCCATAAAAGTGTTATACACATAAAGCCTTTCCATCAGGAGATGGTGAACAGGCCCAACTCTTCCGAAATCTGGGGTGAGAGAATATGCAATGTGGAGCATATCCCAACCCAGAAAGAAAGCCAACTAACCATTCTCAATCGTGCGGTGAGTGCTATGGGTAGCTGTGGACTTCTAGAGAATCTTTATCCTGTATCAGACACAGTGTTACAATATACCTTGCCTCTCTGCAAATTTTGGCTTAAGGATGGGAAAACACGAGGAACTGTAGTGTCCACAGCTAAGGCATTGATTTGTCAGTGCCTTAGGAGCAAATTCCCATCATACAGTAATACCTTGCATAACGAATTTAATTCATTCTGTGAGGTTGCTCGTTATGCGAGTCAGACTCGCATAGCGAAAATTCCAATGGAAAAAGTCGCATAACGAGTTTTTTTAGGGGAAAAACTCACATAGCAATTTTTTTTCGTTATGCGAGTTTTCCCCATAGAAACGCTCGTTATGCGAGTTTTCTATAGGGAAAGTCCGATTTGCATAGCAAATATTTTCGGTATGCAAGTCGGATTTGCATAGCGAAATTTTTTTCGTTATGTGAGTTTCCCCCCATAGAAACGCTTGCTATGCAAGCGTTTCCATAGGGGAAGTCTGACTTGCAAAGCGAAAAAATTCGCTATGCAAGTCGGATCGCTTTTCGAAAAACCCACTCATGCGAGTTTTTTGCAAAGCGAAATGCTCTTAAGTGAGGTTTGACTGTACTGCCCTTTCTGTTTTTATTATTTCTGGACAGTGTCAGTTGGAGTAAAGTGGCAGAAGACATGTGCCTTAGACTCAAGTTTAGCTCTAATGCAGTCATGCAAAATGGCTGGGTTTAGAGGGCAAAGGTCGCCCTTGCTCGAAAGCCAGTCATATCTGACTGTAAGATTCAATGCTCATATCTGTTTACATCTTGAGCTCATTGTGGAAGGATGCTCTCCCCTTAGAAGCTGATAGATGCATTAAGATTTCGTGACAAATATTTAAAATCCTCCTGGCATTCGAAAAACTGGCATTACTAGAGTAGTTTTGATAGATACCTCATTACTCCTCCACATTCTTCTTGCAGTAAAATATATTTAGCAACTATTCATGCCTCAAATGGTTTTTTTTTTCATCATTTGTATTTGCACCGTCTGGTCCTATTCCTCTGTACATCTCTGTTTACAGCCAAAGAGCCAGCCCTGTCTGTGTCTGCCGACATTTCTGTGGACATGTGGCAGGCATGCCTAGACACCGGAGTGCACAGAACGCTGTTTACCTCCTCACCAAAGTAGTACCTATTTATCTACTTGCAATTTCTTGCTTTCAAACTGCTAGGTTGGCAGGAGCTAGGACAGAGACAGGAGCTCATTCCATTGTGCAGTACTCGGGTCTTGAACTGCTGACCTTCCAGCTGTCAAGTTCAGTGTCTTAACCACTTGAGCCACCGCAGTCCCTTTTGGGTTTGGAGGGAAAGACTGCATTTGGCTTCCTCTGAGTCAAAATTATCCCAATCGATACTTTTCAGATAAAGTTTTTCTTTGAGAGAAACGGCACATCAAACTTGACATAAATTCTACAGAGGGAAACTAGTCTCCCACTTCCCCTGTTCCTGCATATCATGAAGTCCCAGCACAAAGAAGACACACAAAAAGGCACAAAGTGTCACTTGCTTTCGCTGATTGAGGGGATGGATTTGGGCTGGCGGCAGCAAGACAGCAGCTTGAGGAACCGCTGCTTCAGGGCTTTTTTAGCATGGCCAGGTGGGTTGCCTGCAAAGAAATGGAAATTGCCAACCAGGAGAACAGTTAATATATCATGGCATCTTTCATCCCACCCCCACCCATTCTACAAGTGGTGGATACAACATTCATCCAAAGGGACAAGCATGCATGATGTCACTCGCAGCAGCAGGAAAATAAGATCCAACACAATGACAGAACACCAAGTCTTCTAAAACAGGAATAAGGTTCTACAATAATCACAGTTATAATCACAGTAATGACATGGATTTAACCTGTAGTGTGACTTGAATTGTGAACTATGGTATGAGGTATTTTAAGGCAAAAATATGATGTTATCAGTCATAATCAAATATTTATCCCTTTCTGTAATAAACCTGCTCTCGGCTAACTGTATCATTGGATAGAAAGTGTTTTGCACCTATTATGTGAGCCAACGAGGTGAACCTATCCATGTAAGAGTTCTGGTTCTGAATAACCAGCAACTGCCCTCCCCTCCTCCAGTCTTCTTGTGTACTTTAAAAGACTTAGAGGAGTCTCAGGGAATAGGAAAGGACTCAAATTGGCTGGTTTCAGACCACTGAACTTTAAGTATGAACTAGTACGAGCACACATGCTCATGCAAAAGCTCTGTGCACTCCTTTTAATCCAAATTGGGCCAGATGACAGACTAATTGGATGGATAAATGTGAATTAAGTCAAGCTCAGTTCAGATGGAGTAATCTTTACGAACAGTTCAACAGGTTTGAAATATACTGTCTCTGGATGGGGTTCTTCTAAAGTGTTTGAGGTTGCAGTTAGGTCTAGGTTGCTGTACTGCAGCCAAAATATTGTGAGTTCAATTCTGATGGGGATCAAGATTGACTCAGCCTTCCATCTTTCCAAAGTCGGTAAAATGAGGACCCAGCATATTGGTGGCAAAATACTAATTAACTTGTGAACCCCACCCCACTCCTGAGAGTGCGCTAAGCGCTATGGGACATTATATAAGTGTAATTGCGAATAGCTAGTCATTACTTTTGATATTTAAGTGGGAAACATGTGATGAAGTGTCTGTAATCAGTTTAGTTCAGTGTACAAATTGTGAAACCATATATTTCAATGTTACCTCAAGCCAGATTTTTGAGTACCCAGCAATTTCAAAGAATGTATAGGAATAGTTTTATATGAACAGAATCTGGTGCAAAACACACTGATACATTTTCGGATCATGGGACTAAAATTTGAAGGTGCATTACCCTCATTGTTATTGGAAAGCTGCTGATATCCAATGGGCAGCTCTATGAAGTCCTACACATATTTTCCACCCAGAAGTAATATTTACAACAGTATTATAAAGATTGCTTCTGGCTTATGCCTTTGCCAGTTGTGGTGTTGCTGTCATTGATGTGTCTCTGTGCAGATGCATATTTCAAATGAAAGAGAAAGATGATTCAAGCAAAGCAGGACACTATTGCAAAGACTGACAGATGTAGAAAAACAGGAATAACTGCAGAGACAAACCATATGGGAAAGGTAAGAGACTGCACAATTCACAAAGCTACACAGGCTTAGGGACATGTGCACAAGGACAGACCATCCCTATAGAAAAAACAATATGATTATAGTAGTGAAACATTCAAAAGAGGGTGATGGTTTGGAGAAGGATGTTTTTGTTTTGTTTTGGTTTTTTTGCTGTCCTGGCTTTAGAGTCAAAGATAGTTACTGTGCTTGAAACAATGCTTTCCAAACTACTCATTCTCTCACATCTGCACAAATCCTTTTGTCTTTCATGTGATCCATCAAACATACCAACTTCTATCAAAGTAGTAACTGCAAAATAACAGATAATTTCCTCATAGAATTAAAGATGCTCTGTTGATCCCAAACCATTTCACAAATGTATACCTGGGAGGCTGGATAGTACATGTTCTGTCTTGGCCAGAAATGTATGGTTATATTCTACAGAAAATAACTTCTGTATGCATAATAAATAAATCAGCCTGGGAAACAAATATAATACCCCTTGAACAGATTGTTCCAGGTCAGATGCACTGCACAAGAAATAAAAAAGACAAATTCATCTTCTTGCAATACTGCAGCTCCTGTCAGGATCAAACTGGACTGGGGAAAGATGCATATTTCTTAATCCTCTCCTCTTCCAATGGGACTTTACGTTTCAGCCACCAGACTTGCAAATTAAGCCCATGTAGTCCATTGCAAAATAAAGCATGCTAAATATATAGCACTTAAGTGGAAAAAAACTCATGTGCTACAACAAGTAGACATAATTTACCACTTGGACAGCATTTCTGCAAAGAAATGTATTACTCCTAGAGGCATGTTGTTTTGTAATTTTGGACTACAACTCCCAGAATTATGCAGGATGCAATTCTGGGAGGAGTAACCCAAAAGCAAAAATTTAAACACTTCTCAGATCATTGATTTTGACCCTCCCAGAGTACTGAGAAGACCCCCCAGTCTTGAACTTGGTAACCATCTTTCTTTCTAGTGCTGCATTTAATTAAAAAAACACAAGGCTATTTGTTTGAAAATCCCATTGAAGGGCAAAAATGAGAGTGCTATGACACTTTGAATGAGAGCACAGACCTGTACTTGTACCTGTACTGAAAAAGTGCTGTATACAGATTTACAGACATTGTGACTGGAGAAGGACCACATATGACAATTGAAGGAGCTATCCTTGGTCCTGACAACTACTGTAATTTAATTTTCTCATTTAAAACATGTGATCATTGAGCTTTTTGTCCACCCCCTTAAAAACATGTATCTTTACTTCCAACAAGAATTTCAGATTGTTTATGTAAATTAAATTAAATTAAGCAGGAAAGCAAAGCAGGGGGGAGATAGATAGATAAATATATCATCCATGTTTAATCTCCAGTTTCTCAAACTCAAGGATTTGTTTTCCTTAACAATTTTCATTTAGATAAGTAAAACAAGTTTGACTGATCCCAGGAACTGGCAAGATGTCAGGAACGAGGTATGGTCCATCCTGTGGATCTCTAGGACAGATTACAAAACAAATATCCAGACAGCACACAATTATCTTTAACAAGAAGGAAGTGTGTGGCACCTTAAAGAGCTGGCATCACTATAATGATCAAGTGGGAAACAGATTGCATAGCGATCAGTGGATCACTTCAATTAGCACTGGCAAGCAGAGCATCTTGATCCTGCTTTTACAATGGGCAGTATAGAGGACAAAGAAGACACATGTGCTACTGAGAGGTTGATAATGTTAGCACTGATTTAAATTGCATGGTAAGTGAAGAAGAACATACTGGCAATGTAGGACCTCTCTTTCTCTGTTAGTAACAGCTTCAACTTTGATTCTCCAGCACTTTTATAAGACTTAATATGAACATTCTGGTAAAAAACTCATTCTAGTGAGCATACAGTATAGCTCTGACAGGTGATATGCTCTTCTTGCAAAACTTGCTATGAATGATACTCTGTAAGAAATATCAACGAGGATGAGTAGACATAGTCTATTACAGTGATGGCAAACCATCCCAAACAGAGGGATGGGGTGAACTCTGTGCTGGGGGGAGAGGGAGGAAGTGGGCTGCTGGGCAGAGGGGCAGGACAAACTCTGTGCTGGGGCGACAGTGCACATGCCCACAGAGAGGGCTGTGAGTATCACTTCTGGCATGTGTGCCGTAGGTTCACCACCACTGGTATATAAGGTAAAGGGGTTGGATGTTTCTGGTGAATCTACTCCCAGACAACCCTTGTTGGAGGAGAAGGTAGGATTATAATCACTGTCACTCTGTCTCAGATTTGACAACAGTCTCTATGAGAAGCCACGTTTTATCTACTTATCTGTTGCACCTATATAAGGAATGAATCATACAGAAAGCTAAATTAGATTCAGATAAAAGAGGAATGAACATGCTGGGAGAAATACCAATAATTCAAGATGTAGAGTGATATTCATATTACGGTACTAGGAAAAAGCAGCACTGACTGAAACTACTACTGATAAGAATTTAAAATGGAAGTGCAGGATTATAATTAAAAAGACAAAAAGAATCACGGCTGCAGAATTACACAACTTTAATGCCGACAGTGAAGAAACCAAAATCATTGCAGACTTTCTCTACTTCAGTTCAATAATAAAACCTAATGGAGACTACATCTAAGAAATCAAAATAATTCTGAGATTTGGAAGGGCAGTGATTAAGATGCTAGAAAAGTTTCTTGAGGATTTACACGTGTCCCTGGAGACCAAGACTATCCTTAGCCTGCTGTTCCAAGTGATACAGTGAAGAAAGGTGACAGACAAAAACTATTGATTCATTCAAAATGTAGCGCTGGAATAAAAGCAAAAGAAAAGAAGCTAAAAAGAGAGGAAAGGATATAAAGATTAAACTATAGTACTTTAGACATAACAAGACTTATTGTAAAACACAGTAGAGCTGGGGGGAAGTAGACTGATCATGACCTGGACTGACATGAAAAGGAGGTGGTGGGCTTGAATTTCCAAAACATGAGGAAAGTTCGTAGTGACAGGAACTTTTTGATGTCATTAATTCATTGGGCCCCCATGACTTGGTAGCACTCAGTGGTACATTACAAGAACAACTAAGTCAGGATTTCACAATAAATATAACGAGAGGAATTTATTGACCATAATGCACAGTCATTTTTGGAAATGTCATAGCTATAGGAGGTTTCATTATCCACATGTTTTTGTGTGTATGCAGGGAGGTATAATTTAGCAGAGCTAGAAAACACACTTTGCAAGTAGAAAGTCACATGCTTAGTCTTTGGTAGGTGTGGAAAAGACCCCTGCTCAAAATCCTGCAGGTCTCAAGTGTAGACCAGGCATTCATGACCACTGGTGTAGATCTGACCAAAGCAAATCAATAGACAGATTATGGTATTTCTACTATAATGATGGATGGTGGCTAAGGATATTTTGAGTGTGTATGTCGTAGCTCATTCCACAAAATCAAAAGAGAGGCAATGAATTGCCTTCTTCCTTGCCCACTCAATCAATCCAGTATAGATGATTTATGTCTTTGAGTATTCAGCCTCTGGTTAGAGATTACCTCTCACCATTCTCATTCATGGTTTTATCACTACCATCACTAAAGATGCAGGGCTGAATCTATCCATCCCACTATGGATAATCAGTTTATCCATCCATCCATCCATCCATCCATCCATCCATTTATTCATTCATTCACTCATACATAGGTTAAAGGTAAAGGTTTCCCTTGCTCAAAAGCCAGTCGTATCCGACTCTAGGGTTCAGTGCTCATCTCTGTTTCAAAGCCGAAGAGCCAGCGCTGTCTGCTTCTGCAGACATTTCTGTAGTCATGTGGCAGGCATGACTAGACACTGGAGTGCATGGAATGCTGTTACCTTCCCACCAAAGTGGTCTCTATTTATCTACTTGTAATTTCTTGCTTTCGAACTGCTAGGTTGGCAGGAGCTGGGACAAAGACAGGAGCTCATTCTGTCCTGCAGTACATACATACATACATACATACATACATACATACATACATACATACATACATACATACATACATACATACATACATACATACATACATACTCAAACACTAACCTATAGCACAAGCGCTCTCTGGATGGCTCACAGCAAATAAAAGAAATGCAATATACAGTCAATATCAACAAGAATTTGCTACTTAGCAGACCTAACTACAGTATAAAGATGGTTAAACAACTTTGAGAATCCTATGTAAAACAGTTCTAGTTAAATCTTAGGTAATCCTAAACGTGTGTAAATATCCCTGTTCAAGCTTCTATCTCATCTCTTCCTTCACTGCCCCCACTCCCACACACACCTCAAGTCATCACAGCCACCACACAAATACACACACACAAAAGGCTTCGGTTTTCTGCCAACTCCACTCCTGAATTATTAATATCAGCACTTCAGAGCCATAATCAACAAAACCTGCGTTTTCATCTTCCCCCCACTAGCCCCCACTCATTTAAAATGGCTCTGAAGAGGAGAGGAGTTTGGGCTACCCAGTGAGTCAGCGTGTTTGTGGACAGTAGGGGAAATGGTGCTCTGCAGAACTGTGGGCTTCAAGGGTGACTCTCCAGCCCCATTAGGCTCTGGCATGGCAGGCTTCCAGTGACACAGTGACACTTCAAGGCAGATGGAACCACCTCACCAGGGGACACCACATTTCCACAGGGCACAGATATGCCAAGGTTGTTTAAGGGAGTGAGTTACTGGCACAATAGGATATAAATAACACTTAAAAGAAAGCAAGTCTCTATGTTGGTTTATTTATTTATTACGTTTGTGGTCCCCTTTTCCTCCAATGAGCTGAAGCCTACATACTCAGCTCTCTTCTTTCTTGTTTTATCCTTAACAACAAGCCTCTAAAGTATGCATGCAAGGAAAAGAGTGACTGTCTCAAGGGCAGGAGTGGAGGAGGAACCATTTCACTATACTGATCCCCAACGGTCATGGAGGCAGAAGAGGCCATGCCAGATGGATTAGCTGTGAAGACGTACCTTGTCCATATCCTCAAGGCTGCGGCAGTCAATTGCAGTCCCAGTGTTAAATCCTACACGTCTCATTTCATACACACCACAGGGGATGGCTCTGTGATCCTAGTGTGTGGGTCACTTCAAGGCAAGCTGGGATCCACCTTAAACAAATTCACACCAATGGCATTTTTCCTGCTTCAGGGGAAAAATGAATTCTCGGATATGAGTGGCAACTGACGATAATCCAATATTTCTGAGGCCAACAGATTGCAGAAAGCTGATTTATGTAAAGCATATTTGTTTAGTTTCCCCATCACTATGTGAGGAAAGATGTACTTCATTCATTCAGATTTGTGGCTCAGATCCTAGCTTCCCCACTTTGCACTAGTTATTCTATTAATCCTAAATTAAAGGACTTGTTGTTACATATCACTCCTCCTAATTCACAAGTGCACCTCCTTATCAGTTCCTGAGCCCCATGCTCATTACTGGAACTTAACCCTTGCCTCACTACATCTGGGAGAACTGAGGAGATTAAAAAGGAACTCTTACTATGCTCAGGCAGTAAGGCCTTTGAGCTTAGACAAAACAAAGGAGGTTTCGTAGTAGCGTGTCGTCGGTGTGTGTGTGCTAATCAAAGAACAACAATCATCTTCAAACAGAAACAGCTGCTTTATTCTTCAGGTTCATTAATAGCAAAGTCCATGGAAAAACCGTAGATTAAAGGGTCATAAACATAAGAATCAGTCCAATAAACAGTCCAAGATCTTTAGGTAATCATAGTGAAAAGAAAAGGGTAATCCCATACCAGCAAACAGAGTTACAGTCCAGAGTCTTAAGCCATTGAGAAACAGAGACGAACTAACTAACTTCTTTGCAAAATGGGGAATCTGCAGTCAGGTGATTTAGCTTTAGCCAATCAGGTAACAGAGAAAGATATTCTCAAAACAATGGATTGTTTACATCCATGTGAAGACATAACACTCTAAAAAGATGGGAACACAGAAACACTATAATGTCAACAAGCCATCTCGTGACAGTCTTGTGCGGCATACAGAGAGGTACAAAAGATTTCTGAGGCCTATTTGGAAACTGCGATTTGCAAGCCTTGGGAAACATGAGAAAATGTGTCATTTCCTGACACTTGTACAAACATTATATTTTAATTTGATCTTTTTCATTTTGTGAGCCACCTTGAGTCCCCCCATAGGGAGAAAGGTGGTCTATCAAACAAACAAATAAACAAACAAACAAAACCTGCAGTCCCCTCGCCCAAAAAAGGAACTAACATCTGTTGAGGTTGTTGACACTTTGCTTATCACAGAAATGATGAGCCAAGGATGTCTACAAAACATAGTAGCCATCATGCTAAAGTTCAAGAGCCAGTCGCATGCAACTCTAGGGTTCAGTGCTTATCTCTATTTATAGCCAAAGAGCCAGTGCTGTCTGTGTCTACAGACATTTCAGTGGACATATGGCAGACATGACTAGATACCGGGATGCTGTTACCTACCCAAAGAAGTGGTACCTATTTATCTACTTGCAATTTGTTGCTTTTCAACTGCTAGGCTGGCAGGAGCTGGGATAGAGATGGGAGCAGCATTAGGGTCACGAACTGCTGAGCTGCCAACCTTCCTGTCATCAAGTTCAAGCTAAAGTTCAAGGCACATGTATACTGATCACTGTGTACTAAAACCACACACCAGGAAAAAACCCTACTGATAATCTATTCAGTCCTCATTAGCTTCTTTCAGAAGGCAAAACCTAACCATTTTTTAAAACCCCTGCCAACTTTGGGATCTCCCTGAACCTTTTGCTACCTGCCCTCTGTTCCATGAATGAAACTGTTTTGGCAACATACGGTCACACATTCAAACAATCAAGATCAGTCTTGCTTTATGATATTTAATAATGGACCACCACTTATTTAGGACCTGATAAAAAGAAAGAGAATGCCTGCTTCCATATAGTAGTTGGGGCACCCAGCAGGAAATTCTCCTCTAGTTGTAAGGGAGAACACAAGACTCTGTGAAACTTTAACCTAATCCAATAAATAATCAAAGGGAAAAGTTCAAAGGCAAATGGAGAAGGGGGTGGCAGAGGAAGAGATGGCTAGATGGCATTGCTGATGCAATGGGTGTAGAGCTGAGCGGGCTGCGGAGGATGGTGGAGGATAGGTGTGCCTGGTATGCAGTGGTCCGTGGGGTTGCAAAGGGTCAGACTCAACAACAAAAATAAATAATTCTCTTAGGTTTATTGTTGTAACCTTAAGGCTAGAAACTTGGGCTTGTAATAAAGGCATGTACTTTTATCATATGCCCATTCTTAAGAGCATGCGTTTCAGGGCTGATACTGTTATCATGTGCAATTTCTGTTTATGGGTGATGTGATCACAGAATTATTAATTACTCACAGCCTTCCTAAATTAAGCAGTGAAAGTTACTATTTGACTTACAAGAGCACCAGTATCTTTCTTGAACATGAGAATTCTGCTTATGTCCCCACCTATAGAAGGCAATGCTGGGCAATGAAAGAGGACAGCTCTCTGCTACATGAGAGAGAAATACAAGATGCAGCTCCTTGTTCACTGCTCCACTGACTGTGCAAATATCTCCTTTTCACGCTGGGGTTCCCAGGAGGAACAAACTCAGGGCCATTCAATGGTTTAGTCCCATTGAGAATGACCTGTACATCAGATCGTACACAAGAAAGCTTTACTTATTAATGTGGTATTGAAATGGGGGAAAATCTTCACAAACAATTTAATTTCCACTCTTCCACCATTTTGAGATACAAGCAGATTGACTATGTTTGAACTCAGGAAGCATAAAGCCCTTACATCCATTAACAAAGCTCCCACTGGGATCTGAATAAATGTTTCTGTATGATTAGGCTCCCCTTAACAGAGGGCTCAGTAGTTCAATTTTTTTAAGCTAATGAGATAAGCCTTCCTTTAACAAATTCACCCTGTTCCTCCTTTATTCCCAATTAATGACAATGTGAGCCCCGAGAATATATTTTGCCCAGTACTCTCTCCTGCAACATCAGAAAAATGTTGTTGTTTTTCTCTTTGCATGCAAAAATATTTTGTAGGAGAAGGTCTAAGCTGGAAAGAGAGCCCTACTGTAGATACATCAACTTTCCTGTGAATTGCAATACAGTACAGGTATTTCTTCATTCATATAGGTTCTATTAAAGCAGGGGTGACCAAACTTTTTGGGCTGTGGGCTAATCATGTGGTTCAGGAAGCCAGTCACTAAGACCCGGGGCCCGGGTACGTCCCCCGTATGGGCAAGTTTTACTTCTGCTTCCAGGAGCAATGAGGGCTTTGTGGGCCCGATGAATTGGCGTCGGGGGACGCACCCGGCCCCCAGGCCTTAGTTTGGGCACCACTGTATTAAGGCAAAGGTCCATGTGGCACCAGTTACATCTCCTCTCACCATCTGTCTGTCTGTCTGTCTGTCTGTCTGTCTGTTGTCTGTTGTATTTATAGGCCACTTTTCTTCTGAAGGGAGAGGGGGACTCAAGGTGGCTCACAATGTTAAAAGGTCAAATTAAAGGACAAAAAATTATATATTACAAAGGTTGGTTCCTCCACAAAGTTGATGTCCTCTAGATGTGCTGAAGTCCATACATTCGTTTCTATCTTTGTTATTATATGGACAATAACATTTCATTTTGCTGTTGCTGTCTGGGACACTGTGTTTCATCTAAACGTATCTCAGCAGTTTAGATATCTAGCTGCTGAGCCACAAGTTGGGGATTTGATTCGCCACTGTGCCTCCTCTGAGAAGAGCCAGCTTGTATAACCTTGGGCAAGTGCCATAGTCCCAGAGTGTTTCCAGAAGAAGGGAATGGAAAACCATTTCTTTGTATGCTCCACCTAGGAAATCCAGGAAAGGATTGATGCAAGTCAGAATTGATGGCATGCAATTATTATTTATTATAACCTTCCTCAAATATCTGAAAGGCTCTGATATGAAAGATGGAATAAGCTCATTTTTTACTATGCAAAAGGGCAGATCCTGATTTCAAGAAAGGAGATCTGAACCAAGATTGACCCTATTCCACCAAGAAGAAAGACACCAGTTAATGTTTATCATCTTGGAGGGAAAAGGATTAGAAACTCAAAAGAACCTTTTCAGAAACTGGATAGTTGGGAGAAAAATGTGCTCACAAAATGATGGCAATATAGAGGTAAAGATAAAAGTCTCCTTTGCTTGAAAGCCAGTTGTAAATCTGACGCTAGGGGTTGATGCTCATCTGTTTTCAGCCAAAGAGCCAGTGCTGTCTGTGTCTGCAAATGTTTCTGTGGTGATGTGGCAGGCATGACTAGACACTGGAGCATGTGGAATGCTGTTATGTTTCCCACCAAAGCAGTACCCATTTATCTACTTGCAATTTCTTCCTTTCAAACTACTAGGTTGTCAGTAGCTGGGATAGGCAACAGGCACTCACTCTGTTGTGCAGCACTTTGGTCTCAAACTGCTGACCAGCTGACCTTCCAGTTATCAAGTTCAGTGTATTAACCACTAAGCCATTGCAGTCCCTTATCACTAATTACATCATGAAAAACATTCATACAATGGCTTGAGTCTTGGGTAACAATGTGCTTAGTAAAGATGACATGCCACAGTCTCCACTGGTTTTCTATGGGAGTCTTTGGTAGAACAAACACTTTGGAAGGAACTTTCTCCAGCTAGCTCCTTCAATGCAGCTGTACCACCAGAGCGTGACTCAGCAGCTTCCATTTACCTTGCCTTGTCCTTTTCTTATGCTGAGCAAGAGCTAGAAACAGCCAGCCTACTCCTTGGCATAGCCATGATGATGAAAAGGATTGATTGCGGTGAATATTGATGGCAGGGCTGTACCCATTAATGTCTCAAAGCCATTAGGGGATATCATTACACCAGCTGGCATGATGGTTGGAAGAACTCTTGTGGTCAGAAATAACACATGGAGGGAGGCTGAGGGGTCTCTTAGGGTCAGGGACAGGAGATTAATTTCAAGGATCTCTAGGGGGGTAGGGGACATTGATCCTTATGCTTATGTTCTCTAAGTAGTCCATAACATTATGCTCACAGGGGTGGGTGGGTCCATATAAGTCAGAACCAGGCAACAGCACTCCTCCAGATGTTTGGGAGATGATATCTCTGCATAAATGAAAGCAATGGTCTTCCCAGTAGTAATGTATGGCTGTGAGAGCTGGACCATAAGGAAGGCTGAGTGCAGAAGAATATATACCTTTGAACTGTGGTGCTGGAGGAGACTCTTGAGGGTTCCCTGGACTGCAAAGAGATCAACTCAACCCTGACTGCTCCTTGGAAGGACAAATACTGAAAATGAAGCTCAAGTACTTTAACCACCAAATGAGAAGAGAGGACTCACTTGAGAAGGCCTTGATGTTGGGAAAGATCAAAGGCAAAAGAAGAAGGGGGCAGCAGAGGATTAGGTGGATGGATGGAATCATTGATGTGATGGGCGTAGATCTGGCTGGGCTGAAGAGAATGGCAGAGGACACCGGAGCCTGGTGTGTGATGGTCCATGGGGTTGCAAAGGGTCGGACTCGACTGTGCGACTGAACAACAATGACGACAACGATGACGGCAACGACGGCAACAACAACATTTCATAGACATTCATAATCAGCTATGTTGACTAGGTCTGATGTAATTTGCAAGCCAAAAACATGTAGATGGCCACAGTTTCTTACTTGTGATGTAAGCCAAAGATAATAGATAGGTTGTCACAGTTGGGAGCTACAACTATCAATAACTATTAGTGTTGCGTATTTAAGTTTTTTTATGTTACATTGATATACAAATTTTTCTTCAACTTCAAGAGAGAACATGCCTTTCCTTCTCACCACTTTATTCTTACAGCAATCCTGTGATGTAGGTCAAGTTGAGGAAAAATTACTGGCTCAACACTTTAACTATTACATAGGACAGTCCAACATAATATCTCCAACACCACACTGGTTAAATACTATGTCCAGAATCAGAACCAGTATATCTCTATATTCCGGGGGGGGGGGGATAGGGGTGAGAGGGTGTTATTGTTTTCGTGTCCTATTTGTGATCATCTGGTTGGTCATGGGTGAAACAGAAAACTCAATTAAATACACCTTTGCTCTGTTCTTCCACTGATACAGGACAAAGCGCATGACTTTCCAGAAGTATCTGGCTCATTTGTTTTCAGGAATAGGAAGTTAGACTTTAGTCTGATGCAAGAAAGTGATTCATGCATTGTATTCAGCCTGTTTTCCACCCTTGATCTACTAAATTTAGATAACGGATTCACTGAAGACAACTTTCATAAATTAATTTTCCAATGCCTTTCAATTAATCCATAAGACACAGCCTATCCTCCAAACAAGTCAGGTCATGTAGAAGTAAAAAAGGAAGAGCTAAGAACTTTTCTCTGTGCAAGGATTTCAACCCAATGAGATTTCCATCATAAGCTATTATCAGAGTGAGAATCATAAGAAGGATTTACACATGGCTCCACTAATTAGACACATGAGGATTGTATGAACCAGTATAATATTTTTTGTTTGCTAGAACAGTCTCCATTGGAGTTGGGTGCACCTTTTTACTTGTTCCTATTTGTGTTAAACAACCTGGATGAGAAAGCTATGGCAATCTACTGCAAATTACCCAAAGATCTACCTGTTACAGTTTACAGCTAACCTATAGATCAGGGATGCTCAAACTACAGCCCGTGGGCCAGTTCCAGCCCGACAACAATTCATCTGGCCCTTGCCGCCCTTGCTACCCATATGGGTATGTTTTACTTCTGCTTCCAGGAGCGGCAAGGGTGGTGCCGGCCAGATGAATTGGTGTGAGGGGCTGGATCTGGTTCAGGGCCATATTATTATTATTATTATTATTTATTGTATTTGTTACCCCGTCCCAATCGGGAGAACCCGACTCTGAGCGGCTTACAACAAGACAAAAAGTAAAAACATAAAACACTCTACATCAATAAAAACATTAAGAGTTTTTAAAAAATCATCAAAAGTTAAAAACAATACACAAATCCCACATTCAGGCCCAGGGGTGGCAATCCATTAAATGAGCCACCTAGTATGAGAACCCACATTCCCGGGTCCCCAGACTTGTCCTGCCAGCCAGGTTTTTAAGCCCTTTGAGCACCCCTGCTGTAGATCCTAATCCACCATGGTTTAGAAAACTGGTAGTTTCTTGATGGCCGCTATCTAAACAAGATTCAAGGAGAAATGTATTTTATATGTTATGTGTGATGTTAATATAACATTTGTGGTTTTTTGAGATAAATGAAGATTTTGCTGTTTATCTTTAATTGAAGCATGACAGGGTCTCATATACTGGAGTTATCTTATCCTTAATTGATTATCTATAGTTTATGCTGTTTACTCTCTTTTATGTCACCTATTTCCCCTAAAGCATTTGTGAAATATTAATATTCCTTTAGGCCAGCAACACGCAACTATGGCCCTCCAGATATTTTACAATTCCCATAGGCCTTCACTGTTGGCTATGTTGTCTTGGGTTGATATGAAGTGTAATCCAACAACACGTGGGGAGGACACAGTTGTCCATTCCTGCTCTTAAGCTATGGATGGATAATTGGTTATGTTAGTGGCAGAAAATTCTCACTACCGTAGTCTGTAAACTATTTACAGCCACAGATATCTAGCTAGACATGAGAAGGAAGTGAACAGATTGTGTTGTGGAAAAGGTGTGTGGAAGGGGAAATATCTATTTCCATATTTATCCCTGGATATAAAACAGGGGGGGCTGTGGTGGCTCAAGTGGTTAAAACACTGATCTCGCTGACTGGAAGGTCAGAGTTCGATTCCCAGGTACTGCTTAGCGGAGTGAGCTCCTGTCTCTGTCCCAGCTACTGCCAACCTAGCAGTTCGAAAGCAAGAAATTGCAAGTAGATAAATAGGGACCACTTTGGTGGGAAGGTAAACAGCATTCTGTGTTGAGGCATGCCTGCCACACGTCCATGGAAACATCTGCAGGTGCAGATAGCGCTGGTTCTTTGGCTATAAACAGAGGTGAGCACTGAACCCTAGAATTGGATATGACTGGCTTTCAAACAAGGGCGATCTTTACCTATAAAACATGGGTTCACTACCACAATATCTGCTGTACTACAAAGAAATATATCAATTACAAAAGCAGAGTTTACATTGGATCTTCTGGCCCCTACCAAATTAAATCTGTATATCCAAGCCACCTACACATCTTGAACATCCAAAGATATTCATAGAGTCTGTTTGTTTAATGTACCTGCATACAGTTAAGAAATACCACATTTAGGATTCTGGAGAGGGACAAGTACCTTCCTTCCCACCCAACCCCAGACACCCCTATGAATATCTGCCTCTCTTCTTGTAGCAAACTCAATGTGCAGGCAGATCTAGTCTGATTCTCAGTGGAGAGAGCAGAAAGAAACAGAAGAGACACGAAAGGCAACAAACCCACTAACCCACCTAAGAGAGAGTCCTAGACTGTAGCTTTCATAGGTTGTGTGGAATTTTCACACTGGACAAAGGACACTAGAGGTTCAGCTACTACAAGGTATTCTCACTTATGCAGAACCAACTTAGTCTGTCGTTCTGGTTTATCAGCCTGCTTCTTACAGGCTGATGTTACAGATTGAATACCACTAGCAAACAAGCTCAGACAATTGCTTGCCTGTGAGTGGGGAAAACAGCTAGGCACAAAAGACAGACTAAAGTTCTAACAAAGCATTCCAGAACTTGAAAAATCACTTTCTGGACCACAGGTCTCAGCCAGGCCCCCCTGCCCCACCCCCAAACATGGCCACATTGAACCCCAAAAGGTTCTTACTAAAAAAAAATCAACTAAAAATGAAGAGGAATCAATCTCAAAAACTTTCCTCTGTTCAATAAATAAGATCCAGAATGTTTTAGAGGAAAAATTCCTTCTACAAGATCTACTGCACACAGAGACAAAACTAATATTTGTCCTTATAATAGTTTTTGTAATTGTCTATAATATACCCATGGAAAAAAGGAGATTTTTCTCTCTAAAATGTTTTTGGGCTTTATTGATAGAATACAAGCAATTTAAAGATTAATTTCTCTATTGGTGGAAGAAACATCAATAATTTAAGATATGCAGATGACACCATTTTACTGGCAGAAAACAACAATTATTTGAAATTTTTAAAATTTAATGAAAGTGAAAGCAGCAAGTGTCAAAGCAGGACTGCAGTTGGGGAGGAGAATTGGATCGAATAACGTTAAGGTCCTATGGGATGGATCGGATAACAACCGCTAAAGCCTGTGTGGTTACAATGTATCTCTATGGAGCTTTAACGTTATCTGATCCATCCCATAGGATTTTAATATGGATCAGATAACACTAAAAACCGGGTAACACCAAGACTTGTGGAACCAAGTCTTAGCATTATCCAAGGTACTTTAATGTTGACAATGAAGAAATAATCATCAATTCTAATGGGGAACGAAGCCAAGAAATCAGATGACAAATGAGACTCAGAAGGGTAGCAATGAAGGAATTAAATAAGATCATCAAATGTAAGGATGTGTCACTGGACACCAAGATCATCCACAATGTTGTAGTCTCAATCAGCACGTACAGGTGTGAAACCTGGACAGTAAAGGAAGCTGACAGGAAAAAAATGATTCAATTGAAATATAGTGGTGGAAAAGAGCTCTGCAGATAATTTGAACTGTTAAAAAGATGAACAAATGGGTCATAGAGTAAATCAAACCTGAACTGTCTCTAGAGGCAAAAATGATGAAATTGAGACTGTCCTATTTTGGGCACAAAATGAGAAGGCAAAACTCTCTGGAAAAGACAATAATGCTGGGAAAGGTGGATGGCAGCAGAAAATGAGGAAGGCCAGATACAAGACAGATTGATTCCCTAAAGGAAGCCACAAGCTATAATTTGCCAGAGTTCAGCATTGCTGTTAAGGACAGGACAGAGATCAATTGTTAACAGAGTAGCCATAAGTTGGGCATGACTTGATAGCACATAACAACAACAAAGCTTAGTTGTTGCTGCTACAGCAGGAAAGTGTCAATCTTGTTCCTCTGATAAAAGAAGAGGGGGAACAGGTATCCCAAGGCTAAGAGGGCCTTGGTACCTGGCGTGCAACCTACACAGTGCTCTTAATCCCTTATATCCGTGATGGTGAACCTTGGCACTCCAGGTGTTCTTGGACTTCAATGGACAGAAGCCCAAGCCCTGTTGAATCCACACGAATGGGTTTGCTGCAATTCATCCGGCCCGTGCCGCACTGCCCTCATCGCTCCTGGAAGCGGAAGTAAAACACGCCAGTACGGGCACATTTTACTTCCGCTTCCAGGAGCAATGAGGGCAGCACGAATGGTGTGGGCCGGATGAATCGCAGCATACCCATCCGTGTGGATTCACAAGGGCTTGGGCTTCTGGCAATTGAAGTCCAAGAACATCTGGAGTGCCAAGGTTCACCATCACGGCCTTATATGTTTTCCTTCTCTCTGGACTGGCAAGGCATTCAGCATACTGGTTTCACATGTGCTTGTTGTCAATAACATGGAAACTATTGCTTCATGATCATCCACAGAGTACCCCATACACCCAACTCCATCTTCAATCATATGTACCATGATGGTCTGCCACTTCATCTACCCCTTATTTTACTTTTTCACATTTTGAAGAGATTGCATACACTAATCACACCCCTTTTGCACCAGCCTCACTCCCACTGACACGGCTCTAGATGCAGACATAGGTGAGGGTTTAAAAGTCCATGGATTTCCCAGTGCATTAACATCAGTGGCCCAAACTTTTTGCCTGCTGCTCTAGCCTCATGAAGAGTGTTGATGATCATGACTGTTCAGTATTTTGTGATCTTCAAGTTGCCCTAATAACAAAGGCATCACACTAATTTCTGTTTTGTTTGCCCCCCCCCCCTTTTGTGGCTAATGCAGCTGTCTAATGCAAAACTAATCACTTCCCTCATTTCCCCCATTCTCTTACTTTGCACAGAGTGAAAGCACTTTTGATGTTCATTTCCTTCTGACAGGAAAAAGCTTTGTTGCCGTGCTGCCTACATTAAAAACAGAAGGACTCTTTGACTGTAACCACCTTAAACGGACAATACTTTCTCCCCAACAAAGCTCCTGGCTTCTCAGCATCTGTCAAAGTACTCTTACCATAGAAGAGGTACTGAAAGCAATACATGATAGATTAACATCAGAATTAAGAGTTTCTAAAGAAAGAATTTAAAAAAATTGAATTTTAGTGAAATATGGGGAGTTTTTGGACTATGTATTGGTAAAAGGGGAAAGAACAAAACCAGGACAAAAGTACACATCATTTTGGAAAGAAGGAAAAATTATAAGTTAAAAAGATTGTAGACTGAACAAAGTAAAGAAGTAATATACTGTCCTGCTGGGTGAAGGGTGCATATTGTATACTGTTGTTTTTGTTGTTTTGTTGCTTATTTTAATCCTTTGTTGTCTTCTTTATTTTGTATTATAAAATAATTGTTTTAAATAGAAGAGATACTGAAGCCAACCAAGCTGAGGTACAGAATATGCAAGTGTCTCTGCTTTTAACAAAATCAACTACCCATCATCTTGCCCAGAATGAGAGTTTTGATTAATCAGAGAAGGGATGGCAACTAAGCTGTAGAAGTATCAATTTATGCAAATGCCTTCCCTCCACCCACCCACCCTTTCCTCATGATTTACCTTCCAAAGAGACGGGTTCAAAGAGCCCAAACTGCTCCAGCACCTTGATGAAGAGGACCAGAACCACCAACACGGCGATCATCTCCAGGCCTTCTAGGTTCATGGTGAGGAAGACTCATGGCATCAAGCCCACAGCCCACCCCAACTTGCTCCCCTAGTTCCTCACTCACCCCAGTTTAGCCAGGGTCACCCACAGGCCTGTGGGGGGGATCCTTGTATCCCTTTAGAACTGGGCTGCTGACTTCAATTCTGGTGGTGTTGAAGATCACCTTCCATCAGAATCATAAGTAGTTACAGAGGGATACCAAAATCCTACCTACTAGGAGGAGGAAGATGTCAGGATGCAGGGCAGGGGGAGTTTGTTGCCTTTAAGTCTGAGGCAGTGGAATCAGAGAGAGCCGCCGTGCTTGCCTAGCATGCAGAGATGAAAGTGAGAATGAGACGGAGAGAGCGGGAATTGTGGCAGCACCAAGGGAGAAAGGCAAGCAGGGTGGGGAGGGAGGATGCGTTGTGTAGAAGGAGCCCTGCCCCCCCCCATCCCATCCCAATGACACCAACACTATTGATTTGCTTAATGCAGTTACTAAGGAGATGGGGAGAGTTAAAAGGATCTTGGCTCACGTTCAGGCAGGAAGGTTTGGTGTGGGAAGGACAGGGCAATTATATGGAGGCACCCTGACATGACACTTCAGAATGGCGGGTGCTCCCAGGACAGCTGTGAGAAGACATGTGTATCTCTAAGTGCTGCCCTTGCACATTTCTCTGGGCAGAGGAAACATCTGGGTGTAAATGTTTGGAAGGCAAAATACTCTTGGTGAAGAAAAAACTTAACCAACCATCAACTCACACTAAGCATCCTGTCTGCCCACCACCAGAACCTCCAATGATAGTCCCTCCCCACCTATCGCCTCATATTTATCCCCATTTTCTTGCGGTCTCTTCCCAACTCTTTCTAACTTCCCTCATGGTGTTCTCAAACAGTCTCCCCATCATTACAAGCATCCTTACTGCTCTGCTTGGAATGTCTGTGTACCAGTCTCTCCCTCTCCCTGTTGGTTTGTGTCTGTATTTCCTCTTTTTCTCAAAAGAACTCATGTCGGCATCCACAGTCATCCTGCTGAACACTTTATCTTCACAACAACCTTATGAGGCAGGACAGAAACCAAACTACTCAAGGTCACTCACTGGGTTTCACTGCTCAGTGGAAACTAGAATCTGCTTTTCCTCATGTCACAGTCCAATATTCTCACTGGTCAACCACTGCAGTTCCCACTAGCTGCTTTGAAAGCATTCTAGCCTTCAGCATCTCTCACCCAATGGATTCCACACAGTCAATGCCAAGGAAAGTGACTGGCGAGTGAGAACTGTTTTGCCCATGGAAGAAATAATCTGCTTTGCCATTAATTGCAATAGCAATTAGACTTATATACCACCCCATAGTGCACTATCTGGGCAGTTCAAAAGTTAATTAGCATTTTGCCCCCAACATGCTGGGGACTCATTTTACCAACTTTGGAAAGGATGGAAGGCTGAGTCAACCTTGATCCCTGGTCAGGATTGAACTCATCCCCTTCTGTTTGCAGTACAGCAGGTTAACTACTGTGCCACCAGGGCTCTTACATTAACACCACCCAAGTACATTTACTAATGTTGTTCTGGCTGCTGCCTGCAAACTAGTATGTAAAGCAGTGCACACCAGTAGTTTACAGACGTTCCAGAGGGATAACCATGTTAATTTGTAATTGGTTCCACAAAAACTTACCAGGAGTCTTGAGGCACCATAAAGACAGACAATTTTTACTGGATAAAAGCTTTTGCAGCCTGCAAACCATTTCTTCAGATGCAGAAGACTGCAGACAATGAAAGTTTACTCCAAATATAAACTGTTTGTCTCTGACACCCCACAAGGCTTGTGGCTGAGTCTGAGAGTTGTACCTTTTTTTTAGCACATAGAAAATAAATTAACAAACTGTAAAGGAGCATCAATCAGAATGTAAACCAATGTGACAACACCTGACAGGGGCAGTTCTTGTTCACAACCCAGCTACTTCTATCTACTCTTTCTACTGCATGACAGAAATCCATGGTTGGTACTATTAAAGCTATTGATAAATGTAGTTGGTTCCAAGGCTTTGCAGTTCTAGGTGACTGATGTTTAATAGTCCCAGATATAATTTAAAGCCACTTTCAAGTGGAGGACAGAATCAAGGCATCCTGTTTCAGGAGGCAAAGCAGCAACTGGTGCCTTCCTTCTATACAAATTCAAAGCAAGTTCTAGCCTAAATCAACCATTTATTGTATTTGTTTCATTGTTTTGTTTGCAAATGAGGAGAGAAGTTCTGCCATCACCTCACTCCTGTCAGGACAAAGTTTATGTCGGGCGGCCAGTGAAGGGTGGTGACTCTGGTCTGCTCAAAGTTTTAGTCCTTACATTAAGGAATTTTCCAAGGTGTTGAACCCCACCTCTAAAACAGTGTTTCACAACCTTTGTTTTTTGGACTTCAATTCACAGAAGCCGAAGTCAATTCTCCAAAGCACTGTTCAGCCAATGTACTGACTTAGGCTCCTGGGAATTGAAGTCCTCCTCTGGGGCATGGGGTCCACATTAGGAACCACTGCTCTAAAATAAATTCAGATTCAGGAAAGCTCCTTTACATTTCAGAGAAAAAATCAGTACTCTTTCACTTCATCTGCAACATTACACTTGCTACATAGGCCCTGCAGGACCCTCAGTGTTATAGACCCTATATAAGATGGGAGAGAACCGGAAAAATGGCAAATGGCAGAATCCTGTTACATCAGGAGTTCTCAACATTTTTAACCCAGGGGCCGGGTCACACTCCCTCAGACAGCTTCGGGGGCTGGACGACCATTTTGCCCTTCCTCCACCTCAGGTTGAGAATCCCTGTGTTACACCATCTGTATATGCTTCCCAAAGTTTCGAAAATGCTACTGTGCTGATTGGTGATTTCTAAAAGTTGGAATTCAAAAAAGTGTTGGTTGTGTATTATCTTCCAGGCAATGTCCTGAACTCCTTCAGCTCCTGCGACTAGTGATCCTGGGTCCCCTTTAGCCACTATTGCTCACATGTACTTACAGCTTCCTGAGAAGCAGCATTAAGCAACCCCTTCATCCATTGCATTAGACTTTGTCTGCATCAAAGTCACAAAAATATGCCAGGGCCTAATGCCAAACATCAGAAAAGGGGAGGAGGTAGCACTGCCCAGGCTGTGCACATTTCTTAGACAAGCAGAGGCCAAAGGAGTCTTCCACCCTGGCACTGGCACCTGGTCTTTAGATATAGGAAACTGAGGACAAGACCCCCATTTGGGGCCTACTTGGAATGAGGGCAAGTAGATTAATTGGCCTTTAAATGTAGTTTTGTAGAATGCTAGGCCACTCACAAGAGTCAGTTTGCTTAATTCATACAAGCTGCTGGTTGTTGTCCCTAATATTTCTCACAACCAGCCACCAACACATCCCAGAACTGAGAGAAGAGAACTACAATACCTTACAACAATGGAAAAGTGTCTTCCTTTGAGCTCTATTTGTTGTTGTTGTTCAGTCGCATAGTTGATTCTGACCCTTTGCGACCCTATGGACCATTGCCCACCAGGCACCTCTGTCTTCCACCATCCTCCTCAGCCCGCCCAGCTTTGTGCCCATTACATCTACAATACCATCTAACCATCTCATTTTGGCTACCCCCTTCTTCTTTTGCCATCCACCTTTCCCAGCATCAGGGCTTTCTCAAGTGAATCCTCTCTTCTCATTTGATGTCCAAAGTACTTTAGCTTCATCTTTACTATTTGACCTTCTAATGAGCAATCAGGGTTGATTTCTTCTAGGATCAACCTTTTTGTTCTCCTCGCTGTCCAGGGTACTCTCAAAACTCTCCTCCAACACCACATTTCAAAGGCATCTATTCTTCTGCGCTCAGCTTTTCTTACGGTCCAGCTGTCACAACCATATATCACCACCGGGAATACCATTGCTTTGACTATGCGAATTTTTGTTTGCAAGGTTTGCAAGCTCTAATTATTTGAAGTCTTTTCCCAAATGTTCATCCACAGGAACGACAGAAACTGGATGCAACTTCCTAGGCAGGGTTGGCCCTATCATCCATTCTGTCCTGTTACCTGTGGAACAGCCCTTCCTTCTCTAGAGGTGAGGAACATGCAGCCCACCAGACAAATGTCCCTAGCCAGCTCAGATGATGGCAAAAGTTATGAGGAACTTTAATCCAGCAATCTCTGGAAGCCCAGAGGTTCCCTGTCCCTGCTGTAAGCGACTCAAGTTCAGTACAGGGCATTTCCTAGCCTTGGTGTTAAAATATGATACAACTGGCAACCCAGTCAGCTTCTGGTCCTCTCCAGGTAGCAAAATATCTTGGACAGGCCCTGCCCTGATGGATTCCTTGTGCTAATTCCACAAGCTTCCATACTACCATGAGTTCTCTACTAGACAACAAGGGTGATCCCTACAACTCCTTCTAGTTACTTGGCAGAAGGACAGTACCTTACATGCCCTATTGGACTGGCCTCAACTGTAATTTATTTATATTAAGGCCTTAGTTCTAAACTGTGCATAGAAGCATCATCACACTCTACCCTCAAGATAAAACTAAATTCTGGTTTTGCCCTAAAAAAAAAAAGAATATGCGTATGGAAATAGTTGGGAGAACTTCTAATTTTCTACATAATCCATGTGGCTATGTAGGGATAGGGCTCTACATCAAATATATCGTAAACTATGACATCAACACAATACCTTGAGCATTCCTTGGCAGATACCTTAGCAACTTGTACTTCTCATATATTTTGTCAACATTAATTCCTTTGATCAATCAATTGACAGAAATAGGTTGCTGTGTACAGAAAAAAGCACCTAAACATCAAAAAGCTTCTTCTCTACGTTCTGTTCTCAAGCCACTGTATTTCTGCTATCATAATCTAGTCCGGGTTCCCTTCTGAGGACTGCAGACAGAAAATAAGACCAGACATACATCAGAGGGGATTTTAGTGGCCAGAAAACGTAGCTGGATGCAAATTAAGCCTCCTATGCTTGAAAGACAGATTTAACACAGCTACTATTTTTTTTAAAAAAATCAGCTATGAGAATGAAAGACTTTGGAAAGATATTAACTGGAAAAACATGTCAGGGATCCCAGCTCATGCACCATGCACGCATGCATGTGTGTATGTGTATCTGTGTGAAAAGGAAATTGTATCAGTTCTTGTGATTAACCTTATAATTTGACAAGAAAAATTGCAATCAGCCAATTCTGTGGAAGGTCACAATAAACAGATGTCCTGTCTTTTATTCCCAAATCCATATCTCCAAATTAACTTAATATTTTCATTATAATCCATGTAGTTAGAAGTGAACAGGGATTTTTGTGATGTGTGTCAAAACTGTTAAAAATGTAAAAGCAGTCTCTAAATACATTTCTGTCTAGATCAGGGATAGGCAACCTATGGCCCATGAGCCAGATCCGGCCTATGGAGCCAAATCAACTGGCCCGCACCCTTGCTCCAGCTGCCACCACCACCGGAATCAGCTGCAGACTCATTTATGGCTGTTGTAAATGCATTTACAACAGTCATAAATGAGTCTATGGCTGATTCTGCAGCAGCTGGACCACCATTCCAGCCTGCCAACTGCCTGAGGGAGCGTGGCCCGGTCCCGAGTTCAAAAGGTTTGCAACCCCTGGTCTAGATGCATAGATTATGACATCAAGGATAGGTCTGTTTTCATTACAGAACAAAACAATGTTGGTCTTCTGAAGGAAACTATCTTTTGCTAGTCTTAAACGTCCATAAACAGGTGGTACGTCACTCCGATGCATTGTCTCTTGAAACTATTCAACAATAATTCAAAAGATATATTTATTCTGTCTCTTGAAACCATCCAACAAAGACCCTAAAGATACATTTACTCTCTAGTTCTGTTTTATACAGTAAATCAATTCCTGAAACCAGAAATTCAGTTCTACACTGTACATTCTAGAAGAGTGAGTATCTGTGGCTTTGGGAAAGCTAGGATGCCCCCAGAAGAAAGAAATTGAAAATCACTTCTGAGTATGTTCTATTTATTCATATTTAAGCTTATATCCTACCCATCTAGTGATAAATGTACCAATCTGGGTGGCATATAGAAATCATACAACAAAGCCCCTCCACAATACAACTCAGATTAAACAATAAATTACCTGGAAAGGCAGGTAATAAATTACCTGGAAAGGGCCATAATAATTCTGAATTTACTTGATCTGTGGTACGGGTTTCATGTTGCGATGTGGAAGACAGATGAAAGGCCACTGCATTATATTATCAGGACAGTCTTCATGACTGATCGCCTTGAAGATTGCCAATATTTGGATTTGGATACAACAGAAGAAGGAGTATCTTTAAACGATAATCTTCAGTTAGCTGCCTGTACATGGTTGATGGATGGGGTAGACATACAGTATAATTTTTATGGGAAAGGATACGTGCCCCAGAAGGTTGTGTTGCTCATAGAATATGTATTGTGTCACATTGTTTATTGTGGTTGTAATATGTAAACTGTTGCATAGTAAACTTTAAGTTGCAACAGCTTGTCATGCCAATCAGCATGTGCATATACACAACAATAAAAACACTATTACATAAAAATTGTCCTTTTTCATTAGGTTTACCATGACTGAGTTTCTCAACAGCAAAAACTACTTGCTACATTAAAATGCAGCTCTGCTACACCCTCTAGTGGATATGTTCTGTTTGGAAAACTACTAACAAGAGCAGGTACCAAAGAGACATCAAGATATATAGCATTCCTTAGAACTGTATCCTCATAGAATCACAGAAAAAATGGGTTGGAAGGGGCCTTTGAGGCCATTGAGTCCAACTCTCTAAGTACAGGAATCCAAATCGAACCATTTCTGACATATATTTGCCCAATTTTTTTCTTGGAAGCTTCCAGCATTAGAGCACCCACTACCTCCTGAGGTAATTGGTTCTATTGTCTTACTGCTCTAACACTTAAGAAGTTTTACCTGATATTCAGCCTATATCTGGCTTCTTGTAGTTTCAGCCCATTATTACATGTCCTGCACTCTGGGATGATTGAGAACAGATCCACTCCTCTTTATGACTATTTTTCAAGTGTTTGAAGAAGGCTATCATATCCCCCTCAGTCTTCTTTTCTCAAGGCTAAACATGCCCAGTTCTTTCAGTTTTTCCTCATAGAGGTTGCTATTTCTATGAAGGGACATACATTATTGACATGTACTGTCACTCCACTTCCATTTCTGCCCTTTCTGTTCTTTTTGAACCGTTTCTATCCTTCCCAGTTCTTGTGAGGTGTAACCCATCCCTTGCCTTCTTCTTTCCTCCCATGTGGTCTCTTGTCTTCTTTTGCATGCTGTCTGCCCAAGTCCTCTTCAAGAATCTTAAAGTGGTCTTGCAGCCCACTGTTGAAGAGTGTCTTCTCCTTCTTTTGCTTCTAATTGTGACATTTTTCCATGGTGCTTCCTTCAGTTTGTTCTCTCATCAGCATTCTCCGCCTACGTACTCTTCATCTCCTTTTATAGTCTTAATCATGGCCACTGGCTTCCCCTGTTCTTTAAAAATAAATCTTCCAACAGTGCTATCAGTTTAACTGCTACATCTGTACTCTGTGTTGTTCTCAGGCACAAGACAAAAATTGCACACACCTTGCTTGTCATCATGACTCAAGTGTCTTCCTTCTTCAATCCCTGCTATATTTTTCCTTCCTTCTGTTTGACTCGCAGTGCCCCTTTCTTTGTATTTCCTACCTTAAAAACTGCTGGGAAAGCTTTCAGAATTAAAATGCTTCTTAACAAGATCAGAATACTATAAACCTAGGTTTCAGATTCAAAGTGGTTACCCATAAAATGCACATGTACATGCATGTGCGCACAAGCACCCATCACCAATCACTGATTTATAACCTGAATTAATTCAATTGTCATACTTCATTTTCTACAACAATCAGTAAAAGGCACCCACATTCCAGTTCAGTCACAAATATATATTGAATGTGTACCCTTTTGCCAGTGTTGATTGCTTTTGTGCAACTGGGAAATGAAAATAAAACATAAATGATGCAGGCACTTGTGTGGAAAAACCAGCGATAATAACTCTAAGAAAAAAACGCCTCAAGCAGTTATGCCTGCATCATCCAAATGTGCAAAAACATCATTCACTCATGTTGACTAAAACTCTAATGCAGGAGTTCTCAACCTTTTTAAACTGGGTCATGCTCCCTTAGACAGCTTCAGGGGCTGGATGGCCATTTTCCTGTTCCTCCACCACATGGCACTTCTGGGTGTGGTGGAGGCAAGGGGGGGGACATGAAATGGTACTGTGGGCTGCAGGTTGAGAATCCCTGCTCTAATATTTCATGTATTTCATATAGTGGCTATTCTGAGGTTTTAGAGGTACCTATGCAAATACAGTACATGTTATCCTTAAGTAGTTTATAAGTTTAAATATGCCCTTTTTAAAATTGTTAGTGAAGGAAAGATTTTTTAAAAAAGTTCTTGATTTGTTATTATATATAAACCAGCATGGATCCATATTGTTCATTCTCTTTTTTATAACTGAAGAAATAGCATTGTTGCTGCAGAAGAACACAAAATCACATATTATTCATCTATGAGCATATTATTTATCTAGTTCCACATCTGAATTCACAATGATTGTAAATTTGTCTTTGATTTTAAAAAATCCATCTTGCACTGCAGGTGAGCCAAAACAAAACCTCTGACATGACGGAAGCTTTCTTGTTGAAAGGGTTTTTAGATGAGCCAATTCCTGTCTCGGAACAGATCTGAGCCCTAAATTGAATCACTCCTTTCACTCCCTAAATCTGTGGCATTTTAATTACAAAATTGAACAAGGGAATGAAACTTCAAAAGAAAGCTGAGGATTAAAAATTATACAGGCCAGTGCTCAGAAATGAACTGCAGATCTTGTGTGTTGATTTACTCAGAACCACAAACTTCTCCTTTAAATTCTAATAGCTTGTGTATAAAGTTGAGGACTTGTCCATGGTGCTGAAAGTACAAACTAACCAAATCCAGATCAAAGAAGTAACTTATTTCTGATAGGATGAAAGCTGAGGTGATCCAGTTACAGTAAAACACCGGATAATGCTAAAACTTGGTTCCATAAGTCTTGGTGTTATCCGATTTTTAGTGTTATCTGATGCATGTTAAAATCCTATAGGATGGACCGGATAACGTTAAAGCTCCATAGAGATACATTGTAACCGCACAGGCTTTAGCGGTTGTTATCCGATCCATCCCATAGGACCTTAACGTTATTCGATCCAATTCTCCTCCCCAGATTACTTAACATTATGGGATTCTAGCATTATCCGATCCAATCGTTATCTGGTGTTTTACTGTACTTGAATTTAGAATTTGCCAATGTTTGTAAATTCATGGAATTCAAAGTGTCTGCATTTCATAAACGTGCCTGTTCTCTATAAAACAAATGTGCATCCCTTTGTAAAAGAAGTGTTTCTGCATACGGTCAGGGACTGGAGGGAAGAAGAGCATGTCTTTGCTCCTCAACTACCAAGCTAACGTTCTTTTCTCTCCTTTTATATGTGCTTCCTTAACCACACCCTGCCCAAACCTGATCAGACACAAGCATGTTTAACCAGAGCTGGATCAAGACAAATGTTTTGCTCTTCAACACTGAGGGGCATGATGCTAGACACAAGAGCAGGAGCACACCTGCGACCTTCGTTTAGTTGACCGGGCAATATAAATGCATTCTTTCTTCCCTACAGAATGGCAGCACTCAGGGGGTGGGTGTTCTTTATACTTAGTGACGTACACCCTCCCAACATATCACACAAATTATATGCTGCAATGACATTGCGCTCACTATGAGGTCTCTGACTAATGGCGATTATGTAGGGAAAAGATAAATGCGAAAGAGAGCTTCACTTCAACAGCATGAAGAACTGCAAAAGGTGACTAAAAGAACAGTTCACAAAGGAATGGCTCACTTTTCATATGAAAAATTAAAGCTCAGGGGTGGGAAATTAATGCAGCAGTGGATTTCAAACTGCTTTCAAAATTGTTGCCATCCCCTCAACAATCTTCAGGTGCTATTTAGCTCAGGTAGATAAATATTTCCTGATATAAATGTATGAAACAGACCAAAACTAATAACATGTCTAAGCACCAATTTGATACAGTAAAAGTATTTCATCTCTGTTTCTCTCTCCATTCTTCCAAAAACTATTATTTGCTTTAAATCATATGTATCAGGCAACATAAGATTTATATGAGTTAAATTTCCTGCTCCTGTTTCCAGGTATAGTTTGTAATCTCATGAGCCAAGTGCTTTGGGAAACCAACCAAGGCATCTTGATAAAATCCAGTTCAGAATAAAACATTGCAAGTCTTCACTGGGCAGGAAAAAGGCAAGTTGACCAAATCTTACCAGGTCCTAGCTAACTACATAGTGCATTGATCCTAGTAGTGAATTTTGTCTAGAATTTACAGCATGCAGTAGTATTGTGCAGAGAAAAAGCTACCCTACAAATGTAGTTTAAGAACCTTGCCTTAAAGTGCATCTATACTAGCAACAGGGGACAAATTAGTGAGGGCCACTTTGGAATGGTCAGGCCAGATTAAATCATCTAATCAAGCCTCATCATTCACATGGAAATGGCTTTTACCAACATAGGAAGTGGCTTAATATGTGAGCTACTTCAGGATTTATTTATTTATTTATTTATTTATTTATTTATTCACACGTGTATGCCGCCCCACTCGCAGAGCGACTCAGGGTGGCTAACATAGTATCACAGAACAAAATATCAAGATCACAATCCCAATAATAAATTCAACAATAAAACCATGAACAATCCAATAAAAATTTTAAAGATTTAAAGAATTAAAAGAATTAAGAGAGAGGGGGGTAATTATCAAATCAGCCAGCAGGCCAGGGTTACCTTGTTACTGGCACCCCATACCTGCTTTACACCTTTTCTGAAGGGCAAGCAGCTCTGTCTGGAGATGCAACTCAATTAGGAGGTTCCATAGGGCTGGAGTGGACACAGAGAAGGCCCTCCTTCTAGTGCTAGGGAGATGCGTCTCTCTAGCTGATGGAACAGTTAGAGAGCCTCTCTGGTCTGCTTTGGTGGGGTGGACAGATGTTCTTGGGGTGACTTGGTCTCTTAAGTATCCTGTCCCACTACCACGTAGGGCTTTAAAGGTAATTACCAGTAATTACCCTGATATTGTCAAATTAATCACTTCCCCTGCTCTGCAAAAAATAGGGGAAGATTTTTTTTGACTGTATGGTCTATAACTGATGCATTACATCCTAAAAAAATATTTTCTTTAAAAAAAAACCCCTTGCCTTCTTTTAAAGGCCCAGTTGAGAAATTGCCTATAGCGAAAGCCACAATTGTGGATTTCAGTGTGGGCAGTCTTTTGACACACCCTTTAAGATGAAGCAATAAAAAGTTTTCAAAAATCTTTTTATAATTGATACAGTACATCCCCAATAGTCTATATGCACTCTTTCCCCACTTTTCTTTCTTCCTGTAAAAGCAGGGGAAGTGATTAATTTGTCAATACAGTATGTAGATGTGGTTTGCTGATTAAGCTGCTTCATGATATTAGCAAACTCAGACTGGAAGGCTTGCTTTGGATCTGTTACAGCAATCACAGATGCTGGAAGTGATCCAAACTAGAATGGTCCTACCCAGACCAGAAGAGCAGAAACCCCTTCAAGGGGCCAGAAAGGCGTAGATACTGGAGGTGGGTTGGTGCACTCTAGCAATGATGTTGTCTAATTGCTATCTTTAAGAGTGCACCACCCAATCCTTTCACTGCTCACAGTGGGCTAAACAACCCATGTAGCCAACTTCTTAGAAATCTTTCTTTCCTTTCTGTCAGCTTTCCAGCACCCACTTATTTAAAAGCCCATGCTGTCAAGTCCAGTAGCTATTGTGTTGGTAGGAGTGCGACTCAAACTAATCTGGCCCAACTGTTAGCCAGAGTGCGGCAACTGCCTTATGTTATTCAGTATCATTAGTGGGTCAAAAGTGTTTTAAACCAATTTACTATCATTGTATTTTTACTGCTAGCAACAGGGAAAAACTGGAGTGTGTCCTATTCCTAAACAACGTGACTGGCTTTGGATAGTATGTAGCATAAATCAGGAAAGCTGAGGATGACAATTGTCCTCTTAAGGCAGTGAAATATTGCAGATACACCTCTGACAGTGGGAAAGTCACCTAAACAAACACCGCATTCTCATCTTCCAAAAAAGCTGAAACAAAGCTATAATGCAAGAGTGGCCAAACTACGGCCTGTGGGCCAGACCCAGCCCATGGTGCTACCGGAAGTGGAAGTAAAATGCACCCGCTCATGCACAAATGCTACCTAAATTAAAGCACACACATGCATGCGCAAACACTGCCCTAAATGCACCTGTGGTTGTCATAAGTGTGTTTACTACAGTCATAGATCCATTTTATGGCAGGAGGAACCATGTGACCAGCTTGCTCAACCACATGACCGGCCTGTGGCACGAAAAGTTTGGGAACCTCTACCATAAGCCATCCAAATTCCACCTTCAGGAGGGACACTTTAATATCCCAAAATCAACTTTTGTTGCAGACAAACAAAACTTTCCTCAAAATTTAACAACCTGTCATGTACAATTGTTGGTTTTTATGGACAAAAATGACTGAGACAAAAATTAACCCAACTAGGCAATTTTTTTGTCATTGGGTTACTTTTCTGTTTCAGACAGTGGCCAAAATCCTGTTCTTTTGTGCAGTAAATTGTAATATGGATTTGATTCTAGTGGGCCAACTCTAATTGCAACTGGCTTTTAGTATAGTAAGTACAGTATAGTAAGTCTCAGTTAGTGTAAGCTGATCTGAATTAATGAAATTGACTCATCAAATTCCACTGATTCAGTGCACCCACTCTAGTGCAATCTACTACACTAAGCATCATGTAACCAGAGTTCTAGCATTACTCTAACCTCCTGTTAACTGAATTTCCCATGGGGTCAGAAAATATCTCGTAACTTCCTCGGTACATGCTTTTTAAAGAATCTGCCTGGTAGAAGTTACTCCCATTGCTTCCTTAATTTTCGTTTCCATTATTTGAAGACTGTACTCTCTTTCTCTCCTAGGCAAAACTGCACAATTATTAGCATAACCACAAAACGGGGAAGGAAGAGAGAACCACAAGGCTATCCCCAGATCCATTCCATGGGGACAGGAGAGTGCAGTTTTGGCACAAGGTCTAGATATATACAGAAATATCACACTAGAAAGAAAATTCATTTGGAGCATAGGTTTGATCATGCACAAAGGGCTTCGTTCTCAGTTCTTCAGCCTTATAATGGAAACGATAATGACCTACTTCGCAGGAATATTGAGAGCACTGAGACAAAGAAGAATAAAGCATGTGGCATGTTAAAAGTGCTATAGAAATTATTCATAACAAGTAAGTGACTTTGCTCTGAATTCATTAATACCAAAGAGCAAATTCACAAATAAACTACAACAGATGTGTCTATCAATGCAAATATAAATCCATATCTCTGGCATGTGGGATGGGGATCAAAAGATTCACAGTTCCCCCTTTTCCTTTGGGCTTTAAATCTAACAGTGTTTTGCTCTGTTCTCTCTACCTCCCGCTCTGCTGGCTGTGCTCACCTAATATACTTGATTTCATAATCCCCTACTTTCTACATATACCTTCCCATTCAAGACACATTGCTATCGTGGGGGTTCATTTTATGGTATAGTGGGCTAAGTGTTATATCAGGACTCAGGAGATGCAAAACCTGCCTTGCCACAGAAACTCATTGAAGCTGCTGGCAATAATAAGTTACAATCGTACCTCGCTTAAAGAGCATAATGCGTTCCACAGGATTGCTCTTTAAGCGAGTTTGCTCTTTAACCAAAACACCATTGAAAGTGACCAATTGTGGCTTCTGGTGGGAGGGATTGTGAACCCTGATTTATTTGTTAAGCGAGTTTTTGGTTGGTTTTATTTGTTAAGCGAAACGAACATTCATAGAAAATTTTGCTCTTTAAGCGAGTTACTCTTTAAGCGAAGCGCTCGTTATGCAAGGTTTGACTGTACTTCTTGAATATCTCACATACCTTGAAAACTCTATCAGGGTTTTCCAAAAGAAAGATGAAACTGGACAACACATGGCAACAGTTTTCTGAGGACCTTATTCTTGGATGGGAATGATCGGAACTGTAACCCAAACACATGAAGGGCCAAATGTTCCTCACCCTTGTCATAGCTACTGGAAGAAGTTTTTTAATGGCTAAATGCTTGGAAAAATCACTTCTTTGGATTGTAATTACCAGGATCTCTCAGCCAGGATGTTCTGCTTTGAATAGCCCTGAACTTGTTTTATGTTTCACTTTTCACTCTCAGTTGTCTGCCACTGCTTTTGTGTATAAGGTCACGTATCTGCACATATGCATTGAGGTACTAAGTAAATAGGAAAAGATGTGTGCAAAAACAATGCTAAGTCTACAGAACTAAGATTGAGCCTTTGAAATATGGCATTGCAAAATGATACTCCTTTCCCCCAGTTCCAACCCAAATAGTAGTCCAAATATGGCCATCAAATGCTTGCTAAAGTAGGCAAGGGAAACAGAGACAATGATAACCATGTTTGCCCCTAACACAGAGAAAACTCTTGGGTTCCAGCTTACGGGAGGTGAGACCTGCAAGCCCCATTTTGGAGATTATAAAATGAAGAAAGCAACACTACATCTTGCTCATTCTCTGTTCTAGTCTCCTGCTTTTCCTCTGATGCAAAAACTGCTCAGAGATCAGACTCAAAGGGTACCTGAACAGCAAAACTCTCATCCAATCTGTGCAATTTGAGGGGTTAGAGCAAAAGCTTCAGAATTAAAGGTCAGCAGCCCAAAGAACACAGACCTGAACAATAACTAAGAGCATCTGCAGAGTATTTTCCTACTATTGAGAAACTACAGCTAGTCCAAGTATCAACTGGAATTGATTTTTTTAAAAAAAATCCAAGTCAAAGTATATGACTTTATGTAGTGAGGAACCTTTTGAATTCTCATTTTAAGAATTTAAGCAATGAGGATGCATATCAAACCGCATGGAAGTATTGAACATGGACCAGTAGACATGTTAAAACCACAAGAGGAGTCAGGCTTAATCAACTCAATCAGAAAGCTTCTCTGTCTCCTCTCAGTAACCAGACATGTGCCTTTGGGGTGCTCTCAAGACACACAAAGGATTTTTCCTGCTTGTGTTCCATAGAGAGAAGGGACTTGTCTAAGACACCAAGGATACAAGAAAGGAGACAAATACAAACTGGAGGAAAGCTGTGATAAAATGGTGGGAAGGGGAAGCCTAATTATGGAGAGGAGACTACAGGATGTAAAGAAGAGAGACTGTAAAAGAAGTCAGGTGGGGAGTCTTCTCCCTCACTATTTCTTTCCCTGCCTGCTACACAGGATAAACTGCCCTTCTGCCAGATGGTAGAGGCTGCCTCCAGACTGGGCCTTTAGTCCCTTCCTTTATACCACCATCATTCCCCTCACCTACCTTCAATACCGCTGAGAATCTTGAAGCACTTGGTAGTAAACCAGTAAGACATCACAAGGAGAATGACAATCAGTGAGGCATACAGGAGGCTGTCACTGTGCGGGGTCTCCCTCTCCATGCCAGATGTGCCCCACCACCTTTACTTTGGCTCCCCCCGTCTTATTTCACATCGGCGTTCTTAGCTCCTTGAAGAGGAATTTTTGAGCTTTCGGCCCCGTGTGCAAATGAGGCTCCCCAAACCAATTACTCTAATTGTTCTCTTCCAACACATGCCACCTGTCTAAAAATAACTGGCTGGCCCGAAGGGGAGCACAGTGGGGGGAGCA
This sequence comes from Furcifer pardalis, assembly GCA_030440675.1. Taxonomy (NCBI): domain Eukaryota; kingdom Metazoa; phylum Chordata; class Lepidosauria; order Squamata; family Chamaeleonidae; genus Furcifer; species Furcifer pardalis. The sequence goes on from CP126890.1 coordinate 242,113,945, forward strand.
CAGGAGATGCAGCATTGAGGAGGGGGAAGAGAAGCTTTTGAGCCAGGATTGGGCCCGGCTTTACACGGACCTCTGAAGTGCACTGGCTACCATCTACTGCACCCATCATGTGAAATTATTTCTTTGTCCCTCAGGAAACGTTTCACCTGAACAGAGTTTCCACCTTCTCCTCATGTGTTGAGTCACTGAGAACTGAAAGATATTAAAGTATAACTAAGCTGCATATTGGGGACTGTGGTGGCTTAGTGGTTAAGACACTGAACTTGATGAGTGGAAGATCATCAGTTCAAGACCTGAGTACTGCACAATGGAATGTGCTCCCATCTCTGTCCCAGCTCCTGCCAACCTAGCAGTTCAAAAGCAAGAAATTGCAAGTAGATAAGTAGGTACCACTTCAGTACTACACTCAGTCCTTTTCACATACAATCTTTGCAACACCCCTGCAATCCTGTCTTCTCCTTACCCTGGCACCCTTCAGATACGTTGAACTACAACTCTCCTCTCCCCAGCCAATACGGTAGCTGTATTCTCTGAGAAGGATGAGAATTTCAGCCACCATACTTTATACATGGCCTTCTATACTCTCTTCTATTCACAGTACCCCAGCAGCTACAAATACTGAGGGCTATTAGACAGGAATTATTACCTTCCAACCTGAAGATGACAGAACTGAGGTTGAGAGAGAGTGGCTTTACAGCAGAGGCAAGATATGAACCAAGGGGTTGTGGAATTGTAGCTCTCAGAACAACTCTACCTTCTCAGCTCCTGCTCTTTTCCTGTATCCACAAGCAGGGTTTACAACAGGAGTTCTCAACCTTTTCAAGTTGGGGCCCGGGTCATGCTCCCTCAAACAGTTGAGGGGGCAGGACTAATTCCCACCACCACCACCATTTGCAGCTGTCGTAACGCATTTATGATGGCCGTAACTGAGTCCACAGTCAATTCCAGTGATGGCTGGAGTGAGGGCATGGGCTGGATTATTTGGCGCTCTGGGCCTGATTCAGCCCTCAGGCTGTAGGTTGAGAACCCCTAGTTTACAATGTCTATTTTTGTACTCTGACTCCCAGAATCCCCCACAGCCAGCATGCTAAAGCATGGTTTCTGCTGGCTGAATGAATTCTGCAAGTTGTAGTCCAAAAAGATAATGTTTCCAAGCTCTGTCCACTCAGACTTGTGTCCCCATCTGTGCTGTGCCACCTTTGTACCCAGTCAAGGGTCATGAATCAGCTGCATCTGTCCTGCTTTTCTCACGCCGTCTGAAAAATACAGCTACACAGAGAGACACCCAACCACCCACCAGTTCCCTGGCGAGACAACAGTGGCACTGAGCTAAAATTAACCAGTCACCCACCCAACTGGGTATAAATAGCAGGCTGAGCAGCAGATATAGCCAAGGCTTCCAACCCAGAGACTGCCTTCTGTGCCACTACAACTATGGCACATCCAGTCATCCAAGACCATAAAGCCTGTAGGTTACAGCAGAGGTGTGGAACTCACAAGGGTTAGGGGCCACTTTTTGTCATTGTAGGGCCACATATTTATTTATATTTATCATTTATTTATTACATTTTTATATCACCCATCTGAGATATTTCCCACTCTGGGTGGTCCACAGACAAGTAAACAAGACAGCATGGTGGAACAAACAACAGAATAAAATAAACAACAGAATACGGTGTGTGTGTGTGTGTGTGTGTGTGTGTGTGATTATAAAGGAATCTAGAGTACAGTATACTCCTTTCCCTTCTCTGCAAGGCAAAAACAGCTTTGGGGCACACATGAAAACAGGTCTGGCTGAAGGCTGTGGACACACCCTGCTACGCTAGTATCCCGGATAACATTGAGACTTGGTTCCACAAGACTCATCATTATCCGGTTTTTAACATTGTGCGATGCATTGATCACACAACGTTAAAAAAAGCCCTGTTTCCCTGGAGGCTGCAGTAAACCAGAATGTCGGGATTTGAACCCTGACGTTTTGGCTTGCTGCACTGGCTGAGGACATCGGGGAAGCCCAGAAACAGCTTGGATCGGGTCTCCCCACCTCCCTGGACCCAGCAGGGGGGTCAGAGACCCAAAAATTGGTAAAAAAAAGTCCATTTTTAACCAATTTTGGGGTCTCTGACACCCCCCCACACCGGGTCCAGGGAGGTGGGGAGACCCGATCCAAGCTGTTTCTGGGCTTCCCCGACGTCCTCAGCCAGTGTAGCAAGCCAGAATGTCGGGATTCAAACCCTGACGTTTTGGCTTGCTGCACTGGCTGAGGACATCGGGGAAGCCCAGAAACAGCTTGGATCGTGTCCCCTGCCTGCTCCAGAGAGATCAGAGGACCCGATCTACAGCTGCAGGGTGGCTGGGGAAGCTGACGGGGATTCCCTGTCGGCTTCCCTAGCCACCCGCCCTTGCCTCCGCAGCTGTGGGGTGGCTGGGGAAGCCGACGGGGGAGCCCCCCGTCAGCTTTCTAGCCTCCCCACCCCTGCCTCCGTAGCTGCAGGGTGGCTGGGAAGCTGAACGGAGAACCCCGTATCGGATAACGCTAAAAATCGCGTTATTCGATACAAGATTTTTCTGAAAATCTTGTAACGTTATGCAGTTTTAGCGCTATCCGGTACTAGCGTTATCCGGGGTATTACTGTATATGTATTCTCATACCCTGCCATATTCCACTGCAGGAAGCAATTCAAATAAATAATCCACAGGATTGTAGTTTAGGTAATATACATAATTAAATGACATTTCCAAAGGCAGCATTTTTGTTTACTACGGAAGGCAAGATTATCTGAAATAGGTCACAGGACCTCATGGGTTAGTTGGCTGTTATATAAAGTAGTGGATCACTTTGATTGAAAGCAACTCACGAGGCATCAATATTTGCACCTATAGAGCCATTCACTCTTGTATCCATTTTAATATTCTATACAGCTATGAAACAAGCTGATATTCTTGGACAATATCTCTTATTGTTCCTATCAGTGTGGTTAAGGATGATGGGCACTGTAGTATAAAACAGTGACAACACAGGTTGGCAATGTTCAGGCAATATCAGCAGGGCATTATTCTTTATTGCTGTCATAAGCCTGGTCAGGTTAAGATGATATAATAGATATTATCTTCTTTTTTTTAAAAAAAAACTTTATCTGTCCATTAGGACAGTTAAAATTAGGCCACAGCTGATGCTTATTATAGAACTGCTAGTCAGAGTGAGAACTGATTATTAATAAAAGACAACCAGATATTGGCAAAAAGTTATTTTTGGGCCACTGATTTAATTGTTTCAGTCTAGATCACTGATGGAGAATGATTTCTCTTTGTTTAGTATCTCACAGTCCACAGAAATTTTGTTGTTGTTCAGTCGCAGTCGATTCCAACCCTTCACGACCCCATGGACCACCACATGCCAGGCATCCCTATCCTCCACCATCCTCCTCAGCCCACCCAGCTTTGTGCCCATTGTGTCAACAATGCCATCTAGTCATCTCATTTTCTGCCACCCCCTTCTTCTTTTGCCCTTGACCTTTCCCAGTATCAAAGCTTTCTCAAATGAATACTCTCTTCTCATTTGATGTCCAAAGTACTTTAACTTCATCTTCAATATCAGACCTTCCAAGGAGCAGTCGGGGTTGATTTCTTTTAAAATTGATCTATTTTTTCTCTTTGCTGTCCAGAGTACTCTCAAAATTCTTCTCCAGCACCATATCTCAAAGGCGTCTATTCTTCTGCACTCAGTTTTCCTAATGGTCCAGCTCTCACAACCATACATCACTACCAGAAATACCATTGCTTTGACTATGTGGACTTTTGTTTGGTAGGTGATGTCTCTACTTTTAACTATGTTGCCCTATTTTCTCATAGCTTGCTTCCCAAGAATTAGTCACCTTTTTATTTCATGGCTGTAATCTCCATCTGCAGTGATCTTGGATCCTAAAAATGTAAAATCTGTCACTGCTTCTACTTCTTTCCCATCCGTTTTCCAGGGCCTGTTGCCATTATCTTGGGTTTCTTGATGTTGAATCTCAAGCCAGCTTTTGCACTCTCCTCCTTCAACCTAAGCAAGAGCTTCTTTAGGTTTTCTTCACTTTCTGCCATTAGGGTAGTATCATCTGCATATCTCAAATTGTTGATTTATTTATTTATTTTCTAATTTGTATTACCGCCCAAATCCTAAGACTCTGGGTGGCTCACAGAAAATAAAACCAATGGCAGTTTCTCCCAGCGATTTTAATTCCAACTTTTGATTCATCTAGCCCTACATTGCACATTATGTGCTCTGTGTATGAGTTAAATAAACAGGGTGACAAAATGCAGCCTTGTCTTACTCCTTTTGTTATTCCAAACTACTCTGTCATTCCGTATCCTGTCCTAACTGTTGCTTCTTGACTCTTGTACAGATTTCTCATGAGACACATAAGGTGTTCTGGTATTCCCATCTCTTTAATTACTGGACAGATTACAGCAGTTCTTTTAGTAGGAAAATGGGCTTTGTCAAAAATCTTTTGTAGAAGTTTCCTTTGGGCTTATAATAATAGAAGATCACATTGATTATGTGAACCAAGCTGGCCCTACCATCAGGAGGGACGACAAGATAATAACCTCAGGCATCAGATATTGTAGGAGAATGGTAACAGCCTCTTGGTCATTCATCTTGGTTTCTCCATCTGTTCCTCTCTGGTTGCAACAATGCTGTATATAACATATAACGTCTTATTATCCTTTTCATGACCCACTTCTGCCTCAGGTACGCAAGAATATACTGGTACCAGAACCAAAATAAGTTTAGACTGCCCATCTGGCTGGAATGGGGAGATACAGTTGTACCTTGCTTAAAGAGCATAATGTGTTCCACAGGATTGCTCTTTAAGCGAGTTTGCTCTTTAAGTGAAACACCATTGTAAGTGACCAATTGTGACTTCTGGTAAGGGGGATTGCAAACCCCGATTTATTTGTTAAGTGAGTTTTTGGTTGGTTTTATTTGTTAAGCGAAGCGAACATTCAGATAAAATTCTGCTCTTTAAGTGAATTACTCTTTAAGGGAGGCACTCTTTATGCGAGGTTTGACTGTATATTGTTCTTTACCTCAAGCTGCTAAATGCCTTATGCCACCTGTATCTAAAAGATTATACTATACAGTACTGTACTTCCATGGTTAAACATGACAGAAAGATACAGGCGTTCACATCAGTCCTTCATTTCAAAGGTGGAACCAGAAGAACATTGTCTTCTAGGACATTGGTAAACTTCCTCAAAAAAAGAGGAGATATGTAGAAGTTACATCAATTAAAACATATTTTAAAATGTTCATTTCTTCCTACTCCCCACTTTATGGAAGAAAATTCTTAGTGTTGTATGACTATCAGTTATGGGACTGGAGCCAGCCTAGTATCGGTTCATCGCTCACAATGAACGTTTTGGCTTTGGTTCAAGCAGCTCAACATTACTCTCTTTTCTTCTCACCCTTACAGAAAGAGGATTTCTCTATTCCAGGTGTCCTTCCGTGGCCTGTGACTGACTCCAGGGAGACTCACTTGATCTGCTAGCTTGTGGGGCAAAGTTAATGGAGTCAGTGGATATTATGCTTTAGCCTTGCAAAGTGTTTTGCAATGGCGGTAGTTTGGAAAATAAAAAGCTATATGCTTTGGTCCTATTTATGTCTTGCAAGGAACTGTAGTTGTTAATTATGCTACTTTTAAACCAGTGACAAGTGAAGAGATAAACTATCTGGTGGCCTGGCTAGAGAAGGAGGCTGCCCCAGGTTGATTCAAAGTTTCCCATGGCAGTTAAATCACAGTTGTCATTCACACAGAATGTTTAATTATCTCCGGCAATTTTGTGAGCAAGAATCCACGCTGCACCACAGATCTCTACAATTCTCACTGGGACTACAAGATGCCCACCCACCTTTGTTGTTAACGCAATTTTCTTTTCCATATCTTTTTTGTTTTAAAAAAATTGGCAAGTTTGAAGAAGAGAGATTAAACACTCACTTGAGAGAGATGTTCCCGTTATGCTGCCATACCCTTCACTATAGTACAGTATGCCAGTATAACAGGAATATCCCCCTCAAGTGAACATCTTGTCACTCTTCCAATCACCTTTTATTATGCTTTTCTAATTTAATACTATGTCAGAGAAGCACTGAAGTTTCACAATTTGTTATGAAGTCAAAGCTATTTCATGCCCCCTCCCTCTCCAAAAAAAGATGGCCTCACCATCAATGTCATCCAGGACACACCTGTCACTGCCCTTACTAATATAGGCAACCACAAAACCAGTAACCCCAAGAAGTGTCATGGATTGGATAGTTTAAAAAAAAGACTCCACTATCCTCTGCCAGCTGAACGAAATACAACAAATGCCCAGGAAAAATGACTGTGTTTACTTATTATTACTGTAGTTCGATGTAATGTTTGTAGTGGAAGTTATATGTTTTAGGTCACCTGTGACTTATGGCGACCCTATAAATGAGTAGCCTCTAAAACAATCTCTTATTAATAGCCCTGCTCAGCTGTTGCATACTTAAACCTGTTGTTTCGCACTCCCACCCTGAATCATGAACTTGGTATTTCTTTCAATGGACACAGGTAGAAACTATACATTGGTATCATTATTAGACTTTGCTATTGCTTCCTCCCCCCCCCCCCCCAACAAAAATATTTCTGTGGATATTTTCTTGCTCATATGGTATTGTCTTTTTAAAAATATAGTGTTTCTCCTTGGGAATACATAAATGCCATTCTATCAATACGAGTTTCAGGGAGCTGAGAGGTTCAGTGAGTGCCACAGAATTGATCAAACACAATTTAACTAGATAATACAGGCATGTAAATGATCCCAAACAAGTTGTGACATGAGCTTTGTTCGCAACTGGGGTAGGGGCTGACAAGGAAAGACCAAACGACCAATCATATCATTTTTCTGGTTGAAGATCAAAAGACCAATGTGATATGATTCGCAGAGCAGGGGCATTTGAATACGAATGTAGATATTAACTGAGCTGCCTTTTCAGGTAAGAGTTCCCTGCTGCATTAGGCACTCAAATAGTCAATTTTAATATGATCCTGATTAGAAATGCAGAGTGTCACAGCAAGCATGCTTTCAGCAAGAAATATGACATCACTTAAGTCTCCACTTCACTCCCCAGGTCATAGCATTAATTGCTCTTTATGATAAATCAGAGTTATCATCATTGTTTACCACAAGAAAGGGCAGGTACATTCCTTTTGCACTCATCACAAGCTACATTGTTGTCATTCTTTGCTCAAGAAGATGCTGTATCACAGTAAAAAGTACAAAATTAAAACACATGCCAAATACAGAACCTGTAACTACACCTGAAAGGATGCAGTTTTGGAGACACAAAACATAGTGAATTTCTACTTTAAATAGAAGAAAGGTGTAAAGTGATGCTTCTCAGCAATCCCAGTCCTTTGTCAACGAGCAGCACATCACAATTATGTTTAGGCTACATTGATAGGGAAGAGGAAGCTTCATGCTACAGGACAACTTTTCACTCATCCAGAAAACTGGTGAGCATAGACAAGGACAAGGAGAGGAGAAAACTGGGCCAAGGTGAACTGAAAGAGGGTCTGGCTTTCAGTAGCTGGAGGAATCTGATTCAACACATTTATTGAATATTCACTGAACAAATTGGGGAAACCGCAGACAAATGGAGGAGGTGAGTGGTAATGCATTTCTTCATCAGATCAGTGAATCACTAAATCCGTGATGGTTAACCTTGATACTCCAGATGTTCTTGAACTTCAATTCCTAGAAGCCCAAGCTCCTGTGAATCCACAGGAATGGGTTTGCTGCGATTCATCGTGCCCATGCCGCCCTCATCGCTCCCAGAAGCGGAAGTAAACAGACGTGTTTTACTTCTGCTTCCTGGAGCGACAAGGGTGGCGTGGGCTGGAGGAATTGCAGCAAACCCATTCATGTGGATTCACAGGAGCTTGGGCTTCTGGGAATTGAAGTCCAAGAACATCTGGAGTGCCAAGGTTCACCATCACGGCTCTAGATCCTGAAAAGTATGGTGATTTAACAGGGCTGAAAGGGTCCATAGGTAGGATTAGAATATCCCCTTTGAGTCTAACCACAATTTATATCTCTCTGCAGTTATACAGAGTCATGGTTTCCTAACAGGGAACATCGGAAACCAAAATATTATAGAAAGGGATTGGCACACTTCAGGAACTGAAAAGCCCCCAATCTGCCCATGGGCAGTAACATGTTTCATCTCAACCCCCTGAGGTTCACCGTTTCCACATGAGAAGTAGCCCAATGTAAGGGTGCATAAATAAAAACTCCAGGACAAAGTAACACTCTCCCACCTGTCTCCTGCTGTACTTTTGTTAGGTAAATGCCCTTCTGTTAGCACAGCAGAGCTTTCATTAAGAGGCCTGCATAGCTGCCTTGTGGAGGCTGGGGTGGAGATCAGGCATTATTAGAGCAATGCATCTGTTCCCTCCTCCTGAAAGCAAGGGAGCTTGTAAAGGACAAGTGTATATGTGCAGCTATATGTGACTCAAAAACAACATCTTCTGCAAGGCTTCCAGCTGACCCTGGTGTCTTTAGTAAACCAGGGCAATGTATGAAGATCCACCCACTGAGCCTTACAATGTGGGCCCTGAACTGCAGAAGAATGGATGGAGTCAAAACCCAGAATGATTCCAAAATCATTTCATCTAACATGGTTATCAGGCAACTTTCATTATATTCAACAGGTCGAACAGATTTTTCTTTCTTTCTCGTCTAATCCAAAGAGCCAGGATGACCTACAACTAAGGGAGAAGAGGGCAGATTGCTTTCCTCTTGTATTTCATCATTCAAAGTCTCGGACTTTAAAGCCTACCCCACAAAAAGCACACACACAATCTTTGCCCCTCTGTCCCTGTTGATGTACCACACTGGTCACCATCACACCCCTCCCTCCTTCATAGCCCAGGAAACTCCTACCTTGAGGCAAGGTCCCGGTGATAAACTGATAGAAGAAGCGCATCGCCCGCCCTAGCTGCTTCTTGCATCGTTGCTGGCAGTCAGTCATGGTGTCAACTACACCCAGGGTGGCACCGCCTGGGCCCCCTTCCCAGCTGAGAAACAGCTAGACTCTCAGGGCAGAGTGAAAAAGGCTTGGGGGAAAGGCTAAAGGATGCCTTTTGTCCTTGACTGTGGCAATACCCAGATATCCATGCCAGAGCAAACCCCAGCAGGCAGAGGAACCCTGGATCTCCGGCAAAAAAGCAAACTAGGTGGGAGTGGGAGGAGGAGGAGGAGGAAGGAGAAGGAGGAGGTTTGTGCTGAGATAAGCAAGCTGGGATTGGTGGTGGCAGAGGCAATATGTGAGCAGAGGTGCGCTGGGGCTACACAGAAAGAGAGCAATGATTGCCAGCGAGAAAGACACACCCAGAGTCCTGCTCCCCTCCCAACAAATCTAGAAAGTCCCAGCATTTCACGGGGCTTCTGGCCACTTGGAAGCATAGCAGCAGAGGCAAGGCTGAGCAAACACATGCTCTGAGCTGTTCAGTTGACTGCTTCTTCTTTAGGCGCTTCTCTTCCTCTGGGTAGCAAAGTTGTTGCCGGAAGCAAGTCAGGTTGTTCAGTGAACAAGGAGGGACCACAAAGGAGCAGTCCCTAAAATCCTTAGAGGAACACCCAGCAAGCCTTGGCTCTCCAGGCAAGGCAACCCCTTGCAGGCAGTGCTGTTGCTTCCAATCTTTGCTTCGGCTGGCATCTTTCTTTTCCACACCCAGCACTTCACACAGCACAGGCTCCCAGGAAACCGGAGGCAGTGCTGGTTGGCATGGTGATGGTCTGACTCTACAGGTACCACTGACCAATCGGGCACAGCTGCCTCCGAACTCCTTTTCCAAAAGGCTACTTAAGGACGTTCCTTCTGAGGCAAAGCACAAGGAGAATGGGCATGATAGATGGACACGACGGGCACCGCTCTGTCACTGTCTTTCTTGGCAACATAAAAGCACCTGCAAAATGATTCCTCAAACTATCAGGAGCCTGTACCAGCGAGAAACAAGGAGAAACTGCAGTGGGGTTAAAAATCAAGAGGCTGTGGATGAGAAAGTCACCTGTGTCTCAATTTGAAAAGGAACTAAATAAGCAAATTCTCAAATGAGGATCAAGCGATAGGATCATGAGTTAATCATGCCTGGATTTGTCATGTTTGCAGAACTGTCCTCTTCATAATTTTGCCAACCTTGTGAATGGTTTCTGATAGTATTGTGCAATTGAGAAGGGGTTTGCTTCATTGAAGTGATGATTTTAGGGGTAAGTTAACTTTTTTTATGTACAAATCCTAGTATCCCCCAGATATAGTCAAGGAATTGGTTGAGACAACCCAGGACTTTTCTCCTCCCATGTTTATGTACACAGGAACTAATGGAAGTCTGATTTATTTTCACAGAAAAACTCCACCATTACTCCCCACACAGATCTAAGTATCAAAGAGGCTCCTTCTATGTCCTTTCAAAAAGACAGAATACAAGTGCAGGATAGAGGCTCAGGATAGATGGGGATTGCAGCCATGAAATAAAAAAGGTGACTGATGCTTGGGAGGCAAGCGATGAGAAACCTGGGGGAACATAGTGAAAAGTAGAGACATCACCTTGCAAACAAAAATTCGTCTCAAAGCAATGGTATTCCCTGTGGCAATGTATGGTTGTGAGAGCTGGACCATAAGGAAAGCAGAGTGCAGAAGAATAGATGTCTTTGAGATGTGGTGTTGGAGGAGAGTTTGGAGAGTCCCCTGGACAGCGAGGAGAACAAATAGGTCAATCTTAGAAAAAATCAACCCTGACTGCTCCCTTGAAGGTCAAATAGTGAAGATGAAGCTAAAGTACTTTGAACATCAAATGAGAAGAGAGGATTCACTTGAGAAAGCCTTGATGCTGGGAAGGGTGTAGGGCAAAAGAATAAGGGGCAGCCAAAAATGAGTTGGCTAGATGGTATTGTAGATGTAATGGGCACAAAGCTGGGCAGGCTGAGGACAGTGGTGGGCAGTAACAGTTCGCACACATCCCCAGCAAAGGGGGGGGGGGGTTGTAGCAAAATTGGTTGGCCTTCAGGGAGGGGGGTGTCAAAATTAGGTGGCCTTTGGGCGGGGTTTTTTTTTTTTACTGAAATTGGGTGGCCACCTCCACCTCCCTGCCCTGCCCAGACTAACAACACAGCTACCATTTTAAAAGTTTTATTTTGTGCAAGCATATCCGAGAGTAAACAAAACAAAAAGACAAAAATGTTGTGGCACCTTAGAGACTAACTGCTGTATTTTAATGTGAGCTTTTGTGCATCAAGTCCACTGGCTCTTTGGCTATAAACGAAAATGAGCACTGAGCCCTAGAGTTGGTAACAACCGGCTTTCGAGCAAGGGCAACCTTTACCTAATAACAGAAGATCCCAGATTGGTATTCAAATTTGATGTCAGGTTTTGTCCCTGCAAGTGGTTTAATGTCTCCCTTGCTCAAAAGCCAGTCATATCTGACTCTAGGGTGCAGTGCTCATCTCCATTTATAGCCCAAGAGCCAGTGCTGCCTGTGTTTGCAGATGTATACATGGCCATATGGCAGGCATGACTAGATCACCCACGATGTAGGCTCTGCCCACAATGTAGGCTCCGCCCATGACATAGGCTCTGCCCACAATGTAGGCTCCACCCACGGTGTGGTAGCGAAAATTTTTGCTGCCCACCACTGGCTGAGGAGGATGGTGGAAGACAGAGGTACCTAGCGGGCAATGGTCCATAGGGTTGCAAAAGGTTGGAATCAACTGTGTGACTCAACAACAACAACAAAAAGCAATTTAAAACCTAATGAGGTTGGGATGAGTTTACAGCAAATGTGCTTCTTTGAACAACTCAGAGTAAACCAGACTTTAAAACAAAAGCAATAAACAGAACTTTAGTTGGAGAAAAATCAACTTACATGAAAAACAACAACAGAACAAAGAGTTGACATCATTAGAAGAGCTTAATAGAAAGGGATGAATATGACATCTTGTTCCCTCGTAAGTTCCTTCTTCTTTCTTGCCCTCATCAGGGCATGTTTCTGGCAGTAATTGGCAGACCAGTAAATGAGCCAAATTCTGTATCTCCCCACATTCACAGTGCATGTTGTTGCCTGCCAGCAGCCCCCAGTTGAGCATATTGGTCTTGCATTTAGGGACTCCAACCCTCAGTCTATTCAGGGTCCTCCAAGTGACATAGGGGAGGTTGAGTTCCTCAGTATATCTCCCTTTAATGTTGTTCTTTGCCCGATGAGCTCCTTCCTCCATCTTCTAATCTGGTTTTGCTCTTGCTCAAGAACGTTTGTTCTTGCCATGAAGCTCTTCCTGGATCTGAGTCAGCGGAATTGAGGTTCATATCCATTCAGAGGATGTCGAGGGTCTTTCTCTTGCTTAGCTCTCTTGGTGTCTGCTACTACTTCTCTCTTTAAGTGGAGCGATACCAGCAAGAGAGTGTATTTTCTCAATTACAATCAAACCTCGCTTAGCAAGTGTTTCGCTTTACGAAAAACTCACATAACGAGCGGATTTTACAAAAAGTGATCCAACTCGCATAGTGAATATTTTTTGCTATGCGAGTCAGACTTCCCTTAAGGAAACACTTGCATAGCGAGCATTTCTATGGGGGGGAAACTCGCATAATGAATTTTTTTTGGCCATGCGAGAACAACTCGCGTAGCGAAAATATTCACTATGCGAGTCAGACTTTCCCTATAGAAAACTCACATAGCGAGCGTTTCTATGGGGAAAACTTGCATAACGAAAAAAATTGCTATGTGAGTTTTTCCCCTTAAAAGGCTTGTTATGCGAATTTTTCCGTAGGGATTTTCGCGGAAAACTCGCATAGCGAGCAGCCTTGCAGAATGAATTAAATTCGTTATGCAAGGTATTACGGTAGTGTAGGTTTGAGGTATCCTGTCACTACAAGCATTGCTTCGTTAACAGTGATGTCAAATTGTTTTGTATGTCTGGATGCGCTCCATACTGAAGCAGGGTACTCTGCCATGGAGATGCTCAGGGCCAAAGCTGATGTCCTTGCAAGCTGCAAGCACAGAAAAGAAGATTTTGATTGAAAGTGTAGAGGAAACCACCCGTTGTTCCAAATTGGCTTAGTTTCTCCCCACTGGGTATTAGTGTGTTTTAAATGAAACCCATCCCAGCAGTTCTCTTGTTCTGACTGGCTTGGCTTCAGAGCAGTTGTGAACAGCAGCTGTTTTCCCCCCTTGGCACTGCATAAGCTTGCATGCAGTAGTATTAGCAAGCTGAGAGTGTAGTCTAGGAAGATTTTGTCCAAGAAAAGTTTCCACATAATATAGCCATTCCTGCTACAAGCATACGGCGTGTGTGCATGGACACTCACTTAAATCCTAATCCTTCTATTTCTAACATTTCTTAGGCAGCAGATTCAAGAGTGGCTACATCAAAAGGGGGAGAGGACACCTGTACTTTTAGTATTTACATATAATCTCAGGTGTAGTTTGCTTCAAAAGCTGCCCTGCTAAATGTTCTCTTCTGTCTAAGCATCAAAGGGTGCAGGAATCTCATCCTTTTTTAAAATGTCCCACCCTTTTCTAGACCTTCACATCATTCTGACAATCAGCCAGGACTGAGCTCGAGGTGGAATTGCTTGTGTTCCCAGTGTATTGTCTGTTTAAAAACACTTTATGCAGCAGTTTTTATTGCAAAGATCCTGTCATCTGTAGCCTCTTACAAGCTGAGCATTCCCATCGTTCCCATAGGCCATCTTCCTTGAATTCCCAAGCATGAAATGCCTGTATCACTGCATGGAGAAACCCACAAGACCTAAGTTTCCATGTGCCTACAGGGCACTTTAAAAAGTTATTGTTCTTATGTGCCATTAAGTCACCTCAAATTTATGATGACTTGATGAATGAGTGACCTCCAGTTTGTCTGAATCATATAAGAATTGTGTGCTGTCAAGTCAATTCTGGTGACCTTTTCCAGAGTTTTTTAGTTAGAGGGTGCTCAGAAATGGTTTGTCATTCCCTTCTTCTAGGGGCACCCTGGGACTGTGCAGCTTGCCCAGGGTCACATGGACTGGATCTTTTAGGAAATGAACTCTCAACCTCTAGCATCACAGCCAGACAGCTAACTCATTGAGCTACACATAAAAAGGGGGGTGTCATTATATGACAAGGAGCAATTTACAAACCAACTAATGCAGTTTATTTTCCTGCAAATCCCAGGCTTAAGCTACTTGAAGGAACACTTGCGGTATTCTTTCAGTACTTGTGGCATTTGGCTCTTGCTGACTCAAATGAAATGTGTCTTGCTCTGCACATTGTGCGCTCCTAAGACTATGCTGAAAAGGTAAAAAAAAGTGACTTTAGCTTCATAAGGTTCTTTGTTGATGGAAGCTTAGACCACACTCTGCAGGAAAACTGAGGCAGTGGCTCTTTAAACACATGGCTTGGTATCGTCAGTCCTTACAGCATGTGTCAAGGCATCTAGGTAAAGGTTGCCTTTGCTCAAAAGCCAGTCGTATCTGACTCTAGGGTTCAGTGCTCATTTATGTTTCATAGCCAAAGAGCCAACGCTGTCTTCGTTTTGCAGACGTTTCTGTGGTCATGTGGCAGGCATGACTAGACACCGGAGCACATGGAATGCTGTTTACCTTCCCACCGAAGTGGTCTATTTATCTACAGTACTTGCAATTTCTTGCTTTCAAACTGCTAGGTTGGCAGGCATCTAAACAACAGGTTAAAGCAGGGGTGCCCAAACTTTTTGGGCCGTGGGCAAATCATGTGGTTCAGGAAGCCGGTCACTAAGGCCCGGGGACTGCACACGGCCCCCGGGCCTTAGTTTGGGCACCACTGGGTTAAAGCAAGTGCTGGAGAAGAAGGGCATCTAGTGGAAGCATGTGGTAATGTTACTCTTTAGCAAAACCACCCCCTCCTTTGAGGACCAAATATAGCACCCAGAAATACAGTATAGAGATCCACCCCACATGGAGCCATTTCCTTGATTTTGCTCTGTACTTCAGAGGTTAAATTCCTTCTTGCATATAATTCATAGAAGTGGAATTTCCACAATTTCAATTTAAAAAATTTATAGCCTTTATTCTTCTTCTTGTGTCATATCTGATTCCAAATACTGGCTATCATCATGGCGGTCTGCGATGAAGATTGTCCTTAGACTATAATGCAGTGGCATTTCATTTGCTTTCTGAATCACAGCATGACACCCATGAGTTCTGTGAGTCACTTTCAGGTCCTGTGCCCTTTTGTCACCCAAAGTCTTCACTGGCCCCAGGACAATATTGATGAAGATGCTGCCCTTCATCAAGATGGATTCAAGTGGAACTTAATCCACTTGGGGGCCATCACCCTCCCCTGTGATGGAAGCTGAAATATAAGGGGAAACATGTGGTGATGGCATTTTGAGGGTGGTGGAGGATGAAACGGTTACCACATTTGGTCAACCCCGACCCAAAGCTTGGGTAAATGTTGCAACTCCGAAAAAGCCTCGTTTGTCCACTGAAAGCTGAGACCTGCTTCACAGGGCTTCCTGACAGACAGTGCACAGGAAAGCAAAGCTGGATTATTATTGTGAATCTTTGGGTGTGACTGCACAGGAAACTCTCCTAATGTTTGGTCCTCTGGGAGCCAGGCTGGTTTATCTCATCCCCAGAGGAGTTCTGCTTGCAACCTTTTGGCTTGGCTCCCTGTCAGGAGCTGCTCTATTTCAGATGCTGGTAGTATCACTCCAGGGACTGCGGTAGCTTTGGGGACATTTTAGATAGTTTTTGCACAGAGGTAGCTGCCTGTCGCACTATTCCAGGGCTTCTCAAAATTTTAAAGCCAGGGGCTGTATCATGCCCCCTCAGACTGTTGGCGGGCCAGACTGGTGTGTGTCCCCCGTCACCACTGCCACTGCCACCGCCACTTCCCTGCTTGCCAGCCTGCCATGGGTGAAGGAGGAGTACTGGCTGTCCTTGCCCGCACTCAGCCAGAGCGGCCCCCAGGAAAGATGTGGGAAGCTGCGTGTGTCTGCCGCTTCCACCACCATCACCCCCGTTCTTGTCCCCTCTGTCTGGCTTGGCATGTCCCTAACACCACTTCGTAACAGGCTGGATGTTGAATGTAAGCCTTCTTACAACATCTGTCCTGCTATGGAACGGCATTAGGGATACACCAAGCCAGGTGGAGGGGACAAGGACAGTGACGGCAGGAGCACGGGCCGGTGGAATGGTGCTGTGGGCCAGATCTGGCTTGCGGGCCATAGATTGAGAGCGCCTATGCTAGTCTGTTGCAGCAAAAGAGAGCCAGAATTGCAGCACCTTGAAAATGAACAAGCGATATTTGTTATTAGTTTTTGAGAACTCTAGTCTCAAAGCGGTGTATTGAATTTTATAGAAAGAGCTTCTGAGCTTGAGATTACAATCTTATATGGATCTCCCTGAAAGTAAGTCCTGCTAAACCTGATAAAATATACTTCTCTCAGTAGACATGCATAGAATTTCACCTAGCATCATGTTTTCAAAGCAGTGATACATTTGGCTTAATTTATTAATGAAACCCCAACATCTATCTGCATTCACCATTTGAATATTGAAAGGTGAAACCTCGCTATATAAATCAATAGGATGATTTGGGAGGGAAGTCGAGTGGCTTGGTTTTTCTTTATTTTTAAAAATAAAGAAAGGACAACAGCACAAACGCTACCCTCTTTAAAACAACAATTCAAATAACAGCAACAAATATTGTCCTTCCTTTCCAGTATGTTTGTTCAATTCTAGTGGTTTCTAACTTTTTAAGTAGGTACAATGTGGTTCACAGTGTTCCAAGTGAGGTAGGTAGCAGTTCGCAGGGTATCCACCGGCTGGAAGGATAAAGGAGGACGACATTGAGCCATGGGCTCCATTGAAGATGTTGAGCCCAGGCTCTGTCATGGACGTTAAACCCCGGGCTCTGTCGGAGACATGGTGGGTTTGTCTGTTTTTGCTGCTGAATTTTTTGTATTGTACTTCCCTGTATTATTTATACTAAGTTGTATTTATAAGTGAAATTGTAGCATTGTTGTAATATTGTTTGCCACTCTGAGTTGCCTTGGCAAGGAGAGCGGCATACAAATCTAATAAGTACTGGTAAGTAAGTAAGTAAGTAAGTAAGTAAGTAAGTAAGTAAGTAAGTAAGTAAGTAAGTAAGTAAGTAAGTAAGTAAGTAAGTAAGTAAGTAAGTAAGTAAGTAAGTAAGTAAGGGAAGAGAAGCACTTTGCATTTCCAGTAAGTGTTTTCAAAGCCACACTGTCAACCTTCTTGACTATATTCTAATGTTGCTGAAATGCATTCCATACAAATCTGCATGACCTTTATCTGTGAAATATTAGGTGACAAAGTATTATAATGGAACGGGCTCATTGAGTCAAAGTACCTCTCCTGGTGTTCCAGAGTCACCCATTATTAGAAGAGATTTCCATCTCTTAGTTAAATCTACCAAAAACAACAACTAAGCAAGCTCATCAGTCTACTGCATTTTAACTTATTTGCTCCATCTTTAAATGAGAATTTGGCACTGGAAGGATGAATTGTGTCAAGCATACAATATATCACCCAAGAACAGAGCTCTCCTCACAGCCAACTTTTTAGAAAGGTGAACATAAATTAGAGAGCGCAAAGACCCAGAATAACCACACGAGGGCACCAAAAACTAAGAAAAGGACACCCCAAACTACTGGAAAACACCTGAAACTTTTGAGAAGACCAGAAAGGAATGCCAGTTCCACTAGTAAATACAGTGAGACACCCACCATAGGCAGCTGGTGTTTGGAGGCTGTAGAGCAGTGGTGGGCACAGACCGGTTCTCCCCGGTTCTGTAGAACCGGTGGTAAAAATCCCGGGTGGTTTCCCGGGGGGGAGGTACTAACCTTCCTGGGAGACCACCCAGGGTTGTTACCTTTTTTTTTTTTTTGAGGTGACCAATTCGATCGCCTCACTGGCTGCCCCACTCTGCAGCCCAAAATGGCTGCTGGTGAGTGCGCATGCATGAAAAGACCAATTGATGCATGCACGCCTCCAGTACTCAGCATGCATGCGTCAATTGGTATTTTCATGCATGCGCACTCACCAGCAGCCATTTTGTGCTGTAGAGTGGGGCAGCCAGGGAGGCCCTCAGCTGCCTCCTCAGAGGTGTGGTGGAGGCAGCGGCAGCCCTCACTTGAGTTGCCCTGTGCTGCACTGCTGCCACTTACCACCATACGCCACCGCTCACAGCCGCTGCCGCCGACCGACACTGATGCCCACCACTGAACCAGGCCAGATCATGGCGCACCGCCGGGCTGGGCCAGGCCACGCCGCTGCCACCCCAGGCCATGATGCTGGGCCGTGCCCGGCCAGGCCGGGCTAGGCCATACCGCCGCTCCAAGCTCCACCGCACCAACGCTGCTGCCACCTGCTCTGCTCCCCAGGATAAGTGACTTGTGTTTGGGTTTGGGATGGGTGGGTGTCTGGCTGGATTATGTATTTAGTGTGTGCTTTTGTGTTTTTTTATGTCTATTTAATTTGTATTTAATGTGTATTTATGTCTATTT
The DNA here is from genome assembly GCA_030440675.1 of Furcifer pardalis. Lineage (NCBI taxonomy): Eukaryota > Metazoa > Chordata > Lepidosauria > Squamata > Chamaeleonidae > Furcifer > Furcifer pardalis. Next base: position 242,132,503 of record CP126890.1, read on the forward strand.
AATGTGTATTTTAATATGTATTTTTATGTTTTTATGTGTATTTTATGTGTATTTAATTTCTATTTTTATGTGTATTTTTTGTATTTTATGTGTATTTTATGCGTTTTCATGTGCATTTAATTTTTATTTTATGTGTATTTAATTTGTATTTAATTTGCAATTTTATGTGTAATGTATTTTTATGTATTTTTTAACTTTGGCTCCACCCACATCATTGGCCCATGATGTCATGACATTGGCTCTGCCCATGACATCATGACATTGGCTCCACCCACGACATCATGATGTTGGCTCTGCCCATGACGTCGGCTCTGCCCACAGTGTGGTAGTAAAAAATTTGGCTGCCCATCACTGCTGTAGAGGCTATTTTCAAGCCTTTCCTCCTGACCAAGAAAACAGAGCAATGCCACATTGCCTCTCCTGCACACTTTTAGCCTCTCAGTTCTCAGGGATTGTGAAGACACTATCCCACTATAATAATTTTGTGTCAGAAATTATCCTGGGTTGAAAGGATTTTTGCTGGAAAAACTCTGCTCAGGGGACTCCCGAATGAGGCTCCTTTCATGTCCCCAAGATCTTTTCCCACCAAAGTGATCCCTACTTGAAATTTCTTGCTTTCGATCTGCTAGGTTGGCAGGAGCTGGGACAGAGATGGGCGCTCAATCCGTCATGCAGTACCCGAGTCTTGAACTGCTAACTTGCTGGCCTTCCAGCTAACAAGGTGAGCTTCCTAAACATTATCCAGTAACAGCACTGAAACAAAATTTGATTACCAACCTAATTCAATATTACCTATAGAATAATGGAGGTCAGAAGAGAACCATCTTGTCCTCTGCCTCAGTCGGTATAATGGCTTAGGTAAAGATAAAGGTCTCCTTTGTTCGAAAGCTAGTTGTGTCCAACTCTAGGAGGTGGTGCTCATCTCCATTTACAGTTAGCAAGATTAAGTTGTGTGACCCATCCATACACTCAAACAATTGCAGAACAGAAACAATACCGTTTTTATAGGGTCACTTAAAAAATAAAACATTGCAAACTTTCGTAACTCGCAGGTCACTTCTTCAGGCAAATACACATGGCTTGGTGTTAAAGCCAGGCTGGTTAGCTTAGATGGTAAACGATTAGCTGGTAAATGGTTAGCTTAGATGGTAAACGGAAGAAAGACAGTAGCCTGTATCTTTCTAAATTCAAAGTTAGGAAGCCACTGCTAAAATAGCTTAGAATGGCTGTAATAGTCATAATAACAGCAGGAAGCATATCTACAGTGTCTTTATGTTTTCAAGGCACTTAATATCCATTACTTTGTTGTAGGTCATACAGCAGCTTTGTAAACTAGGCTACTGTTATTATGACAGGTGGGGGAAATGAAGACTTACAGCACACAGACTCACAGAAGGACACTCATCTGTTAGCCACAAATTAGCCAAATTGTTCCCTACACCACCCTGGACTTGATGTCTTTCTGGCACAGAAAGTCACCCCATCAGGGGCAGAGAACCCTTATTGCAGAGCCAATGGGAGAAGAAAAGTGTGCAGCAAAGTGTGCAGCTCCTTAAGACTCCCTGTGGTGTCCAGTGGAGGAAGTGCTGGAATTTAGAACAAGGAAATCTGATGTTGTGGTCTCAGCTTGGACATTCTTCTTCTTCTTTCATGTCCTGATCAAACCCTGGATTGCCAAAATGAACCACTTTCTTGGTTTTGTCGTTGGCAAAACTTAAGTTTTCATTGGTGCATGTTTTTGGTAGTAATTGGCAGACCAATAAATGATATGCATTCTGCATCTCTCCTAAAGTACTTTGGACATCAAATGAGAAGAGAGGATTCACTTGAGAAAGCCTTGATGCTGGGAATGGTCGAGGGCAAAAGAAGAAGGGGGCGGCCAAAATGAGATGGCTAGATGGTATTGTAGATGCAAAGGGCACAGAGCTGGTCGGGTTGAGGAGGATGGTGGAGGACAGAGGTGCCTGGTGGGCAATGGTCCATAGGGTCACAAAGGGTCGGAATCGACTGTGTGACTGAACAACAACAACCACATTCACAGCACTTGTTGTTGACTGCCAGTTGGTCTTGCATTAGGCCCAACAAGCCTCAGCCTATTCAGGGTCCTCCATGTGAGGTTGGGGAGGTTGAGTTACTCAGCTGTGTACTCCTTTAATGTTGTTCCTTGCCCTGTGAGCTTCTTCCTCCATCTTCTAACTTGGTTTTGCTCTTGCATACCTTAAAAAATGTTTGTACTGTACTTGACATAAAGCTCTTCCTGGATCTGAGCTGGCAGACTTGAGGCTCATAGCAGTTCAGAGTGTGTCGAGGGCTCTTTCTTGGTTAGTTCTCTCAGCACCCACTCCTTCTTCTCTCCTTATCTTACCAACAAAAGGGTATATTTTCTCAACTGGTGTAGGTTTGAAGCATCCTGTCACTATACACATGGCTTCATTAACAGTGATGTCAACTTGTTTTGCATGTGTGGATGCACTCCATGCTGGAGAAGCATACTCTGTCACAGAGACGCAAGGGGCCAAAGCTGATGTACACAGTATGGATGAAAGAATTCCCAATTTATAGTTTTGAATTTCCTTCTGATATTGTTCCTTGTACTAACTTTGGATTTGGTATTCAGGCAGTGCTGCTTAAAAGAGAGTGTCATGCCGCATTATTTTGATGCTGAACAATGCTGTAATTGGTTCCCTTGCCACATAACATCCAACTCAACCCATGCTTCTCAGTTTCAAAGGTAGAAATCACACACTTGAGTCTTGCTTGGATTAGGCTTCAAATAGTTGATGTTGTAATACTGTCCTAATTCTTCAAGTGTTCCAATAAGTTTTCCAGCTACCTTATCAAACCTGGGCAGCAACCTTGTTGGCTAATCTTTCTAACATCAGATCAGATCAAGCTTAGGCATGAATTTCATTGGGTGATTTGAGGTGTAACCTTGGCTGCTGTCATTGAGATGAAATACAAGCCCACACCATTCATAGAATGGCAACACCAAAAAGGATAGCAAATGTAACCCAAAGAAGTGGGAAAACAGTAGTGATATGCATTAAAATTGTCTATGTGGTTTATATATGTAAAATTAGAGATGCTTTTTTAAAAAAAAATACACAATAGCAATGTTGCTGATCCCAGTTGTTGACCAGATGGCATGTGTACTTGTTACTGACTCTAATCCTTCCTGTGGATGGCCAACCCTGAAATCCTCTAATCTCTCTCATCCTAGTTCTTCCCTTTTAAATCTAATTTGGACTGGACAATCCTCCCAGTCGAACGTCTTCCATAAAAGAGGCTACTCAAAAAGCACTATACTTTATGTTCCAGGAAGAAAGGATGAAAAGGTGAATGATTATAACATGGCTTTTAGAAAGAAAACCAGATGCTGGGTTCCTATTCAGCTGAAAGAGTATTTGATAGTCTCTTCAACTGTATCTGTGTAAACCAGGTGGTGGGTAACTATTTCCCTCCAGATGTTTTTTGCTTGAAACCCCATCAGTCCTCAGCTAAGCTATGAAAGAGGAAAGAGATTCTGGGAGTTACAGTCTAAAACATCTGGACAGACACAACTGCCCACCAAGGCATGTGCAGACCAATGCCATCCCACCCTGACTGGTAACTCATTATGCTGGAAGGGTTTCAGGAATGGTAAAGAGCCATCACTTCCTGCTCCAGACTGATGCTCCCAAACAATGCCAGGTTCCTAAATAGTAGCCTCAAGATGACAATTCCTGGTGCTTTAGTCAATGTCTTGCCCTTTCAGATGAAGGGCCCAACTTCCCTTCAGAATCTCTCTCCAGGGATCAGGTTTGCCCTTCTCTATACCCTCCCCCCAAATCTGGTTTGTACTGTTGCCATGGAGCTACAGAGAGAGATTTCTACTTGGCTTTAATGTGCCATTAAATGATTTCTGTCCCAAAGGCCTACTGGGATAAATGCTTTCCCTCTACCCAAAGCCTAATTACATGTAGCGGAGCCTTCCAAATATTCTGATTATCATGGTCTAAAATCACTCATTTCCTCTAAACTCAGGATGATTTGGGGCATTATTCTTATTTGCATCCCATCACCCATTTTTCCCTGGAAACACACTTATTAGATTTCTGATGCCAGGGCTGTTTTAATTTTAAAGAAACACTGAGGAGAGGCAGGAGTTGTAGTGAAAGAGCAGGCAAGAGATGCTTATCCTGGAGTAGTACTGCTTCTGCATGGTTCAAACCACATTGTTTGCCTATTATTTATTTGCCAGTTTAAGCTTGCCCCTTTCAAAACATCATGATGGTGGTGGTGGTGGTGGTGGTGGAGTGAGCAGTAGTGAGAAGAAGAGTGGGTTCTGAATGCACATGTTTGCAACATATTACAAATGCACAAGAAATAGAAAGTTCAGGCTAGTCCCCAGCATCTCTTTCTTACCAGTAGACCTTTGTAGGAAAAATACCAAAGTACCACTTCCTTTAGGAGAGGAACCACGGCTCAGGCGAAAGGCACATGCTTCGCATTCAGACACCAGGTTCAATTCCTGGCATCTTCAGGTAAAAAAGCAAGCAGCATGATGGAGAGACACCCTAGTCAGAATGGTAGATAAAGGTAAGCTAAATGGTAGGATTGCCAGATCAGCAGAAACCCATTATCTAAGATGGGGTGCCCAAACTATGGCCCATAGGCCGGATCTGGCACCCAACACCAATTCTTCTGGCCTGCAAAGCTCTTGTCACTCCTGGAAGTGGAGGTAAAATGCACCCATACGGGCTTTGCGGGCCCGATGAACTGGTGTCAGGGGCCAGATCCATCCCATGAGCCCTAGTGACTGGCCTCCTGAACCACGTGACCAGCCAAAAGCTGAGACCATAGGTCAAGACGTGATATAGTGGGACATAGTGGTGACGGAGGTGGGGCTGGAAATGCTTCTGGACCAGGTGACTGTAGAAACAGGCATGATGGTGACTAGACAGGCAGCAAAATGCATTTAGCAGCTTTAGCAGTTGCCTCCATTCCTGCTACAGTGTGCATGCCTCCTGTCCTGTGGGGAGGTGTCCTTTCATTGTTGTTGAGCCATTTAGGAGGGCCACTGTCAGTCAGTAGGGACATTTCTTTTCAGTCCCTACACCATTAGTGACCAGGCTCATGAAACAAGAAGGGTCAGGAGTTCTGATGCTACTACTTCACTTGCTGCCTTGCTCTAGGTGCAAGAGTGGACTCACATGAAGGCATGCACTAAGCTACCTTTCCATCCCCTCCCTCTTTACTTTTGTTTTTACAATGTGCTGTTACTGCAGAAGCAGTAACTGCAATGACTTAGTGGTTAAAACACTTAACTTGACAAATGGAAAGTAGGCAGGTCAGCAGTTTGAGACAGCCAGCAGACAGTGGACCTCCTAAATGGCTCAATAACAATGAAAGGAGACCTCCCCACAGGAAGCATGCAGACTGTAGCAGGAATAGAGGCAACTGCTGAAGCTGCTAAATGCATTTTGTTGCATGATGGAGCCCCATCTCTGCCCCAGCTCCTGCCAACCTAGCAGTTTGAAAACAAAAAAGTGCAACTAGCTTAATAGGTACTGCTTCAGTGGGAAGGTAACAGCATTTCCTACACTCCGATGTCTAGTCATGCCTTCCACATGACCACTGATGTCTGCAGACACAGACAGTGCTGGCTCTTTGGCTGTAAATGGAGATGATCACCGACCCAAAAAGTCAAACACAACTGGCTTTCTAGCAAAGGAGACCTTTACCTTACTGCAGAAACAAACCATACATACAAACACCTTTATTCTGTGCCAGTGAGCTCTGATGCCAGTTGAAAGAGAGAGTAGAGCTGGTTGGCCAGAAAATAAACTCAGCTCTTGCAGAAAGATTCAGCTTTCTCGTCTTCCAGGACTGCCTGACCTCCAGGTCTGTATCCCTGCCCAGAGACAGGCATAAGTGCAGCAATTATTTGAGACATCAGCTGGTACTGTGAGCCCTAGCAACCCTACCACGCAGACAAATAAGTCATTCCCTATGTCTCTACAACCTTAGGTGCTGCTATTTAAAAGACAATGCAGACAGCTGTTTGAAAAAGACATCAGGGTATAGTCACAATGTGGCAGTAAACTGTGACTCCTAGTCAAGATTACAAATAAAAGATGAGCATCATGCTACCCCTCCAAGGGAACAGAAGTGGCTGTTAGCACCTCTGGAACCTCCCAGAAGACCTTAAATTATCTCTCTTTTTTTAAAAGGGAGAAATCTGCTCAGGTTTCTTTGTGTTTTCTGGTATATGATGATGATTTTGCCATTTTTAAGGGGCTGACGTAATCAGTCATCACACAGCCTGTTTTTATTAAATGCTGGGAACAAGTCTTGTCTTGAACTATTGTCTTAAAACACAGAGGGAATGTTCCCTTATATATATATGGAGAGAGAGAGAGGCCACTAGAAGTCAAATATGGCATTAGAGGGATTAGCAGCAGAAGCAATTAGTTTTTGTTTGTTTGTTTTCTTTTGGTTTATTTTATGGAACTGATATTGATGTTGAGTTTATTCCCTTCGGTGTTGCATAGTTTGCTTATTTTTATTTATTTATTATTTTACTTATTTCTTCACATTTGTATTGCCGCCCACTCAGCAAGCGACTCTGGGCAGCGTATAACAATTACAGAAAACCAGTTTTTTAAAACCCTAATTAAAAATACATTTAAAAAAACAGCCCGACAACTAAAAAAAAAAGTGAGGGAGTGATATCACTATATCAGCCAGCAGGCGGGGATCACGCCATTCCCAGTGCCCCACACTTGCTTTGCCAGCCAGGTTTTTAGTTCTTTCCTGAAGGGGAACAACTCCGTCTGTCCAACTCAATTGGCAGCACGTCCTCCTTGCTGTCCTTGTGTTGTGTGTGTGTGTGTGCTTATTATTATTATTATTATTATTATTATTATTATTATTATTATTATTATTATTATTATTATTATTATTATTATTATTATTATTATTATTTCTTTGGCTCCGCCCATGATGTCATGATGTCATGACGTTAGCTCCGCCCACACTGTAATGCCATCATGGTGGAGTAGTAAATATTTTGACATCCCACCACTGCCCGGGCAGCCGCATTTTGGACAAGTTGCAGCCTCCAAATGGTCCTCAAGGGCAGCCCCATGTATAGAGCATTACAATAGTCCAGTCTGGAGGTGACCAGAGCATGTGTGACCATGAGCAAGGAATCCCGATCTTTGTGATTCTGGTTGCTTTTTTTGAGTGGGGTTTGCTGTTTTCTACCCATTGGCTTTTTATCCCTGGTGGCTGGCTGAGGATATTGCTTTCCCCCACCTAGCGGCATTATGGAACTCCAAGATATGATTTGAATTTATCTTTGGGCCCTTGTGATGCCTGATGTTTACTGGATTGAATGCTAGATTTGCAGACCCACAGATGAACCAACTGATTGCTGATCGCTGGGGTTTGAACTAGCATTTTGTAATGGCAGCAATTCTGTTGTGCACAATTTGAGGCAGCGTTCCCCCTCACGCACACACCCCTGGCTGCCGCCTGCTTCCCCCTGCAGCCCTTGGGGGAGTGGGGAACTGGTGATGGTTCTCATCTGCCCACCAGTTGCATGATGCCCTGCTTTGATGAAGAGGACATGAAGTGGGATTGACAGAGGATTGATGGCGCTATTGAGATGTGGCTGCAAAAAGGCCAACACTGTTTTAGGCTGTATTAACAGAAGTAGTCTCCAAAACCTGTGAGGCATTAATGCAACAAAAGCTTGAAAAAAATAAGGACCAAACTTCCTTGGGAATGAACTATCACATAGCTAAAGAATATTCCATCGTCATTATCATTGCTTAGTGATGCTTCCTTGTTTACATTTATACACACCTTTGTAACCTTTCGATTAACCCTAATTAAGAAATTGGCTAGTTTGAAAAAGGAAAGAAATAATCTCCAGGGCTACATCGCTGTGGAGCAGAAAAATGCCAGTAGATGGCAATGCAGTTTCAACAATAACGCAGAGGTTCATGAAATGGATAGTTAAATGCTTGGCACATGAAATCATTTGTCTAACATTCTTCTGCAAGCTTTGTTCTTGCTGTCAGACCTCAAACCCTAGTCCTCCAATGCCCGGATCAAGTCTTGTCTTGAACTCTTGCCCTAAAAGGGTGGTGATGGAGGACTGTTCCCTTAGCTTAAACTTTGGGCTGAGATCCAGCCACATGAGAGTTACAGAGTGAATAATATCTCAGGGTATCACCACTAGGTGAGAGTCTTGTTGAGGCTCAGGGGCTTGAGCAGTGTTGCCCATCACTTGTCAATGATGTTAGGCTAGGACTAAGACTCTCCAAAGTATCCTCTTTTGGATCCCTTGGTCAAGGTAATAGCAGAGGGCACACATCATGGCCTGCCTAGCCAGCGGACAATGTGATATCCAAATGGCTAAAAAACCACATGCAAATAGACTTGATTTCCCAAGTCCATTTGTATGTGCGGAATTTCGTCACAGAGATGTCTAGCATTGTGCAGACTCCTCGCTGAATAACGACTCCAAGATATCCAAGGTATCAATTTCAGATCAAGAAGAAAATCAAGCACATTGAAAGAGCTGTAATTTGACATAGTTGTTGGAACAGGAATGTGGATATTTTACTATGGTTGAGCAGCTTATCTCTACACTGCATAAAGACATCTATTATCACACTATCATTTTTCTTTTTTATCTGAGTTATACTGTAGTGTAGAGTTCTTTGTGTATGGATGGTATTGTTATATGGCTAAAAGTAAAGGCAAAGGTTGCCTTTGCTCAAAAGTCAGTCATATCCAACTCTACGATGTGGTGTTAATCTCCATTTACAGCCAAAGAGTCAGTTCTGTCTGCATCGGCAAACATTTCCATGGACATGTGGCAGGCATGACTAGATGCTGGAGTGGAACATTGTTACCTTTACCGATGAAGCAGTACATATTTATTTACTTGCAATTTCTTATTTTCGAACTGCTAGGTTGGCAGGTGCTGGGACAGAGACAAGAGCTCATTCTGCTATGCAGCACTCAGTTCTCAAACTGCCGACCTGCTGATCTTCCAGTTGTCATGTTCAGCATCTTAACCACTAAAACCCCACACCCTTCTTTAAAGTCCCCTTCCATGTTCACCCTACCCTGTGCCTAAATAAAACTCCTTTTCTCTCCCCCACCCCACACCCCCAGACAAAGTAAGTATTGGGAAGTCAATAACCATGCAGCTCTGTCTCTCCCTTTTCCAATCCAAAATAAACTGATTCACCATCCTGAATAGATACTTGTTTTTCCACCATGCTGAGACCTCACAAGTTCAATGCTAACACTGGAATTTTTTTAAGGAAGTAATTTAAGTTGTAAGTGTATGTGTTGCATGCCATTAAGTTGCATCTGATTTATGGTGGCCCCAATAAGGTCTCCATGTATGTCAGCTATTTAAGGAGTAGTTATACCAATTCCACCCCTACCTACATGAGTTTCCATGACTGGGCAGTATCTGAACCTAGGTCTCCTGAGTCCTAGTGCATCATTCTATCCATTACACCAGGCTGACTCTGAGGCACTGTATTATTTTTCAAAAATTGAAGATTAAAATGTTTTTTTTCCTAAATGTATCTCTTATTTGTTTTTAGCAAGAGTACTTCAATGTTCAAATAAAATTGTCAAAAGGAGGCAAGATGGAGGGGAAGGGGTATGCTGAGCAAAATATATTTTTTAAAGGTTAACAAGGGCAGGTTCAGTAGATGGAGAAACCAGATGAGACCAAACAGCAATTTCTTCACTTCTGGAAATTTTACCCTTTTGGGTTGAAACTCCCAGAATTTCCTTGGCCAGCATGCTCCTGGTGAGACTCTGGAAAGTAACACTTCCATACTCTGCTGCTGCTGCTGCTACTACACTTCCGAATGGCAGGGTCACTGAGGCATAGGCCTTGTAGAGGCATCCGAATCTGACTATTGTTGTTCCTGCTCATCAGAACTACAATCCTCATCTGGATACTGAGATTAAAAGCATATTTATTTAGTTATTTAGTTATTGCATTTTTATACAGCCCATCTAGGATAGTTCCCACAAGTAACAAAATAACATAATAAATAAATAAATAAAACAACCAAATAAGTACATCAGAAAATAAAAATAAAATAGAATACCCACACATGATTCCCACGCATGTTTTCTCAGGAAGACAACTCACTCAGTCCAGTGGGGTTGCCTCCACGAAGTATGTATGCACTGGACTGTAGTGCAAGGGCTTTGAGCAAGATAGGATGGTGCCGCTGGCAGGAGATGACCCTTGACTACAGGGTGACCCTGAAGACTCTTCTCAAAGATGCTGCCAAGCTTGTGCAACCCACAGGGGCTCAGAGACTTGGCAAAGAAACCCTTTTCCTAATATACTGCCATCTGGACTGGTATGCCACAAGAGCATCGTGACAGCAAAACATCAGCCCAGGGAGTATAGATATATATTTCTGTTTGCAATGAAATTTTTATTAAGCCGGCTTATTAAAAGAGAGAGCAAGAGACTAAGGCAGGGAAAAGGTGGTGCTAGTAGGAATTTAATAAGTAGTTAAGCAATAGGTTCAGCACCTGAATTTCTAATCTGTGGGCCAGATGTGTGGGAAGTACTGTAGTTTTCATCTTTGAAAGCAGGAAGGGATATTGAGTCCCAAGACATTATTCAGGCCTCAAATGTCTCAAAATAGCCTGCTAGAAAAGATAACGAACAGTCCTTGATGTTCAAAGAAAGGGATAATAGCTTTATTAACAAGAATCCACCACCAAGAAGAAGGATGGAAGGTAAGGAGAGAAGGAGAAGAAAGAAAGAAAGAAAGAAAGAAAGAAAGAAAGAAAGAAAGAAAGAAAGAAAGAAAGAAAGAAAGAAAGAAAGAAAGAAAGAAAGAAAGAAAGAAAGAAAGAAAGAAAGAAAGAAAGAAAGAAAGAAATGGGAGGTTGGGAATAGAGGTGGGTTCAGGGCCAGATTTTCCTATAGGCTAACTAGGCTTCAGCCTAGGGCCTCAAGATCAAGAGGGGCCTATATATTGATATATATCACACTAATGATGTATTTTATTATCTCTCATGTAATTTACAAATGTAAAAATGGGAGGTGAAAGGGCCACATAAGTGGAATAGCCTAGGGCCTCTTTTCATGTAAATCCGGCCCTAGGTGGGTTTTTTGGAATTAGAGAACTCCTAGATCCATAATAAGGGGGCTGCAGTGGTTTAGTGGTTAATATGCTGAACTTGATGACTGGCAGGTCGGCAGGTCGAGACTTGAGTGCTACACGATGGAGTGAGCTCCCAGCTCTGTCGCAGCTCCTGCCAACCTAGCAGTTCGAAAGCAAATATTGCAAGTAGATAAATAAGTACCACTTCGGTGGAAAGGTAAACAGCGTTCCATGCACTCTGGTGTTTAGTCATGCCTGCCACATGTCCATGGAAACATCTGCAGACACAGACAGCACTGGCTCTTTGGCTATAAACAGAGATGAGCACTGAACCCTAGAGCTGGATACGGCTGGCTTTCGAGCAAGGGTGACTTTTTTTTACTTTTACCGGATCCATAATTTGACAGGAACCCCTCAGGCAGAATTATGGAACTGGGAGCTGTCAAACCAGCTGGAAGCAAAGCAGCTTTCTGCCACATGACCACGGAAATGTCTCCAGAAGTAGACAGCACTGGCTCTTCAGCTTTGAAACAGATGAGCACTGAACCCTAGAGTCAGATATGACTAGCTTTCGAGCAAGGGAAACATCTGCTGCATGGTGGGAGTTGATCTGCTGCATGGTGGGAGTTGGGAGGATTCCCTGCAGCTTTCAAAGGTGCATAGGGTAACGAGGTTAAAACAAGCCCCATCTGAAAAGTGGGGCACTTTTCTAATAGCCAAAGTGGCATGGGGACAGTATGGGAGTGAGAGGGTGTCCTGCCAAATTATGGATCTTGGGGTACTTTATTTATTTATTTAAAAAAACTTATCCTGGTTTGGAATCGAATGCATCCAGGAATGGCAAAAGATACCTGGATAACTCTGTGACTTGGAGTTCTTGGGATTGGGAGTTATATTTCCCAAAGAGAAAAGTCAATCTGTGTGGCCTTGGGCAAGTTGCACAGTGTCACAATGCCCCTAGGAAAAAGGGAATGGTGAACCACCTCTGTGCATTTTTTAACCAGAAAATTCTGGCAAGGGTCACTCTAAGTCAGAATCGCCTTGACAGCACATCATTTAATTTAGGTGGCAGGAAAGTGCCTGGAAAACAGATGCCTCTCTGAACAGATTAGAATGTTAATCACATATATTGTTAGTGTTTTTTTCTGTTCTATGTGAACCTTACACCTAAAACACACAAGCTACTCTCCCGAGTAGCAGAAATTAGCAGCTTGCTGTTGACTTATGTGTTCTGAAGAAAGGAAAGTAGAAGGAATGGGCAAATAAATGCTTAATGGATCATGATCTCGGTAGGGGAGCACCTACTCAGAGGATGATCAGATGGCTATAAAGTCCGCTGCCTGGTCCACTGTGATGAGGGGATGGGTTCACTCCTTTTTCCTGCAATCACACAACATAATATCTGGAGTGAACCAAATCATTCCCAAAGCATCCCTCCTTGCACCATTCTGAGCCTCTGTCAGGGGCTTATACTTCTTGGTGCAGTTAAGGTAAAGGTAAATGTTTCCCTTGCTCGAAAGCTAGTCATATCTGACTCTAGGGTTCAGTGCTCATCTGTTTCAAAGCTGAAGAGCCAGTGCTGTCTACTTCTGGAGACATTTCCGTGGTCATGTGGCAGGCATGACTAGACTCCAGAGTGCACAGAACATTGTTTACCTTCCCACCGAAGTGGTCCCTATTTATCTACTTGCAATGTCTTGCTTTCGAACTGCTAGAATGGCAGGGGCTGGCACAAAGATGGGAGCTCATTCCATTTTGCAGTACTCGGGAATTGAACTGCTGACGGTTGACCTCCTCCCTTCCAGTCAGCATCTTAGCAGCGTCTGGAGCAGGTAGGTTTGCTCTAGTTCAGTCCATTTCCAGCACATGTGATTTTTGGGAACATACAAAAAATAAGCCTTCTGGTTGTCTAGGCTTGTCCAGTTTGAATTTTCAATACTATCAAATGGCTTAGTTAGCAATTCAGTTCAGTATACAGGCAACTTGAATCCTTTCTCTGCCTCTCAGAAGAGTGCAGTGGAAATGAATTTTTCAAATCCTAGTAGACCATTGCTGATGCACTGCACTTATATAAATTTATTTATTAGAATTATGTCATAAAGAACTGGTTGAGAAATGGCACAGGCAGCTTTTTGACCAGACCTTGAGACAAGACAAAAAATAGTTGTTGTTTTTTTTTTCGGGGGGGGGGGGATTTTAGATAAGCAATGCAGCACATCAACAATAGAGTTCTCACCTTTTAAAGCTGGTGACCAGGTCACACTCCCTCAGACAACTTTGGGGACCGGAAAGCCATTTTGCCCTTCCTCCACCACATGGCACTTCCTGGTGTGGCGGAGGTGGGGGAGGGCACATGAAACAGTGCCATGAGTCGTATCTGGCACATGGGCTGCAAATTGAGAATCCCTGTATTAAAGGGTTTTTTTTAATCACTTCCTCTCTCCCTCTGCCTTGGAGCAAAGGAAGTGTTCAATTTGCCAATATCCGGAGGTTTCCTTATTAAGCCACTTTATGATATCGGAAGTTCAAAATGAGAGAAGCCAAACCAAATAGCTGCAACTTGCCATTTGTACGCAAAGACTGCATCCAAAGGCATGCCACACCTCCACCTGGCCTCAAGCATCCCTATTTAGCCCACAGCAGCCCAGTCCAAAATGGCCAATGCAGACGAGCACTTAGTCTGCAAGCCATCTCTTCTACATCCCAACATTGTCATCATCAAAGAACTGCTAGAATATAATTCAGTGAGATGGATGGAGTATTTGGATTGGAGCCAAAGGTTGGACGTTCAATTCCTTACTTTGCCTTGTAGGAATAATGGTCTGTGTGGTCTTGAACAAGCTGCACAGTCTCACAATGCACCAAGAAGAAGGGAATGGTAAACCAGTTTTGAGCACTCTCTACTTAGATACCCAGTGTGATGTATGAGACAGAATGATGGATTAGGACTAAAATCTCTCCTCAGCCATGGAAGCTCACTAGGGATGTAGAACTGGTAAAAGTCACTCTTTAAATAACTCACTTTCCTTGAAAGCCCTATTACGAGTGCTATAAATTGGTTCTGACTTGATGACACGTAACAACAACAGCAACAACAATACCTAGAAAGCCCTAAGAATGGTTAACATAAATCAGAATTGACTTGCCAATATAGTTACACCTTGCTTAAAGAGCACAATTCATTCCTCAGGAGTGCTCTTTAAACGAGTTTGCTCTTTAAGCGAAACACCATTGTGAGTGACCAATTGTGACGTCTCTTGGGGGAGTTTGAGAACCCCAATTTATTTGTTAAGCAAGTTTTTGGTTGGTTTTATTTGTTAAGCAAAGTGAACATTCAGAGAAAATTCTGCTCTTTAAGCGAGTTACTCTTTAAGCGAGTCGCTCCTTATGTGAGGCTTGACTATATGTTATGTGAAAGATTTATGCGATCTGAAGAGAAACCAGAGTATATATGTTATTATTGTTAGTGGTTATGGGGCTCTTTTTGTTAGCCATCATTCATGGCTATGAGGATTTACGGGCATGATAGCTAGCAGGGCTTGAGCACTGAGGCAGCCCATGGATTCAGGGCACCATGGGAGTGGAGTCCCAGCAGGACTAAAGGACTTCCATCCTAGCCATTCCAAGGAATCAGTCATAACAGTGCCTCTGACCCTCCCTGGGAAAAGCAGTCTGAAAGCATCACTTAAATAAAGACAGTGTGAAGCTGATGAAGTAAATAGGGCAGATAATGAGATTATTTGCATAGCTATTAGCCTCCGGGATTTGCAATCTTTTTGACGTGGGACATGCTGTCATTACATGTTGTGTAACCACTATGCCTTAACTCATCATAACTCCCTTCCTTGCTCTTATACAGAAACATCAAATATTTCCTCCCAAATGATGGTCTTTTTCACCTAAGAGATTGTTCAGTCTGTCACCACCTTGCTATGCAGATTCTCCCGCACTCATGCCAACAAGACCATCTCATTGCTACTCATTAGTACCTCCCCTGATCCTTATTTGATCTTATGACCATGTAGCAAAGCCAAGAAATACTCCAGACTGACTTCTTCCCTATTGATCTAATTGAATAGATGCAGAGCAAAGTGGTCTTATTCAGGATTGTACACACTCATAAGGCATCATCTGCCATCCACATAGACTTCCTCCCTCCCACTGAGCTTAGCTTGCAATCCTCACAACTGTTGAAGATTGGAATGGACTTTCCACAGCAATAATATATATTTGCTGTGAGATATCCCTGTTGTCTTGAAAAGTGTTTTGGAATGTGTTGACCATTCAGATTCATTAGCTTTATCAAAGACCTGCTCTTGTTCAAGATGAATTTTGTTTTGAATTCAGATCTTGGTTTGAATTCAGAATGGAGCTGTTTGTACCATTGGATATTTGTTTGGGGTGTGGCCATGGGAACTCCCTTGACAAGTATCTGCACTTCAGTATTTATCAGAGGCATAACATAGCAGGGGCGGCATGGCCCAGATTGCACTTTTGGGGAGTGGCAAATTTTCACAATAAATAATAATAATATCTTGTAATCTGAACTAAAAATCTGAACCATTTCATTTCAATTCAGACCAATTAAAATGAGCATGGATCTTTTTATTATTTAATCTGTGATGGAACTGGGGAATCCCCTTTCTTTAAATGAGTGCTGTCATCTCCCTCGCTCTAGTGACTGGCAACACCGTCTGTACTAACCAGTTGCCTGCGGTAATTACCCATGTTTTATTTTGTGCTCGGATTGTTCATTATGAATATTCAACGAGAATTAGTACATTTTGGAGCCTTTTGAAATTAATTACCTAAATAAGGGGGGCGGTGAATTTGGCCTATGCCTTGGGCAGCTAAAACCCATGCTACACCATTGGTATTTATAATTATACCACTTTACCTTATTGCTGCATATATGGCCATAGCCGGTTTAACAGGGACTGCATTTTGAAGACAATAGTCCTAGGAAATTAACCTGAGGCTTCATTTAGGCCAGGGGTGCCCAAACTTTTTGAGCCGTGGACCTGTCACGTGGTTCAGTGGGGCTGGTCACGTGGTTCAGTGGGCTAGTCACATGGTTCAGCAGGCCGGTCACGTGATTCCTCCCACTGGAAGTGGAAGTAAAATGTGCCTTGCAATCAGTGATGGGATGACAAAATTTTTACTACCACACCCTGACATGGACATCGTGGGTGTGGCCAACGTCATGACGTCATGACATCATGGGCGGACCCGACATCATGATGTCATGACATCATGGGCGTACCCGACATCATGATGTCATGATGTTGTGGGCGGGGCAAAAATAATAATAAAATTAAAAAATAAAATTAAAATAAACACACACACACACACAACCACAAACAACCACAACACAAACCCGTAAATAAATTAAAGAAATAAAATAAAAATAAAATAAAAATACACCCAAACACCCACCAACCCACCCCAAACACAAATAAACCCACTCACCCACCCCAAACACAAACCCTGGGTCACTTACCCTCGTCCGGGAGCAGAAGAGGCAGCAGAGCAGCGGTGCAGCTGGCACAGTGGCAAACCGTTGCAGTGGCCTGACTCCGCGCCAAGGAAAGGCTGCCACCGCTGCTTTAAAAAAAAAATTTCCGGGCAGCCAAAATGGCTGCCCATAACAGTGCACTGGTGCACTGGTGAACCGGCCTGGTGGTGTGCCACGCCAAGGAAAGGCCACTGCTGCTGCCGCTTTAATTTTTTTTCTATTTCTTACTGTGCATTAGTCAAATAGAGATTTGATGCATGCGCAGTAATGGGCAGCCATTTTGGACTGACCCGGTAACATCCCATCACTGCTTGCAATCTGTTTTGCAACAGGATGAGATAGATTTTGTTGCCATTTTCTCTGCTTAAACCAGGGGTGCCCAAACTATGGCCTATGGGCTGGATCCAACCCCCAATATCAATTCATCTGGCCCACGCCGCCCTTGTCACTTCCAGAAGCGGAAGTAAAACATGTTTTTCTTCTTCTTCTGGGAGTGGTGCGGGTGACATGGGCCGGATGAATTGTTGTTGGGGGCCTGATCCGGCCCATGGGTTGTTGTTTGGGCACCCTTGATTTAGGCTCTATAAAAGAATAGTTTCTTTTTGCACTTCTTCTTACGTGTCTAAACTGCCAAAATGAAGGACCTTTTGGTGATTTCATTCTGCAGTTTGTTTCACCAACCCTAGTGTGAGAAAGATTTGCTGGCAACACAAACTTGCCATTACCTTGGTACACCTGATTGTGGTGCCAAAATACCACAATCTCAGATACAATCATTTAAGAGAGAACAAGCTGATATTTCCTGTTGAAGCTAAATCACAGCTATACCAGGTTTAGAAAATGTTACTTTTTCTTATTGCAGCTCCCAGAATCCTCCTTCCAGCTGAAAAAAGGCAACCTTTTGAAGATCTGCTTATGTACCACCAACACATTTTATATCCAAGTTATGTAGAGATGCTTGGTTAATAGCAAAACAAGAGAGTTCTTGGCACTGGTATATTGTTCTGTGCATGCTATTCATGTAAAAACAGAGGGGGTTTTCTAATCTATTTGAGAATTTCATATCCCAGTAGCACAGTACTCAGCAGATTGGATTCTCTGGCAAGTGGAAGCTTTTTAATAGCCCAAAGCAAAACATCTATTCTCAGCAAAGACCAATCTATTTAATGAAAACAAAGCATGAAATCAAGCATACATGAAAACAAAACCTACAAACAGCCTGTTAATTTAGCTAAAACTCTTAACAGCTGGAGACAAATATATACACTATCTATATCTATCCAGAGTGAAGCTTTTGATATTTGAGAAACAGGAAAATGTGAAGCACATGTGAAATCATAACCATTATTTTTGGGATTCTGTGTAGTATCTCTGAATCAGGGTCTCATAAGGACACTGAAGAAGCTTTGTTGAATCAGATCAAAAGTACATCTAGTCCAGCTTTTTTTCTCCCCATTGCCCGCCAACATGACTTTTTAAGTGCAATAGCAATCTTGTCTTGTTCTCCGGCAACTGAGGTTCGGACTACACAGTTTAGTGGTGGCTTAATTTGCAGCCTATTTTACACTTCTATTCAGATAGGGTGATCACAGAGAGACAATGGATTATTTCAGCTCTCCACTAGCTTTCCAAGCCAATGCGGCACAACCTTTGGTCCTACCCTCTGTTGTTCCTCAAAATTTCCTATTTTTATTTTCCTTTCCGCAGAGGTGATCTAATGCTAAACTAATATATCAATGCAGTAATAAACTTATCTAGCACTAAACTTGGTAGTTTGGCCTTTGCATAATATGATCAGTTTTTTAAAAGTACAGTGGAACCTCATATAATGAAAATAATTTGTTCTATGAAGCATTTCGCTATACGATTTTTTTTGTTATACAATTTTTTCCTATACAGTACTAACGAAAATCCCTATGGGGAAAATCATACAATAAAAATCCCTATGGGAAAAATTGTACAATGAAAAAAATTGTTGTATGATTTCCCCCATAGAGATTTTTGTTGCACGATTTTCCCCATAGGGACAGCAGTGTGTATCGTATAACAAACATTTTCATTATACTGGTGTCATTTTTTTTTCATTGTACGAGTTTTTTTGCTATAGGGGGCATTCGTTATATGGGGTTCCACTGTAAATGTATCTGTTTTACTTCCATGGAAAATCCTGTACTATTTACCTGTGTAGCTACAACCCATATAAAGATGAATGCTTTCCACGGTTCTGGAAAGAATAAATGTTCATTATCATTATTATTTATTTATTGTATTTCTATACAAATGTTCAGTAGCAATTTATGACTTTATTCCACATGAATTTGTCAAATCCCTTTTAAAAACTGTTCATCTCACTCAGGCAGGTATAATCTCACTCCCTTACATATCCTAAAGAGACAACCTGAAGGCAATTTAATAGCCGTGTTCCAGTATATAAAGAGCTATCACTGAAATGATAGAGCAATTTTGAGCTTTTCCATAAGGCTGTCTGCACCTCACAGATTTTATACTGACTAAAAAAGATCACTTCTTCCTCTTGATGACACATGCCGATGGGCTCAAATTACAGGAATGGGGATTTTGATTAGAACACCAGGAAGCTATTTTTCATAGTGTGAGGCGTTTGGCAGCATAAAACATATGGCCTTGGAAGGTCATGAACTAACGTTCGGAAATGTTTTTTATACAAAAGCCACATCATTTGGGAGGTCGTTGCAGCAAATGTAACTGGAAGGAGCTCCACCATATCTAGGGGGTTGGGTTTTCCTTTGAGCATGGCAAAGAACCCATCTTGGTTCTCAGAACACAATGTGTCAAGAACTGAGTGACCTTCTATTTCTCCAAAGAATTTCATCAGCCTCAGTGGGCAGAACATGGCTTGCCCAAACTGGCCAAACCCTCGAATGCCTGGCTTTAAGGAGTTCATGGAACCTGCTGTTGTAGAAAAGATGCTTTGGAAGATTGCCTGTTCTGCTGCAGTAGAAGAGAAATCCCACAGCATCCCACCCAGAAAAATCTTGCCCTAAGGAAGCCACACAAGGTCTACCTACACTCTGGCTTGCTTTTAGAGCAACATAGAGTTTGTTTGCTGATAAGGGAAGAGCAGCATTTGAGCCATGGCTGAGCTAAGCGGTGGGTGGCAGGCACATACACTGGCAAATCTTACAATGATTTACAGTAGATCAGCCAGGATTTGCTGACTCCTAACAATTTAAAAATAGTAGCAACAAATTGACTTTCCCCATTCCACCCCCACCCCCGCCATGCTATATATACCACTGAAAGGAAAGCATCAGGAGGATAAGCAGGGAGGGGGTGTTGAGTGGAAGGACTGTAAGTTCGGACACTTATGTTTCCAAGGTACATCTTTTGCACCTGACTTCAGCTGGTGGATCTCAGGTTACAAAAAAATGGAAGCCCAGAAGCCCAAGTCTCTGTGAATCCACACAAATGGGATATAGATCATCCAAGACTTAACTATCCAGTATATGAAATTTACGGTCCCTTCCAACTCCGTAAGTCTTTGGTTCCAAGGTGTTCTTGCTATTTTGCAGTTTTTCTAGCCTCTCTCACCAGACTGCAGACACACAGCTGCAGACTCACAACTGCAGACTGTCTTCCCCACCAACAACACACTCTCCCTCTGTCCCAATGAATTATGCTGAACTACTACCATAAACAAGAACATGACCATTTCTTCCTCTAGTTACATTTCAAACATCAATAAAGTGACTGGAATAATGGACTGGCCCTACTATTAGTTGGAGTTCACACAACTGCTCAGTACAGGCAAGAGGTGGAAAGGCAGCTGTGGCAACCTTTGGTTGTTCTTCCTGGTGCCTCTTGCCAGTCATTTCCTCCACCTGGTAAAAGGCAAAACTATGTATGCTACACTGCCTATCCTGCATCCTCTCCAAAACAATCTGTTGACTTTAGGCATGGTGAAGGATCCTCTCCCATTGTTAGTGCTGAAGTAAGGTCTAATCAGCTTCTCTATAAATGGGAAACTCAACCATCTATGCTGTGTACATTAGCTTTGGCCCTCAGTGTCTCCACAGCAGAGTATGCTGCTCCGGTATAGAGCGCATCCACACATGCAAAACAAGTTGACACTGTTGTTAATGAAGCCATGCATATAGTGACAGAATGTGTTGCCTCGAGTGGCAGAAGGCAGTCCCCACCCTGAGGCTGAGGATGCCTGCCACCCCACCCCTGGACTTTGCTGTTTGTTTGGGAACTTTTTTATGTGCTGGTGGCTTTATCATATTTGATGTTTGTGTGATACATTGTAAGCCGCCCTAAGTCACACTGCGAGTAGGGTGGCATACAAGTGTAAACATAAATAAATAATTAAATAAAATGCCTCCAACCTACACCAGTTGAGAAATATACCCTCTTGTTGGCATCGCTCCACATAAGATAAGGATAGAAGTAGCAGTGGACACTGAGAGAACTAAGCAAGAGAAGGACCCTCAACATCCTCTGAATGGATGTGAACCTTAAGTCCACCAGCTCAGATTAAGGAAGAACAAACATTCTTGAGGGTACGCAAGAGCAAAAACAACTGGAGACAGAAGAAGAAACAAAATTAAAGGAGGATATAGCTGAGAAACTCAACCTGTCCTACGTCACTTGGAGGAGTCTGAATAGGCTGAGGGTTGGAGTTCCTAAAATGCGAGACCAACATTCTCAAGTGGGGGCTGCTGGTGGACAACAACACATGGGTTAATGTGGAGAGACACAGAACTCGGCTCATTTACTGGTCTACTGATTACTGCCAGAAACATGAACCGATAGGGACTTAAATTTGGCCAATGACAAAGTCAAGAAAGTGGTTTCATTTTGGCAGTCCAGCTGGGTTTGATCAGGACATGAAAGGAAAAGAATCCAGCTTGTGCATAGACTGGAATTTTTTTTTATTTTATTTATTCTTCAAATTTATACCCCGCCTCGCTCAGGCAAGCCTGACTCTAGGCGGCATTATACAAAAACAAAACAATATCCCACAATGGGTATCATCATTGTGTGCCTCAACAGCAAAATGTCCTAGCTCAAGCCTGGCCTATCCCTGTGAAAAAAAAAAGGGCCCAAACTGCTAAAACAGCACCAGCATTAATCTTGGATCAGTATCACCTGGAAATTATATCTATTCAGGCTAGGACTCAGGAGGTCTGGGTTCAAGCTCCTGTTTGACTATAGAAATGTATGGGGTGGGTTAGTGGACATGGGGGGGATGATGATGATGATGATGATGATGATGATGATGATGATGATGATGATGATGATGATGATAATAATAATAATAATAATAATAATAATAATAATAATAATAATAATAATAATAATAATAATAATAATAATAATAATGTGATATCAAGTCAATTTTGACACATGGCTACCTTTTCTCAGGGTTTTCTAGGTGGAGAGGACAGTACTCAGAAGTGGTTTATCTTTGCCTTCTTCTGGAGCTCTCCTCGGTCTATGTAGATTTCCCATGACTGTACAGTGAGCTTTCTGGGATGCAGAGTAGGGAACTGAACTCACAACTTCTGACTCTGCAGCTACCTACCTAACTTACTGAGCAGTCCAGTCAGGTAAAACCACTCATCCAATATCTTATGTATGTCAAAAGTCGTATTAGGAGTGCTATGATTCTGATGCACCTTGACAGCACGTAATATAACAATGATTTAAGTGAAGGGAGAAAGAAAAAAACTGCAACGTATTGTAGCACATTAAAGATAAACGATTTATTTCAGTGTGAGCTTTCATGGTTTAAATGAGTTTTCTTCATTCCTTTTTTGCCGACTCTACTTTGTCATTTCTTTGACTCCCTTTGCCCTGTGCCTTTTCTACCAAGTATTATTACTTCTGAGAGTTTCCCCCCACCTTAGGGGGAATTATTCTATACAACCCTGATCAAATGTTAGTATCATAAAATTCTGTCTCCTCTGCTCTACAGAAAGTAGAGCTTAGACAAATTACAGTGGCCACGTGGGCTGGGAATTTTTGAATCTGTAGTCCAAAAAAGTAAATTTCTCAAGTTATAGTAGGGACTGGTAAAGGTTTGACAGTAGAAGAGGGCATCAGATCAATGGGGCAAGTAGACAGGGGCTCTGTGTGTCTGTGTGCATGTGTGTTTCTGTGTGTTGTGGGCACCAGGCTTCCATGACATGCCTCAGGGCTAGTCTGTATGAACAGCTTTCAGCCCAGCCAAGGCTCTGGGTAAATGAGGTGAGACAAGTCAGCTGCTCAAGCACATCTGTATTTTTCAGTCACTTCTGCTAAATATTTCAGGGATTACATGGGAAAGCTCTCGGCCTGTCGGCCCAGATTGGCATCAGGCAGGTGAGAAGGCTACAGCGAGTACCTAGGGAGAAATAAATAATTGACACTTCCTGTCTCATCAGCTGAAAAGAAAGGAAAAGCAATTCTAGAGGCTCCCTGGTTATATCTAGAATGGAGCATAAGAATGAGAGGCAAAATTTGAAACACATGTTGAAGAACAATCCTGGATCCAATGTGCTCAGTACAAGGAGTCAGAAAAGTGTTTGTAACCCCACTCACAAAACAGAAGCGGCAGGGGTGCCCAAACTTTTTGGGCCGTGGGCTAGTTATGTTGTTCAGGGAGCCGTGCACTATGGCGTGGGGGCCGGATCTGGCCCTGACACCAATTCATCTGGCCCATGAAGCCCTCATCACTCCTGGAAGCAGAAGTAAAACATGCTACAGGGGCTGGATCTGGGCCCCAGGCCATAGTTTGGGCACCCCTGATTTAGAGCATAAATGAATGAATGAATAAAATTTAAGAATAATGCACAATATTTATGGAATAATCCACAGTTTAAGGTAGATTTTCCCCTTGGAATTAGTATACATCAACCCATCTTTTGAGCCTCTGACACATTTCAACCAGTGCTACTGCACAGTAGTGCCAGTCAGGGGAAGACTTTGGGGTAGAGAAGGCTAGGATGCCACTGAGCAGATCAAACAGTACAGGGTTTGCCACACTTGGAAACAATTACCGTCCTAAGAGTGGCCCGCTCCATGGACACTAAGCCAAGAGTTTAGAACACACTCCTATTATAGAAACCTGTCTGACTCCAGAGTTCCCAAATTCCACCTGCATAAATGTCATCTTGCTCTATATTGGTAATGAAGTCTACTAGATATAAGCAGTGCTGCTTGCCAAACGTCCCTGTTCTTCAGATGAAGAGGTCCATGGCTCCCATGCAACCACACACAGGTTTTCTCCAATACACAGAATGGATTGCTGGGCTAATTCTCTTATAACCACATGTGCTTTGCTGCACACAAAGCCACACCTGTGTGAATCTTTGAGAGGCTGTCCTCCAAAGTGGCTCTTCACTCTGTACAACACCTTTTAACCTCGCTGTACGGCTTTTATTCCCCCAGAGTGTTTTTTTAAAAAACACCTCTCTGAACCCCAGGAATGAAAGCACTGTTGAAAAGAAAATCGACTGTACTCTGTTGAACGTAGCAATGCGGCATGAGACAGAACATTCTGTCTGACTCCCTCTAGCAAAAGAACAAAGCTTTTTTTGGATTACAACCTCCTGTATTTCAGAAGCATTTAATTTTCAGATTACAAATCCAGGAACCTTCTGCCCTGCACAGTTACTGGCCATGATGATAAATTCTGGGTGTTGTAGTCCCAAAAAGTAACTTTTCCAAAGCTCTGGAAAAGAACTACCAGTTAAATAAGACATCCCCAGTGGTCCTTCTAAGCCAGCACAGATATCTGGCAGCTCCAGCTATTTCAGAAGTGAGTAACCTTGCCTTTGACTTATGTCTTTCTACAAAACACAATGGATAAGGTGTAAGTCACATAGGCCAGAATCCTGTTATGTTATTTATGCCAGTGCAGAAGTGCAGTTGTGCAAACTCCAGCATCAGATTGCCACTACTTAATAACTGGGAGGTCAATCAATGAGCCTTTAACTAGAGACAATTTGCTGATGAGATTTACACTACTGCACTTATGCCAGCAACAGGTCAAGCTGAACAATGGTCCAGAAGGACAGGTGAACGATGCAGAATTGAATAAAACCTGAGCTCTCTGCGGGAGAAGGAATGATTAAATTGAAGCTCTGGTATTCTCATCACATCATAAGAAGACTAGAGTGCCGGGAGTGATTGGAATCAGCAAGAAAAGAGGAAGGCCAAGCATAGGAGGAATTGACTCAACAAAGGAAGCCACAGCACTCAATGACAGGACATTTTGGTGGTTACCGTTTCATAGGGTGGGCACTAAGTTGTTAGCAGCTCCACAGTTTGTAACACACATGACTGATGGTGGGAAAGGGCAGCTTTTCCTGTTGGGCTTCTGCCTGTCACGTGGCAATTACTGGCACTGCTGAAGTTGGCATGCCTAATACAGCACCAAACCCAACAGTTTCATGGAAATAAACCCCCTAGCCTAGAACAGGGGTCTGCAAACTTGGCTCTCCAGGTGTTCTTGGACTGCAATTCCCAGAAGCCCAAGTCAGCACTCCTGCTGATCAAGGCTTCTGGGAACTGAAGTCCAAGAACAGCTGGAGAGCCAAGTTTGCTGACCACTGGCCTAGAAGATAGCTAGAACTGAGGAAGTTTTCTGCATGCCTCTCAAGCAATAAACCCAGTGGTTTCCAACATGTAACAAATGCCCCACAGGTGGACTTCAATTCCCAGAAGCCTAAGTCAGTACATTGGCTGATCAGTCCTTTGGGGAATTGACTTAGGCTTCTAGGAATTGAAGTCCAAAAACCAAAAGTTGAGAAACACTGGACTAACCAAACATATTGAAAGCAAAACCAACACAGCTTGACAAATGAATGAATGGCAAAGAGAATCTCCTACCAGGACAAAATTCTGACCTAACCATCTTGAAGTCACTTATTTATACTTCAAAGTGAAGTAGGAAGAGCAAAGAATAATTAGGTGAAATGGGGCTATTTAGACACAAGACAGATTTTTTTTGTGACTGTGGAGGAATTCAGTCAAGGAAGCACTTATGTGCATGCAATTTACGACCCACCACATGTACAAAAGAAGACCTAGCCTTCCCCTCTTAATCCATCAATTTTGGTGGGGTTTTTTCCATTTAAAATGTGTATGTTTTGATTGGTTTGGAATCCTTTGTGAGGGAATGATTTGATATTTTTCTATTATGTTTTATGTGATTTGATACTTTGTAAGCTGCCCAGAGTGGTGTTCTACCAAATGGGTGGGGTATACATTCACTAAATAAAATAAAATAAATAAATAAATAAATTCCATCCACAATATGAGGAGGGGAATGGGGAAAGTACCATCATTTCTTCAGGCGACAGTCCTATGGCAGCAGTGACAGTGGGGGTTGGGGCAAAGTCTTACAACATCATTCAAAGAGTCACTCAGTAAACAGAGTTCAAAGATGTTCAGCTACTCACTCAGAAAAGTGATTGCTCCCCCTCACCACCACATCTTTATTTTCTTAAGATCGCTGAAAGGACAAAGACAAAGATTTAACAATGTGTGTGTGGGGTCTGTGTACATGTGTGTTTACCTAAACACCCAGCAGATAACCCAGCAAATTAGAACATGCAAGTGTATTTAACCAAAGTGTTAACTTTGTCAGTCTCCAAATGATGGACACAAAATGACTCTTGACACCTGAGGCCCGTAGGAGAGAAGGGGAAGGAAGATGATGATTTGGATACCTCATGCACCATTGTCATCTTGGACTTGGATTAGGGGCTAGCAAGGCTTCACAGTATAGCTAGAAAGTAAGGCTAGAAAGAAGAAGGTCCTTGAGGGCTCCCTTTAATTCCACAGCAAAACTTAGCAAGCTTCAGCGATGGCTACAGATAGAGCTGATTCCCACACTTCAGTTGGACAGCATGTGCTTTACATACAAAGCCCTCAGGTTGAACTCCCAGCATTTTAGGATTTTTATTTATAAGTCATGGGAAAGATAATGCTGCATGGTAAAGACACGCGAACTGAAGCCACTGTCTGTATGTTTTAAAATGCAACCAAACACAAACTAGACAAGGCTGGAATAACGTATTTTAAAAAGGATCCAGAATGACAGGGAGAGAAGGATGGTCCTTTTGAGTACACAGTTGTGAAGTGCAATATGAAACATGTGATGGAGAAAACAGGGAGAGAGGTTGCCAGAAAGGTTGCAGGGCAGTGGTGGGCTGTCAAAAATTTTGCTACCCCACCATGGGCGGAGCTGACGTCGTTGGCTATGTCATGGGTGGAGCCAATGCCATGATGTCATGATGTTGTGGGCGGAGCCAAATAAAATAAAATAAAAATACACATTAAAATTAAAACAATCAGCCAACACACCCACCCACCACAAACACAAATCAACCCACCTACCTACCCCAAACACAAACCTGTTACTTACCTGGCCTGGAGTCGGGAGCAGGCACTAGGTAGGCAGGCAGGCAGGAAGTGCGGCATCGCAGAGGCAAACCGCCGCTGCGGCAAACCACTGCTGTGGCAAACCACCACTGCGGCAAACTGGTGTGATGGCCTGGCGGTACGGCCTGGTGGCCTAGTGCGGTGAGAAAAGGCTGCGCTGCCGCTGCCACTTCTTCAGGTGCTGCCTGCACCCTTTCCGGGCAGCCAAAATGGCTGCCCATAACTGCGCATAACTTCTATTTTTTAGTGTGCATGTGTCAAATGGAGGTTTGACACATGCGCAGTTCCGGGAAGCCATTGTGGCTGCCCAGAAATACACTTCTGGTGGCCGGCAGGAGAGACAACCAAACCGGTTGCCCGGGGGTTCTCTGCCCCCCCCCGGGCGATCCCCTCCAGAAAGCTGCTATCGGTTCGGGTGAACCGGTCCGAACCGGTAGCAGCCCATCCCTGTTGCAGGGGCTGAAGTCTGCACAGTGAGAATGAGTCAAGCAGAATTCCTAGAAAAAGCAAAGTGCTGATGATACAACTTAATCCACAGCCTCTGTGGCCTAGCTGTCCTCCTTCCCCATGATTATACACCTAGAGCAGCAATATCGCCTCCACTGCTCTCCCTCTCTTTCTATGATATCTTTGTCTCTGTTCAGTCCTTCCTCACCTACATGACATCTCAGACTCTGAAGATGATGCCATTTTCTTCAGATGATGAGTCATTCAGTAATCCATCGAACAGCAGGATGTTTGCACGGTTCCACAGCTTGCTCATTCAGTGCTGTTCTGCCTCTCCTGGACAGAACAACTGTTGTCAACAGATGAGCATCTCTCCCAGCTTTGGTATGTCACAGAGACACCCCGAAGGGTAGACAAGGGTCACTGCTGAAGTCTTCACCACAGACAGCTCTGTTTCTGTCAGATCAGCAATGCAGGGTACACAGAAAGAGCCTCATCGAAGAATGTGCTATTTTTGAACCACAATCAGGCACACCCTGGCAACAGCAGCCTTGTATTGTCGGCTAATCTTTCTCACCGTCAGTCAGGTGAAAGGAACTGCAGAATGACCTCCCCAGAGGTGGTTTCATTTTGGCAGTTTCACATTTGGTGGTGAAGAAGAAGAAGAAGAAGAAGAAGAAGAAGAAGAAGAAGAAGAAGAAGAAGAAGAAGAAGAAGAAGAAGAAGAAGAAGAAGAAGAAGAAGAAGAAGAAGAAGAAGAAGAAGAAGAAGAAGAAGAAGAAGAAGAAGAAGAAGAAGAAGAAGAAGAAGAAGAAGAAGAAGAAGAAGAAGAAGAAGAAGAAGAAGAAGAAGAAGAAGAAGAAGAAGAAGAAGAAGAAGAAGAAGAAGAAGAAGAAGAAGAAGAAGAAGAAGAAGGTTTTTTCTATGAAAAGTACCCTCACTATACAAGTCACATGCGTTTGCAGCTATGATGTCTTTCTGTCCTCAACCTATTGTGTTAATTTAAGCACAAAGCTCTTTCTAAAACATACCATTCAAAGAAGTCTTCGAATATAGACAGGTGCCATCTCTTGGATTTTTAGTCCTGTCTGGATGCTCTCAACCAGCAAGGGTACTGCTCAATCATACTAAGTGATTTTTTAAAAATGGGTCTCCACGCAGGTTCAACACTTGCAGCAGTGAAGGCAGACACCATATTGAATCGCAAAGAATGTATCAGTTTGTCAGAGCTTAGAAAAGTGCTAGTCCAAAGAGTTACTTTTCTAAGCTCTATATTTCATAGATCCATTGTTTTCTAGATTTTGGACCCCAAGAATTTTATCCTGTTGACTTGAGGTGCACCAATCTCACTTTGACCACGAATCTTACTCTTTTCTAGTCTTATGCCTTCCTGAGTGGCTGTTGGTTCCCCAAAGGATAAAGGTTGGAAATAGTACATAGTCTAACTGCTTGCATTCACGTAGCTTCCTTCCTCTGCTTCCACAGATAGCAAATAAACAAGCATGTTAATAACCAATAGCCAGGAAGCCATATCTATGACTGGAAGCCTCCGGAGTCTAATTAGTGGCACATTTACATTAAGGTTCCTGGAGAAGCAGAAATATATAGCTATAATTACCACCCAAATATTACATCTGCATGGATCATCTGAATACTCCACTTCACCTGTGGGATGGGGAATAAAGGAGGACAGGTACTGGGCTACTTCTGTATTCCAGAAGGACAAAGTGGCTGCTAGCTAGAAAAGCAAAAAGGAAGTAATACTAATGAACCACACAGGTGATGACCTGACAAAAATTTCATTCCAACTTTGGAAGGAGAAACCACCTGGGACTCCTGAAAGTATGCAAGGGAAGTGATGTACCATTCCCTTCTTCTGGTTATTTAAAGGAGGACAATAGGGAGGTGAAGTGATATCCAATTTTAAACTGCTTTATGTTGAGTCA
This sequence comes from Furcifer pardalis, assembly GCA_030440675.1. NCBI lineage: Eukaryota > Metazoa > Chordata > Lepidosauria > Squamata > Chamaeleonidae > Furcifer > Furcifer pardalis. Next base: position 242,161,980 of record CP126890.1, read on the forward strand.
GAACTTTGGTCCCTTAAGCCAGTCTGGTCAACACTGACTGGTAGCAGCATTTCAGGGTTTTAGGTTGGATTCTTTCACATATCGACCTGAAGATGCCCCTGCAGTTCCATGGTGGTCTCCCACCCAAGTGCTAACCGGGCGAAACCCTGCTTAGCATCTGAAATGAGACTGGATGTGTGGCTAGCATGGCATGCTGGGTACAGCAAATGTGAAAAATGTGTTGTGTGTGCTGAGAAGAACAACCGAAGGATGTTCCAAAATTATATCTTATTCTCAAAAACCAAGAATGCAAAATCCATACCTGTCAGAGCTGCCAGTTTCTGCAACCGGCAGGGGCTTTCATGCTCAGTGAAGAGAAAGGCGGTCTCTTTCTTTCCCACCACTCCTTCTCTTTTTTGCCACTACTCTGCTATTTAAAAATCAATGTTTCCTCTGACCCGTAGCTTCATATGGCATTTGTGGCTTGCTTGAAAGGCACATCTTATACATATCTATCACTGACAGTTCAAGACACAGTATCTTCTACAAGAGACACACTGATTATAGAGAAAACATATATAGCAAAGGGCAGAGTTGTGAGACTGTCTGTCACCCAGACAGAGGAAAGCTTAGGAAAATTATTCTTTTGGACAACCATTCCCAGTTCCCTCCAGCTGGGAGTTGTAGTCCAAAAAAGTAATAGTTCTTCGGCATGGGATATATTTTTAAACGTCAGGCCTCTCAAAGATGTTGTCTCGCATCTTCAAACCCTCTGAGAGACTAAACCAGTGATTCTCAACATTTTCATGTTCACTTCACTTAACAAATAAAACCAACCAAAAACTTGCTTAACAAATAAATCGAGGTTTGCAATCCCCCCCCCAAAAAAAGTCACAATTGGTCACTTACAATGGTGTTTTGCTTAAAGAGCAAACTCACTTAAAGAGCAATCCTGTGGAACACATTATGCTCTTTAAGCGAGGTACAACTGTACTGTGTTCAATTCTGATCACCACACATTAAGAAAGAGTCAAACAAATTAGAGTAAATACAGAGAATGGCAACAAGGATGACTGGAGGACTGGAAACCAAGTCATTTGAGGAAAGACTAAAGGAATTGGGCATGTTTAGCCTTGAGAAAAGGAAACTGGGAGGAGTTATGATAGCACTTTTCAAATACTGTCTCTGAAAGATGGTCATAAAGAGGAGGGGCAGGATTTGTTCTTGGTCATTCCAGAGAGCAGGAGATGTAATAATGGGCTCAAACTAAAGGAAGCGAGATACTGTACAGGCTGATTATTAGAAAAACTTCTTAACTGTTAGAGCAGTAAGACAGTGGAACCAAAACTGGAAGCATTCAAGAGAGAACTGGACGACCTTATGCTTTGATCCGGATTCCTGCACTGAGTGGTGGGTTGAACTTGATGGTCTAAAAGGCCCCTCCCAGCTCAGTGATTCTATGATTCTATTAATCTAATTTAAGTTTAGGAAGCCTATTTCAGCCTAAGTGGCCAATTTCATTTCAGAGAAGTTTTTGTCACATTTTTTAGTGGCAGGTGTAACCAAAGGTGAAAGGGTAGGACAAAAAGTACCAGATTGAAAGTTCTTATCCACAGCAACAAAGCCTGAGGGAAAACATTTTAACCTTCTAGACACTGTTATTTGGTGGTATCTCAGCTTTTGTTCTATCTCTCTATCTCTCTATATATCTATATCTCTATCTGTCTATCTATCTATCTCTGAAAATGAAAAATGTCATATTGATACGACAATATTGCCTACTCTATATTGCCTATTCTATGACTAAGGCCCTATTCAGATTGTACACATGGAAACACAAAGGGGTTTAAATAGGACAGAAAGCAAATGACAGTCCATCCCCAGCCCCGTTCCAACTCAAAGTGAAACAGACTTCCACATGTTCAGTGGAAAGGGGTGAAGAGGGGGTTTGTAAATGTACTCAACTGAACATGTCTGCAGTGCTCCCATGACGGACAGGCCTGCTTTATTAGGATCGCCAATCACAGTAGTGCTGTCAGCATGTTATGCTAAATGCACTTGCAAGCATCTCTAGACCTTTGCACTGGCTTTTGCTTGAAGAGTTCTTTTGCTTTCAGTGGAATGGGGACAAAGGGGAAAGAACTCACATTCATTGCCCACATCCCATGACCCATCCTTTCAAGCACACCACCTGAAGATACCTTGGGGTGGTGGTGGTGGAAGGGAAACCTAAAAACTTAAGTATGAAATATCCGGTTCTGCAGATATTGTTGAACTATAATTTCCATTCAGCCTAGTCAGTGCAGACAGGAGTGAGAAATTATGAGAGCTAGTGGCCTTCAACACATCTAGGACAAACATTTCTCTCATCCCAACTTAGATTTATAAAGCTTACTTTATGATCTCCAAATAATAAGTTTTCCCAAAGACGAACAGAAGCATCGAGGGGGAATTCTCATTTAGCTTACCAGTCTGTCAAAAGTAATGATGTTATCTAAAATGCAATAATCTTTTTAGGAAGTGAGGAGGGCATGAGGATAGATCATATAATGACCTACAACATGGTTATACTGTGGAATTTATTTGTTACTTCCAAAATGTTGGCTTTTTGTTGTCACGTGAGGGGATTTAGAATAACGTCATTTGTTTATGAGGGACTGCAGTGGCTCAGTGGTGAAGAAGCTCGCCTTGTTAGCTGGAAGCAGTGGTGGGATGTCAAAAAATTTACTACCCCACCGTGACATCATCACAGTGTGGGCGGAGCTAACATTATGACATCGTGATGTCGTGGGCGGGGCCAAAGAAAAAATAACAAATAAATAAAAATAAGCACACATACACACTCTTCAACCCACCCACCCACAACACAAACCCGTCACTTACCTGTTAGTATAAGTGCCTGGGCAGCACCATGTTGCAAGATGGTCATCGTACCAGTTCTCTAGGATAATATGTAAATTAATGTAAATGTAATGTAAATGTAAAACAGCTGTACAGTAATACCTCGAATACCGCTAAGACTTGGTTCCACAAGTCTTGGTGTTATCTGATTTTTAGTGTTATCCGATGCATGTTAAAATCCTATGGGATAGATTGGATAATGCTAAAGCTCCACAGAGATACATTGTAACCGCACAGGCTTTAGCGGTTGTTATCCGATCCATCCCATAGGACCTTAATGCTATTCGATCCATTTTTCCTCCCCAGATTGCTTAACGTTATGCGATTATAGCGTTATCCGAGGTATTACTGTACCTCTTTAAGGGTTCTCCAATTGGAACAGCAATTGGAACAGCACAGGTGTAGCTTATTGATGAGGTAACTCCAAGACTTTGCTTAAAAAACCCAAGCCAGGCCGTCAGGCCTTTTTAGGAACTGTGGTAGTACGTCAATATAGGTAAAGGTACTAAATACACATTAAATTACACACAGACACACCACATCCAAAGGTGAGTCACTTACTCTGGGGAGGTTCAGGCTATAGGGAGCTTCAGGCTAGCAGCTTCTCTTCCTCCTCCCCGCTTCGGAGGACACCAAGGAGGCCGTGCATACGTGCCAAGCACTGTAGGCGTGCATGCACACCAAGTGCTTGGCACGCATGTGCAGTGAGAGAACCAATGAATAGGTCATCCCTGAAGGTGGTTCTCCCCAAAAGCTGCTACTGGTTCTCCGGGACACAGGGAAAAGTTACTACCGGTTCTGGCGAACTGGTGCTAACCTGTTACATCCCATCACTGGCTGGAAGACCAGCAAGTCAGCAGTTCAAGACCCAGGTACTGCATGATGGAATGAGTGCCCATCTCTGTCCCACCTCCTGCCAACCTAGCAGTTCAAAAGCAAGAAATTGCAAGTAGATAAATAGGGACTGCTTCGGTGGGAAAAGATCTTGGGGACATGAAAAGAGCCTCATTCAGGCGTCTCCTGAGCAGAGATTCTCCAGCAAAAATCCTTTCAACCCAGAATAATTTCTGACATGAAATTATTATTATTATTTGTTTACTTTAATGGTTTGTTTAAATAAAAAATTAAACCGTAATTAAAAAGTAACAAAACATAAGCAATGTGTTACATTTGTTATAAAAGTTTTAACACAACCAGCTCTTTAAAACAACATTCCATTCTCACTCAAGCTTACAAGGTGTAGGAGAGGAAGGTTAACCCTGATCCTGATTTTACTTTTCAGAAAGAGAGACAGTAATGCATTCACATGCGTAACATACCTAATTTAGATCTAACTGCTATTGTGAGAGTCACCTGTACAAAATGGCTATTAGCTATTAGAGGTGAATTGGGGACAGCAGTTTCACTGCTAATAAGCTGCATTTCAATTGACAACATACAAAATTAACCTTGTTTTCCAGTGATGCTGAAAACCCAGCTGGAAGGTTCAAAGATTAAAACAGGAAGAGTTATCTGCATGTGCCAACGTTTGGGAAAATTATTTTCATCCTGGAGGAACTGATCTTATCCTCACCTTGTTGTGGGCAAAACTGTAGTAGCTTGAACTTATACTGGCTGGAAAAGACAGAAAGAGGAGAAAAGAGAAACTTCTGGCATCATCATAATCTCAAAACAGCTTCGGAACTATCCTTTTGAGGAAAGTAGAACACCATATCACAGGAGGGAAATATAGGCATTGAAGTGCTCCCCATATCTTCATCCTGATGGACCACTGTTACCTTGCAACTAGAGATACAGCTCAATACGAGCTTCATAAGTGTTAACTTTTTTTGTTGCTACTTCTGTCTGTATCAGCATTTCCCAACATGGGGCCCAGGCCACACAGGGAGGTTTCAGTTCCCAGAAGCCTAAGTCAATACATTGGCTGATAAGTGTTTTGGGGGATTGACTTAGGCTTCTGGGAATTGAAGTTTAAAAACCCAAAGGTTGGGAAACGCTGGTCTACATCTAAGGGCTACTAATATTCTTGAAAGGGCAACAACACAGCTTCTGAGGGAAAGGATATCATCTGCTGTGCCAAAGCTTGGAAAAAATTACAGTCAAACCTCGCATAAAGAGCGCCTCGCTTAAAGAGTAACTCGCTTAAAGAGCAGAATTTTCTCTGAATGTTTGCTTCGCTTAACAAATAAAACCAACCAAAAACTCGCTTAACAAATAAATCAGGGTTTGCAGTCCCCCCACCAATTGGTCATTCACAATGGTGTTTCGCTTAAAGAGCAAACTCGCTTAAAGAGCAATCCTGTGGAACGCATTATGCTCTTTAAGCGAGGTACCACTGTATTTTCATGGAAGACAGAAGTTACTTTCTTGGATGCATTTGGCCATCAGAAGATTTGTTATTCAAAAAGAATATTTCCCCAAGTTCTGCATGCAATGCAAACCTATCTTATTGACAACAGAAGAAATTTTGTTTACAATTTCCGAACAATTTACCTAGTCAGTTGCTTTTAAAATGCCTTCAGTACAAATCTATAAACCTATGCTTTAATGATAACCAGGAAATTTTCTCCTCTCTTGTGTTTTGTATTCAGGACTGTAAAGCAATCAGCAAAATCTATATCTGCAGCAAGAAGACTGGGGAATTTTTTTAAAAAGATGAATAAAAATAGCAATGAACAGAAACAATTTATTTTATCCATAACCATTCAGGTTTTGTTATGAGTAACAAGAAACAAAGCTTTGTTTGTAACAATTAGTGGAAGTCTAATAAATCTTCAATAGAAGATTGGATGGAAAATATTTTAACTTGTGAGGCAGGAGGAAATCTGCTCCTTCTCATTTAATTTTAGCTAAACAAATGGAACTGTGCAAGCTTGTCATTCAGTTTTCAACAGCAATGACTCTGTAGATATGCCCCTGTCCTCCCTTCAGGTTTGTTGTATTACAAACCTTACCCACTCCAGCCAATGTAGTATCAAGAGAGGGAATGTAGGGATCAGTGCTCATGCCCATGCTATCCGGGAGAATGCTGGGAGTTGTAGTTCATTACATAGAGAGAGCACCAGGTTGGGGGAAGTATCCTGTAAGACAGTGATGGCCAAACTTGGCACTCCAGGTGTTCTTGGACTTCAGTTCTCAGAAGCCCACGTAAGTATACCTGCTGATCAGAGCTTCTGGGAATTGAAGTTCAAGAACATCTGGAGTGCCAAGGTTGGCCATCACTGCTATAAGAGATAATGATTGGAAAATCTTCTGTAGAGACAGAATTAGTTAGGTGCCTAAAATGTGTCTCCTGGTCTTCAAGTGGCTTTTGTATGGATACTCAGCACATTCTATATTATTTGTTCCAATATAGTTTGGCAAACATAAAGTAGGAACAGTGTTAGTTAGGTAATGCTGATGAATGCTAAAGAACATAACATGTCCAGCATCCAAATGGAAACCTTTTCATGCTACTTATTGTGGAAAGGAGGATAACAGTAGAAGAAACTTCCCCAAACAAACAAAATTATCTGTGTTCAAACTGGCATTTAATTTCACTGATAAGAACTGCATGTAGGCAAGACCCTTCTCTCTCCCTCCACATTCAGTTGTGTGGACAATGATGATAAATGGGGCAGTTAATTGAAGGGGAAACAATTTTGCAGCAAAAAGTGGACAGAGAATCACTTGGGGGTAAGTTCACTGAGGAGAAGTTGATGATCTCACAATGAAGTGGAAATTCATTGAAAAACTTATTTTATTTGGGATTATTTGGATAGGCAATTAATTATCTTGTCTTCTGTGAAACTTCTTATCAGTAAGTCTGAATTTGTGTCTATACAGTACATGTAAATTAGCACATACAAATGTGTTTCCTCTTTTCCCATAGTAATCACCTTGCACTAGTGATTCCTAAATAGCTACATAGCTGCCTGGAGCAAAGGCTTATGTAACAGCATGAAAGCCTGGGCTGTGTTATGAGCCCCTATCAGGGCTCTTTGTAACAAAGGGAACACTCTGGATATTGTGTCATAACTTTATTGAAAGCCATACTCAGGAGTTATGTAAAGAAGTAATGATGTTGTTTGTACCCATTTAAATTCACTGTAGAAAGCCTTGTCCAAGTTCTGTGTATCAGGACTTTTTTTTAACCTCCACTGCCAGACACAACATAGATGAAATCCTATTGCTTAGTATAGTTAAGTCACAACTAGAATAGGCCCACAGAATCAGTTGAAATTTGGTGAGAGAGTTCCTCCATACATTCCACTGATTCAACAGCCCTACTCCAGTTGTGTCTTACTACACCAAAAAACGGGATTTCGCCATATGTGTACTGTACTTCTATTTCCAAAGGAGGCAAAGTAAAGTTCCATATATGCAGTTCAAAATTCAAATTAAATGGATATTTCTCTTCTCTATGCCAAAGTCACTCCCCGGAGACTCTGATGGTACTCTCTACAGTGTTCGAAAATGTTGCCATTTCAAGATGAGGGAAATCACAGTAGACAGGACTCCGTTTCTGGAAAGTCATGTGATGCTTTCAGTAATATGATACAGGTGATGGTGTCAGAAGATATCCAAGTAGTATTCTTGAGGACTGCAGCGTTATATTTGTGCAAAAAAGAAGTATTTCTTCACTTTTGCTTCGCCTTGTGTGAGGTCTAAATATAGAATGTCTTCAACAGTGCGATTAAATTTTCAGTTCCAAGAATGTCTTGCCACACTCTGCAAGCTTCTAAATATCATAGCATATGATTTTAAGCAACAAAGCATATACATAACTATTCATAAGGAGAATGCAAGGAACATAACAATGCACAAGTATTATAACCAACATACGCAAAATAAGCTGTGCCAGAAAAATGATGCACCAAGTTTATTTATTTATTTATATTTGTTTATTGCCCTCCTCCCCGAAGGGACCCAGGGCGATTTCCAACAATTTTAAAAACACTTAAAAATTAAAAACTTTAAAAAGCTTAAACACTTAATTAAAAGCTAGGTATTATAATTTGGACATACTGGGGATCAAGTTCCCTGAAGAGAAGCTTTTTAGATACAACCTGGGCAGCCCTGGAGTGCTTGACTACCATTTTTTTTAGAGGGACAGCCCTAAGGACACATTACTGTGTTTGGGGGTATTTAGTTAGTAAAAAAAGGCAAGCAGAGGTAGTCATTAACAGAACCAACTTGATGTAGTAGATCCAGCAAGATAGCAGGACTCAAGAGACCTGGGCTCAAATCTCCACTTGGACATGGAAACTCAATGACGAATGGCAATGGTAATTCATTCCATCATCCTCCACACCAAGGGTTTCCAACCTACAGCCCATGGGCCAGACCCGGCCCATGACACCATTCCATCTGGCCTGTTCCTGCCTTCGCTGCACCCAGAAGTGGAAGTGGGCATGTTTATGGCAGCCATAAAACATGCCAGCGGATGCACAAACACACTCGCGACTGCTGTAAACACAGAAGTGGGCACATTTATGACAGCCATAAGTGTGCCCACTTCTGCTTCCAGGGGGCATGGTCCAGCCCACTCAGCTCTCTGGGGGCATGGTTAGGTCCATGGCGTAAAAAGGTTGGCCACACACTTAGAATATACTATTAGGGTTGCCATAGGTTGGAAACCACTTGACCATGGGTAACAACAATGACACCAGTTGATATGCTAGAAGAAGTATAGAAAAATGTTCACAGTGTGGAGAAAGTGGAAAGAAATAAGTTTTTCTATGTATGTGTTATAATACTGAACTCCAATAAAATTGAATTCTGCGAGATTCAGAACAGACAAAAATAATCATATTTATACATAGCAAAAATGTAAGTATCTATTCTGTACTTCAAGATGTAGAGATGGATGCTGTGGACCATAGCAGCTGTTCTGGCAACTCTTTAAAACCACCAACTAAAACAGCCCCCATCCAAAACTACACAAAACACACATCCATCCCAATTTCTCCATCCACAAGACAGAGCCTTTTAGTTGAAGTCTGTCAGAGACAGATAGAACCACCTGCTTTTTATGTAATACCTTTGCAACTCAAATTCTGTGTCCAAAAGTGAGAAAAGTAATCACCATAAAGGTCTGTGTATTCCATGGTTGGGGAATTTGGGGTGCTCCTGCTATTGACAGAGAGCATTTCCTATCTATCATCCTTCTTCCCATGGGCTGTGGTAGCAGTAGTTTAAATCTAGTAACATTTGGATGACCAAATTCCCTAACTTGCACCACACACAACATTAAAGGCAGTTTTACTTGTGCTTCTGCCAATGTGACTTATGCCATCTCTTGCCAAAAATATCCATCCGTGCTTTATGTAGGAGAAACAGGACAATCTTTACACAAAAGAATTAATGGACACAAGTCAGATATCCAGAATGGCAACACGGAGAAACCTGTCTCAAACCACTTCAATCTAACTGGACACTCTATCCAAGACCTGAAAGTTGCAATTCTGGAACAGAGAAATTACAAAACTAGGATTGAAAGGGAGACAGCAGAAATCAAATACATCCATCTGTTAGATACCCATCACAGGGGGCTAAATATTAGTGAAGGGTTTCTGGGACATTATCAAAATTGATACACAGATTGCTATATGATTTTATATTACAACTTTCCTGCCAATTCTCTTTAGTAAAACAGAAAGAAACTTGGTACAGGTGTTTGTTTTTTCCCCCCTGACATGCAGGTCACAAGTTGATCAGAGACCATAATGGGCTTTCTCAGCAACCTTGAGATTGAAAGGGAGTAATTTAGAGTTTATCTGAATAATCTATTGTTGCTAATGGCTGGGTGAAACTGCATTCTTGTGCTCGCTTGTCTGTCATCTTGCTTGACCACACCCCTTCTCCCTTTGAGCCCCTGAATTTGGTACATAAAGAACATGCCTGTAAGTTTCACTCTTTGTCTGATGAAGTGGACTTGATCCACAAAAGCTAACAATAAAAATATAGCAGTTAGTCTTTAAAGTGCTACAGTGTTTTTTATTTTATTTTATTTTGTTTTGTTTTCTGATATTGCTCTACTACGCCATTGTTACATCGCAGTTGCATGATACAGTTTTCTCTAAGATGTCTTGGATTAGCTTGGAGTTATACCCAGTGGTGGGATTCAAATATTTTTACTACCTACTCTGTGGGTGTGGTATGGTGGGTGTGGCCAGGGGGAAAGCCCTGTGTTGCACCTGAATTAGGACTACTTTTTTTTTTCAAAACATGGGTGGGTGGCGCCAGCCAGAATTTCTGCTACTGGTTTGGGGTGAACCTGCTTAATCCCACCACTGGTTATACCCATGCTTTTGACCAGGGTACAGGTGCACACAAGTACATACAAAGCAACTCTAACATTCCTTCATCCCAGCCACCAGGTTATTATTATATTTATATTATATTATTATTTATTTATTAGATATCTATACTACCCATCTGGGATATGTTCCCACTCTGGGTGGTTTACAATAGTTAAAACCAGAAAGATACACGTAATAACAATTGATGGTATCCAAGGATGGCATAATCCAATTATACACTTACTCATTGGCTATAGGGAGAATGTTTATCTAAGCCTCTTTAAAGTGTACAATTTTAAGATGTTTCTTAAGTTGGGGGGGGGGATTAAAATGCAACACATTTGTATTGGAAACAGTGGCTTACTAGTCTTTATAAGTTTCTATGTTCCTTGTAGGAGCAGAGGCACCATGCCGCTGGATATCATTTGTCAGAGGAAAAACCCAGTGGGAGCGAGCCATTACCCTAATGCCCTCCTTGTCAGTTTTCAAAGGCATCAGATTGGCCTCTCTATGTGAAAAACATTGGAACCAGGAGCCATCAAAACAATTCTGACCTTTTAATGCCTGGATTACCCAGCAATGGGTCTTGGGCCCCTATGAACAAAAGAGCATGGGGAGGTTTCCTCATCTCCTAGGGCAGCATGGATGGACACTCAGTCCATCAAAATGTCTGCAAGCTAGTTGCAATTGTGACATACAGTACTAAGCGCTGTGCTGCTTGGTTGCTCACTAACAAGATTCTGAGCAAGATGTCAACTGTGCCTTTCCACATCCCTCTTGGCTGCTTTGCTATTTGCAACCTCCTCAGTCCCTAAAAGGTACAAATAATCTTCTCTTGACACCTTGACTGGCCTGCAAATGATTAATCCCTAACCATCATTAGTTTCCTTTTCCTCTTGAAATTCAGGGTTTTGTTCCTTGCACAATGAGAGGTCAATGCAAAACTGTATGCTGTCCTGCATTAACCCTTTGCTAGGAGTACCTGCCTATATTCAACCTCCTTCCCCACCATTCTGTGTTAATTACAGGCTGCTGGAATTCCCAGGGTAATAAGGTTTGCTTTTATTGTCAGCTAATTAAATAACTGTGGGAGTGTGAGGCCATTAGTATTTCATTAGCTAGAGTTAATCACATTATTTAGTGAGTCAGGGAGCTGGGAAGACTGGGGGTGCCATGGGATTCTAGGGCTTCCAGGAAATCAATCAAATATGAGTAAAGAGAGATAGAACATTCTTTTTATCTATTTTCTGGAAGAAATTCTACTTCCTTCCCATGTCTACTGATATCCACATGTAATAAAGCTGACAAGGTGAGGTAAGGTTTCAGGGCAGACATCCAAGGCTCCACTCAGAAGAAGAGCCCATGAATGAAGCAGAGCAGCTGAGTACATTTTGGACTGTCTGAAATCACATGCTTTGCTATTTAAGGAACAGAGCCCCAAAAATCATGAAGTGTAGGCTCTAGAACAGGGATTCTCAACCTGCGGTCCATGGGCCTGATGCAGCCCACAGTGTAATTTCATGTGGCCCACCTGCACCACACCTAGGAGTGCCATGTGGTGGAGGAAGGGCAAAATGGCCATCAGGCCCCCAAAGCTGTCTGAGGGAGAGTGACTCAGCCCCTGGCTTAAAAAGGTTGAGAACTCCTACTCTAGAAGCTCCTAAGTTTCTCTTCTCCCCACATTCCAAACAAAGGCAACATTCCTAACACCTCTTTTCCTCAGCTTGTGACCTTCCGAAACATCACATCACATCATTTATTTAAAGGACCACCACCCTGTTGGTATCAACAATTACTGCAGATAAAATCCATACAGCCATTCCCCTGTCAGAGTCCTTTCATATATAAGATTTCTGATCAGATAAAATTTAAAAACAGATTGATGCAGTAATAATAATAAGATTATGAAATACAAGTTGAGTATACATTAGGTATAATTAACTCATAAAAGTACAGGTTAAAAATAATCATTATACAGTATAGTTTTATTATACCTTTTCATGCTGACAAACTAATACTGTTGCATAGAAAGTGGCCATTTTAATTGTTACCGCAAGGTGCCAGTCCGCCAACAGATAATGTATCGTCTCTTCCAGGAATACATCGCAAGATTGGAGATATAAAAATATTACAGAGACCACTATAAAAGGCGTACATGCAAGTCTTAGAGAATGAAAGGATTTCACTGTCACAGGGTGGGGTGGGGGGATACCTGCAATATGCACATATGTAGCATCCAGACTGGCTAAATCCTATCACTAGAGTCTTGACAACACTGTGTACAGTCGAATGAGCATGTCCAGGCCCACATGGAGCCTTGGGACAACCCCAAAACATGTTCTAGCTGCTTGCCATTGTCATTTGCTTCTGCAACATTAGAAGTATCCCTAACGTATTCACCATTAACAGGATTTCCAAGAAGCAAATGCTTACACATTCACAGACACAGACGACAGCCACCAAACCGAATCACAAGTTGCAGGTTCTGTTGACAGCAAGACCATCAGGTGGTGCCTTTGCTGTAAACAAGAGAGCCACCATAAAGAGACAGGCAGTGAAAACTTCATGTGTGCCAACAACCTTTATTTAGAAGGCAATGTGAGAATAGCAGAAAGACTATTGCTGAGGAGCAGAACCAAGAGGTAGGCAGTTGCTAGGCTACATGTTACCTTTATCATGCAGAGAATGTGAAGCGGCCTCTCAGCATGAAGACAATCAACCATGTTCTGCTGCTATGTCACACAAGGGTAACTCTCTGCTCCACGCTGGTGCTGCTTTGCCCTCTGCTTTCATAAGCTATGCAATAGGGATATTAGTACCATCCCACTCCACATTTACTACCCAGACCAGCATCAGACTCTGGACCTTCAAAACTTTACAGCTAGAAAGAGAAGAAGACCCCTGCTGGCATTATTTTCCCAGAGTGACCCCCCACAGGAAACCTAGGAACCAAGACAGGAGGACAGGAGTACCTCCAGTTCATGTTGCCCCAAGTTAAAGAGTAAGTGTTAGCGCCAAATCAGGACAACATACTACAGTGGCCAGTATTATCCTACTGCCCAAACATGTAATGGAAGGGTTATGTGACTGACCTTGCAACCCATGCAGAAACAGGCACATGACAGGGAGCTTAGGGGTATGTGCCACGGCAACCGGTCCCGGGACTCTTTCCACCTGGACCCGGGACCCAGCCCCTGGCCAGGGCCTCAAAAACCACCAGGGTGGCAGGACTTCCTCACCGCTGCTGCCCAGGAACCTCCTGCAACTGGACGGAGGGGCCACCATGGCAACCAGCACCAGGGGACCTTCTCCACCTGCGCCCGGGTCCTCGCCCCTGGCTGGGGGCTTTAAAGGCCACCTTGGCATTGGGTGGTGAGATTTTTTGCCGCAGACACCCCTGGACTAATTTATTTATTATTAATTCAAATTTATATTGCCGCCCACTCGCTGTGGCAACTCAGGGTGGCTTACAGACAATACATTACATTATAATACATTATGTTGGGATGGGCACAGGGGGAGGAGTGTCAAGGTCCTCATCCTGCCCTGGCTTCTTCCTCCCCTGGCAGTTGGTGTAGACACAGGGGTAGGGGCGGCAAAGTCCTCATCCTGCCCTGGCTTCTTCTTCCCCTGGCAGTTGGTATAGGCACAGGGGGAGGGGCAGCAAAGTCCTCATCCTGCCCTGGATGGGGTAGATAGGCTGCCACCACCTCCACTTCTGGACTCTCACCTGTGCTTGCCCATCCTTTTTGTAACATTTTCCCTTTGTAATATTTTGTATAATACAGTATTCCTATGTTTTTCATAATTATTTTTGTAACTTTATTATGTATATTGGGGCTTTATTTTATTGTACTGTATTTTATTATATTTTATTGTTTTGAATTATTGATGTATGATACTTGATTATATTATGCCATTGTATTGCTCTATTGAACTGTTACATTGTATTCGATTGGATTGGAGAACGCTAAAATCACATAATGTTAAGTAATCTAGGGAGGAGAATTGGATCGAATAATGTTAAGGTCCTATGGGATGGATCGGATAACAACCGCTAAAGCCTGTGTGGTTACAATGTATCTCTATGGAGTTTTAACGTTATCCAATCCATCCCATAGGATTTTAACATGCATCGGATAACACTAAAAATCGGATAACACCAAGACTTGTGGAACCAAGTTTTAATGTTATCTGGTGTTTTACTGTAAATGAAATGAAATGAAATGATCCTTTCCACTGTACAGTTCAGACAATAGGATATCTCCCAGGCTGTCAAGAAACCAATTTTTCTCCTTATAGATAGATTTATACAAGGAGATGAAAATATCTGGCCATCAGGCCAAATTTGGCCCACTGGGGTTTCCCAAGCTGGCTTGCATGTTGCTGCACCTCCTCTTCAAAGTCCCACCCCTTCAGAAAGAAGATGCAGGATGGAAAGGAACAAGACATGAGCATCTGGAGAACCTCTGCACCTAGATTTGTTCCACTTCGTGTCTCAAGACATGGGAAGGTTGCCATTCCCCCAGCTTCCAAAGTGACAACTGAATGCTAACAACTAGCTTCCTTCTTTCCTCATCTTCCTAGCCCTGTGAAGGTAAGCTGTCAACAAAGAACAGTAGAACTCCGTATAGCGATCACCCCATACAGTGATGAAATTGCATAGCGATGTGGCTTGGAAGGGGGAAAGGTGTTCCACATAGCGCATTTTGCTTCTGCATCTGGGAGCGATGAGGCTTTGCAGGCCGGATGAATTGGCATTGGGGGCTGCATCCGGCCCCTGGGCCAGTGGCCAGCCCCCTGAACCACATGACAGGCCCCCAGCTCAAAAAGTTTGGGCACCCCTGCTCTAGCAGATTCATTGATTTCTTATATATTTGTTTTTATTTATTTACTCATATTTATTATCCCACCCCAATCAGGTAAACCCAACTCTGGGCAGCTTACACATGAGTTAAAATCAAAAATTAAGCCTATAATAATATAATACTAGTATTAATTTAAAACTTTAAAAGTTCACAAAGAACTTTAAAACAAAATAGAAAACAGAAAGGGTGG
Source organism: Furcifer pardalis (assembly GCA_030440675.1). NCBI lineage: Eukaryota > Metazoa > Chordata > Lepidosauria > Squamata > Chamaeleonidae > Furcifer > Furcifer pardalis. The sequence continues at coordinate 242,177,201 of CP126890.1, forward strand.
CTGTCCCTTAGATCAGCCACCCTACATGGGATCCCGCATTCCCGGGTCCCCACACTTGCCCTGCCAGCCAGGTTTTTAGGCCCTTTCGGAAGGGCAGGAGCTCTGTCTGAAGGCGCAACTCAGTTGGCAGGAGGTTCCAAAGGGCTGGGGGGAACACAGAGAAGGCCCTCCTCCTGGTGCCAGTAAGCCGTGCCTCTCTGGCCGATGGTATGACAAGAGAGCCTCTCCGGTCCGCCCTGGTGGGACGGGCCGATGTTCTTGGGGTGATATATTTGTTAAAGGATTCCTAACAAGAAACAAATTTCTGAGATGTGGCTTTTACAACCAAAGTTTTTTTCATGAGTCCCAGAAAGCCTCGCACATTTCCATAAGCACAGGGAGAAAAAAGGGGCAGAGAAGCCTATCTGGAAGTGCCCCATGGTGTGTAGCCCCAGAAAATATTGTACAACTCTTACTCTTCAGCACAGCAAAGGGGAAAGAAAAGCCGGAACCAGGCTGGTAGAGTCATATGCAGTATTGCACCTACAGCAAAGCCTCTGGTATGTGTATGTGGAAACAGCATAGCCAATGAGACTCATCAGGGCAATGAAGTTCCACTTATCTGCTTAGTTATGTAACAAAATGATTCCATCAACATTAACAAATTGATGGAGCAAGGAAGTTCTCCCCCACTCCCACCACCACCTGGGACTGTATCATGGAGCTTAGGGAGGTCAGCAGAAGGGAGGATACAGCAGCTGACAAGCAACAGACTGTGTGTGTTGGGATGGAGTGGGGACATAGCGCTTGAAAGCAGATCTTAAAAGGATTTTCCTGGTGATACAGTTTTAGCTTAGCCTTGAGGATGGAGTGGATAGGTTGGTGGCACCTGATGCCAAGGATAACCTGAGTACAGAAGGTGACTGGGCAGGTCTTGGCATCTTCCTTCTCTGTTGATAATAGGAAACAGTCTTCTGCTGTGTTTTGAAGGCAGCAAATTAGTCAACTGCAGGATGAAGGACAGCATGAGAATGGTTGGAGAAGATTTTGAGCTGCCAATACTGTCCTTAGCATCTGCCTCCTTTGGTAGCTGCTTCACTTTGTCAAATGACCCCAGATGGAGGATGGTAAGAGGTGTCGCTAAATGTGCCTCATCTTACTTCTTGTAGTCCAGTACTTACTGCTGCACTGAATGTTTACCAGAGAGCTTCAGGGTTTTTCTTTGGGCATACTACTCCTAGAAGTCAAGAGTAATTGTTGCATGTGACTCAAGTATGGTTTGTACTACCCAAGGCCACAGCTGGCTCCTCCCATCATTTTGAGTGGAGGTTCTCACCTGCTTGGTCACTAAGTTAATAAGCATTTTACACTTTCACCTTTTTCCTTGCTTGGATCTTCAGCAACTTAGTGAAGCAGGTCATCATTTATTCCCACTTTACAGAAGGGATACTCATAAGAGAAAACTAGAGAGGAGACTTAAGGCAAATAATTACTCATCTTGCAGAGTGAATTCATGAGAGAAGTAGGCTTATGTGGAGCGGCTAGGATACAATCAAGCTTTCCATTCTCTGCACTAGCCACAAAATAACATTGCTTCACTCATTACCCTTCCCCAGTGTAAGAACCATAACATCTTAAAATGACTCTATCTCATAATAGCAGGTTTTTATAGGCAACCTCTATTGCAATGTAGACAAAAAGAAGAAACATTCTACTAAGTTTACCTTCTTCCAAAGGAGTGATCAAACAGCTCTGCTCCAGCACCTGCTTTTCCTGCTTTCTTGCTGGAGGGGAACATTCATTCCACATGCTTAAGTGTTCTTGATGGGCAGTAAAATAAATTCTGTGTCAGAAATTACTCTGGGTTGAAAGGATTTTTGCTGGAGAAACTCCATTCACGGGATGCCTGAATAAGGCTCCTTTCACCTCCCCAAGATCCATCATGCAGCACTTGGGTATCGAACCCCGACCTTCCAGTCTTCAAGCTCAGCATCTTAACTACTAAGTGACCACAGTGTTGCTAATGGGGCAGTTAAAATGGGGTTGGGCAGTTAAAGTGGGGTTGTATAATCCTTGCAGGGTTTTTATTTTTGCTGCTGCTCCTATTACTCCTATGACAGGTTCTGCTGTAACTAAGCATTAGGTGTTCACTCTGGGGAACTCAGGCTGCCCTTTCTAGAACTCACACCATCTAAAATTCATTGACATTTTATATGAGGAAATTAAGAGTGAGCAAGTGGGCTTGAATATGGAATTAGTATATTCCCTTCTCAGCAACTACAAGACAGTGTCAGGGGCTGCAAACTCAAGCAGAAGGGAGAAAGAGCACTTTGTAGGGCTCAGCACAGTCATCTTGAAAGGGTTACTTCCTTGAATAATTTTCAGTGTTGGCATTGAGCTTCTGAGGTCTTGGCACTGTGGAAAAAACAAGTGACTATTCAAGAGGGTGAATCAGTTTATTTTGGATTGGAAAAGGGAGAGACAGAGATGTATGGATATTGACTTCCCAATACAGTACATTAATATCCCAGATAACGCCAAAATTTGGTTCCACGAGTCTTTGCATTATCCAATTTTAACATTATGTGATACATGTATCACATAACGTTAAAATCCTATGGGATGAATTGCATAATGTTAAAACTCCATACAGATACATTGTAACCAGCACATACTTCAGCGAACATTATGCGATATATCCCATAGGATTTTAACGTTGTGCGATGCATTTTTTTTTCAGATTCCTTAACATTACGCGGTTTTAGCATTGTGTGGTGCAAACGTTATCTGAGGTATTACTGTACTTGATCAGTATGGAGGGGGAGGGGGGAAGTTTGTTTAGGCACTGAGGTAGGGCTAACATGGGAGGGTACTTTAAAGAGGGGTGCGGTGGCTTAGTGGTTAAGATGCTGGTCTTGACAATTGGAAGGTTGGCAGATCAGCAGATCCAAGTGCTGCACAGCAGAGTGAGTTCCCGTCTGCCCCAACTCCTGACAACATAGCAGTTAAAAAGCAATAAAATGAAAGTAGATAAATAGGTAGCACGTTGGTGGGAAAGCAAACAGTGGTCTGTATATTCCAGTGTCTAGTCTTCTCTGCCGCATGACCTTGGAAACATCTGCAGTCGCAGACAGCACTGGCTCTTTACCTATAAACAGAGATGAGCACTGCACCCTAGAGTTGGATACGACTAGCTTTTGAGCAAGGGTGACCTACCCTAATAAAATCCTAGCCAACATGCACCCTGCTCCTACGCATGTTTATTCAAGCCTATTATCTTCAGAGGTGCATACTCTCAATGTGTACATGGGATTTCAGTTTTTTCTTCCTGGGAAATTCAGCACCGGAAAACAGCCATTATATCCCCTGGGCTCTCTTGGAAATGGAAGTGCTTATAGCACAAGGAGCAAAAATAATTTTCAAGGAAAGGCTTTCTGAAAGTGGAAGGTCTCCTCATTTCAATATACGATATGTGTCTGCCCGTAAGGCTTCACTGTAATCTCGGGGATGTTCTGGGATTTCATGGTGGATCAGACATTTATAAGAATGTTGCATTATGAGCATTTATGAGAATTGCTACGTAGGGTTGTCAAAAATTATAGCTTCCTTCAGTCAATTAAGTATAATAAATTGCTCACTGCTAATTAAAATTAAGATGATTACGGTGTTTCAGTAAAGATGATCATCTGATCATTTTGCACAGATATAGACAGAAGACTTCCCTAGATAAACAATGTAGATATGAGGCATAAATAAACAGATGTCAATTTATTGCTATGGAAATTCTGTCTGCCACCCTCTTCAAGTGTTTACAGATAAATTAACATATTGTTAAATATGTTATTGCAGTTAATGTTTATGGCTGGTTTTAACACAAATCGTATTAGTTGAGGAGTGGGCAGAAAATTATTGGAACAGCCTTCAAGGAAGATTTCTGGCTCCATCTCACACCCCTAAAGCAATGAAGTAAGAATTAAATCCTCTCCTCCATGCCTTTTATAGTCCAGTAATCCCCCCTCTCCACTAGCGGATGCAATTTGCATTTTTGAAAACCTGCTGCTTAAACACAAAGGTTCCCTGAAGGTCAAGGATAGTTGGTCCTAATGTACTTCCTTACTCAAGAGATGTCAAGCATACAGGCTATTTACAAAATTGCCATCTTCACTAAACGTCTTTCAATTGGCAGCTCCAATTAGAAACTCACCGTTTTAGCCTTATTAAAATACAAGAGTGGGACCCAGCCTTATATATGCAGAAGTCTTCCTGAAATCAGTGAGAATTCAATAGGAATCCATTACTCACTTTTATACATGATTTCAGTTGAAGCTAAATGGGACTAATTTAGTCTGGATAGTTTCCAAAAAATACTACATGATTAGTCAACAAATCTGACAATAAATTACATTTGGATGAGACATTTACCTGTTTCTTTGTCATTACTACGGCTCATTTACTACAATATTACTGCTTGCTACAAGAATGAAATTAGGACACCAAGAAGTAAAAAATAACACCATATGCAATTATATTATGTTACATTTATTCAGTCTTGTACAGTCTTTGAGATTAGTTGAAACTACACTACTTACCAGAAATTAAAATGATATCAGGATACAAAACCAGCAATGCCAAATCAAAGGTTTCATGTCAATGCACAGCAAAATCAGATAGACAGTAATTCTCAGGAATGTCTGAAGCCATTCAGCTATTAATATTCTAAACAATATATTATTATTTATTAATATCCAGATATTGAATATTCCACTCACACTATAACCACATTGCAGCATTTTGGTGGTAAGGTAAACAGCATTCCATGCACTTTGGTCTAGTCATGCCTGTCACATGACCACAGAAACATCTGCAGACACAGACACTGCTGGCTTTTTGGCTATAAACAGAGATGAGCACCAAACACTAGAACCGGATATGACTAGCTTTCGAACAAGAGCAACCTTTACCTCTCTCCCAAGTGTTGGTGGGAACGGAAACCTGAAAAGCTGGTTGATAATGAGGTTAAGACCGTTACACCTTGGGTTACACAGAAAGAGTCTCCATGGAGATTATAGTATTTTTGAATCACAATTGGGCATATCCCAGCCAATGGCCACCTTGTTCTGGCTAATCTTTCGCACATTAGATCAGGCAAAAGGAACTGCAGAATGAACTCACCAAAAGGTGCCTTTATTTTGGCACTTTCACGTCTGGCCTAGACATGGAAGAAGAATGATTTAGGATCTTTTGGGATTTGAAAATCCAAACCAATACGAAACTCCAGACATTACATTACATTCCTTACCTCACACGAACCATGTGATTTGGTGCATAATGGTGAATGCAAATGTTACCTTAAGTGGCTGCAATTTAGACACTCTAGGTCAAGGAGGTGAAGAGAGGTACTTACCATAAAATAATTTCCTCTTACTCTTTTCCTCATGCACACACACACAAATTTTTTTTTAAATTAATCACTAGTAAGTTTATTCATTTTTAAGAAAGCATTTAAAAAAAATGGGATGGTGTCATGAGAGTGAACGCAAATCTTGAGTGTCCAAGGGTGGGCATATGTAGCCCTTGAGTAGTGAAATAGCCCACTTGGTTAAGAAGGTAGGATTTTGTTCTGAACAGCTGGATGGATATAGTATACAATTGGAGGTGATGAACTGATCATGCAGCCTGGGTTTGCCTTGTGCCCTCTTTGAAGTGTTAGATGTAGAATGTCTTTATTTGTAACTGCTATCACTGCAGTGCTTGCCCTGCCTTGAGACAAGCTATTGTCATGCATTTATAAAACAATATCAAGTACAATGGCTTTAATGGCCAGAGGCAGAATTGTTTTTGAAGTTAACTTATTTTGCTTACTTTTTAATACACCTTAACTACCTCCTACCAAGCAGGTTTCCTTAGAAGGAACAAGGACAGGAGGTCTTGAACCAAAACCTGTGATGGACTCTTGCACTCCCAGCAGTCTGATTTCATGGAGATCAAGTAAGTCTCTCTCTCAAGGTGGCAATACCAATTTACCCAATTATCGTCTACTGAGCCAATGCAAATATATCAAGTCCTATAAAACAAGAGCTGGTTCTTCAGTTTAAGTGTCACATGGGGTACACAGAAAGAGCCTCCTTGAAGATTATGGTATTTTGGAAGCACAATCAGGCATACCTTGGTTAGCTGACAACCTTCTGTTGCCAGCTAATCTTTCTCACACTAGGTCAGGGGAAGGGACCTGCAGAATGAACTCACCAAAGGGTGCCTTCACATCTGTCCTAGACATGGAAGAAGTGTCCCACGACTTAAAATAGTAGCTGAACAGTCACCTTTGTATTTGTCTGATGTGGACTAGAGTTACTTGAGCATCTTGAATGACATTTTAGAGCCACAGTTGGTACTTTTGAAATCAAACCAGATTTGTGTGGAACCTGGCTGAGGTCTGACAGTTCTACCAGACCAGAGGGAGAAGACGTCGTGGCCTGAGGGTTTCACCGCCACCTCTGGCCCCCCCACCAATGACCAGAGGGAGAAGACGCCATGGCCTGGTGGGCAGCTGAGGGCTTTGCCGCCACCTCTAGGCCCCCACCAACGGCTGGAGGGATAAGATGCCATGGCCTGGTGGGCAGCTGAGGACCTCGCTGCCACCTCCAGGCCCCCAACAACAACCAGAGGGGAGATAGCCTGTGTTTTGTTTTGTGGGGTTATATTTTAAGATTGTTACTCTACTGTTGTTTTGCTTGTAAGCCGCCATAAGTCGCTACAGAGAGTGGGTGGCAATATAAATATGAACAAACAAACAAATAAATATTTGACACAAATGTGTAAAGGACGGCCAAATATAACCACACTTGAGGGTAACTACACCATGCTCAGAAAGCTTCACAGTGGCTACCCTTTCCTTATTTGCATTTGAGCAACTCTCACAGCTGGGAGATGGAAGGAATTTCATTTAGCCCATGCCTGATTAGCTAAATGGGGGCTCAGCTGTGCCAACTTGCTGTAATGGAATGTGAAGGACAAAAATTATATAAAACAAATTATTGTCCTTGAGTTTACTCAGGAAACAACCTCTAAGAAAGAAGACCCACCCATATCTAACACTTTGAGCAGCGTAGACAAAAATATTGATCAATACATATGCACCAGTCTTCAGTTTCTGAAGGAACTGCTATATTCCACCATGTGTAACTTCACGCAACGTTATGTTTTTAATAACTTTTTGGGGTTTTGTGCATAGAAGCAATGTAGATAAATAAAGCTTGTAGAAATAGGCAAATTGATGCTGCCTGGAATCATTTCAACAATGAAGCAACTTTTACATTGATACCCAAACAAACTTTGATATGATTAAAAGCATTATCTGATTTTACACTGGAATCAACCCCGTCAGGGGTAAATGAGAGCTGTAATGGATCATCACAGATTCAAACTACCAAGGGATAGTATAAAGTTTTATACTATAGTTTTTTAATACTGTATCATTTTTAAGTGTCATACTTGTGACAGTGACATTCACATCTGTAGCTGTGTTCAGTGGTGGGCAGCAAAAAAAATTACTACCACGCTCTGGGCGGAGCTGACATCAGGGGCGGAGCCGATGTCATGATGTTGTGGGCGGAGCCAACAATGTGGGTAGAGCCAAAGTAAAAATAAAAATAAAATAAAAATACAGTACACATAAAAATAGAAATAAAAAACACATAAAAATACAAATTAAAACAGACATTAAATAGAAATAAAAGCACACTACATAAAACACAGTGTTTTAAAACACACACACACCCCAAACACAAACCCTAATCACTTACCCTGGCTGGGGTCGGGGAGCAGCAGGCAGTTGGCAACAGCAGCAGTGTGGCGGCGTGGCAGCGCGACGCAGCCTAGCCCAGCCTGGCCAGGCCGCTGAGGGCCTCAATAGCCAGCCACTGCGCGCTTCCTTGCAGCCCAAAATGGCTGCTTGTAAGTACGCATGCATCAAAATACCATTTGATGCATGCACACCTCCAGTATTCAGCATGCATGCATCAAATGGTGTTTTGATGCATGAGCACTGATGAGCAGCCATTTTTGGCTGCAAGGAAGGGTGGCCGGAGAGGTGACTAAACCGGTCGCCTCCAAAAAAAGTAAACATCCTGGGTGGTCTCCCAGGAGTTTTACTAATCCCCCAGGAGATCACTCGGGATTTTTACTACCGGTTCAGTAGAACCGGTCCAAACCAGCTGCTGCCCACCACTGGCTGTGTTAATCTGTAGGCTGTTATTAGAAGAGTTTTGCAGCACTTTATCAAGTTTCATATGATCGATGCTTTATGGCCCAAGGTCCCAATTCTAAATAATCTGAGGTGGGCTGCAAGCTACAATAAATTCAATATATAATTTGTTTTTATGTTATCTTTTGAGTCAATATTTTTTAAAATCTGTATTTTATTTTTATTGTTCACTACCCTGCATTCTGTTGGAAGCACTCCATTTTATTTCAGAATGGAAACAGTAACTGTAGCTTCCAGAGACCCCCTTTTAATTTCACCAAGCTGTTCAAGCAAACCACTGAAAGGATTCACCATTGTCATCACAGATTAGCTTGTATGCATTCTTTTGAGCTTTCATACTACCAACCTCCCTAGGGTCACTTCAGTACATGCTCAAGACCAACTTAAAAAAACACCAGCAGCAACCCCAACCCTTTCCAGCATATAAGATATTTTGCATTTCACTGTTAAAATGTAGACAGGCCCTTGAGGGCCATTAGGCTTCAAAAGAGAGCAATTTGTCCCAAAGCTGCACACAATCAGAATTTGAACCTGTATCTCAGTTACCATGCCCAATTATGGTACGGTGCCACACTGTGGCTGTGTCTTGACCTCAAGACAGAGAGACTGAAATAGGGAAGATCCATTGACATAACAGAGCAATACAGAGGATTAACAGTTCATTTATGGTGACAGCTTGTGCCATTAGACCTATTTCCAGCATGGACAACAGTAGGCCATTGGGCTTCTTGTCAACTGTCAATGCTATTTTGCTGGCCTGCTGTGCTCTGCCACCACTTCTAAAATCACACTGCCAAAAAATCTAACCTCAGTGAAAACTGTCAGAAGCCCCTGCTGAAAAACCTTTGTTCCTTCTGTACTTGCTGCTTGCCTTTAGCTTCTTTGTCTGTGTACCACAGAGACTCATTTTCTGTCTTGCAGAGAAGTTTCCCATCCCATGGACAATTTCAGCTGTAACCATCAAATTTAACCAGCAAGAGAGATGATGACAATACTAGCAAGATAGTCTCCTTAACATGGGTTTAGGGAAAATGCCCAAAGCAGCTCCCTTGATCCAAGAAGTTACCCATCCCTTCCCTACCCTACATTACAGCTGTTCTATGTCAGCTGAGCTTATTGATTCTCTGTCCTTCTACAGATCATAAAGCCGGTGAGGGGGAAAATAGACACACACGGTTGTTGGCATAGAGTGATGGAGTTCCTGATTATGGGGAACCACAAAGATCAAACTTAAATAATTCCTTTTTATATGGGCATCATCTCCAGCTCACTGGAAACCAAGTGATACTGGGTAGGGAAAAAGAATTATCAATGAACACTGGTGGTTCAAGTTCAAGTATAGAGCCCTTCATGTGTGATGTTTTCTTATAGAAGATACCTGACATGAGTTTGACACTTTAGTTGTGTTATACCACAGAACTAAATTCCACATCATATATGAACAGTAGAGTTTTGAGACTTCAACTCTTAGAAATGCCAACCAGCATAGCTGGTGGTAAGGATTTATGGACATTGCTATCTCGAGGTTGTGCTAACTACCCAGTCTTTTGGTCTTTTCAGACCTATGCCAAACTTGGGGTCACAGACCCTGGATTTTTGGCCACCATACTAAGTTGTATACTACAACATCTGGAGGGGAAAGACTGCATACTCCTGTAAGAAAGGATAATCTACACCAAGAGTTCTCAACCTTTTTAAGATGGGGGCCTGGTCACACTCCCTCAGACAGCTTTGGGGGCCAGATGACCATTTTGCCCTCCCTCCACCATATGGCACTTCCTGGTGTGGTGGAGGCAGTGGGGGGGGGCACATGAAATGGTGCCACTAGCCACATCCAGCCCACAGGCCACAGGTTGAGAATCCCTGCTCTACACAGTTGCCTGAGATGGCATTTACAGCTGCTAAATAGCTGGCAATGGATACTACAGTACCCATTCAATATGGTTAAAGAACAAATTAACTGAGAAGACAAATACCCAGAAGCAACCTACTACAAGACATACCCAGAAGAGAAAACAATCAAGCACCACTAGTTGTCACTTTCAGCCCACAACTGAAACTTCTCACATGTACTGTCAAACCTCGCATAAAGAGTGCCTCGCTTAAAGAGTAACTCACTTAAAGAGCAGAATTTTCTCTGAATGTTTGTTTCGCTTAACAAATAAAACCAACCAAAAACTCACTTAACAAATAAATTGGGATTCGCAATCCCCCCCCCCCACACACACACAATTGGTCATTTATAATGGTTTTTCGCTTAAAGAGCAAACTCGCTTAAAGAGCAATCCTGTGGAACGCATTATGCTCGTTAAGCGAGGTACAACTGTATAATAAATGATCTCCAACCCATCCTTGGGTTTAGGGTGGCAGCCCTAAACGAGCTTACAGACAACCTCCCAGTCTCAAGCAATTTTGACACAGAACAGACTAAGCAACAGTGAAACAGAGATGGGGCTAAACCTGCTCCAAACCAAGATGCCAGCTATGCCCCCACATTTATTCTGGCAACACAATTACAGGACCCAGGGGCACTTTTGCTTTATCTTCTGCCAATGTGATTTACTGTATGCCATTTCTTACCCTTTGCATTCTACTGAGGACAAACAGAACAATACCTGAGCAATCTCTGGGCCCTGCACGAGATTTGAAAATTGCCATTTTTTAAAACAGAAACATGACAAGGATCCAGAGAGGCGGCAGAAATAAAATATATACACATGCTGGATAACCATCTCAATAGTTTGAATATTAGTCAAGGGTTTTGGAAACATTACCAAATTTGAAACACCAGAATTATTAGATTGTTATATGCCATAATTTCCTATACCACCCAGTGATGGGATGTCCCCGGTTCCAGACGGATCCCTGGAACCGGTAGGACCAATTCCGGAGGGTTCTCCGTGAGGGGAGTCCACTTTTGAGGCGTCCGGTTCTGGACGCCTCACCGAAAGAAATTTTTTTTTTTAAATCGGAGCTAAAATGGCTCCAATTGATTGCGCATGTGCAGAAACTCAATCTGATGCATTGCGCATGTGTCAGATTGAGTTTCTGCGCATGCGCAGTCAATTGGAGCCATTTTAGCTCCAATTAAAAAAAATTGTTTTACTGCTTTTAGGACAGCGGCGGCGGCGGCGACACCAGCCCTCTGAGGAGGGCACCTCCCCCGCGGCACGTTGAGGGCTGCCTGGGCCGTCCGCTGCCGACAAGCCCCATGCCCTGGGGACGCGCGGCGCACCGCTGCCCCCTCCTCCTCCGCCGGGTGCCTGTGGACTGGGTGCCTGCAGCTGCCGCCCCACGCCGCCGCCGCCAGACCTGCCTGCATCCCTGTGGCCTCCTCCTTGGGCCGGTCCCTTTTTAGCCCGGCTGCGGCGCCTGGCGGAGGAGGAAGCTGGAGGTGGTGTGGCATGGGGACGGCAGCCGCCACCATACCCACTGCTCCCCGCAGGCCCTGGCCGCCCGTGGCCGCCACCAGAGCCGGGCCGAAAAGGCTCCGCCCCGAGGAAGATGCAGGCGCCCGGCAGAGGAGGATGTGGCGGTGGCGAGCCCCGCCGGGCTTACCCAGGGCATGGGGGTTTGTCGGGCCCCAGTCCCTAGGAGGGCACGGCAGCGGCGGATGGCCCGCGCAGACATCAACGTGCCCGTGGGAGCTCGGTGGCTGGCCAGAGGCTGCAGGCGGCTGTGGCGGCCGTGGCCGGCGGCTGCAGGGCCGGCCGCGGCCTTCGTAGGAGGAAACAGCCGCAGTCGGGGGCAGCGTGTCTTGCCGGGTGGCCCCGGGCCACATGGAGGTTCGTCGGCGCCAAGGAAGGTAAGTGAGGCTTTTATATTTAGGGTGGGTGGGTGATTTATTTGTGTTTTGGGTGGGTGGTTGTACTTTTATTTAATTTTTATTTTATTTATTTCTTTATTTTATTTCTTTAAGTTATTTACGGGTCTGTGTGCGTGTTTATTTTTTTTATTTTTATTTTATTTTTGGCCTTGCCCACAACGTCATGATGTCATGACGTTGGCTCCGCCCATGACGTCGTGACGTCATGACATTGGCCACGCCCATGACGTCCATGACGTCATGGCATGGTAGTAGAATTTTTGACATCCCATCACTGATACCACCTTTATAGAACAAACCGCAGAGGTATGGTCAGTGACTCTTATTCATCATCACCATATGTTATCCATAGTTTGAGGCCAGCTCACAAAGAAAGGGAAATATTTTCAGTCTAGGTCAATTCACACCATTGTCAATTTTCACATAATATAGCCTGTAAATTCTAAAAGCAAATCCTGGAAGGTTAACTCATTACCAATGACTGTAATGCCACAGTGATTATTTTGCATCTGTCTACTAAGCATTTACCCTTTCACAGAAATAAATCTGAATATCAATCAGGGATCTTCAGTCATTACCAAGTATAACAAGTCACACTGATTTGCATTTGTATATAATATGCTAACCAGGCATTGTGAACTTCTGTGTCCCTGATCACTGGGACATGTATAAATTACTGTCATAAAGTCTCACTCTTATGTCTGTAGAAGTGCGTTTGATCCATGAAAACTCACATTAAAATATAGCAAGCTTTTAAGATGCCATAGTGTGTCTTTCTTTTTTTATATGTTTTATTTACTGTTTGATAGAATTTGCAGCAATTTACACAAGAGTAAAGAGTAAGTCTTACAATCCAATAGAAGATTTTTTTTTATGGAGAAGCCATAAGAAAACATTTGGCAGGGGAAAGGAGGAAACGAGTAGAATGTTAGAAAGGGGGCTTTATTTCCATAATGGTGTTGATACCCAGCCCATAGTTACCTATATCCAGACTCCCACTGTCTCTGGTAGTCCAAAAAGGTAACTTCTCCATAATGTGGATCTAAGATAAGAGTCTGTAAATAGCAATAGCAATTACACCTCATAGCACTTAGTGCACTCTCAGGGGAGTTTACAGGTAATTAGCATTTTGCCCTCAACATGTTGGGTACTCATTTTACCAGCCTCGAAAGGATGGAAGGCTGAGCCAACCTTGAGCTCTGGTCAGGATCAAATTCATAATGTTTCGGCTGCAGTACAGCAGTTTAACCACTGCTCCACTAGGGCTTTTCATTACAGTAGTCTTTCCCAACAGTTTGGGCCTTTGCAACTATAACTGACAAAATGAAGACAAATCAGTCAGGAAATTGCTCTGTTCTCTCCTGCCCCATGCTTCACTGGCACCAGTAAAAACTGGGAAAAGGAAAGAGTTGAGAGGTGTACATCCTACGATGGTAGTAGGCATCATGAAGGAGGAAACAGCCTCTAAAGAAGAGAGATGAAACTACATATATGATGAATGCACGTTCTTCCTCACTCGCTTCGGGCCTCTCAGCGTTCAATCCAAGGCGGATTATTCAACAAAAATCCCCTCTAGAACTCTCCCAAGCTCACGCAAGAAAAAATAGGTTCACCATTCCTTCTCCACCCAATCCAGGCTGATCCAAACACCTGGCTCTCTCTCCCTTTACAGAGATGAGCCCAATTTACTATGAGAGGTTTTGGTAGCGTTTTCAAGAGGCAAACAAAGAGGGACTTACTGTCTTTTAGCCCGATATCCCATTTTCAATGAACACGCGTTGATTGAAGAAAATATTTTTATTTAAATTGGTAGCATGGTTCTGATGAATCAGGTTACAGATCTCAGCATAAAAATTATTTTCTAACTTTAAGTTGTTTTAGAGAAAGGATGTTTCTGACAGGTATTCCCCTGAAATAAAAAGGAATCTGTCTAGCTATTCTAAGTTACCATAATTAAGATTTCCAGAGATAGGCCTAGTTGGAAAGCCCATCTCTGTATTTTCGATGTTTCCTAGTTGACAACCATTTTAGAACTCCATCTCTTTGTTCTAGCCATGTGCTCATGGCGAATCTGCAGGAAGAAAGGCTTTCAGCATTAGCCCATTTCCTCCCCCCTTAAAAGTTCTACATCTTCTCTGCTTGAGAATCAAAATCTCTCTCTCTCTGCTTCTGCTCAACTGTTTAACTCAAACCTTCCCTCCAGGTGTGACGTAACTAGCAGACATCCAATCAAATAACAGAGTTGGGGTAAACAACTCTGGTTGTCTTGTTTACAACGGGCGCCTCTCTGTCTATCTCTTCCCTTCCTGGGTCCCAAAGTGTGAAAACAACCAAATGGCCCTTTTGGCTAGCAAGAGAAGCCACATTTCTACTATAGACTAAAAACCTACTAAACTCCATTATGGATATGTGAAGAACTTGGGGCCTCATTTTATCACAACATACATGTCTGATGAAGTGGATGTGATCCATGAAAGCGCACATTGAAATATAACAATTAGTCTTTAAAGTGCTACAGCATTTTTGTTTTTGTTCTCTGAGATGCCTTGAACTACATACAGATGCCTTCAACAAACAGTTGCCTATTGAAATTTCCTGGAACATAGAGCAACACTTAAATTTATAGAACTTAATTGGAAAAAGCTGCCCCTATTCACTAGTACCCGGACGCTCTCCCCAAGAGAGAGCGTCCGGGCAGGGAGAATGAGGACCAGCTGGGTGCTCGGAGTGGACAGCTACAAAAAGACCCGCCTGCTGCCGCCGCCACGAGACCATCCCCGGACGCTCTCCCCAGCCGGTCGGGTGGGGAGAATGAGGACCAGCTGGGTGCTTGGAGCGGACGGCTACAAAAAGACCCACCTGCCGCCGCCTCAAGACCATCCCCGGACGCTCTCCCCAGCCGGTCGGGCAGGGAGGAGGACCAGCTAGACGGATGGGCTGGCTGACCAAAGACGCCAGCACCGCTACTACCACCACAGCTGTATCGCGGCCAACCACTCCCCAGATAAATGTACTGTATATTTGTTTCTAATTGAAATATGTACAAGGGATAAAGACATTCCCCATTGTTTTGTACTGTATATCCTTGATTGTTTTGCATTTTTTTTGATTGTACCGTATTTTTATTCTTATTTTTTATGATGGATTTGTTGACCACAGATATTTCATACTGTAACATTGTTAGCCACTCTGAGTTGCTTCGGCAAGGAGAGCGGCATATAAATTGAATTTAATAATAATAATAATAATAATAATAATAATAATAATAATAATAATAATAATAATAATAATAATAATAATAATAATAATAATAATAATAATAATAAGTACAGTCATGTAGGCCTCACCTCTGAAGAAGAAATCCAAGCTTCAATCACTCCTACAAGCTCATAGAACAAAAGCATTGTCTTCAAGACTGAAAGTTACCATGATGAGCTAGCATTGCTGCCTTCTGCCTTGCCTGTTAAGCCAGCAGTAGAATACAACAAGCTGGTTAACTATGTCAGTTAGGTCAGGAGTTCAGTTCTCAATTCCGCCACCTCCCTGCCCCAAGACAAAAGGTAGTTTGTGTGGCCTTGGGTGAGTTGCTCAGTTCCAGAGAAAAAGTGAATGGTAAACCATTTCTAAGTACTCTGTACCTAGAAAACCACAGAATGAGTCACCATTAAGTCACGATTGACTTGGTGACACATAGTTATTATTTATTAGTAGTACATAATATGCCCATTGCTTCTGTTCATAGCCCAGGCATGGTGCATATGAGAGCTGGGCAACATGTGACCTGAAACTTCAGGATGCACTGTGGCAGTAAGGATGATTCATAAGTTCACAGAACATGCAAACATTCTAGTCCTACAAATGTCTTCAGCAGTTTAGATAGCTAAAACCTCAGTTAGGTGCCTTGAATGGTAGAGTTCTTCAGTTAAACTCAGCAGCCCAGAACAAATCACTCCAGTGGCCTTCCCAGGCAGCCATGCCCATATATTCCCATGAAATTATATTCTATTCACCATCCTCTATCCACTGTGTAACAGTCATTCAACTCACTATATTTCAACATAACCACTCCACATAAGGCTGCTTTGTTTGTTTGTGGTTTTCTGCCTTAAAAGTTTTTTTAATGTGTTGGAATTTGCACATACCTGGAGGGGATAGAGATCCACAAGCTTATTGATGCCTCTCTCCTGTGAGTACTTGATGTAGTTTCAGCTGTGTAATGTTCTCCACTCAGGGAAAAGTGCACTGTTGGTATATGTGGTATAGTGAGCATTTGTGAATGTCTCTTTCATTGTTATAAACGATAGATTCTGCATTTGAAAGTAGAGCTGCTACCTCTCTGCATAAAATGGGTTATATAATTAGGTGACTAGCTGCTAAAAGATAATAACAGAGATTGTAAAGATCTAAAGCAATCCCACAAACAGGATGTAGAGACTCACAGTTGAAAGAATGAATGTGCCTGTGTGTGTTAAACTGCTGGATAGGGAAAAGATGTAAAACAAAGAGACATTTTCTTCTCTAGCAAAATGAAACCCTGCTGAAGGGCAAGAGTGGCTCCTGGGTAGAAACAGTGTCACAACAGGGGGAAAAGAACAAGAAAATCACCTGTTTTTAGAAGGCATTATATTAGCTCAAAACCTTATTACCTTGGATTAGCTTTTCTCAAGTTTTTGCAGTATTGATTGCATGTCTTTTTTCACTAGGACCCTAAAACCTGATTTCTAGTCATGGTTAATTTGTGCTTCAGCCAAGCAGTATATTCATATTATACGGTTTCTATTTTATGCTGTTAAGTAACTCATTTACCCATAGCCTAGATAACATTTAACCCTTACACACAGGTTGAGAAGGAATGGAAAATTACTACTGTACTTCCTTCAACTAGCAGTGTTCATTTGTAAAGCGCTTCACAGTCTTTACTCATTAACCCAACAAGAACCCTGTGGGGCGAGACATTATTACTCCCATTTCACAGGTGAGGATCTGAAACAGAGAAATCAATTGTGTCTGAAACCACCTGGTCCTTCAGTGCTTTTCAGTCTGCTGCCCACTCCCACTTGCATAAGTTTAGCATGATATGCAACAAGAGGCAAAACTGGGACTACAAGGCACAAATTGCTAGGACCTAGGTCATGAGAGCTGGACCCTAAGAAAGGCTGAGTACAGAAAAATAGACACCTCTGAACTGTGGTGCTGGAGAAGACTCTTGAGGGTCCCCTGGACTGCAAGGAGATCAAATCAGTCAACCCTAAAGGAAATCAAGCCTGACTGCTCCGATACTGAAGCTCAAGTATTTTGGCCACCAAATGAGAAGGCCCTGATACTGGGAAACATTGAAGGCAAAAGGAGAAAGGGGATGCAGAGGATGAAATGGCTAGATGATACCATTGATGCAGTGGGCATAGATCTTGGCAGGCTACAGAGGATGGCAGATGACAGAGGAGCCTGGCATGCTATGGTCCATGGGGTCAAAAAGGGTCAGACTCAACTGTGAGACTGAACAACAAAAAGGTCAGGAGAACAGAACTGCTTGAATAAGATGCTAATATATTATATGGCTATCACGTTAGGTATCAGTGGCTGGCAAGCCATCTGGTAGATGACTTTTCCTTGAGGTATTATTTTCCATAGCCAATTGCTGAGAGTAATGATAAGGGAATCTCTAAATTCCATACAAACCATAGTGACAGCAGCATGCAATCATATTTTCCAAAACTGTGCCCAGACCTCAATGAACCCTGGGAGCCCTTTGAGCAGTTTTATTCCTCCAGTAACTATGAAAGAGAGAAGGCCACAAGACTCAGTTGATTAATCACAGGCTTCACTGTGCAGCAATCTGCCTTAAACCAAAGTGAAAGCACTTTGCTTAATGAAATCATTGTTGATAAAAAGAAAGGCGGGAGTGGGGGAGGAAGGAAGAAAATCCAGTCTGATGGAACAGCCAGGCCAATCAGCCTTTCTGTTCCAGCTTTCCAGTGTTCCCTAGTGGGTAATCATTATTTTATTAATCTCATTTGGACCTCTTAATAACTGCAGGGTTAGTAGTAACCTTCAGGGGATACATATCTAGGAAATTATCATCCAGAGTTTAGCTGAAATAGTTTTCTCCCTCTGTTCCAATCTACTTTATTCCTTCACCTTGTTCTTTTTCGCACAGGTTTGGCGTTTCTCACACAGAGAGACTGATAGTTCTATTTAGTCACTTCTGCCCTTATGGAAGCTTTGGGGGCTGTTTGTTTCCAAGACACATCAATCATATAGAGCTCACAAAGAACTGATATACTCTGATCACCCCAGCACATGCAAATTGAATTTATGGGAAATCCTAGCCTTTGGATGTCTGCCATACTCCAAACATAAAATGCTTGTGTTGTGCAAGAAACCATACAAAACCCAGCAATATTTCTCTTTGGAATTGTTATTAATTACATTTGTAGGACACCTTTGCTCCAATGAACTCAAAATGAAGTTCATCTCTCCTCCACTTTTCCCTCACAACAACCTTAACCCTAAATTCGGTTGCTAATCCCATCTCCAATAGATTCACGGGTTGAAGTCATGTTTCCATAAGTTACACCATGTAAGGCTAATGATGTTTTTTAAACAGAACATTTAAAATTTCTCCTTCAGATGTCCTAAGACTCCTTTGAAATCCCCTTCATTATTGGCACATCATTGGGGACTGCACGACAGAGAGAAGAATTATGTAATTACAGAAAACTAAAACAGCATTCTGTGCCCTCTGGTGTCTAGTCATGCTTGCCACACGACCATGAGAACATTTGCAGAAGCAGACAGCATTGGATGTTCAGCTTTGAAACAGAGATGAGCACTGAACCCTAGAGTCAGATACAGCTGGCTTTCAAGCAAGGGTAACCTTTACCTTTACTAATGCCTCCTGGTGTTAGCAATTTTTTGTAAAGATTTTCCCCATCCTGGAGTCCTCAGTGGTTTCTAGATGATAAAAGGGATTCCACAAAACATTCAAGGAAAAATTGGAAATTTCTTACTTCCAAAAAATCACCAGAACTTATGAAGTCATCAGCCTTACACAGGATAACATACATCAACAGGATTTCAGTGACTGAGTCAGTGGCTAAATGGAATGTTAACATGTTATGTTAACATGAATGTTATGAATGGATCTACATCTTATCAACGGATCTACTCTGCTTGGGACCAGCAAGTAGATTAAGGCCCTTGGGAAGAAGGTCAGAGTGAAAGAGAATGACTTATGGTGATGTAGAATAAAAACTGAAAGTGCAAAATTTGGTGCCTATTATGACAGTCATAGTCAGCACCCCTTCTCGATATGGAGTGATGAAAAATGTAGGCTGGTAGATCAGTCCATATCAACAAATGCGTATCAGTCCTTTTGTAAACAAATGGGTCTTAACTGCACATTAAAGTCCAAGCTGTCCTCGAATACTTTAAAATCCAGAATAGTTTACATAGTTTCTAGGGGGAACCATTTTTGTTCCATCTACGATGAAAAATGCAGTTAAGCCATTAAGGCAGAGATTCTCAACCTGTGGCCCATGGGCCGAATGTGCCCCCCCCACCTCCATCACACTAGGAAGTGCCATGTGGTGGAGGAAGGGCAAAATGGCCATCCAGCCCCCGGGGATGTCTGAGGAAGCTTGAGCCAGCCCCTATCTTTAAAAGGTTGAGAACTCTTGCATTAAGGGATGGCAGCAAGTGACACTATAGTCCTTGCAACTGAAAAGTGCCAAATCTTCAACCCTGTCTCCATTTACACTACAGTAATACCTTGCATAACGAATTTAATTCGTTCGGCGAGGCTGCTCGCTATGTGAGTTTTTCGCTATGTGAGTCAGACTTGCATAGTGAAAATCCCTATGGGAAAACTTGCATAATGAGCTTTATTAGGGGAAAAATTCACATAGCAAATTTTTTTCATTATGCAAGTTTCCCCCATAGAAATGTTCACTATGTGAGTTTTCTTGGGGGAAAGTCCAACTTGCATAGCAAATTTTTTTTTTGTCATGTGAGTTTCCCCCCATAGGGGAAGTCTGTCTTGCATAGTGAACATTTTCACTATGTGAGTCAGACTCGCATAACAAAAGTTTTCATTATGTGAGTCAGCTCACTTTTTGAAAAACCCGCTCGTTAAGCGAGTTTTTCGCTAAGCGAGTTGCTCGCTAAGCGAGGTTTGACTGTATTGGCATAAATCCCAGTCCATCACTTTGAACTATCTACTTTGAATAGCCTTTAATAACAATCATTATCATGTGCAGTTATGGAATTAAGCCTCTAAAGCAGTTTCTCAACCTTTGGTTTTTGGACTTCAATTCCTAGGAGTCTAAGTCAGTTCCTCAAAGCATTGATCAGCCAATGTACTGACTTAGGCTTCTGGGAATTGATGTCCCCTGTTGGGAAAAACTGCTCTAAAGATAACTTTGGAAACATGACTCTCTACAGGCTCTGGTCCATCTGGAGAGTATAAGCAAAGCAGTTCACAGCTCTTTGCCTCCAGGAACTGGGGTGGGGGACAAACTAACTAAGGGCCAGAATAACACAGGGTTCATACATGAAAATGAAGCAAAGACCAGTGGAAATATCAGTTCCCTCCAAGGAGACTTCTCAGGATTTGGCTTGCTACGTTCAGCCTCCTTGGGCTCTTGCTCCTTCAAAACTGGCTCCCCTGCCGCTTTTGTTAAAGCTCCTCCGTTTTGCACTGCAGTACTCTACCCTTCTTGGCTCCTGCATGGAAGAAGCCTCAGTTGTACCAAAGTGTCACTATGCATCATGTCCAAATGCCCACTTGGCTGCTGAGACATCTTGTTACGTTTGTAATCTGGCCAGGCTCAAAGCTGCAGTCGGTGCACTTTTTACACTATGTTGACATCCCCCTAACAATCACCTGACAGAAAACAGCAAGAAACATCTCAGCCCCCGCTCACAGATAATGGGGATAAGAAAAATGGCTAATTCTGCTCATTCCAAATTTCCCTGGAACTGCTGATTAGCAATGCAAACACTGCGCTGCTGATTCAAATATGGACACGGCTCCTCATCTCCATCCCCAGCAGAGCTCTAGCAACCATTTTGCTCAGCCAAAGTGACACACAGCCATCTTTGAGAAGACATTCAGCCCAGGCACAATATGGGGGAAGTAGTCTAGCCTCCTGGCCCAGCCTACCCATAGTTTGGTTGCTGACACCAGCACTCAGGCTGCAGACCCTATTCCAGTCTGTCAAAATCCATGCATTTTGGCATGTAAAACTTGTTCCCCTGCGGTCCATGTCCAGCTGCCTCGGACTAACCTTGGCTCAGCCTCCAAGCAGAAAAAAAAAACAACCCAATCCCTTCCACAATGTCCCATCCATTTTGTAGAACCACAGTGGGCTCCCATCCGCACTTGATTGCATGCATACACCATCACAAGAACCACTGTCTCATTTGAATCAGCTGAAATCTGATGTCATTAATTAGGTTGGTGTTGTGTGTTTGTTTTTAAGCCAGGACAGCAAGAAGTAAGATCACAGTAATGGAGAAAACATAGATGACATATACAGTATAATATGGATCTGAGTGATGTACAGTTTAATTCACAAGGTGTAGCATCCCTGTAGAGCAAACTACACAGATCTGGAAAACTCAGTGCAGGTGATGTTATGGGAAGGAAAGTCACTCAAGGTCTAGTCTGGCACAGGTCACCCCCACGGGGGGCAGCAGCAGCATAAGACTAAACGGGGAGAAATGATGCCTGGATGTTGAGTCCTTCATCAATAAAAATCTCCAGGTGTGAACCTGGCTGATCCAAGGCTGAAATGGACAAATTTTAGCATTATCTGAGGCCAAGTCTGAGGGAAGGTTTATCATCTAGTAGCAAAGTCTATTGGAAAGAAGACAGGCAAAAGAGAAAGAGCTATCTACAAGTAAGAGGTCCATGGGTGAAGTCAGAGGCAGATGGGTGGAACAGGCGCTACCATGCACACACTTACCCATCTCATGCACACCCATTACCATATAAACAACAACAACACACTATACCAGCATATTTATAGACAGATACACACACTCTCTTACATTGCACACAACAATCAGGTCTATCCTATTTGAATATTTAGCAAGCTAACTTCTAAGACAGGGCAAGGAGAAGGAAACTTGAGTAGATACAACAAATAAATCCTGGCTCCTACACAGAAAGAGCCTCCTCAAAGACTGTGGTATTTTTGAACCACAATTGGGTGTACCCTGGTAACTTTGTGTTGCTGGCTAATCTTTCTCCTATTAGGTCAAGTGAAAGGAACAATGGAATGAACTCATCAAAAAGTGTCTTCTTTTTGGCAGTTTCACATTTGGCCTAGACAGGGAAGGAGAGGAGGACCACTGTGTGTGAAGGGGTGGAGTACCTCACTAGTCACCTCACACACAAAATGTCTGCATTAGTACAAAATCATAATCTCAGTTGCTTCCTCCCAGGCAGGATGCTTGTCCCACATCCATTTTGCCTCCTGCCCGCTGACATGGCTAGACTTAATACATAGTCTTATGTTTCAGACTGAAAGGGATTTTAATGACAACCCATGGAGGGCTGTAGGAGGGAGACAAAGTCAGATGCTACCTTGCAACCCTATACATAAATGTGCTTGGCATCCCCAGTGGGTGGCTTCAAAGAAGCAACAGGAGTTACTGCAGCTCTTTACCTGTCACCGTAATGGAGTGAAATAAATTTATGCCTTGACATCCCAAAGTACACTGTAGGCTGTTTCTATAGCGATCATTCACCCACTGCCAAAATGCAGCCATCTCTGGGGTTGAAACACCAGCTGTTCAGCATCAACAACATGACAAAGGATGAGCAATACTTTTGTTTTCTGGATTCTCAAAGGAAACTGAGGCACTGTGGAAGCAAAACTGGCTACCATGACAGGAGCACATGGATGCCAACATCTTCATGACCCCAAGGCTGGCAGAGGACACTTGTAAAGTGAGGAACATTCAAGATTTGAAAATTAATGGCTGCTCTATACTGCATGTTTCTGTCAGTTTGAGAATCTGCTTCTGAACCACATGGTGAAAGAGATCACAGATCTGTGCACGATGAACCAAAATGCCACAGACAGATACAACATTATTTGCCTGCTGTAGATTTTAGTTTCTGAAATGGGAGCTATAAAGTGCAGATAGTCAATGGTTTTTTTCATGAGAGTTTAAAACCGCATGATGCAAGCACTGCTGCCCGAAGTATGTTTGATCATTGGTAACGATTATGTTGTTTCTGATGGAACAGGCTCCAAGGTGTTGTAGTAATCGGAATACCTAAGAAAGCATTCCACCAGGACCAAAGTGACAGAAAAGTAAGAAATACTATATGTGTAGTAATGCTCCTATTATACCCAGTTCTGGTCTTCTTCTTTTTAAAACTATTTCCATCCAAATCTAGGTAAATGTATCTAAGAGCTGAACAGATCAATTCATGTCTCATTTCCAGGTCAGGCTTGTACTGTGTTTGTACTATGCTAAGGGTGTCTAGAATTCAGCCTCTTTCTCACACGTAGCAAGAACTCGCAGCATTTATGATAGATTACTCCAAGACTATTTTATAGAGTGCTACGCTTTCCAGGTGGCATTATTAAATGTTCTCTTCATGCAAACAAGCTAGCTGGCCACTTCTGCCAGCTACCACCTGATAGTTCTATCCCAGGGGTTCCCAATGTGGGACCCAGGCCCCACAGGGGGATTTCAATTCCAGGAAGCCTATAAGTCAGTACATTGGCCGATCAGTGCTTTGGGAAATTGACTGGGGCTTCTGGGAAATGAAGTCCAAAAACCAAAGGTTATGGAAACACCCTTCTAGCCCTTTATTTTGCCCCGAAGACCCCCAAAGATAGAGTGTGGTGGTAGTTACATCTAGACAACTGTGCAGTTTTTCATTCAAAGTGGGCAAACAGAAATAGTAAAACAACCTGCACATATTGAAGCTTGTGTTTTTAGAACAGTAGTTCTCAACCTTTTAAAGCCAGGGGCCGGGTCACACTCCCTCGGACAGCTTTGGGGGACGGATGGCCATTTTGCCCTTCCTCCACCACATGGCACTTCTTGGTTTGGTGGAGATGGAGGAGGGGCACATGAAATGGTGCCGTGGGCCACATCTGGCTCATGGCCCACAGATTGAGAATCCCTCCTTTAGAGGCTTTTGCAAGGGCAAAAATGGGATCATTTACTGTTTTGCTTCTCCCTCTCCCATGCATGCCAATTCTGGATGACTTAGATAAACTAGGATGAAGTAGTGGTGATCTGAATGCTTTGAAACATTTTTTTAACCAGTAGGGCTGTTTCTGAGTTAGCCAGATGTTATGCTAAAAGTGAATTGCAGTTTTACTGGCACTCATGTTCTATGTTGCTGGTATTCTAAACATAATGATGAATGTTTGGCCAGGACTCAGGCAATGCTTTTTAGGTACTCAAAAGCCCAAGGGACTGTGTTTAGATCATTTAAATCTAATAGGCAATTCTAAATTTAAATTTTATTGGGATTAGCATGGAACTGGAGTGCAAGGGGAGGGAAAATGATTTTCTGTGTTCAGTTCACACAGCTATGCTAAATCTGCTCATTAAGAGACACTAGTAATGCCAATGAGTTTTCAAGTGGCCTGGTGAATTCCTCTCTGCCTCTTCACTTCCCTGAAAAAGAAAACCTTTAAAACACTGGACTAAACTAGGATTCATTGAGTTACAGTCATAGTAGCTCTGCTCCGAATCACAATATGCAAACAATTCTGCCTTCTTCCCCCATCACAGTTGCTGGTGACATCTGCAGTGCCACTGGGGAAGCCCAGCAACATCGGCAGAAGAGTATCCATGGCACTTTATTCCAAATCTATTAGGAGATCATTTTTCTTATGCTGGATCCCAGGACAATAGATCTAAATGATTTTCAGACTCCACAATTTAAATCTCCAGCAGCAAATTCTGCTGTGTTCCTAAGTCTCTTGAGTTGCTGGAGTAGCAAAGCGATCACACTTCTATACCACCCCATAGTGATTAGTGCACTCTGTGGGCAGTTTACAGGTTAATTAACATTTTGCCCCCAACATACTGGGTCCTCATTTTATCAACCTCAGAAGGATGGAAGGCTGAGTCAACCCTGGTCAGGATTTGTAGCTACCTACAAATGAAAGTATGGAGTACCTGCAAAGGATAGGGCAGCATATATGACTGGGATGGACAGAGGGCCAGGATCAGACCCGACCTGGCTGAGGAGGAAGAGAGAAAGTGCATGCTCTAAAGACATCTATTTAGCAGATGAATCCTTTGAAAATGTTTTTTCACATATATTTACGATGGAAAGTTTGTTAGGGGATGTAAGACTTTGCCTCAGCCCCTAACTGGTTGCAAGGCCTATTGTGTCTGTGATGCCTTTAAGACCTTACAGGTGCTGGGACTTTTCCCTGATGTGCTCCATGGGGCAGGGTATTTAGGTCAGAGCAGGATTGCAGACTTCCAGCTACAATGCTCAACTTGCCTCTGCTGACAGTCTGGACAAAGATTCCTGGGTCTTCCAGAGCCTGCTACGAGGACTGAATCTTTGCACTGATCCCGATTATGGCTTTTGCCTGAAATGCCATCTGTGTTTGCTGAACAAAGAAGGACTACTTGGGGTAAGCCTCCACCAGGAGGACAGAAGGTGCAGACCATTTTGGCTTTTTCTGTAATTACAGCTTGCATTTACCCTGCTGGACTGGACTGCTACTGAACTGTATGGACTTGTATATAGCACAACTGAACTGTCTCAGTGAGGTCAATTGAGCATCCCAAGAGAATATATCTGTGTTGTGTTACAGTTGTTGCACTGTATATACTTACATCTTTTTACTTCCTGAGTAAACCTACTTTGAGTTTTCTTCTGCACCAAAATCTGTCTCACAAGGGACGACCTTGCCAGATGTGAACCTCTTGCTGGCCACTGCATACCACTCTGCTAACTGTTTACATCAACAAAGTTGAGTACTAAGAGAGAACATTCCAAGTTGAAACCTTGGTCTGAGAATTAATCCATAAATATATACATATCTTTTTAGCACAGACTATATAACATATATGTCCAGTCTTTCATTAGATACTGGCCTTCTGCTTGAAGAGTTTCACTTTAGAATACTCTAGAAGCATACCTGTGACTTAGTAGGAATTATATTTAGTGACTTTCTTTACTGATCCTATTGCATTGTTAGGTGTGCCCTTTCCTGTTGCCTGCATTTTAAACTTTAGTTTGAACTTTAGTTTAAAATAAAACAAAATTCTTTGAAGAAGAGAAAGAAAGAAACAGAGAGATAGTGAGAGCATGGGCAATGATTTCGGGGGGGGGGGGACCACCATCACTAAAGATTTGGTATAGCTTTTTAGTACTAATTATAAAACAGGGAGGGCGGGGTAAGGGAGCAAAACGTATATTGAAGAGGAGGACACAGGGAGGTTTACTGGATAGTGAAATCAAGGCTGCTACCTGGGCTAGCAACAGATTTTGGGCATACAATTCCAATATCTCCCCAGCAGGTTCCACAATTAAAGGTCATGGCCTGGGAGAAACTCTGTGGTATTTTTAACTGGATTTTGATTTTAAATCTATACCGACATGTTAAAGTCACCAGAGAGATGGGAAAGTTGTGTGGGCTTTGAATTCCTACTCAGCTCAAAATATCTCCTTTCATCACGTCTCTGTGGGTGAAGAACCCATTTCTGCAGGCACCCAATTGTTCAAGTGACATTTAAGGGCAATAGGCACAGGGGGAAATCGCTCTGACAGGTATAATAGAGGACCCATTGGACTCAAAACAGCACCATGGACAGCGTTTAGCCTCCCTGGAGATTTCACTAGGAGTCACCTGTCAAGAGGCTACTGGATCCCTAGCCTCTGGGATTTCTGCTTTTCTTAGTGAGGGAAGCAGGTCCAGACTACAGTACATCGTGACATTGTTCCTTGGTGTCCAGGGGAATAAAACAGAATAAAATGGGTCTCTTAGGTTTATTGGTTGGGTCTCCACTTGGCCACCTCAAATGGGTCGCGTCAGGCTCTATCCGCCCCATCCAGTGCTTCATCTTCTGATTCAGGAGTTGGGGAAGGAAATAGGAAGGGTTCTTGGAACAGGAGCATCACAGCCAGCAAATGGTCGCAGTAGCTTGCCAACACACACATCCTAACACCTCAACACAACACACACAGTCACACAATCCTCTCTGCTAGCAAGCTCAAGATGCCCTTCAGAGAGGCAACAAAAGATATCGAGGGGCAAAGTCAACAGAGGGGCAGCTTCCCACACTTTCTGCAAGTTTGTGCGCTAATGCTGAATAGACCTTCCAGGCTGCCCAGATCCTGGTGGTGTTCCTAGAGGAGGTTTGTGTGTGTGTGTGTGTGTGGGGGGTGTCCGTTTCTCAGACAACCATTTTATGCCTCAACCTCTCCCGCCGAGACGTAGTTTGCTGCGAAAGGGATGCTACACCTTCGCCCCCACCCCACCCCCAGGCGACGGTCCCGAGCGGAAGGCGCTGCCAGCTCGGGAAGGACTCACCCGTCAGCTGGTCGTAAGAGCCATCGAGGTCCCGCGAGTCGGAGAGGCTCTCTTTCCTCTCCTTGCCGCGCATGTTGGGGAGCCGAGACGCCCCGAGACGCCGGGGGCTCCGCGCACCTCCTAGGCTTTCCTTTCCGCCGCCCCCCTCCACCTCCCGCCTGAAGTCCTCCCTCCCTCCCGGAGGGGGCGCTCGACGGGGCAGGGGCAGCCGGCGCCCAGCCCTCGCTCGAGCCAGGGGGAGAAACCGGGGCTGGCACTCTCCCCGCCTCGCAGCTGCTCCTCCGTCTCCCCCGCCAGCTTCCGAGCGCCGCCTCTCCCGTTCACACGCGCCGCCTTCGACACGCTTCTAACGGGGAGAGCGAGGTGAGGCAAGGCAGGGCAGGCTGCCCGTGGGGAGGGAGCCGGTGCCCCTCCTGCTCAAAGCCCCGTCCCCGCCCCAGCCCCGGGTCCTCTCGGAGCTTCTCGCCCCACCTCGCGCTGCTCCGCAGTAAGCTCGACCCTCGAGGTAACTCCTGGTTCCCCCGGGGGGAGGGGGGAGAGCATGAAGCTCTTGGCTGTGCGGGACTGACGGGAAACGGAGGGCTCAGGCGAGCAAGGGGCCCCACTTCAACACGTGTCTCCAGGGGCTGGCAGACATGTGCGTCTGGACCCAAAGGCGCGTCGCTAGGAAAGCGGCACACTTGTGGCGGGAGGGAGAACACACGTCGAGGGTCGACCTGGCGGGCGGGGGGGGGGAGAGACTAGCCCGGACCCTACGCAGGTGGCAACGGGGGCGCTCTCCGGACGCCTCTCTCCCCCCCCCCCCCGCGCCAGGCGGACGCCTCGGCGGACCCAGCGGTCCAGGGTGAGGGCAGGGGCCCTTCAGAGGAGTAGGTGTGCGTAAGTGGAGGGGTGTGCTGGGCACCTTGGGAGGGCGGTGGACAGGAAGTGATGAGGGCGCCTATGGGGGGGGGGGGGGAAGAAATCCCATTACCTCTGCCTGCCTCTGGGGGGCGCCAGTCACTGGGGCGCACCAGGATGAGTCCCTGTATCCCTGTGGGCCAGCACACCACTCTGTATATGTGTGTGTGTGTGTGTGTGTGTGTGTGTGTTCCCACGTGTTGAAAGTGCAGTAGCCCCTCTTTCTTGGCAAGGGGATGGAAGGGGACACCTGCTGGGGTCTCTCTCTTTCCCTGACTCAAAAGGGACCAGTCCTGACCCCTTTCCACTCACAGGTATTAAATACACAGCATGTAGAGATTCTGGAGCTTTAACTGCTCAGCCTGGCCAGGTTATCCTGCTATGGTAGACCCTACTGCCAGTGACTCAAGGCGGCAGTTAACTAACCTGACCACCCTGAGGACTAACAGCAGAGCCGGTAGTAACTTTTCCCAGTGTCCCAAAGAACAGGTAGCAGCTTTTGGGGGGAACCACCTTTGGGGCATAGCTTTTCACTGCGCATGTGCAGCAAGCACTTGGTGTGCATGCATGTCTACAGTGCTTGGCGCGTATGCACGGCCTCCTTACTGTCCTCCTTGCTGTCCTTGTGTTGTGGGTGGGTGGGTGAGTTGAGGTGTGTGTGTGTGTACTTTTTTTTTTAATTTTATTATTATTATTATTTATTTTTTCTTTGGCTCCACCCACAATGTCATGATGTCGGCTCCGCACACACTGATGACATCACGGTGGGGTAGTAAAAAAATTGACATCCCACCACTGACTAACAGCTTTGGGTGGCGAAGTCCACAGGGAAGGGTGATGGACCCCAAGTGGATTCAACCCCACTTGGATCCATCTTGATGGAGGGGGGCAGCTTCATTCATACTGGCCAGGGGCTGAGGAGGACTTTATGTGCCAAAAGGGCTCAGGACCAGAAATTGACTCACGGAACTGGATTAGTGGTATGGGGGTCATGCTGTGATGTGGATGGCAAATGGAAGGCCACTGCATTATATAGCTCCCAGGACAATCTTCGTAGCAGATTGCCAGGAGGATAGCCAATATTCAGAATCAGTTATGGCACAAGAAGAAGAAGTGACAGAAAGGGAGGAATTTTTTTAAAAAATATTTAAAGTGGAAACCTAACGATAGAAGTGCCTCAGAGGTTGAATTTCTGTGCACTGCAGGTGCTTCTTCTTCTTCTTCTTCTTCTTCTTCTTCTTCTTCTTCTTCTTCTTCTTCTTCTTCTTCTTCTTCTTCTTCTTCTTCTTCTTCTTCTTCTTCTTCTTCTTCTTCTTCTTCTTCTTCTTCTTCTTCTATGTCTAGGCCAGTTGTGAAACTCCCAAAACGAAGCCATCTTTTGGTGAATTCATTCTGCCGTTCCTTTCGGCTGAGCTAGTGTGAGAAAGATTAGCCGGCACAAGGTGGCCGTTGCCTGGGGTATGCCTGACTGTAGTTCAAGAATACCACAATCTTCAAAGAGGCTCTTTCTGTGTAACCCACTGCACGTGCTAATGACCCAGGAAGACTGCCAGAATTAAAGGGAAGTGTTGAGTCCAGCTGTGATAGGACAAAGAGTCTAATCGATGCAAGAATATTTAGAAGGGGCTGTGGTGGCTCAGTGGCTAAGAAGCTCACCATGTTAGCTGGATGGCTGGCAAGTCAGCAGTTCAAGACCCAGGTACTGCATGATGGATTGAGTGCCCGTCTCTGTCCCAGCTCTTGGGGACATGAAGAGAGCCTCATTTGGACGTTCCTGAGTGGAGTTTCTTCCACAAAAATCCTTTCAACACAGAATAATTTATGATACAAAATTATTATAGGAATCTTTAGGAGATTTTTCAGAGGGGAGGTTTAAGGGCGGCTGAGCTACAAGCACATCTCCCTCATAGACATGCTACCTTTGGAGCATGTTGCATCTTGACAATCAACATTTGGAAAGTTATTTATCAAAATGATACTTTCCAGAATCCATATACAGTGAGGTGTTCTGGAACCTGTAATCCAAAAAGGCAAGTTTTCCAAAACTCTGCCCTGTGCACCAGTTGGACTCCTGCTTGTTCTGTATTTTTCCTAATAGGGCACTTCAGTGGGGCCAATGCCCAATTTTCAAATTGTTACCATATCTGTTTGCTTCCCAAGAGGACGTGGCTGATGTGGTCAAAGTGGTTAATCAGCTCTTTAAAAACTTTTTTTAATGGTACTGCGTAGTTGCTAAAATCCAATCGTGAGTTACAAGTACAATAGGCCCGTTGAATCAGTGAGGATTGAGTGAGTGAACCCCTTTGTAAGTTCAGTTGATCCAAATGGGCCTACTCTAGTTGTGACTTACTACTAGATCTCTGCTAATGGATGTATTTATTTATTATAATGCATTTATTTATTTCTGTGAAATGAATGAAAATTAATAATTCCTCTCAATTGAGAAAGCCTCTTCATGACCTCTAGTGGCCAAATATTCTTTTAATCTCTCTCCCTTTCTCTCTCTGGCAATGTGAGATGCACCAAGACACAGCAAAAGTCCCCCTATGCCCTTTGGAAGTTAGGATAAAATATTAGGAATTAGAATGTGGGTATCAAGAAGGAGAGAACTGTAATGGGGGCAACTTTTGGGCCGTTGGGGGGTAGCCCATTGGCTACATTTTACCCACACATATAATGGGGACAGAATTGAGATTTACCACATCTTTACAGCAAGGTTGGAAGATATTGGGACAGAATTGTCATAGGAGAAAAGAAGCACTTGAGCACTGCAGCAATTAGACACAGCGTGTGTCCCAATAACTGGAAAGGAAACCAGGGTGGCCTGACTCTTTCTTGGCCAGAACAATTCAGTCTCTCCTCCATCATTCCCTCTGTAATTTTACTTTTTTTCTTTGTTTCTTCCAATTACATAAGTGATACTTTAAATTTAAAAAAGCATCTTTCAGCAGATTCTGGAAATGCAGTGAAAGCATCTTCTACATGTTTCTCAGCCTACACCATTAATCATAATTAATGAATAGTATTCGTACTTTAGTCTCTGCTGTACCATGGAAATGCTAGCCAAATTCATTCCAGGTTTAAACCAATGCATGACAAATTTAGGGAGAGAACTGCTGAAATATTCTGCCCCATCAGTTTCTCGACTAAGGGCTCCTACTACTCACAATTAAAAGATATCATTCAACTATTCTCACCTTTCCTCTCTCCCCTCCTTTAATACATCTTTTTTTTCTGGTGAGAAAAAAGGTGGATGAAACAAACGGAAAACATGTTAGTTGAAAATGACAATGTCTAGATTCCCTACAAATCTCAGTAAATGGGATGTTCTGAGACCATAATAAGGGTGCAGCCTGGAGATACCCTGTGGCTACCTAGTGGCAAACAAGCACAACAGAGTTGGGTCAATATATCTCCTTTTGGTTCTTGCTCATTTTCTGTGTGACAGAAGATGGAAGGCTGTACACCTCATAGAGCTCAGCCCAGACAGTGGCAGGATGTCATAAATCCACTTCACAGTTACTTTGGCAAACAAAGGAACACTGTAAAATGCCTCAGGCTTCAATCATTTTGAGGATCTGAATTAAAAACTATGTGCCATCAAGTTGCACATATGGTGAGCTTCCCAGAGATTTCTAGGTATAAAGTGCTCAGAAGTGCTTTCTGGCAGCATTATCAAACTGTGGAGCATGCCCGCAGCCACAGATGTGCAGGGTATATAACCCTGTCATTCATAAGCTCTCTGAGTATCGCACCTGACAAGGTGATCCTTCCAGGATTTTCCAGGTAAAGAATACACAAAGTGGTTTAACACTGTCTTCTTCTAGGGCACCCTGGGACTGTGCAGTTTGCCCATGGCTACACGGACTGGCTTTTATTCTAGGAGTTACAGTGTGGGATTGTACCCCAACCTTTGGCTCTATAGCAGATGCCTTTGCCTTTCTTTATTCATGTCAGATACACTTCCAGCATACATAGCTAAAATTAACACATCTAAAACAAAATAGAATTAAAAGGGCTAGATGACATCCGTCCAATATTGGGCCGATTTTTGATACAAATCTTGCCAACTTGATACAAATATAGTGATAAACAAAACACAAAAAAAGGAAAGGCAGCTCTTGACTTCTAAAAGGAGCACTGATGTTGCCCACAGGTAATTCAGGAAATGCTTGTACTGTACCAGGCAAGGACTGCAAGGCATAGAAAAGCATCTGCCTCATGGGAAGATTTGGGGCTACTATTCAAGATAACCAACCCAACAATTCTTTGGAATTACTCTTTATTTTTACTGCCCTATTTTAAGAGATGTGCCACCTGGAGGTTTTGTTTCATGGATCAAATTGTTTTGGTCTGTCTCTGTAGCTTGGCTTTTAATCCAGTGGCTGGAAAGAAGAGCAAGCTGGTAACAACTTGGCCGTGCCTTTTGGCTATGGATAAAAACCACCTGAGACCTGGATTTTGTTCTTTCATTCTCCATGTACTTCTAGCCCAGGCATTTTCAACCTACAGCCTGTGGGCCAAACCCAGCCCCCAATGCTTTTTCATCTGGCCCCTGGCATCCTCCTCATTCCTGCTGCCACCTCTGCCTGGAAGCACAAACTGGCAAAAATAAAGCATTTCCCATTCCATTCCATTCTTCATGAACTCACTGTAAATGGAGCTGCCTTCCACTCTGCCCATGATGGCAAACTTTGGCACTCTGGGTGTTTTTGGACTTCAATTACCAGAAGCTCAAGTTAGCACTCCTGCTGATCAGGGCTTCTGGGAATTGTCGTTCCAGAATGGCTGGATTGCCCAGGTTCGCCATCACTGCTCTATGCAGAAGGAGAATACAACTACCCACTCTGAGGCTTGGAGCAATGTGCCAGCTAGAGATGCTGAAGAAATTTCATCTGTCAGATGAAACAACTGTGTTTGTAGGGAACCAGTGGCATAGCATGGGTTTCAGCCGCCAGAGGAGTAGACCAAATTCGCCATCCACTTTGCAGGGCCCAGGATGACAGCAATTGTGGAGGGTCCCGGCGCCCATCCCCGCAGCAGCCTCTTTGCCTTGGCCGCTAGGCTAGGAAGTCTGGGGCAGGGGCGGTCCTATTTATTGTGAAATTTTGCCGCTGCCCAAAAGTGCCACCCAGGGCGAGCCGCCCCCCAGGTCCCCTCCACGCTACGCCACTGTAGGGAACACACATAGGAGGTTAAACTAAGTGCTATTTCTCAAATACTGTACACTGATTGCTGACCAGGACTGGTTACAGGAGGCATGTAAACTACCTTGTTAACAGCAGCGTTACAGACTGCCATACATTTCTGGTACAAGCTCTATTGATTATGTGACCTATAAAATCCTATACAGTTTGAGTTCAGGCTCTTTGAAGGACTGCTTTCTCCCTAGCTTTTAAAATCTCTTGGTCTGGTTGCTCTAATGGGCATGTTCAGTTAGAATGCTTTGTTGTCCTGCTGGATTCATCATGGAACCAGGGTTTCCTGGTCTCAGCAGTGGCAAAGTGTATGTGTGTTTCCATAGCCAAAACTGGTCCTCCTAGCAATCCCCATTCCTGGAGAAGTTTCATCTGGCTGCATGGACACATAATTATGTCCTGCTTGGGATATTCTAATATGCTTCATAAGGGGCTGCCTTTGGAGAGTATTGATGAAATTCAGTGGGGCTAAGATGCTGTAGCATAGATTCATGACCAGAGCTGTAATCCTCACAGCCAGTGAGTTACAACTAATGCCAAACTCTTCCTAAAGCAATATGATTAGGTTATGTCTTGCAGATCAAAAAGAGGAGCCAGACATCTTTCCAAACTTGGAATGTAATCCCTCTTGGCTATTAAGAATCAGAATATCAAAATCTGGAAAATGAGGTTAACAAAAAGAAGCAACTTACCCCAAGTTACACAATAAAGATCAGCAAAATGGAATCAAATTTCCTCCGAATTGTCTTCTTTCCTTACTTACCCTAAGCCTCAAAAGCTGCTTGGGCATAGAGCCAGGCAAGTCTGCAGGCAGCTAAAATTTTACCTTTGAAGCAGACTAATGACCTGCCTCATCATTGCTACCTGCATTATGTTGACAGAATCACTGTTACCTGTGTTATGTTGACAGAATCACTGTTACCTGTGTTATGTTGATAGAGACATCCTCTCAGTTTTTTACTTACCTCCTCCTTTCTTGCAGAAATTCCTAGCAGGCAGATCTCTAGGAGCAAATATTATTTCAGCACTTTTATCACCACGTTCAAGTTGTGGGAGGAATGTGCCTAGTATTTTCACACTCTTAGTACCAAATTGCCTTTCTTTCCTCAGAAAGCCAAGATGAACAGGGCTATTTTGGCTCCAGATTGAAGGCTGAACACCAGCATCACCCTTTTCAACCCACCACTTTCTGGAATAGGGAGGACAATGTTGAAATCACACCTCAGAGCCAGGAAAGATTAACAGCCTCTGCTCCCATTCCTCCTCACATTTTTCGCCAGTGCTTACTTCCCAGCCTCTAGTCTTTTGGTAGCAATCTTCCTAACTCTTGTTCTAACTCTCTTGTTCCTTAGTGCCTTCCTTTCCTTTCTCTCCCCCTCGCCCACATTCACTCTGGCTATTAATTTGAAGATGACCTTACTCTCTCTCTAAACACCAAATACAGAGTTCACTGTTCGCACAGCAAATGAGCCACACATGCGGCTTGGGGGGCAGTGGAGAGAAAAGCTCTGCAGACTTCTCATTCTAATTGCTGAACTTACAGACCATGTGCCTGGCCGCCTGTAGGGATCCAGTACTGACTGGACCTAGAAAAAGAGCAATAAAACAACCTACCAGTGTTGGTTGTTGAAAGTGGTGTTGTAACAAATTATTGCGATGGAATTTGTAAAAGAGAGTAGGAGTGGCTGCCTCAGTTGGACTCAAGGGATTCAACTGAAATAAGAAAGACACAACAAGACCAGCATGGAAAAGTGAAGGGACTGAATTTGTAAAGAAAGAAGATCACTGAACCCATCCCACTGGCAGAAAGGCAAAGAGCAAATGCAGTACAGATTCTTCTGCTTTCAAGTGCCACTGGCAAACTATTTTTGCATGGCAGCTGGAAAATGGCAAAAGCTTTGTGGGTTAGTCAGTGGGTATTAGAAAGGATGAAACAAGTCAAACTCGTTTTCTCATGCATTTATTTTTATTTTCATGAAATGTACAAAGAGATTATGGATACTGTCAAGTTCTCAATTGTCTACGCTGGCCAAATTCAAGAGGTACATCTATTCTTATTACGGGGAAGATGATATTACAGTAAAACACCGGATAACGATTGGATCGGATAACGCTAACATCGCATAACGTTAAGTAATCTGGGGAGGAGAATTGGATTGAATAACGTTAAGGTCCTATGGGATGTATCGGATAACAACCGCTAAAGCCTGTGCGGTTACAATGTATCTCTATGGAGCTTTAACATCCGATCCATCCAGTGATGGGATGTAACAGGTTCTCACCAATTCTCTAGAACCGGTAGTAACTTTTCCCAGTGTCCTGGAGAACCGGTAGCAGCTTTTGGAGAGAACCACCTTCGGGGATTACCTTTTCACTGCTTCCCCCACTGCGCATGCGCGCCAAGCATTTGGTGTGCATGCACGCCTACAGTGCTTGGCACATATGGACGGCTTCTTTGCTGTCCTCCCAAGCGGGGAGGAGGAAGAGAAGCTGCTAGCCTGAAGCTCCCTATAGCCTGCTCCCCAGGGTAAGTGACTCACCTTTGGACGTGGTGTGTCTGTGTGTATTTTAATGTGTATTTAATACCTTTACCTATATTGACATACTACCACAGTTCCTAAAAAGGCCTGGTGGCCTGGCTTGGGTTTTTTAAGCAAAGTCTTGGAGTTACCTCATCAATAAGCTACACCTGTGCTGTTCCAATTGCTGTTCCAATTGGAGAACCCTTATGGAGGAACAGCTGTTTTATTTTTACATTAAGGCATATTATCCTAGAGAACTGGTTAGGCAAAGACTTAGTACCTAACTTCTTTAACTGTTGAAAAGTGCCAAAATGAAGCCATCTTGTGGTGAGTTCATTCTGTAGTTCCTTTCATCTGACCTAGTGTGAGAAAGATTAGCCAGAATAAGCTTTAAGCTCTGGTTTAAAAGCTGTTTGATTTGTGTTTGGGGTGGGTGGCTGGCTGTATTTTAATGTATTTTATATTTTATTTATTTATTTATTTATTTTAATTTATTTACGGGTTTGTGTTGTGGGTGGGTGGGTTGAGGTGTGTGTGTGTGCTTATTTTTATTATTATTTTATTATTTTTATTATTTTTTATTGTTTTCTTTGGCCCGGCCATGTCATGACATCATGATGTTGGCTCCGCCCATGACATCATGACGTTATAACATTAGCTCCGCCCACACTGTGATGACATCACGGTGGGGTAGTAAAATTTTTGACATCCCACCACTGGATCCATCCCATAGGATTTTAACATGCATCGGATCACACTAAAAATCAGATAACACCAAGACTTGTGGAACCAAGTTTTAGCGTTATCCGGTGTTTTACTGTATATCTACCTGATACAGAGTTTGTAAGATGGGGAG
Source organism: Furcifer pardalis (assembly GCA_030440675.1). Lineage (NCBI taxonomy): Eukaryota > Metazoa > Chordata > Lepidosauria > Squamata > Chamaeleonidae > Furcifer > Furcifer pardalis. The sequence continues at coordinate 242,214,281 of CP126890.1, forward strand.
TCTGTCAGAGGAAAACAATGTGGCAACTATCATTCAGAGCTGCCAAGATGGCTGTATGCACAGGAGTCAAACCCAGGTTTTTAAGAACTAAACACTGAAAGGCTTCTGCCTGGGTAGTCAAATCTATCAATTCCACCTTCCCTCATGTTCAGTGTCTTTTAAAGGATTGAGTTATTTTCATCCAACTGATGGAAAAAACTGCATTTTGGAAAATTATTATTAAAAAATGAATCCGATAAATGTCTAACCCAACCCTAGTCTAAATGTTGATCTCACCTCTTCTTGGGATAACGTGAGCCTTGCAAACTTCTCCCTGCAGCAAAGAAAGGACATACTAAGCACATACCCTCTGGAGAAGTATCAGGTACTATAAAGGAGGGGTGCCCAAACTATGGTCCCTGGGCCATATCTGGCCCCCAACACTCTGTAAAGACCTGGAAATCCAGCAGTTGCACAGATGTAAAGAACAAGAGACCAATAGTGTAGTCTGAAGGATTTCTAGGTTGGAACCCCACCAAGAGCCTAATATCTTTTTGGATTCCCTAGCTCAAGTAGGGGCTGCAGTGGCTGAAGTGGTTAAGACGTTGAACTTGATGACTGGAAGGTTGGAGTTCAATTCCCAAGTACTGCACGACGGAGTGCGCTCCCGTCTCTGTCTTAGCTCCTGCCAATTTAGCAGTTTGAAAGCAAGAAATTGCAAGTAGATAAATAGGGGCCACTTTGGTGGGAAGGTAAACAGCATTCAGTGCACTCTGGTGTTGAGGCATGCCTGCCATGTGTCCACAGAAACATCTGTAGATGCAGACAGCGCTGGCTCTTTGACTATAAACAGAGATGAGCACTGAATCCTAGAGTCATATACGACTGGCTTTCAAGCAAGAGCAACCTTTACCTTTACCTAGCTCAAGTTCCATAAGCCTAGACACCCAGAGATTGCAGCCTCTCCAGGCTGTTATACTGAAGGGAAGGACCCTGTCTATCAAGGGCCATTACATTGTCTCCTCATTACTGAACAACCAAAATGAGGTGCTGATGAAAGCCAAAGCAGACATTCAAGAAAATGTATCTTTCCTGCTCTTACATTATCATCTCCTTATGAAGCAGCTGTTTGCATTACAGAAAGAGAAATATAAAACTCACATGGTTTCTTTTAACTCATTTCTAACATTACAGCCTTTTTGCCACTTAAGCGTACACTGTCTCCCAATATGGAATCTTCACATCTTGTAGTTAGGCTTTAAGAGGCTATAGAGTGTGATGGTGAACCTTGGCACTCCAGATGTTCTTGGACTTAAATTCCCAGAAGCCCAAACACCCACGAATCCACACAAATGGGTTTACTGCGACTCATCCGGCCAGCGCTGCCCTCGTCGCTCCCAGAAGCAGAAGGAAAGCGCGCCCGTAGGGGGGGCTTGGGCTTCTGGGAATTGAAGTCCAAGAACATCTGGAGTGCCAAGGTTCGTCATCACGGCTAGTATAGAGTGTTAGAGGCCTGTTCCTTTGAGACTTTGCAGTTCTCAGTAAGTGGACAAAGATGGATCGACTTTCTTGTCCTATGAGCTCTCTCTGGGGTCTCAAAAGAGCTACCTCTTCCCACCTTTATGTTTGCAAATCCCACCTGAATCCTGGCTGTCAAGATATTTTGTTCCTTTTCAAAGCACTCATCTGACCTCTGCAGTTGCTGCATGTTTTGCACGTTCCAAGTCCACATTTCATTCACTATATTGGCAGACATTGAGGTTTTGCAGTTCAGAATTAATAATAGTAACAGCTAAACTTAGTATAAATATAGTCTGTGGGAACAGAAACATCAGATTTATAATGCATTCAATCATTATGCTTGCTATGTAGAAAAGCTTAATGTATGTGATTTCTTACTTCTCCTTGCTGTTTCTGTTCTACCTGGCACCCAACTGAATGCATGTACCTAGAGCAGGGGTGTCCAAACTTTTCAGCCTGCGGGCTGGTCACGTGGTTCAGAGGGCCGGGCTGGATCCAGCCACCGACACCAATTCATCTGACCCGCAAAGCCTTCATTGCTCCTGGAAGCAACGAGGGCTTCGTGGGCTGGATCAACTGGTGTCGGGGGCTGGATCCGGCCTGTGGGCCCTAGTTTGGGCACCCCTGACCCAGAGGAAGACACTTTCCATTTGGCTTGCTGGAGACAGAGTTTGTTATCCTTCAAATTGTTACTGTGCACATAAACCCAGCTTCCCCTGCCTCCCTTTCAGTATCAAAAGGCGGTTATCACACCTCTTTATTTTTTAATTCAGTGACAATTTTTCAGATGGTCAATCATTTCCTGTTAATGATTCCTTTGCACGATGCAGAGGAGGCTTGACTCATACCTGTATTGTCTGAAATAACTGGCTTCGTAATAAACCTCCAGAGGCTAACTGATCTACCAAAATCTGTAGCATTTCTAAAAGAGTTTGACATTGAGAATTAACTTGGACTGTTTCAGGGCATTACCAGAAAACGCCAAACTAGATGCAACGTGAAACTGCACGTGTCTTGCCTCTATCAATTAGAAATTAAAATGTAATAATTATTTGAAAAGGTGGGGTTGGAGTGAGGACCATTTGAATGAGGAAGTGTTTTTAACCCTTCTTCCTTCAGAAATAAATACTGTTCAGTAAAACTCTGACTTACATATGCCTCGAGTTACATAAAATCCAACTTACATAATGATTTTTGCACTAAAACCATGTCCCAATTTACATAAATGTCCCAATTTACATAACACAATTTCCTATGGGTTTGCTTTGAGTTATGTAAAAAGCTCATTTTTCCTATGGGGTTGCTTTTATTTACATTAATAGCATTTTCCTATGGTTATGCTTCTAGTTAAGTAAAAAAAATCATTTTTTCCTATGAGTTTGCTTCGAGTTAAGTAAAAAACCGATTTACATAAAAGCCTATAGAACAGACTTTTTTCATAAGTAGGGGTTTTACTGTAGAAGGTGGTGGCAATTGTGAATAGGAAAACAATCCGAAAGGAAGATGTGTCTCTTCCTTCTTCCCACTGTTTTCCTCAACCTCATGCCTTCCATAAGATAATTCTGGTTTTTAAAAAATGGGAGGAGGATACATCCAAGTTACATTTTGGCCATTAGTCTGTTTATATTTTCAGCCACAAAGTTAAATTTAAAATAGAACATGGCATGAGGTGGCCTTCCTGATGAACTCCATGTCCTGTCATTTTTAGCCAATATGGTCAATGGTAAGGAAAGATGGGAAATGTATTCCACCATTGTAAGGGAGCACTAGATGCTCCGTCACTGACTGACACAGAGGGTTTGAGTAATTCAGACATTAACACTAACTCTGCCATTGTGGGTCCCAAGCTAGGATGAGAAAGGAGTAGGGTTGGGCATCAGGTTATCACCTCAGCCCCATAAAACTTTATTTTAGCAGAAGCAACGAGGAACCTCATTGCCTGATGTGCTGTATGGCAAAGACTGGCACCACACAGCATGAGAAGGAACTAAGAAAAAAATTGACACAATTTTTTTTTTTTGTAAGGGTTATGTCACATACATTTTCCTGGTGTTGGTAATGCACTCACATTTGTGGAATTGGTGGTATTTCTGAGCAGGGCAGAATGAGATTTACAATTGGAGAAGAAAGCTGGTTTGAAGCGATTAAAACCTTGTTTCATGGCACGATATCTTCCATCTTTAACACATCTGATTTCCCCCCCTGAGATAGTCTTATTGTTGTGGCTTTCCAATTCAGAAGTGAATTAATCTGTCCAGGTAAAATGACAAAATCTGACTTGTTGGAAGTTATCATTCCCGGAGGAATTTGCTACCCAACTCCACTCTTCTTAGAAAGGGAGAAGGACAAGAAAGAAAATAAAGTTCTCTGCTGGATTCTTTGCTAAACTCATCTGCTTTTCTCCCAAGAGCATGGGACCATATCACAGTGGCTGAGGAGAGGAGTCAGTTCTCCCTAGCATTGTTACACTTGGGAAGGAAGACACAGAACAGGGGAAATATTGGAAGGGAAGAAGACAATGCTTTACAATGTGCAACATCCACAGCTAAAAACGTAACAGCATGGAGGTCTCAAGGCCAGAGCACAGCAAGAGCCTCTGAGCCGTTGTGTGAGAAGCTGAGGAAGCAGAAATTAAATGAGCAAATGTGTTTGGGGCCTTCCCCAGCCTTCAGTTCATTACATATTCAAAGCCTCAAGGCCCAGCATGAGGGAGCATGAGCAGAGGAGGCAAAGCTGAAGCCAGCCAGCTTTTGGCTAATTATCCACTAATTACCTAGGAGAGTAAGACGTCTCAGAGCTAGATAACATGTCTCCATCTGAAGAGAAGGTTGCTATCTTACTATCCCAGCAGGGGCTGCTAAAAGACCATGGATGGTTTTGTTGTTGTTCAGTTGCACAGTCGATTCCGACCCTTTGCAACCCCATGGACCACTGTAGGCTCATCAAAAGGCAAAACTGTGAGGGACTATGTCAGATAGGATGGGACTCTTGGGGCAACTGAAAGATGTTGCTGTGGACCTGCTGCTTTGCCCTTCTGACTGTCTACTGCAGGGGTGCCCAAACTACGGCTTGTGAGCCAGATCCGCCCCCAATGCCAATTCATCCAGCCCGCACAGACCTTGTTGCTCCAGGAAGCGGAAGCTTCCAGGAGCGATGAAGGAGGTGTGGGCTGGATGAATTGGCATTGGAAGCCAGATCTGGCCCACAGGTCGGTTTGGGCACCCCTGGTCTACTGTTTCTACTGTACCCCATGTTCTACTCAGGAATCTGTCCACATTATTTAGTCGAGTCAACTGGATTCACTTTCTATTCCCTTAATTCAAATATACCAGGAGGGCTTAAGGGAGGGAGGAAGCATCAGAGTCAGGCAGCAAGTCAGATTGTCCAGAGACTCCAGATGGAAAGTTGCTTCCCCTCTGAAAGAGCCATCAGTCATGGCACTTCTGAATTAAACACTGCTCTACTTAGGGAGCTTCCCCTCCCCCTGTAGACAAGGAGTGGCATCAAAGGTACAGTCCTTTTTTAACAACACGACTGATTCAAACCCTCCAGAGAGAACAACAGGCAATGAACAACCAACTACACCCACCAGTGCCCAGAAAGGTTAACAGGGCTCAGTTGAAAATTCATCTGTTTTCAACACCAGAACAGTCTGTGTCTCAATTCTTCTCTCAAACATCAGATAAAATGGGCACATTCCTACTAGAAATCAGTCTTCAAATAAGAGTACTGTATTATTATTCTGCAATGCTGCTTATTTCTCAGTGCTGCATACAAGCCCTGAGAAGGAAAATAATAAGTTACAGAATGTCTCAACAGAGGTAACATGTACACTACCTTATGTACACAGACAACTGTCAAGTAGCTTCTTTTATACTTCTACCTAACTATTTATGCAAAGGTTCATTTTATACTAATGCTCTTCCCCATCCTAATCAATGTAAAGGTCACCCTTGCTCGAAAGCCAGTCGTATGTGACTCTAGGGTTCAGTGCTCATTTCTGTTTCATAGCTGAAGAGCCAGCGCTGTCTGATTTTGCAGACGTTTCCGTGGTCATGTGGCAGACATGACTAGGCACCAGAGTACATGGACCGCAGTTTATCTTCGCACCGAAGTGGTCCCTATTTATCTACTTGCAATTTCTTGCTTTCAAACTGCTAGGTTGGCAGGAGCTGGGACAAAGATGGGAGCTCATTCTGTCCTGCAGTATTCTGGTGTCAAACTGCTGACCTTTCTCCTTCCAGTCAGCGTCTTAGCCACTTGAGCCATTACAGTCCCTTCCTAATCAATGTAGCTGCGGACCAAAGTGTGAGAGACTATTACTTGCAGCTCCTAGTTAAGAAGAGCTATCCTAGGAACCAACAGCTGAGGTTGCGGGTGGAAAGAATGGGACTTCAAGCTAATGCCATGTTGTGAAGCGTGCTCCGCCTCTCCATCTGAAGAACTGGCCACCTGTGAATCAGGAATACACGCAGTTCTGATTCAAGGCTGGCAGGCTTATTTGTGTGCCAACAGAGTGAAATATGTTGTGCCACATGGCAGCTGGCAGCTAGAAAACTGGGTGTTTTTAAGTTGGGAAATTAGATTAAATAACTGCAAAGCTGTCCAGCTGACCCAGATGGAGAGTTGCTTCCTATCTGGAAGACCCATCAACCAAGGCACTTGTGAATTAAACACTGCTCTACTTAGGGAGCTTTTCCTTGTAGACAAGGAGTGGCATCAAAGGTACAGTCCTAAAGGTTATCATATCCCCCTTTGCTTTCTTGCTTGGATCATCTCCAATACTGCAACTGGCTCCAAAGCTAGTGAAGATCAAAGACAAAGCAAGCAGCCAATCAACAAAGCAGATAATGTTACTCAGAAACAGGTCTATGTCAAAAGATTCTACTCAAACATCTCAGCCTTCTGGAAAAATGGAACAGGTTCCAAATGAAACTTTTTTTATCTGTTAACTATGAAGGAGTGGGTGCTCAAGAACAAGCAGTTGACACTGGATTGGATCCCAGAATCTTAGGTCAAGGCACTCATTATTCTGCTGATACATTAAGGAGTCTCTGCTTATATGATAACAATGAAAAGGATAAAACCTTTTCCTTTGTATACAATAAAAAATGTCACCAATATTTGTTTGTTACACTTTGCAGCTAGAATAAGGTGCACATTTTGTGGCTTGCATTGCAAACACTTTCCTTGCATGGCACATGGTCTGCTTGGTTGCAAAACATTCAAAATCTTCTCATATTGCCAGTCTAAATATTTGCCTGGCACCCATACAACACTCTGTGGCAGACAGTGGAGTCAAGAATAAATATCAACATTTCTGCAGAAAGATAGCCTGCCACAATCAACAGGCATTGTCAAAAGAAGGCAATTTCGAGTGCACATCATGGAAGTCACATATGCCTCTGGCATGTATAATTGTTTTGTCCACATGCAGGCATATACTGTACTTTCTATCTATAGCATCCCCTAAAGGAATTCCATGTTTCTTTTCCTATATGGACATTTCATTAATATTTTCCACTCTGTGCAAATAGGATCAAATGAATATTCTGTGCTTTACACTATATTTCCTAGATCCAGGTCCAGTTGTTTTACTTTAGTGGAGTACATGACAAACTAGAGTAGGCTCATTTGAATTAATGGGGTGTATGAAGGAGTTGACTCACCACTGATTCAATGGACCTACTCTAGTACAACTTATGACACTAAGAAACAGGATTTCAGTCAATCTTTGTCTTCTTTCCCCTCTTAAATCATGCCTTCTTGCACCCTGTTGTTTTCCACTCTCGTGAAATATTCTGTGCCACTCAGTTAATTCAACAGGTTACCAAGCCTGGCCAGGTTATCCTGCTATGGTAATAGAGTAGATCATACTGCCACCAACTCAACACTAATAATCAGGCGGCAGTTAACCTGACAACCCTGAGGAATTATCTTGGCTGGTGAAGTCCACAGGGAAGGGTGATGGTCTCCAAGTGGCTTAAATCCCACTTGAATCCCTCTTGATGGAAAGCAGAGCTTCATCCATACTGGCCTAGGGCTGAGGAGGACTTGAATTGCCAAAAGGGCTCAGGACCAGAAAGTGACTCGTGGAACTGGATCAGTGATATGGGTGTCATGCTGTGATGCAGAAGGCAAATGGAAGGCTGCTGCATTATATTGTCCCCAGTACAATCTTTATGGCTGATTGCCATTTTGTTGTTCAGTCGCACAGTCGATTCCGACCCTCTGCGACCCCATGGACCACTGTCCGCCAGGCACTCCTGTCCTCCACCATCCCCCTCAACTCGCTCAGCTCTGTGCCCATTGTCTCCACGATACCATCTAGCCATCTCATCTTGGGCCATCCCCTTCTTCTTTTGTCCTCGACCCTTCCAAGCATCAAAGCTTTCTCAAGTGAATCCTCTCTTCTCATTTGATGTCCAAAGTATTTTAGCCTCATCTTCATTATTTGACCTTCTAAGGAACAGTCAGGGATGATTTCTTCTAAGATTGACCTATTTGTTCTCCTCGCTGTCCAGGGGACTCTCAAAACTCTCCTCCAACACCACATCTCAAAGGCGTCTATTCTTCTGCGTTCAGCTTTCCTAATGGTCCAACTCTCGCAACCATACATTGCCACAGGGAAAACCATTGCCTTGACTATGCGAATTTTTGTTTTCAATGTGATGTCTCTACTTTTCACTATGCTCCCCAGGTTTCTCATCGCTTGCCTCCCAAGAATCAGTCGCCTTTTTATTTCATGGCTGCAATCACCATCTGCAGTGAGCTTAGATCCCAAGAAAGTAAAATCTGTCACTGCTTCTACTTCTTCCCCATCTATTTTCCATGGACTGATAGGGCCTGTTGCCATTATCTTGGTTTTCTTGATATTGAGTCTCAAGCCAGCTTTTTCACTTTCTTCTTTCAACCTAATTAGGAGCTTCTTTAGGTCCTCCTCACTTTCTGTCATTAGGGTGGTATCATCTGCATATCTCAAATTGTTGATGTTTCTTCCAGCAATTTTGATCCCAAATTGTGATTCCTCCATTCCTGCATTGCGCATTATGTGCTCTGTGTATAAATTGAATAAGCATGGTGACAAAATGCAGCCTTGTCTTACTCCTTTTCCTATTCCAAACCACTCCGTCATTCCATTTTCTGTCCTAACTGTTGCTTCTTGATTCATGTACAGATTTCTCATGAGGCATATAAGGTGTTCTGGTATTCCCATCTCCTTAATTATTTGCCACATTTTGTTGTGGTCGACACAATCAAAAGCCTTAGTGTAATCAATGAAACAGAAGTAGACTTGTTTCTGATATTCCTTTGTTTTTTCCATGATCCATCTTATGTTGGCGATGTGATCTCTAGTCCCCCTGCCTCTTCTGAAACCCGCTTGCACTTCTGGTAATTCTCTCTCCACATACTGTTGCAGTCTATCCTGTATTATCTTGAGCATCACCTTGCTAGCGTGAGGGATGAGCGCAATTGTTCGATAATTTGAACATTCTTTGGCATTACACTTTTTGGGGAGTGGAACGTATACAGATCTTTTCCAATCCTGTGGCCATTGTTTTGTTTTCCAAATCTGCTGGCATATAGAATGCAATAATTTGATTCCATCATCTTGTAGGGCTTTGAACAGTTCAACTTGGATACCATCAACTCCACTGGCTTTGTTGTTTGCAGTGTTTTTTAGGGCCTTTCTGACTTCACTCTCTAGAATATCTGGCTCATGTTCCATGTTCTCATCATTGTGATTATCAGGGGTGTTGAGGTCCTTTTTGTATAGTTCCTCTGTGTACTCTTTCCATCTTTTCTTAATCTCTTCTGCATCTGCTAACTCCTTGCCATCTTTGTCTTTTATCATGGTCATTTTCGCTTTAAATGTTCCCTTGAGTTCCCCAATTTTTTTGAAAAGATCTCTAGTCCTACCCCTGATATTGTTTTCCTCTATTTCTGTGCACTGTTCATTCAGGTACGTTTCCTTATCTCTCCTTGCTTTTCTTTGAAAGTCTGTATTCAAGTGATTGTATTTTTTCCTTTCTCCTTGGCATTTTGCATTCCTTCTGTCCTCCGCTATTTTGAGAGCCTCCTCGGACAACCACTTAGCTTTCTTACGCTTCTTTTCTTTTGGTATGGTTTTCCTTGCTGCCTCCTGCATGATGTCCCACATCTCTGTCCATAGTTCTTCTGGCACTCTGTCTATCTGGTCCAAGCCATTGAATCTGTTCCACACCTCCACTGTGTATTCCCAAGGAATGTTTTCTAGGTCATATCTTTCTGGCCTAATTGTTTTTCCTATTTTCTTTAGTCTAAGCCTGAATTTTGCAATCAGTAGGTTGTGATCTGAGCCACAATCTGCTCCTGGTCTTGTTTTTGCTGACTGTATGGAAGTTCTCCATCTTTGACTACAGAGTATGTAATCAATCTGGTTTCAATGTTGGCCATCTGGTGATGTCCATGTGTAAAGTCTCCTCTTGTGTTGCTGGAAGAGAGTGTTTGCTATGACCAGTGCGTTATCTTGGCAGAACTCTATCAGAATTTGTCCTGCTTCATTCTTGTCCCAAGACCAAACTTGCCTGTTATTCCATTTACTTTTTGATTTCCTACTTTGGCATTCCAATCTCCTATGATAATGTGTACATCATTTCTTGGTGTCTGTTCTATGAGGTGTTCTAAGTCTTCATAGAACTGGTCAATTGTGGCTTCATCTGCACTAGTGGTTGGTGCATATACTTGTATTACAGTGATATTGAATGGCTTGCCTTGTATTCTGACTGACATCATTCTATCATTTTTGAGATTATATCCCATTACTGCTTTTCTCACCCTTTTATTGACAATTATAGCTACTCCGTTTGCCATTATGATATCCAATATTCAGAATCGGATATGGCATTCAAAGAAGAGGTTACACCAGGCTATGCTATGTCTTTAATTGTGAAGGTTACTGTCTTGGTTATAATGTTTCAGATAGTAAAAACTCATTTTAGCGTAATTGAATATACAGTAAAACCTCGCATAAAGAGCACCTCACTTAGAGACTAACTCGCTTAAAGAGCAGAATTTTCTCTGAATGTTCGCTTTGCTTAACAAATAAAACCAACCAAAAACTTGCTTAACAACTAAATTGAGGTTTGCAATCCCCCCCCCCCGCCAGAAGTCACAACTGGTCACTTACAATGGTATTTCACTTAAAGAGCAAACTCGCTTAAAGAGCAACCCCATGGAATGCATTATGCTCTTTAAGGGAGGTACAACTGTATAGGGATTAGAATCCAGGTGTTTAAGAGCTAAGTGTATAAACCCTTCTGCCTGGATAGATGCATCTTCTCATTTTTATTTCTCTCTCTTCAGATGTTTAATATATTGTACCTAGGAGGCTCATGAAAAAGAGTAAAGTATTTATCTGTAACGGTAGTTCAGGGGTCTTCTGTAAATTCACACACGTGGTTTTTTCTGCACCTCTGTAAAATTTGTCAGAACATTCAGGAAAGCAAAGCAAAATGACCATTGGAGCAGCCTCCCTCCACTGCTCATTTCCCTGTCCCTAGCAGTGGTTCCACTGCTGTCCATAAGTGAACAATAGTGTATCAGACTGGGTGGTGGTGGTGGTGGTGGTGGTGGAGAGAGCAGTGGTTCCACTGCTGTCCATAAGTGAACAATAGTGTATCAGACTGACAGGGGGGATGTGTGAATTCAGACAACCATTAGAAGAACTATATTGTACTTAGAAGTAACCTATTCTTCTCTGTCTCTGTAAATCACACACATGTAAATCTCACAGATTACTTACTGGCTTGTGGGATATCATCCCAATACAAGTGAGATGGCCATTCTTCCAAATGCAGCATCAAATTTTGCCCTGATGGAATTTAAAATGGCATTGTAGGTTTCTAATAGTGACTTTCATAAATTTACAACAGTACTGGCAGGTTTGGGTTCTGACCCTCACCAAAGCAATACAAACACTTAGAATGCTTGTCAGTGAGGGGAATCTTGTTGCTGCATATGGTACATTTTTAAAGAGATTCCATTCTGGCTGTAAGAGAGCAGGAAGCCCTCAAATGACAAACAGGAATCAGGAATGAATTTGAACTCTCTCTTTTTAAAAGGGGAGGGGGAGAGACTCAGAGGACACTGGAGAGGATGAAGATGAATGAACAAAGCTAAGAATTGACGTTTAAACGGTGAAAAGGGATCTAGGAACACATTTGGAGAAGTCTTCTTAGTGACTTAAGTAACAATAATTAGGTGCAGAGATGAGGGGAGTTGCACTAATGGTGTTTTTACTTTCACCTCTAGAATGTTCCAACAAGCTTTGCCCTAGTGCAAATTGCCCATGTGTGAGATTTATAATGGCCACTAAGGAGAAAATAAGGCAACTTTGAAAAGGATTTATTTTTAAAAACTTAACCACAGACATTTTCATTCATCATTACAAAGTTGACAGAAAAAAATACTGTCAAACCTACACAATTTAACAGCATATCAGCAAGTTAGAGCACATTCAAAGGTAGGTGAACAAGACAGTAAAGAGTTCAGCAAGCACATTTTATGAAGAACAGTTGAAAGAGTTGAGTACTTTTAGTTTGGAAAATGAAAAAACGAGTGAAGCTAGCTAACATCTTATAGTCAAAGGGGTTTCACATGGAAGATAGTGCAAACATGCTTTTTGCTGCTTCAGAAGACAGAATCTAAACAGAGTCAAGTAATGAGATTCTGATTAAACCTTAGGCAGACTTATTTCTGACAGTAACTGTTACTGGATAGTAAAAGCATTCAACAATAGTTGAATGATATTGAAGGTTGGTGATTTCCAATTTTTAAGCAGAGCTTGGATTGCCATTTGTCATGAATATTTTGGTCATAAACTTCTTCCACTGGGAGAGAATTGGACTAGATAATTCTTGGGAGTTACTTGCAGCTCTACAATTCTATGACTTGCTAGTTGAAATCCAGTAGTAAGTCACAGCTAGAGTAGGCCCACTGAATCAATGGAACTTGCAGATCAGTTGATTCACAAAATCCCCATTGATTCAATGGGCCTATTCTAGCTGTGATGTACCACTGAATTTCAGGCTCTGAAATATTAACCACCGTTATAGAAGTTGATGGAAGAATGCAAATTGAAGTTGACAAGAGTTAACTTTGCTAAAGAAGCAAAATACCATTCGCTTTCATGTGGCTAGTGAAAGATGTTCCCTTTTCACCGGATTTAAGAGTTGGAAATTACTGCTCCTTTTATCTTAGAGAAACTGACAACATTCACATATCATAGAGCAGAAGGCAATGCAGTGTTGCAAATTCCTCATAAAAATAATAAAAAGAGATGGCCAGTTCTTAGCATAAAGCTCATATTATCTTAGATAGTATTAACTAAAGATAAAAATGATTCCTCAAAGACTTCAATTGCTATGGATTATGATGGCATGGCTTAACACAAAACTCCAAGTATTCTCTTGTGGCATTAAAAGGTTGAATAACTGACCAATTTTGTTCTTGCTCTCAAAAACAAATCAACAAAGAAAAGAAAATTAGAACCTACTTTACCTTTCAGTTATTGGGAATTTGGGAGTGGTGAAGTCTTTGCTCTGGTTGACAGATAGAGCTTCCAGGAGGAGAGGCTTCCCTAACTCAAGGCTTGGAAAAAAGCTCATTTGTTCTTTAAAAAATTGAAAATTACATTAAACCAAAAAATGCCAAGAAAAATATTCAGTTGGATAAGTGCACTAAGAAGTTTATGAAATGAAGCATTAGGAGATCCCATCGGAACCAGAATAGCTAAGTTGGATGCTGATAAATTCAGACATCCTAAAAGAATAAACCAGAAGCCAGGGGTTTATGCATCAGCTTTTGATTGTCAGATGGTTCCTCTCACTGAGAAAACTGTACCAGTGGTTCTGTGGTAGAAAGCTCTTGCCTTTCACAATGTTGAAAAAGCAATTCACTGAAGCACAAGACAGTGATCTTTTGGAGGATTCTTCTTCATGTGCCATATCCATTCCCAATATTGGCTATCACCATGGTAGAGGATATAGCTACCAACACCTGGATCAGAAAAAGTGAAAGTACTGACAGTATTGATTGACAAAATCCTCAGGCTACTATCCTACCTTTATCTGTTGCAGGACTCAAGTGGTTTACAACATAAATTGCAATTGTTTGCTTGTAGAGATGGAAATAGAGGCTTAAAGGGCCAGTTTTGGAGTGGTTCAGTTACCACTTGACCAGAGATTCTCAACCTGTGGCCCACAGCACCATTTCATGTGGTCCCCCACCCCCTCTGCCATATCAGAAAGTGTCATGTGGTGGAGGAAGGGCAAAATGGCCATCCAGCCCCCCAAGCTGTCTAAGGGAACATGGCCTGGCCCTTGGCTTAAAAAGGTTGAGAACTCCTGCACTTGACCCTCTGCATTGTGCTCCTTGCTTTGGGTGTCCTTTTTTGGGAAAAGTGGTAGAGGGATTATGTTGCTATTCCAGACTGCAAAGGAATACTGTACAGTGGAACCTCGCTTAACACAAAAATTGTGTAACAAAAAGAAATCCGTAGAAAATAGTAGCTGGGTTAACAAATTTCCCCCCGGAGTGGATTAATTGGTTTTCAATGCATTCCTATGGGAAATTTGCTTTACAAATTTTTCGTAGTACAAAAGGTCCCAGAGAACACATTAAATTTGTTAAGTGAGGTTCCACTGTATTTTAGTTTCTTTCAGTGATCTGAACCACACTTCCTTTTGTGTGCATGATCTCTCACAGCAAATTGCTGCCGAGTTAAAAGTATTGCTTTTCTGTGTTACATTGTCCCATACATGGGATGGGCAAATGGAAAAATGTTATGTGGTGGGGGTCCTTAGAACCTCTAGTATCATGTATCATGCACAATTACTAGTACTTACTATTCTTTAATTAGTTAAAAGACTTTGCTTAAATATATGTAGGATATCTTCAAGAGATTAAAACAGGGAGAATATGAAGTCTAGCAAGCTCTGCCAAAATCTGCTTTTATTATTTATTTATTTATTTATTAGTTCAAATTTATATTGCCACCCACTCGCTTTTATCAACCTAACCTTCTACACCACCAGCTCTAGTGAGATCAGCTGCCACTGAAGAACTGTATGCATGGAAAAGAGCATAAAATCTGGCTCCCCAATCAAATACAGAGAGGAAACGTTCCATGCAAGTCTTTATCCATGAACTGGACAGCATCAGGGTGTGGCCATATCCATGATATCATCCAGTGCAGTGTTTTCTCAACCTTTTCAAGTCAGGGATTGGGTCATGCTTCCTCAAACAGTTGAGGGAGGCAGACTGGTTATCCCCCCCCCCCCGGCTGCCATTTACGGCTGTTGTAAACGCATTTATGATGGTCATGGACACATTTATGGCTGTTGTAAATTATTATTATTATTATTATTATTATTATTATTATTATTATTATTATTATTATTATTATTATTATTATTATTAGACTTGTATGCCACCCCATTCGCAAAGCGACTCTGGGCGGTTAACAAAGATACAAAATATACAGTTACAATTATAAGGTACCACATTATCATAATACAAAAACATTTCAAAATATCATCATCACAAATCATCATTAATCCCAATATCAAAAAGCATTACAAAAAAGAAAAAAACCTAATATATGTTTACGAAGGCTGCAGACTCATTTACAGCTGCAATAAACGTGTTTATGAAAGCCTCACTCATTTATGACAGCCATGAGTCCCAGCAGATTTCGGTGGCGGTGTCTGGAGAAGAGGCGGGGCCCGGATTATTTGGCGCCATAGGCTGAGAACCCCTGATCTAGTGAATCTATGGACAACTGTGGAGGAGGGCCTTTCCACACATCTAATTGGAATGTTCCACTCCACCCCATAAATTGCGGCATGGTTTGCTTTGAGCCATATGACTAATCAGAGTAGCCAGCAGTTCTACTATGAAGGAGTTATGGTTTTCCTCTTCTCTATGGCATTCTTGTGGCAATTATAAAATCAGAGCTACTGTACAGTTAAGGCAGATAGCTTTGTTGGCACTCTTAAATTACAGAACTATAAAATCCAATTTGTTGTAAATTCAAGATAATTTGCTTTATTAGTGTTAAACTTGGCACAGAAAATATGCTTGGTGAATAGTATTATCTGGCCTAGCTTCAGAAAAACCAAGTGTTTTGTAATATTGAATGTTTTCTCTTTGTTTCTGATTTTTTTCAATGCGGACAATTATGTTGTATTTTTTGTAATCTTCTGATTGTGTTTCCCTATTTTAAAGATTAATAAAAAATTAATTTCCAAAAAAAAAAAAAAAACCAAGTGAATTCCTCTCTAATGCTTGCAAGTAGCATCCTAGGTTCAGGATTGTGCTTGCCTCAAGTCTGCATGAAAGGTCTCTGCCCTCCCTGATCCCAAACAGCATGGTGGCCCTGGACAGGACAGCATGTCCACTGAACATTTTAGGGGGATAAAATGAAAACAAAACATCTAATGTCATACAGTTCATACATAATGCCATGGTCTAGTCATACTGTCCCTGCATCTCTAAACTATTGTAGAGCTCGGAAAGGTGCAAAAATTGCAACTAACATTATCAGGGGACTAGAATTGCTCCCCTATGAAGAAAGGTTACAACAAATGAGTTTTTTTTTTTTTGGGGGGGGGAACTGGACTAAGGGTAGACCATGACCAAAGTGTATAATGCTCAGTGGAGAGAAAGTGAATAGTGAATCCATATATTCACAATATTGGCCTCTGTGCCAACAATACGTTTTGTAAGTCTGAATTTATATTTTAGAATTTAAAAGCACCCATGTTATTATATACTGACTGAAAGGCTAAGAGAAGCCATTTCAGACAAGCAAAGTATGGAGGAACGTAAACGTATTAAACACTTTTATCATGGAAGTTAAAGTCGACATCTGAACAAACATTTTCATCCTTTGTTGTGGACACGTGAATTGAAGTGCTTTAAAAATCTGCCTAAACTAAAAAAAAAAAAAAAAGGGGGGGGGGTTGTTGTCCCACAGTTTTTTGACACTTGTCAGACAATTCTATCATGTGAGTTAATCTATAAATAACCCTTCCATGCAAGACAGAAGAGTCATGTTTTTCAAGGAGAAAAAAAATCAGACCTGTGTAACTGTAGCCTTTATTTCTCTCTAGCAGGATAAGAGCACTGTTTGTTAAAATATTTGTCTCTTAGCTTTTGCCACAGGTTTTTTTTTTTGAAAGCTGGGAAATCCAGAGTCTCAATGAAAGCTAAGCTGGTGATGAAGCCAGTTATAAATGAACCATTACAAAATTTGCCTTTAAAGCCTCATTAGATGAAAGGAGTGAAAGAGCCCACTGAGGAAAGATCAGAGATAACAAAGCTACAGTTGTCTCAAGGTCACAGCTCAAAACTGAGACCTTATTATGCCACCAGATGCCATAAGGCTAGATTTGTTAACATGACTTTAATTCACAGCAATGAAACATTTCCCTTTCAGCTAGCCCTTTCAACTGTGAGAAGCAACATCATTTCTGCCTCCATGTCAAGACAAACTACTGCCTGAAGGTCAGCTGGAGTTACAGGTAGGATAAAAGGAAGGTCACTGAAAAAAATTAATGAACTCTGATGTATTGTTTATAGTTCATGGCAGCCTTGGGACTGATGGACTTCCTTAGCACCCCAGTGGGAAAAAGCTGTAATGTAGAGAAAAACTGGCCTTATAGCAACAAAAATTGCAACACTTCACCTAAAGCCATCTTGTAAGGTGGAGGTTCCCAGCCGAAGGCCTGTGGACCGGATCCAGCCCACGGTGCCATTTTATGTGGCCCCCACACCCCCAAGAGCATCCAGGAAACAAAATGGCTGTCTTGTTGAAGCTGTTGGGACAAAATGGCCACCCCATTGTGCAGACAGGGCAAAATGGCCATCTGGCCCTCGAAGCTGAGTGAGAGAGTGTGACCCGGCCCCTGGCTTGAAAAGGTTGGGAACCTCTGTTGTAAGGCCTGGCCTAAAGAAGTGGTAGCAGCTTTCTGTAATCTTCCCCTTCTCACAAAGCATACCTTGGCAAGGAACACATATGCAACTGCCTACATAATCCTAGTTGAAAAATTACATTGTATTGTAACTCATTTTCAAGTATCCAGATAAACACAATAACATAAGATTATTAATCACTACTAATCAGGAAATAAAATTTATGAAAAGGATATTCTCATGGGAAATTGGTCTAAATGACTGGATATTCCATAGAGATATAGATATCAGGAAAGAAAGAGGAACAGCTAGCAATATATACTGTACAGACAGCAAAAATTTGCTTAAATTTTTTTTTTTGATCTCTGTGGAGACTTGGCTCCTAACTCAAGAAACAAGGGTGACCTGAAGAATGCTGGCAAGGAGATTCTCCCAAATAAAATCAGAGATGCTACCTTGTCCTCCAAAAAAGAGAAGCTACAATGCTAGTTGAAAACCAGCCTGCGTTGCTTTCTTTTCATCACATATTTTACTCCAAGGGCAGAGGCTGAAAAAGTTCTGTCTTTAGACTACAACTCCCAGAACCCCATCCCATCTCATCCCACCCTCAAAATATTTCAGATATTTAAGGAAATACTTTCCCCCATACCTTGGATACAAGACAATGGCAGAGAACCTTTACCCCGATGACTTCTTTAACTCTTGGTTCTCTTAGGATGCATGCTGTTGGTGGCTGGGTCTCAAGTAAAAGTGTCGGGATCCTCCAACTCTGCTTTAATCCTTTGGATGTTCCTTTGTACACATCCTTTCGCCCATATTTATTAGCACACACCCATTTAATATAAACATACCTGTACAAACTCAAGCCGCATGCTGTAATTTTCATTGTACAAAAACTCAGTAAGTCATTTTCTCATTTCCGGTGCTGGGATCCTAATTACACATCAAAAGTCCATCCAGTCTCATTTTGTTAGGTAACAGGAGAATTTTATACTTTGCTGCTATCATCATCACAAAAAGTAACACAGAAACATACAATGTACACAAAGAGTGAACAGAGATACCACTTGTCCTCCTCATCACTGAAATCTATTGGAGTTCTATATACAGTAAAACCTCGGATAACGCTAAAACTTGGTTCCACAAGTCTTGGTGTTATCCGATTTTTAGTGTTATCTGATGCATGTTAAAATCATATGGAATTCATCGGATAACGTTAAAGCTCCATAGAGATACATTGTAACCTCACAGGCTTTAGCGGTGTTATCCGATGCATCCCATAGGATCTTAACGTTATTCGATGCAATTCTCCCCCCCCCCAGATTACTTAACGTTATGCGATTTTAGCGTTATCCAAGGTAAATGTTATCCGAGGTATTACTGTACATTGTGTTAACTATAGATACTGTTTCAACAGAAGGACATTAGCAATTCTGTGTTCTTCCTCTATGACAGGGGTTTCCAGCACCAGCCCATAGGCCTAATCCGACCTGTGCGTATCATTAATCTGGCCTATGGTTGCTCCCCAGGCACCACTAGACCTGCTCACCACCACCAAAAGTCGTGATATGTCACTTACTGCTGCAGCAGTGGGAATCGTGATGTTTTCCAGAGTTCTTGGACAGTTTCCACCGCTTCCCAGGGAGCATGTTCACTCTGGTTTGGGTGTTTTCTGCCACTTCTCTGTTGTGCTTCAGCATCTAAAGCACGGCTGTGGGCAACTTCCGGTGCTGGGCTTACCTCACTGCCTGGGATCCCAGGACAGAACCAGGAAGTTGCCCAACAGCCACGCGCTAGCTGCCGAAGCACAGCAGAGAAGCAACAGAAAAAACCAAAACTGGAGCGAACATGCTCTGAAAAGCTTCCTGCAGTCCTGGGAGGTGGCAGAAGCTGTCCAAGAACCCCCAAAACTTCATGATTCTTGCTGCCACCGCTGAAAACCTTAGTGGGTGCAGCCACACCTCTGGCTTCCACAGCTGAGCGCGGTGGCAGGAACTGGTCCCTGGCAGGAAAACATTGGAAATCCCTTCTCTATGAACTCCTAGCTTTAAATTTCACAGCTAGATCTGACTGAAACTCAGAGGCAATGGAGAAGGGCGCAGAGTCCATCTCAAAAGGACAGAGAAATTATACAGGACAGTTCTTTGTGAAGCAAGGTCCATCCAAATCTGTTAAACCAACACAGCTTAGGAATGACCACAGTATGGTACATGGATGATTACTTGCCCAACTCTATCCAGGACACATAGTACTAAAACAAGGTAAGATAATTTGCAGGTGAGAGCCACCTGTTCTCTCTCCTGCCATGGGCACAGTGCCAAATCCTCCTCACACACCTTCATTAAGAATTAAGAGCATGCCTGTAGATTCTTCTTCTAGGTGCAATGCCAAAGGCACAGCTAAGACTTGATTTTCCAAACAGAATAATTTATTTCTCTTTTAGTATACAGTAATAAAAACAATAACTGTGTGTTTTATTTTCCCTTTTTTGTTTAACATTTCCATATGGGAAAAAAATCATAAAGCTTGATAAATATGTGATAGAACAGTTGACGACAGAAGTGACATGCACTATAGTCAAAATGTGAGCCATTTGGAGAAGAATGGAACTTAGCATAGATTTCAGGCACTCATGTTCTGCTCGAACTTTATTTTTCTTTTTAAAAAAGTTCTGACAAGTGGTAAGCCCAGCAAATTAGTTCATTCAAGATGTTTACCCATTGTAGCACATTACTCCAGTACAGAGAAAACAAAGTTTAAAATGAATTATGTTCTTCTTGCTTCAAGCAATGTTGGAGATGGTTCAAATATTCAAGGAAGAAGATGTTAACAATATGAACAGATGTAATTGGTCACCTTAGTTACACTATCTGATAAGACTTATCAGAACAGGAGGAGGAGAAATGTCTAAGAATAGAGGGCCAGTAGACCTCTATTAAGGAATCTAGTGAAGATCTGTCAAGTCTTCTGGAAACAGGGGGAAATTGGTCTTTCTGTTACACTGAAATTTTAAGAGCAATAAAAGCACAAGACATTCTATTTTATTATTCATTTGAAAAGAAATCACTAATACATATTAATAATCTCAACCCAAGTCTTAAAATAGGGCAGTAGAAACAGCAGGGATGCATTGATAGAGGTAGCCTCTTATTTAAGGAGCTCCAGGTGCAGTATTTGAGGCTGGACACTGGGAAAACATTTGAGAACAATCTATGGTAAGCACCATTCTGAACAGGAGCCACTAACTCAGAGGGAAGGGCAAAGCCTTCAGGGATTAATTTCAACATCAGTTTGAGGAGCTAACGATGCACAAGAACAGCAGATTCAAAGCACCCAAGCCAAGCTGACAATGTGGGCTTTATAGGAGGTGTACATAGGGCAGGAGTTCATTCAGTCTATTCCATGTTATTAGTGGCTTAGTTTCAGATTCTCTGTTTTAGAATGCTGCACAACACCACACAGCTCCCAGAAAACCAGAAAAATGAGTTTTCTGAGCAACAACATTTTGTCCTAATTTTGCTCAGTTGGGGAAAAAGCTTCACCTCTGCCCAGCTACTGCCATGGAGAAAGTGAGAAAAAGCAAAAAATGCAGATCCCTTTCCCCCACTCCCCAGTATACTTCACACCTTCAGTTCCCTGTGCCCAAGAGTGTGGGACAAGCCCAAATTCTCCCCTTCGTCTCCTTGGAAAAACACACACTCTCTCTAGGACTAGACCTCTTCACAATCAAGAGCTACAGTCAATGCCAGGGATGATGCGCAGTAACATCAGGACTGGCCAGGAAGGAGGTAGATAATTCAGCTTCAGGAGATGGTTGAAAATTCTTTCAGCAGTGCCTCCTGACTGAGAGTGTTGAAGGCCAGATTCCGCCGCACGTTGATGCTGATAGACCGAACCTATGGAAGACAAAATTGTCACAACAGGTAACACAAAAACACCCCAGCATCTGAGTAAATCTTGTTTATAGATCAGCTTTAGATGCAACAATACTGGTTCATGAAAAAGACACCATCAAGCAACTAAGATCTTCCATTGTGGGAACAAAGGTTTAGTAATGAAGATAAGAAGTCATTTACCAGCCTAGAGCTGATTTGTACATACTGAAAACTATACATGTCATCATGAGAGGTATGACAGTAACCCAAATGTGCATTATTTATCATAGTGGCAATATTTCAGGGTTTTATAGATGTCAATTCATTTCAGCCACAATTAATTTTATAAAAAGTGAGAGTAACGAAGGAGCAGTCCTGTAGGATCAGATGAAGACAGTTTAGCCCAGGCCCATTTTTCTCAGTGGTTTGTTCCCTATTCTCTTATCAAAACTATTCAAAAGCACCTTTCCATCAGGGCAGGGGTTCTCAACCTTTTAAAGCTGGTGGCCAGATCGCGCCCCCTCAGACTGCTGGTGGGCTGGACTGGTGCCTTTGGCAGTGGCAGGACCACCCTGAGCCTCCACCTTTCCATCCCACACTGCCACCAACCCTCCCCCTACACCACCAGTCCAGCCCGCAAACACTCACCCACACACCACCGCCACCACTTCCCTGCTTTCCGGCCTGCCATGGGTGAAGACCCATGCTCTGCCAGAGTGGCACTTGAGAAAGACACAGACATCTGCGGGCATCTGCCACTTCTGCTTCCACTGGTGGTGGTGCCACTTACAATATCCCCTCTGCTATGGAGCAGTGTTAGGGACATGCCAAGCCAGGCAGAGGGAGAAATGATGGTGGTGGCAGGAGCAAGGATGTGGGCTGGATGGAATGGCATGAGAATCCATGGTTGAGAATCCATGCATTAGGAAGTCTATCAAAGTACTGAAAATCATCTTCAACTACCCATCTCACCCACTATGGAATACTGTCATATTTTTGGCCCAGCAAAGGGATAAAGTCAGTGGTGGGCATTAGCTAGTTCGCACCGGATCTCGCGTACCGGTAACAAAACTTTGATCAACCTAGGGCACTGGTCTGCAAACTTGGCTCTCCAGGTGTTCCTGGACTTCAATTCCCAGAAGCCTGAGTCAGTACCCCTGCTGATCAGGGGCTTCTGCGAAATTGAGTCCAAGAACATCTGGAGAGCCAAGTTTGCTGACCCCTGACCTAGGGCACAAAGCCAGTTTCTGAGATAAACTGAATAAAGATAGTCTGTGTTCAAATATTGTTCCATTAGTCTGCAAGGCACCTGCATAGAATGAAATAAATCCATATGTTTATCTGATTGTGATTCCTATCTGACCCAGCATTGTGACCTGGTGTTCTTTCAGGAAGAAAAAGTTTGCAAAGAAAAAAAGGTAGCAATGGTGAAAGGAGAACAGCAAAACAATAAACTAGATAAACTTGATTCCTCCTCTTGCTTTGATAATGATCTCAGAGGGCACACAATTTATTGTAGTTCTCAATAAGGAATTGGTTTGGTGTAGCCTCCAGAGAAACAGGGATTAAACTGATTGCATTTATTTAATCACTAGATAAGAATAACGAGTAAAGCTTCCCTGTTTTCATCTAACTAGGTAAGGATCTGTCTGAGCATTGCTCTTTAAAAAATAAGGAAGAAACACCATTGGCAATGATATTTACTGTACTCAGTGATACAGAGTCTAAACTACTAGCAATTAGGAGGCTGACTACAGCAAAAGAAACATAATATCAGCAAATTGGAAAGGCAAATCTTCATTATAGGCAAGAGAAATCTCTTTAATTAGTGCACATGAGGACACAGAAAGAATGGCAACAAAAACTGGAGGAAGGAAGCAAACAAGGCACTGATAGACAAAGGTTCACCACTCATATGATACGAGATAAAGATAATCTTTCACCTGCCCAGATAAGAAAAAAACATAAGTTATTTCTATACTATGCAGGATAGGCCTCGTGCTCTACTATTTCCTTCCCAATATGCATATCAGAATAAAGAAAGCATTTGTGGCAGCCATCTTCCACTACTTACAGTAAGGCATGAGGGTAGGGGCATACCTAGCAAAGACAGTGTAGCAAGAGAAGGTACAGTAAAACACCGGATAACGATTGGATCGGATAACGCTAAAATCGCATAACGTTAAGTAATCTGGGGAGGAGAATTGGATCGAATAACGTTAAGGTCCTATGGGATGGATCGGATAACAACCGCTAAAGCCTGTGCGGTTACAATGTATCTCTATGGAGCTTTAACGTTATCCAATCCATCTCATAGGATTTTAACATGGATCGGATAACACCAAGACTTGTGGAACCAAGTTTTAGCGTTATCTGATGTTTTACTGTACATTGAGAGGTTAGTAAGGAATGGATTAAAGAATGTGATGATGTGTGGGTCAGGATTAGCACTGTATACATGCAGTTCTTGGGAATAGGATGTGCTGATTTAGCATTTCAAATCCTTAGACAAAGTCTGTCTTCAGTGAAAGGACTATTATTCCTGTTCTATCAGTGAAACATATTGTCCTAGAAAGATCAACTATTGGCAGGTATAATCAACATGAGATTTTCCCAACTTTCTTTACTGGTGAATAAGAAAAATGGTTAGCCACATACTTTCAGTCATTGTCAGGAACATATTGCAAAGACATCTGAAGAAGTGGATTTTTATCTATGAAATTTTACAGTGAAACAAGTAGTCTTTAAAGTGCTACAATATTTGTCCTTGGGTCCCCCCCCCCTTATCTTTGCCAACATGCTTCTTCTTCTTCCTTTTCTTGGGTCAGATGTGAAACTGCCAAAATGAAGGCACCTCTAGGTGAGTTCATTCTACAGTTCCTAACACAGTTACTTCTATAGAAAATGCGGCAATGAGTTCAAGAATCCCCAGCCATGTGGAGACTATACTTCTGTTCCTAATTATGAACAATGAACTGGAAATGACCTTATGAAAAATATATTAATGCTTATGCTTCTTTGCTCCTAGTAGCCATCTGTTTAGTGGATACAAAGGCACCCCTGGAGGTGTTATAACTAAACTAAAAGCTATCACCAGAGGCAGTAGTGGGATTCAGCAGGTTCACCCCAGCTCGCTAGAACCAGTAGCAGAAATTCTGGCTGGCACCACCCATCCAAATTTTTAAATAAAGTACAGTAGTCCTAATTTGGTGCAATGTAGGGCTTTTTCCCTGGCTAAGCCCATCATACCATGCCCACAGAGTAGGTAGTAAAAATTTTTTGAATCCCACCACTGACCAGAGGTCAAGATTTCATGATACGTACTCTAGCTGAAAGACAAAACTCACCAGTTCTTTAAAGAAAGCAGCTTCTTTGTGTTGCTCTGAGTAGCGTTCATATTGATCCAGTCCATCCTGCAACTTTAAGGTGAGTGTGTCATAGTTGGAACGTACCACTTCTAAAACCTACATCACAAATGAGAAACAAACTTGTTGATCATTTAATCTGCAACAGGGAAGACTGCTGCGTTAAGTTCTAAGTAACTAAGAAATCCAAGCATATCAGAGAGTACATACCAAAACAAAAAGACACACTGTGGCACTTTAAAGACTAACTGCTGTACAGTATTTTAATGCTAGCTTCCATGGATCAGGTCTACTTCATCAGACATGGAAGTGAGACTTTTGTTTACTCTCTGATAGGCTCGAAGCACAAACTAACATGGCTACTAGTCCTAAGGAATCCAAGGGCATCTCTCCAGAAGACTCCAGCTCTTCTTGAAACAATCTGAGAAATAAAGTAATATTCTGTGAACTCAAGACTCAGCTGAATAAGCGTGAATCATATGTTTTTATATTTTCCTCCAGTTCGGATATTTGGGCACATGCCTTTTTGCTCTTACATATAATTTTGTGTCCCCTGCCCTTCTTCCTTGTTCCAATATATTACAATCAAATCCCCAGAAGACAAAATGATTTTTCTTTCTGAATGATTAATTCTTAATCTGTAAACTTACAGAGAGAAAGAGCCAGTGCATCTTGGGAGGCACCTCTCTTCGCTACCAGCAAAGGTAAATTATAGGAAACTGTTGAAAACATCCACTAAGCTTGCCAGAATACATCTAATAAAACTAAAAGCCCTCAAGTGTTTTAAATATAGTCAACACATCACAGTATATTTATGGAGCAAACAAACACAATACTGTATTAGAGAAGATACAACAGAAGGATGTTCCTGCCAAGTGAAACCTTGGATTTACAACTTCTTAAATTGAGCAACACCGTTCAGAAAGTTATGCAGACTATTTGGACCTTCTTGTTAAAATATCTATTTCATGTTAGCTTGAACAGCTATGTCAGGATGTCCATGTACCTACTTAATTTGTGTCCCTTGCTATCTTATTGAATTACAAAGAAAAGGACCTTTTCAGCAGGAGTGTCTAACTAAGGAACACCTCCCCTAAAGTGGCTTATATGGCACTAATTGGCAATCTTGTCCTCATTAGACAAAAACATGTATATTTACAGTCATTTTAAATTGTCATTTTAACCAGTTTAAAATAATGTGCAGTAAAATCCCAACTTAATATGCCTCAAGTTACATACAATTCTACTTACATAATGATTTTTGTACTAAAACCATGTCTCAATTTACATAACTGTCCCGATTTACATAACACAATTTCCTTTGGGTTTGCTTTGAGCTACATAAAAAAATTCATTTTTCCTATGGGGTTGCTTTAATTTACATAAATATCATTTTCCTATGGGCTTGCTTCAAGTGAAGTAAAAATTCATTTTTCCTATAGGTTTGCTTCAAGTTAAGTAAAAAACTGATTTACATAAAAGCCTACAGAACAGAGTTTTTATGTAAGTAGGGGTTTTACTGTATTTAATATTTAACTATTGTGATTTATTATACATTTTATTATAAATTTTTATTGTATACCACCATAAAATCTAAGCGAGATGAAATATCTAGAAAAACATTTCCTGTAATCTTTGGAACAAGCTTATCATGGCGATGAAAACTGGGCCAAACCTCAATGCCCACTTCTTTTTATAACCTTTATTAATTGGTACATGATTCAAACTTTTAAAATAAATGAATATCAAGGAAGTCAGATCAATGTCCTACAAAAGTTTCAATTGCTTGGATACTGCACTTGAAAAACTTCTAATAGTTTTGACAACTCTCTATTTCCTTCCACATCATTCTCTGATTAATCAGCAGCACACATTTGTATGTCAATCAAGAAGCAAGAGTAACAGAGAGAGAGAGAGAGAGGGAATGGAGTAGGGATAGAGGGAAGTTTTCATTCTCTTGATAGAGACTTCAAGAAGAGATTTGCCAAGAATTCAAATGCGCTACCTTGCAGTACCGAGCAGGTACTACCAAATGTGTAATCCACCACAAAACAGAACAGATTGTGGGGAATGAACAAATGTTGACATGCAACAAGGTCACTTCTGAAGAGTTTATTGGCAATCCTGCTGGTGCTGTTGTAGCATGCAGCCTCCTTTACAAATAGACTCTTTTAATTTTGTCAGGTTTACTGGCAGCGAGAAAAAACTTCTCAGCAAAAACAGCTATCTACAAATTCAATTTGCCATTTTCTTGCAAATGTGCCAAGACTATGATGGGATTAATAAGCATATGACAGCACAGACCTCAGCCACAGAGAGGAGATCTTGGAAGAGGAATAATTCATTCCCGCCTGAAACTAGCCACTGGGGACTGAGCACAATAGAATAATACACCCACCACTAGACAGTAAAACAGAGAACTACTACCTTAGCCTCCATGAATCAAAACTCTACTTTCTTGCCAACTGAAGAGATTTGAGTCACTGACAATTAGCACAGAGAGGATGAAAAATGTACCCAAAAGAGAGGACTCTCTGAAAGAAATGTCTCCTGAACATTTGCTTTAATGCTGTCTTTATGATGCTCTCACATGTTAAGCTTCTTACTACTTTGACAAATGGTTTCTATGATCTCATGTCTGAAACCAAAAGATGGAGAGTTTGAGAGTTTACAGACAAACACCTAGACTCCATTTTTATTAAATTCACTCTGTTTTTCATTGTTACTTTTTTAATTTCTTCGCATTTAAAATTATTGTTAATTAAAGTCCTTGTGACTCCTTCTGAACAGGAGTTATCTGCTAAAGCAGGGGTGTCCAAACTACAGCCTGTGGGCCGGATGAATTGGGGTCAGGGGCCAAGATCTGAGAAAACTACTTGACTTAAACCCCTACATCTAGTCTCTAGCCTGCAGGATCGTGTCTGGACACCTCTGGTTTAAGCAGCTTAAAATCTATCTCATCCTGTTGCAAAACAGATTGCAAGGCGCGTTTTTGGTTCTGGCGGGAGGAACCATGTGACCGGCCCGCTGAACCACGTGACCAGACCGCAGCCCAAAAGTTTGGGCACCCCTGTGCTAGGGAGAAGCATGTGAATTATGTTAGTTATCTTTGGTAGCATAAAAGATTGTATTCCCTCTTGCTTCTAGCTAGAAAAACAACATCATCACCAGCAAGAAACTGAGGTGAAAGGAATATTAACACATCCTTCACAGAAAAAAAACCCCTATAGCTTAATGGTCCCTATTCAGTCAATGTAGATTTTAGAACAATCTCTTATCTCACTATCTGGAGAAGTGACCCTTCCCAATTTGTGAGCACAGATGGACATAAAAGGACCTGCTAATGTTTTGGCAGGAGAATGACCCAGGAAATAGAGACTAGATGTAGGGGTTTAAGTCAAGAGTTTTCTCAGATCCTGAGTGCCTCATCCACACTCTCAGTGAAAGATCTTCCTTCTCCTTAGCAGACTTGCATTGCTGTAGTTTTGCTGGAATGTTTCTTGCCTTGACAAATGTAAGGATTTCTTAAGATCTAGGGCTGAGGTTACTCAAAGCAGGGATAGAACTAGGTTTTTTTTTTAAATAAATGTTCTGCTTTTCTTCATTGAAATACAACTTGATCTAGATTTCTTTGCACCTACATTTTTTCAGAAGCATCAACTACTTGGCTCCTGTTTCCCTCCATATACTGTACAGTACAGTACAGTACAGTAATACCATGGATAACGATTGCATCAAATAACGCCAGAATAGGATAACGATGCAAGTTTTTTGGAAAAAACTTGCATCGGATAACGATTCTGGATAATGATTCTTAGCGTTATCCGATGCAATGGTCTGCGGGTGTGGGGTGGTTTGGGTAGAACAACCCAATCCACCCCCCACGCACAGCGGTCTCTGCGACTGCAGTAGGGTCGGGGAAAAGCACCCACCTTTCCCCCGACCCTACTGCAGTCGCAGAGACTCCTTGTCTCTTTCCCTTCCTGTATTTAAACTATAGGGAATGGGAAAGAGAGAGAGATGCACTTTCCCCAACCCTACTGCAGTCGCAGAGTCCGCTGCGTGTGGGGGGTGGCTTTAAAGGCAGGGAGGTCTCTTTCTTTTCCTGCCTGCCTTTAAAGCGGTTTGTCCCTGAAGTCAGGGCTTTTTTTTTTAAGCGTTGTTCGATGCATGCAACGGACAACGCAAGAAATCGGATAACGTCATGACTTGTGGAACCAAGTCATAACGTTATCCGGGGTATTACTGTATTTGGTTTCCAACATATGGGTGACAGTAACACCAACTACTACCTTTTTGCTGCAGTAGCCTTTAAAATCCGAGTAAGTTGCCACTTTTCCCAACAGTCCTTGCATGTTAACAGTTTCCCTGGAGCTCACTATGAAATATTATGTTGCTAGTGACAATTCACAGAGTAACAGACTATCTAAATAGGCATCACATCACAGTTGCTATGGAGTAAATGCACACTGTCAATCAAAGAGTTTTTAGTTACAGATAAACAGGTTTTATCTAATGGGATGGTGAAAATTCTACAGCTGTCTCTCCAACGTACAGTAGACAAAAACAATCTACTTTTTAAATCACTGCAACAGATGGGTCTCAGGACGAGTGTCCAAAAAACACAAGTCTTCAGTGAGTTGCAGACATACAGGCTTCTGTGCTTGCATGATCAAAGCCAGTTTTGTACTCACAAGTTAAAATTATTATCACATTTAGCAAAGACTTGCTGTGTAATTTTCATTGGCTGAAATCCTGTTGCATAGTTATGCATCCGGCATAACATTTAGAGATAATTACCCCAAATTAGGAAATCTCTGTAGACATTGTCTGTTGATACCACATTTCATGATTCAGCACAGACGTGAAATTGTCAAAATGAAGCCACCTTCTGGTGAGTTCATTCTGCAGTTCCTTTTGCCTGACCTAGTATCAGAAAGCTTAGCTGGCAACACAAAGTTGCTGTTACCAGGGTACACCCAATTGTGATTCAAGAATACCACAATCTTTAAGGAGGCTCTTTCTGTGTACCCTGAGAGAGGAGTTGATGACTTAGAAACTAAGACATGTCCAGACCTAACACCTGGAGCATGCAAAAGAGTATTGGTACCTTTCTGGGGAGAGGAACCATGTGCTATTTGGCCCTCACCTCCCATCCAAATGGGAACTGACACTTTGAAGAATGAAACACTTAACCTGGTTGTCTCTGGATGATCAGGGGAAATTAATATTTTTAAATGTTTTAGAAATCCTCATTAAAGTGATGGATCAGTTCATCTAATTATATTTTTCTTTTGTGTATGTATATGTGTGTGTGTTGTTGTTGATTAAACTGCAGTTTTAGAGGGGAATACTTAAATGAACTAATGTATGACTTGTGGTGATCTCTAATCTATAAAAAGAAAAATGTTTCACTTCTCATGATCATCCACAGACAATCAAAGAAAGTCTTCAGTGTCCAATATTAATACAGTAAAACCTCAGATAACGCTAAAACTTGGTTCCACAAGTCTTGGTGTTATCTGATGCATGTTAAAATCCTATGGGATGCATCGGATAACGTTAAAGCTCCATAGAGATACATTGTAACTGCACAGGCTTTAGCGGTTGTTATCCGATGCATCCCATAGGACCTTAATGTTATTCGATCCAATTCTCCCACTCCAGATTGCTTAACGTTATGAGATTTTAGCATTATCTGATGCAAATATTATCTGAGGTATTACTGTACTGATTCCCTATTTATAAGATATTATAAAATCTATAAGCCTGGTTTATTTTGCATTATATTTTTTCCATGACCATCACTGTGCAAAAAGATAACACATTTGAAGCAGTTGCAGCACATGTATAATGATCCCAAATGGACTTAAACCAGTGCAGACAGTAGTTGCTTGGTTACAACATGATCACTTAAAATTTCCTATTCTGATGTTTTGCAGAATGGATGTTTTGCGACAAATCGATAAGGAACAAGAACTGTTTAAAACCATTAAGGAAAGAAAGCTCCAATACTTTGGCCATATCATGAGGAACAACATAAAGTATACTCAAATTTTGCTCTGCAAGGAAAAATCCCTGGGAAGAGAGACCCTGGATGTAGACGGACTTCATGGCTGAAGAACCTGGGAGACTGGTGTGGCATGTCCTCTGAAGAATAGTTCCGAGGAGTTAAGAACAGGAAGACTGTCGCCATGATGATAGCCAAAATCCAGAATGGATACGGCACCTGAAGAAGTTTTGCAGAGCCAATTCCTCCTACAGCAGTTTTCAGGACAGACCATACATAAAGGCAAGAGTGGAACCAGAAGCTTAGTTCTCCACAGACAGAGGGACTCAGCTGACTGAGGGTGCAACTACACTGGTAAAAAATGAGATAAATGCTATGAGTTTGTGGTGGGTTGATTCCCTTTTTTCCTGTTGACCACATGATGCAAAGGGAAATCCACATCAGCCCAGAGTTTCCCCTCTCAAATCTGTAGTTTTTCCCTTCGCTGGGGCTTCTACTTACAAACAAACAAACAAACCCAGTTCACATCAGTTCAGCTGTGTAATTGCTTGCACAGATGCATAAAACTGCCAAGCCATCACACATTCAAGAACAGCAAGCAAAACACATTGGCAAAACTTTTTTACAGCTAAAAGAAAAGAAAAGCCTTTCTCGGAAAGTCGTAAGACTTTCATTTTTTTTCTAGCTAAGAGAGAAGCAAAGTCTCCCAAGGAAAGACTTGGCAAAGCTTTTCCCCTTTTTAAAGAGCTACATACAAAGCATGGTTTCTCAGCTTCCAAAGCTGGCAAAACACACACACACAAGCAAGCAGCAAACAAGGTTTTTCTCCTGTCTCCTTGTGGGGCCACTTAAACTGAACAGACCCAAGTGCAACTTCACAGCAAGTGAATGTACATTTGCATTTCCCTAGTCCCATGATAGCGAACCTTGGCACTCCAGATGTTCTTGGACTTCAATTCCCAGAAGGCCAAGCCCCCGTGAATCCACACAAATGGGTTTACTGTGATTCTTCTAGAAGTGGAAGTAAAACACACTTGTACATAGGATCCTAAGAAATGGTTTACCATTCTGTACTTCTGGCAGCACTCTTTTTATAGTGACACTTCTTCTAATTTAGTCTGCTCTAGTTATTAGATGTGTCACACTTCAGTTTTAGCCAAAATTACACTTTTTTACAGGCACTGAATTGCTACAATAAGCATTTATCAAATTAATACTTAAAAATAAAAAGCATAATGAAGAGACCTTGTATATAGAATCCAGACTAGGTACTCCTCTTATTTTCTGCAATGCACTTAACACTGTGTGTAGACCACATAGGTCTCTTTGCTGGTTTTTCTTTGGAGGTTCTGAGATACAGTACCATGAAAAGCCACCCACCACCACTCACCACCAAGAAAGCTTCATGGATTCTTGACATTTAGCCAAGCTTGACTGCAAACTGAGAATAGCATCTGCTTATATCTTACCATAAAACTAACAATTCGGCTCAAATTTGGCTTAATTGCTTCTTCTACTTGGTCATTAGACTAAATTCTAGACTTAACCTTCCGATGGAATCTGCTATGTTTCTAGGTTGCTTTGGTCACACCTGACAGGCAAACATGAACCTTATGTTTTGAAAGCATGTAGTGTGTGTGTTTGAACAGTTTGAACTCAGCTCAAATAATAGACACCTGCTATTAATTTTGAGGACAAGTTTTTGCACTGTCCATAAATGTTGGTAAGGTAAAGGTTGCCCTTGCTGGAAAGCTGGTTGTATCCAACTCTAGGGTTCAGTGCTCAGGCAAAGACCCAGCACTGAGTTGATACTTAAACCAAAAAAGGATTTTTATCAACAAAAGCTCACACTGATTGTTTGGTTTTATTAGTGATCTAATAAAGGTATCATCTTCTCCTGCATTTGCATTGTATAAGAACAGCTATCTTTTTTTCTTTAAAAAGGAGAAGCATCAAAAAGTTAATGTCTGATGCAGAGAGGACTAACAGTTGGTTTTTGTTGTTAATCACAGCAGGGATTATCTCAAGACTTTTGGATACCTTCCAGCTCCAGTAATTTGATCCCAAGTTTTTAAAATGCCCCCTGCAGATTCTATCAAAGAAGCAATTCACTGTTGTACCCATTAGGAAATCATTGCCAATAGAGATAATCTGCCAACCCCTACCCTAGATATTGCTATAGGCCCAAGAAAGACTATGGTTGAGCTCTCTGCATAAACAATAAACTGACAGGTGTATTGAAATTAAAGACAAGTTTGATAAAGAAAAATAGTTTTATAGATATTTGGGGTGAGTTTATTGAATATGTGTTGGTTAAAAACAGAGGTATAAATCTAGAATAAGAATACAGTAATACCTCAGATAACGTTTGCATCAGATAACGCTAAAACCGCATAACATTAAGCAATGGGGGGGGGATTGCATCGCATAACGTTAAATCCTATGGGATGCATCGGATAACGTTCTCTAAATCCTGTGCCGGTTACAATATATCTCTATGGAGTTTTAACGTTATCCGAAGCATTCCATAAGATTTTAATGTTATCTGACGCATGCATCGGATAACATTAAAAATCGGATAACTAAGACTTATGGAACCAAGTTTTAGCATTATCTGAGGTTTTACTGTACTTATCTTTTTGGAAAGGAGGAGAAAGGATAATTTTAATTGGAAGATGACAATGTCCCAGTGGTGATGGGAGCACAGATGTTGATGTATTATTATTATTATTATTATTATTATTATTATTATTATTATTATTATTATTATTATTATTATTATTATTATTATTATTATTATTATTATTATTATTGATTTTGTGATATTTGTTTGTAAATGCTTTTTGTGTATGTGTTTATGTTTATAATAAAAATATTTTTTTAAAAATAAACTAATCTGGTACTGTGAAAACAGTGCATCTAGAAGTTGCATGAGAAGCATAGAGACTGAACAAAAAGACTACCCTTCACACACTAGGAAATAAGATTTGACTGATTCCATGTCTCTGAGGTTTGTTCAACTTCCATAGTGGATCTTCCACTGCACACACCTAGCTTAGTTGCAAAAATAAATCCCTGTTAGAAGCTGTCTAGAGCAACTGAAGGTGATGTGCACAATTATCTCTCAACAGGCACATTTCAAAAACCTCACATTTAAGCAGAAACAGTCAGTGCACTAGGTCTCCAGGAGAAGTCAAACATTACTTTACAAAAATTCAATTACGGTAGATATTGTGCATACACAGCATGTTATTGCTAATGATTTATCAATTTAGTGACTTTTCCTTTCTTCATATGCTTAATTTCCTGATTACACTGTGCACAGTGACAAGTGTATTTTCTAAGTTTCAGAAGAATTATATGACATTCACAAACCATTTACAAAAAGAATACAGAGGCTTCACAGGAGAGATTTATGTGTCAGCAGGTTTCCCTTGTTTTAAAACTATTACTCTGCACTCTGCCAAACAGTTTTCTTTATATGATTATCTTTGTCTTTATGGTATTATTCTGTTTCTTGTTGTTGCTTTGATTTGCCTTTTCTATGGTCTGCTCCATTACCCACTCTCATTGCTGCCATTATTGTTTCTAAAACAGCATTTTTTGCTAGGTGGAAAGAAATGTGTATGCATATATCATCTCCTGCTTGCTGACAGAATACAGGCACACATCATCACCTGCTTTAAAGGTGTGACAAAGGTATATACATGTATATAATGCTACATCACTGGCACGGGCTGTGTATTGAGAAAGGATGTCTCTGCAGTTCACTGCACAATGTGATATATATAGAATAGTAAATCCCTGCTATATGAAGTTTTTTTTAACTCGGTTCCTCATGTTTCTGCTCTCCCCAGTCTGGAGCCGGGCAAGAGTGAGTGCCAAAGTCCAGTGGGGGGCAACGGCAAGGTCCTGTTATGCCGCCAGCCCCGCCACAGGTGTTTCTGTTCTACTCGGTCTGGAGCCGGGCAAGAGCAAGCGCCAAAGTCCAGTGGGGTCGGTGGCCTGGTCTCCTTTTGCCGCCAGCCCCGGCACAGATGTTTTTGCTCTCCCAGGTCTGGAGCTATCTCCCATGCAGCATGAAAAATCCAGGGAGAAGAATGAGGCACAAAGAAGCAGTTAAGTGGCTCAAACATGCAGACTATATTTAAAATTAGACCACTGATCCAGAGGCATAGATATTGATCTTGAAGTCAAACATGCAATATCATGCCACATGGTGCCTGCAGTCCACGTCACTCCATCTGACATTTGGAGGCAGTGGGTGCTTATTGTTCCCTTGGTTTTGGAAAACAGAAAAATCATGTAATTTACATAATCAAATACTCATGAAAGCTGACAAGTGACAGCCATTTCTTTAATCTCATATGCAAAAAGTTGTAATTTAATCTCTCTTAAATGCAGACTGTTTTGATCAGTCTTCAAAAATCTTCAGCAGAGATTTGGCCAGATGGAACAGATGGTTAATGATGGGCATAATCAACAATGTCTCTTTGAACTTGACAACATTTTCCTTCTCAAAAATCTTAGTCTGCTTCACCAGTCCCATCACATTAAGTTTCGGTATTAGGTAAGACACTCCCCCTGCTGCTTTTGAGGGAATCAAATTATGGTGATGCAGAAGGATTTTTTTAATAAGCATACACAGATAACAACAAAAATAATAATAGAACTAAGGTGCATACTTTGACCACTAGTATACAATCCACTATCTCTCTGAATTCAGATGATAAACAGAAAATAAGTTTAAAATCTGCTAAAAAATAGTATGTCACCAGCAAAAAATTGACTAAGTTAGCACTATTACAAGGGCTCATACTGATGAAATATGATGCTGTTCAGACTTCTTAAAAATTTCAATGAAATTATGAGCCATAGTAAAACTGCTTTCAAAAACACTTTCCCCGCATCTTCAGGCATTCTTAGACACATGGATTCCACACAGATTTCAAACTGAAACTAATACATTGCTATCTTCACACCTGAAACCCAGATACTGGTCAGCAAAATTTTGTAAAATTATGACCACCTCAGCCTCAAAACTTAGACTGCTACAGTTGAAGGCACCTGGTAAGACAGGTTCCCAAATAAGCTATCAACCAAAGTACTTTCCAATGAGTATAAGAAAATAGACTGAATTGTCTGAACAAGAAAATCCTCCAGCATAAGCCCTGTCCTTGTCTCTTTAGTCCAGGTTTTCTTCAACCTTGGCCCTCCAGCTGTCCTTGGACTTCAATTCCCAGGAGCCCTGATCAGCAGAAGCACTGACTTAGGCTTCTGGGAATTGAAGTCCAACAACAGCTGGAGGGCCAAGGTTGAGGAAGCCTGGTCTAGTCCAAAAAGGTACCTTCAGAGCACTAGGTGCTTTAGTTATGGGAACAGGCACAAGAAACTAATTGGTTCTGTGATATACTCGTGCATTCAAGATCATCAAGTATAGTAAAACCTCAGATAACACTAAAACTTGGTTCCACAAGTCTTAGTGTTATCTGATTTTTAATGTTATCCAATGCACGCATCGGATAACATTAAAATCCTATGGGATGCATCGGATAACGTTAAAACTCCATAGAGATAAATTGTAACCGGCACAGGCTTTAGTGAACGTTATCTGATGCATCCCATAGGATTTAATATTATGTGATGCAATTTTTCCCCAGATTGCTTAACGTTATGCGGTTTTAGCGTTATCTGATGCAAACATTATCTGAGGTATTACTGTAATGAGTAATTACCAAGTTCACGTACCTCCTGGTGGGAGCCACTCATGATAGATGCTAAGACTCAACATTTGAAGGACGCATTGCCTTTATCCTTGGTATTTAACCTGTAGCGCCTAATTAAAATAGATGACTCCAACCAGGTGGCTGCCTTGCAGATGTTCTCTAAGATGGCTCCATGAAGCAGAGCTGAAGGCTAATCAGTAAGAAAGGTCAATGATGCTTACAAGCCATTTGGGAAGTCTTTGGGAGGATTTGTAGGTGACAAAAAGTTTAGATGTGGCTCTGAAGCTCTTGGT
Organism: Furcifer pardalis; assembly: GCA_030440675.1. Lineage (NCBI taxonomy): Eukaryota > Metazoa > Chordata > Lepidosauria > Squamata > Chamaeleonidae > Furcifer > Furcifer pardalis. The sequence goes on from CP126890.1 coordinate 242,251,007, forward strand.
GTGATTCAAGTAAAAGGTGAGGGTTCTTTGCAAGTCAAGGGAGTGCATGAATGTTTCCAGAGAAGATGATGACTTGGGAAAGAATGTAGGTAATACTAACAGTTCTCCCATGTGGAGAAGCACTTTGCCCTTAAAGAACTGAAGATATGGAAGGTCGAAATGTAGAACCACCAGTTCGCTGACCTTCCTGGCTGAAGTGATTGCCACCTAGAAGACTGTTTTATAAGTTAAATTCAGATCTGTCATAGCCAGAGGATTAAATGAAGGTCACATTAGTCATTGCAGAACAAGAGGTAAAGACCACTGGGGGTGGGAATGCCACACATCTGGAAAACATTGTTTAGGCCTCTAAGGCAGCGCTTCACAGTTGGGTTCCTAAAATATGTTTTTGTGGTGGAGTCTTCACTTTGGAGTAGCAATATTGCAAGACAGGTATAACTTCAGAGAAGATACTTTTCAATTTTCTTCTTTTTGTTTCACTAGATGTTATTTCAAATCAGTAACTACCAGTAACGTAGTGACATACGCCTGCATATCTATCTATCTATCTATCTATCTATCTATCTATCTATCTATCTATCTATCTATCTATCTATCTATCTATCACAATTACATTACTCCACCATCAGTTTAGATTCTTAACTGTTTAGGAGGCTGATTAACAATCTCACCTAAACAATCAGTAGGTCAAACTCAGTTATTGTACCATAACCACATGCAGTAGAGAAGAATACTAGGAATGGGGAGAGCAGCAGATACTGGAAGGCAAATTTGTAGTAAGTATTTCAGAGAAATCCATTTATGAAATTGGGAAATTGCACTGTAAGCATACAATAAGATGTATGCTAACTAAACTAGAATTATCAGAACTCTATTATAAAGCAGCAAATAGCTGCAATTTAAGACATCAGCATAGCGAATTCCTATCACCCACTGAGTCAGTCAATTAGTGTGTAATAGGCTGATTTTCTAAATGTGGCAGATCATATGCCTCTAGTGTCATACCATTAGATTGAAGTTATGCAATTCTGGCCAGCGATTGATTGCAAGTTCAGTTCACAGTTAGACTGAACTAGGATAGGAGTTTGATTACAAAACCTCTCCTTAGTTTTGTAGTCACAGGTTTGGATAAATAGTTTTAAATGTAACAGACTGTCTATAACACTAGCAATATGAAAAAGTACAGACATAACCCATGGATAATCATATGACTACCTAATTCAGTATTTGTAGATTACAAAATTGGATTTTGTTTCTTATCAAATTTTACTTAGTGCTGTCCCCATAAAAGGGTGTTCAATGCTAATGTCACACTGCTGTCAAAATTTCACTGTACCCCTTAACATTATTTTCTAGACTATTAATAGTCTGTCCACACTATGTAGCCAAGCTTTTTTTTTACAAAACCCAGTTAATATATAATCAACTGACTGGTCATTTACTGGTCGGCCAATTACTGCCAGAAACATGCACCAATGAGGACTTAAGTTTGACCAACGACAAAGTCAAGAAAGTGGATTCATTTTGGCAGTTCAGGGTTTGATCAGGACATGAAAGAAGAAGGAACTGACTGGTGGAAAGCAGAAAAAAAATGTAAATTGCATAATCAGTATAGTCAATATAGCTTTCAAAAATACATAATAAAACTTGCTCATAAAATGTAGAGCTGTTCTGCAATCCTCAGTGAAGAACTAAGTGATGGTGAACCTTTTAGAGACCGAGTGCCCAGCGAGCAGGAGGAGGCATACAGGCAGCTTCCATGAGGCATGCAGTCAATGTCACATCACTGCTTCCCTGGCGGGATTTCAGCCTCCCCTCTTGCCTCCCCATTAGTGGACGGAGAGGGGTGGGTGGGGAAGCTGCACTGCCAACGGTGCTGCCCACAAACACCACTGGGGGCAAGCTCCACCTTGTGCCACTGGCACCAACGGCAGCACCACTTCCCCACCCACCCTTCTCCCTCCACAAATGGGGATGGGAGAGGGGAGGCTGAAATCCCACATCACCTCCTCCGCCTCCTAGGAAGGGTATGTGTGTGTCTGGTTGTCTGAACCTGTCCCCGCTGCCGCCTTCCAGGTGGGGTTTCAGCCTACACTTTGGTGGAGGGGTGGGTGGGGAAAGCAGTGCTGCTATTGGCACCAGTCGGCTGGCAGGGGAGGGCTTGCTCATGACACACATGTGCCCACACAGAGGGCTCTGTGTCCCACCTTTGGCATGCATTCCATAGGATCGCCTATACTAACCTAGCAGAACATCCCAGAAGTGAAGAAGGTTCCTAGAATTTTTAGTAACTGCAAGATGCAGTCATACATACATCCTTTTAAATGCCTCTTGTGGCAATGAGGAAATTTGGTTTAAATGTTCGGAGCGATGGGTGGGATAATGACAACAAGGAAGTTGATAAATCCACCTCACTGCAGCATACTGACACAAACTCTCCATCTGGTTGCTTCTACAAGATGGACATAATTCTTTCTAGTCTCTTTTCACCACCAAGTCACAGTTAAGGCAGTACAATTGTTGTATTTCTCCTTAATGAAATCATTATTATTATTATTATTATTATTATTATTATTATTATTATTATTATTATTATTATTATTATTATTATTATTATTATTATTATTATTATTATTATTATTATTATTATAGTTCGATTTCTATGCCGCTCCACTCACTTATAGCGACTCTGGGCGGTTCACAATGAACAATATAACAAAATTACAGTATCAAACCACAAAGTATCGACTAACAAAAAAAACATATTGCACAGTACTGTATATAAAAATATCCATGCAAATAGCTCAGATGAGGCGGGAAGACAGGAACCTTTCCAATCGGTAACTTAGAGACAAACAACGTACAATGATGTCCTTTAGTTTAGGGCCTAGTGTTTCTGTTTCTGGGGTTGCTGATCTACCAGCCCCACAGCATATGCTGAGTTTGCGCTACAACACTGAACACATGTGGGGCTGGGGGAAGAGTTAAGGTTGGTGCGCCTGAGGTTCAAAATGTTGGTTCCCAGTCTCATTATTCATTTGGCCGAGCTCCTCATTTCAGGAAGGTGACCTAGTTTAAAAATTACGCCAAAGCAAAAAGGAGAAGTGATATTTTAGAAAGTAAACATCATTTTATGGTGTTCTATGAGCATCTGGACCTAGAGCAAAGGTTTACTTTCATGATCAAAAGTAATGCTGAGGTGGACAGACATTGAATATTGCCATACCCTAGTTTCCTCTTTAGCTATTCTAGAGGTTTCAAGCCATTTTTCACTGGAACATCCTTTTTTTGACACTTCCACTTTTTTGGGAATACTGTTTCCCTTTGAAAGAAGAAATCAAACAACTTCCCTGCTTCCTAATAATCTCTTGTCAAACTGCTCAGTACATCTGAGTTGATTTCATTACCTGCCACATGCTGCTCCTGGTTTTATTTAAAGCATAGGCGTATGACAAAGAAAGAATTCAGCATGACCTCCCTGAACTACTGGAGATGAATGCTCCACTACACTAAAAAGGAGCTGCTATTCTTTCTTAAAACTAACAGACTAAACAAGGGATTGCAGGGAAGCCTCCCACATCTAAGTTATCATTTTTAATTACTATATTTGCTGAAAGGGATTTTTTTTTTTAAGTATAGAATGAAATAATCAACACTTAGAAGATGAATAAAGAGCTGTAATGCCTGGCATGAAAACTGAGTTGATTAAATGTCTGGAACCTGGCATTTACTCTTGTTACGCAGTAAGTGAATTTTAAAACCCCCAAGGATGCTCCATCACTCATCTATACGGTCACATTCTGTATCGAACTCACAAATTAAAATGAAACGATTGTATGACTTGCTACTTCCATTTTTCTAAACTCTTAATCCTCAAATCTGTATAGGTGTTTTAATGAACTTGATAAAAAGGGCAATATCCTGTCTATTTACTATAAGCAGTAAGGAGCCTCATTGCCGATATACTGTAGTGGCAGAGAGAAGCACCATGCAGCATGAGAAGAAACGACTACTACTCCTTGATCTACATGAATTTATTTGCAGACCTATCTGACAGTACTCAGACTTGAGAAATCAGGTTGAATTATAAAAATATAAACTATAATTGAAATTTTTATCCCTACATAATTTCTTACTTAGAAATGTACATGCAACATTTAGAGAATTTAATTTTCCTGAAAAGCCTGTGTTAGCTATGATACATGCTCTAATTTGCTTAATGCTTCTCATGTAAAGCTTCATTTTGTATGTTTTTCTATGTAGGAGAGCACTTTATTGTCAAGATCTCACTGCACATTACAATTTCAAACAGTTTCTGAATGCAATCAGAGAAGCAACTTGAGCCTGGTGTGCTCTCTTGGAATCCAAGTGGTCTGTGAGCAAGTCTTTCACCTTAGACCACATTGCCATCTTTGACCATGTAGTAGCACAAGTCCCACTTCTTACTTAGCTGTACATCAGCTGCTATTATGACAACTTTCTACACACCTGTTGGGAATACTAGAGGGCTTCTGATACAACCAGCTAGGTTATTAACTCATCTGGACAGCAGTGTGTCATAAGTAATCTCCTAGATATCCACTAGGGAGAAGACGTTTCCAACTCACCTGCTCTTCTGAGAGCTGCGAGATGTGATTCACAGCAGCATAAGATTCTATCTTTGGATTGAAGTGGTTGATGATGGCTCTGAAACAAAGAAATAATTTTATACCGTGTGCAAAGAATTGAGAAACAATCTTTCCCTAGTCACCATTGCTGGGCTGAAACTTTTTCATCAATTATACTGTGCAGTTTTCTGCCATATTAGGTAACAAAGCCTAGAATGTACCACTGAACTGATATACTATATTACATATCTTGCCTCTTCTTTGGGAAAAACAGACTATTCAGTTATTAATGGCCAGAGGGAGGAGCCGCCATGGCCTGACGACTGGCTGAGGACTTCGCTGCCACCTCCAGGCCCTCACCAACAGCCAGAGGGAGGAGATGCCAAGGCCTGATGGGCAACTGAGGACTTCACTGCCACCTTTGGGCCCCCACCAATGGCCAGAGGGAGGAGATGCCATGCCCTGATGGGCGACTGGGGACTTTGCAGCCACCTCTGGGCCCTCACCAACGGCTGGAGGGAGATAGTCTGTGTATTGTTTTGGATTGTAGTATAGTCAAACCTCGCATAAAGAGTGCCTCGCTTAAAGAGTAACTCGCTTAAAGAGCAGAATTTTCTTTGAATGGTTGCTTCACTTAACAAATAAAACCAACCAAAAACTCACTTAACAAATAAATTGGGGTTCGCAATCCCTCCCCCCCAGAAGTCACAATTGGTCACTTACAATGGTGTTTCGCTTAAAGAGCAAAATCATTTAAAGAGCAATCCTGTGGAACACATTATGCTCTTTAAGCAAGGTACCACTGTACTGTATTTTGTTTTGTGGGGTTGTATTTTACTGTTACTGTGATTGTTACTGTACTGTAAGCCACCCTGAGTCGCCATGGTGAGTGGGCCACAATATAAAACTAAACAAACAAACAAACAAACAAACAAACAAATATCAGGTTGTTATCTTCTCTTATGTTTTCTTATTTTACACCACTAACTGGTCAACACATTAAACTGAAACCTTCCTGTTGAGATTTTCTGAAAATGATTTTTTTTAGTCTTAAAAGAACACTACTGTTAAAGAGGACATGGACACAGACATATAGTCTCTACATACATGCAGTCACCTGGATAATTCTGTTTCAAAGAATAAATATATGTATTTAATTTTTGTCTTACTTTATGGACGTATTTTTCCACTAGCTTACTGTAATACATACACCCAACATTAAGCCATACATACATGAAAGATTAATAATGATGATACAGTATAGTAATATGATGCTTTAGTGCAGTGGTGCCCAAACTAAGGCCTGGGGCCCGGGTGTGGCCCCCGATGCCAATTCATCCGGCCCGCGAAGCCCTCATCACTCCTGGAAGCGGAAGTAAAATGCACCCATATGGGCACATTTTACTTCTGCTTCCAGGAGTGACGAGGGCTTCGCAGGCCAGATGAATTGACATCGGGGGGCCGCTCCCGGGCCTTAGTGACCGGATCCCTGAACCACATGATCGGCCCATGGCCCAAAAAGTATGGGCACCTCTGCTTTAGTGCTAAACTCCTATATACTAGTGGAACCCTGACATACAAACGGTTTGACTTACAAAAAATTCAACATAAAAATACAAATCCTGCTAAAAAAATTGACATACAAATTTTTAATAGGAAAAATTTGACATTTAAAAAAATACGGTGACATCTAGTCGCCTCTTCTGGTAATCCAATGTGTTTTTGACATACAATTTTTTTCGACATACAAATAATCTTGTGGAACAGGAAGAATTCTTATGTAGATGTTTTACTGGTAAAGATATTTTTAAAGGAGAAAAACAAACAGGGTGTGTGTGGTTTTCCCCATCCTGAATATAATCAGGCCTCAACTGCCTACATCAGGAGTTCTCAACCTACAGCGCATGGGCCGGGTCCAGCCCATAGTGCCAAATAATCCACCCCCACCCCCAACCTCACTCCAGCCACCACTGCTGGCACCGCCACCAGAATCTGCTGTGGATGCATTTATGGTCATCGTAAACATGTTTATGACAGCTGTAAATTAGTCCACAGCCATTGTAAACACATTTATGACAGGTGTGGACACATTTTACGGCAGTGTTTACAGCGGGGGAAACCACTAGTCTGGCCCACTCAGCTGTTTGAGGGGGTGTGGTCCAGCCCACGGCTGAAAAAGCTTGAGAAACTTGGCCTACATCAATGAAACATAACCTAAAGACATGCCCCCCCCCCCAATCTTTACAAGAACAATCACAAAGGGGAAATCCAGTTAGAATTGTTCTGACTTGAAAAAGTAGAAGCTCCCACCCCTCACCCCAGGCAGAGAGAAAAAGCAGCACTGGGAGCAAAATGGGCCAGATGGATTCAATCCAGCCTTTGCATTATGTGGGCACTAAAATAAAAAAATCAAATACACCTGTTTTATACTGGACACGAAAGAATAAAAAGACCTAATTTAAAGAGGAGCAAAATGTGAAATATTTGACAGTGTAGTCAGATTCTTGTGATAAATACAAGCTTTCTTATTTTCTTAGAAGTATAGATAGGTTAAGATGTTGAACTTAAAGACTGGAAGGTCAGAGTTCAATACCCGAGTACTGCATGACGGAGTGAGCTCCCACCTCTGTCCCAGCTCCTGCCAACCTAGCAGTTCAAAAGCAAGAAATTGCAAGTAGATAAATAGGGACCACTTTGGTGGCAAAGTAAACAGTGTTCCATGCACTCTGGTGTCTAGGCATGCCTGCCACATGTTCACGGAAATGTCTGCAGAAGCAGACAGCACTGGCTCTATGGCTATAAACAGAGATGAGCACTGAACTCTAGAGTTGGATATGACTGGCTTTCAAGCAAGGGTGACCTATACCTTCACTTTACCTATAGATGTGACTCCTTTACAAAAGAGGAAGTATGCTCAAGTATTCATTCAAAGTTTCAAAGAGCTTAATCCACAAGTTAACACTGATTCATTAGTTTTGCATGTGTACTATCCAACAGTACAGTATGTAGCTTTCTCTGTAGCTCTCCTCCATCCTCAGGTGATGTTATATGAAACTGACACAAACAACAAAATAGGATGGTATGACTATGGACACTTCTGCCCTAGCAATGGCAACTATACTGGTCAAAATACAAGGAACTTTATCACCAAAGCACTTAGCAAGCAAGTTTCAGATAAACAGAGAATCCAAAGATAACGATTACGTACATACAATTTCAAATTAATATTCACAAACATCCCCAATACAAGGTAGCATTTACACCCAAGGTAGCATTTAGAGAGAAAGACCTCATCCTGGAAAGATGTCCTATCATTAGTTTAGTGTGACTACCAAATGTGGCCAATGCTATATTGGTACTGGATCAGGAAATTCCAAACAGTATTATAAGATTCCTAATCAGCTGCCATTGCATTTTGTTCAAGTCAAGTAAAAATACTACTTCTTTTTGCTAAGACTTATCTCCTTCTGGCCCAGCTTTAATCTTAAAACTGAAGTTCCTCTGAACAAGATGGCAGGTCTCTCCACACTCAGAAATGAGCATATAAATAAACTGAGACACTTGAGCTTTAGAGAAGCAACTAGGCACAGAAATAAACTGTGGGGGAAAGGGAAAACAAAGGAAGAGTTTAATCATATAGCAAAGACACAACCATTTTTCCACTAAGGGGGAAATCTGTCAGCAATTTTGTCAGATTGTAGGTGGCTAAGAGAAAGAACTTTGCTACACCTGCTCAGTTTTCTGAGGTAAAGAGGATCTGTCATTGTTCAAAATACAGATTCAGTTCACAGAAAATCTTACAACCTATTTTATAGCCATCCGTGCAGCATGTAAGGAGGTAGAAAAAGTAAGTGGGCCCTCTTTTGCAGGCTGAACCTTCAGCAATTTTTCATTTTTTCTCATTTTGTCTGATTTGATTTGCTTGCAAGAGAAACCGATAAAATACTTTTAATTCTTCCATCACTGACTGTTTGCTGTATCTCACCATTTTCTGGATACTAAACAACAGTGACTATGGTAAGAATTTCTGCCACAACTCATGACTGCAGATTTAAGGTAAGTGAAGGATCATATTTCTCTATCCCACAACCCTCTTAAATCATTGCTCTTTGACTTCTTCTGTACAGTAGATAACAGAGGAGCAGTGATTAATTACTACAGTGTGGCCATTTCAGTTTATCATCAACAGTGAAAAAGAAGTTCACAGCATTATTTCACATTGCACATTTGCCACAAACCAACAAGAATTGTCATAAGGCCAGTAGATGGGCAAATATCTGTCAATCCAATAAATGCTCAAAATAATAGCTTTTGATTAGAACATAAATTCTTTTAACAGGCTGAAAAATCCAAATGTCAATGTAAAATGTATATAGCAATCTTGTTGATTAAACTGGCAGGCACCTAATCTAGTTAATGCTGCAATTCAATACAGTACAGTAAAACCTCATATAACACTAAAACCTGGTTCCACAAGTCTTCGTGTTATATGATTTTTCGTGTTATCTGATCCTCTATGGGATCCATAGAGATACATTGTAACCACACAGGCTTTCGCGGTTGTTATCTGAAGCATCCCATAGGATCTTAATGTTATCTGATGCAATTCTTCCCCCCAGATTCCTTGATGTTATGCGATTTTCGTGTTATTCGATACTAATGTTATATGAGGTATTACTGTACTTGCTTCACCAGAATAGTAAGTATGGACTGGTACAGGAATAATTCATATATGCAACTGTCAGATCACTCATCTAGTCCAGCACTGCCATTATATTCTTGACAAGTATTTTAAAGATTCAAATAAGAAGAGGCTCTTACCTTATTTGCATCTGAGTCAAGATAAATTTTTATGTAATATCAGTACCCATTTTTAGATGTTGCAAGACAGGCTATGCTTGGAGATGTTCTTCCTAACAGGCTGAAACTTTCTTTTCAGTAACTTTATTGCACTTTTTATGCTCCTGTATTTTGAGTTGAATTCTGCAATTTAAGTTTAGCTTTCATGTATTTTAAAGAATGTGTCCCTAGAAAGGGACAGCAGCTATAAGGCATCTGGATGTTTTTACAACTTTGAAGTATTTTTGAGATGATGGAACATACAAGCAATACAATAAAGTCTGCAGAAAACAGAAAAGCTGATGCTGTTTGGAATTACTGTAACACTGACAGGATTTATACCTTGACACCCAGATGGCTTTTGATATGATTGGGGATTATCTAGTTCTATTTTGATGTAATGCTTTTGTGAAGAAACTCTCCTCAAGGGTCAATAGCTACGGTATATTGATGGGTCAAAGGGGCTGAAATCAGAAAATCTTGGAGGCAGTGATGGGATGTAACAGGTTCTCACCAGTTCGCCAGAACTGGTAGTAACTTTTCCCAGTGTCCCAGAGAACCGGTACCAGTTTTTGTGGGGAACCACCTTCGGGGCTTACCTTTTCACTGGGTGGGTGTATTTAATGCATTTTTTATTTATTTAATTTATTTAATTTATTTACGGGTTTGTATTATGGGAGGGTGGGTTGAGGTGTGTGGGTGCTTATTTTTATTTTATTTATTATTTATTATTTTGTATTTTTAATTTTTTCCTTTGGACCCACCCACAACATCATGACATCATGATGTCAGCTCTGCCCACAGTGTGATGACATCACTGTGGGGTAGTAAAAATGTTGATATCCCACCACTGCTTGGAGGTGCCAATAATAGTGGGCAGATGGGAGTCAGCAAGTCTCCTTATCTCTGCTATCCTAGAGCTAGTGTAGGGGAATTGTAACAGCTGAGGGTGGTAGATGAAGGATATCTGGGCCAAGATCAGCTGGCCCCTGGAAATGCTGCATTTAGGGAGAAATTTCCCCACAGCACTGGCACACCAAATCCCCATTGGCAAGAGCGAAGCGAGGAGAGAATGGGTATAAGAATAGGCAAAAACACCACAGTAGTGAATATGTTTCCCATATTCTTTTGGCTTCACACAACTTGTTTCCCTTGACTGGAGTGTACAGGCAACCCGAGAGCCAATGTGGGTGCTGGAGCAGTTCTACCAAGGGCCAGAGAAAGATCTTCCTCACTACTCCCAGTTTCCCAACTCCTGACCATTTTATTGAGGCAATGAACAGAGGCTTCTGTCCACCACCACCACCCCAGGTCTATAAAGTTCTGTACTTGGGACAATGATCAGGTGTCAGCCTTTCTGACTTGACACATCCAAGTTAGAAGGGGCACAAAATGGCACACCCACAAAAACATATACTCTTCAGTTCAGCTATCAAAGTTCAAAGTCGTGAGGTTTAAGCAGAAATAAACACAGAATCCTGCCACACAAAGTCTAGGGTAGAGATTCTCAACCTGTGGCCTGTGGGCCGGATGCAGCCCATGGCACCATTGATGTGGCCCTCCACTGCCTCCACCATACTAGGAATTTTATCTCACACTGAGATAAAGGCCAAATCTAGAATCAGAATGCTAAAACCTCTGAGTTATTTTTCTCTCTCCATAATGTATTAACAAGTATAGATTGAAAGTGAATCTAAACACAACATTAGAAATCATGTCAGGTATTTATTTTGTTTTATTGTTGATATCAGTTACACAATGTTCATAAGAACTATATTTTGAAGAGAGGTTTAATCCTTCCCTCTTGAGCCACAATCTTGTCAAAGAAATGTCTTCCAACTTGCATGACTATTAAAGCCTGATGTAGTGAAAGCGCTCACTGGTGATAAAAGGAGATTTCACCCCATTAAAAGTCAGTTACACTGGGGCAAAGGATGCAAATTCAGTAGGACAGCAGCTGGTGAGGGCCCTCTCAAAATGCTTTGTGGTCCTAACAAATAGCAGGTCTTCTCCTAACTAAACCAACGATTTATGTACTATTATTTGATTATTATACTTATATGCATCTCTCTCACACACTCAGACACAGGTACCCTAACCTCCAATGAAGTATTTAATGTTATCTCTAGTTTTGGTTCTGTAAGATTTACAATTTCCTTTATCAAGTTTCCACTCTCTATTCAAAATTGCTAGTTTTATTTCCCTCAGCAGGGCAATTTGTGGAAGGAAAAAAACTGTCTTCCAATAAACTTCAAAATAAGATTTCCAGGACCTTGCCTGACAACTGGATTGTATTAAATGAAGGCTAATGTTAAAAGCAGCATGTGAAAAAACTGAGAAATTGGGGGACATTAGTTATGGGCCCTTCTAGAAAATTCAGGCTTTTTTCACCAGTGCCAGTGAATGGTCAGCTAGGAAAAAGAAAGGGCAGTCTGTCAGTAACGAAGCAGGCATAATACCTGCAGTTTCTCTTCTAGGTAAAGCTTTCAAAGCCATGTCAGCTTGTTCCTGTTACTGTGCTAATTGGAAAAATGACTTCAGTTGTGTGAAAGGAGGGGGCAGAAAGTGCTCTTGTTTTTAATTTAATTTTAATTTTTAAAATTTATATCCCGCCCAATCAGGCGAACCCAACTCAGGGGGGCTTACATAGTTATAAAACCATACATACATTAAATACAATATAAACAATAAATTAAACAGTACAGTAACAAAAAATACACAGTGGATACAAAGTAATAAAATAACATCATACAATATCAGTACAGTCAAACCTCATATAACACTAAAACCTGGTTCCACAAGTCTTGATGTTATATGATTTTTAGTGTTATCCGATGCATGTTAAAATCCTATGGGAGCCATAGAGATACATTGTAACCACACAGGCTTTAGCGGTTGTTATCTGAAGCATCCCATAGGATCTTAATGTTATCTGATGCAATTCTTCCCCCCAGATTCCTTAATGTTATGCGATTTTCGTGTTATTCGATACTAATGTTATATGAGGTATTACTGTATATAATAACATACAGGGAAATAGTCCCATCACAGCCTCTTAACCATAACTACGGACAAGTTCCGAAAAAGGCAGCGGTTACAGAAAGCGGGGCCCTAAGACAGCTGACGAGCTCTGGCGTCCATAGCAGACGGGCCTCCGTCTGCTGTTTTATGAAGTCCAAGAACAAAAACAAATATGTTTTGAAACAAATATGTTTTGAAGAACATATTCTATAAAATCACTCCATATAGACCACAGATTTTCAACCTGCCGCCCATGGGCCGGATACAGCCTGTGACACTATTTCATGTGGCCCACCACCACCTCCACCACACCAGGAAGTACCATGTGGTGGAGGAAGGGCAAAATGGCCATCTGCCCCCCGAAGTTGTCTGAGGGAGCATGACCTGGTCCCCGGTTTTAAAAGGTTGAGAACTCCTGATATAGACCAAAACTGATTATTTTTAATCATACCATTCTTACACTTTAAATCAAAAGTTAATTTGTCACTTAAAGCTATGTCCCAGATCTCCTTATACTATCTTCAATTTCAATAACAGTACAAGTTTTCCAGTTTTTTTTTTGCAATCAGTAATCTTATAGTACGCAGCAAAATTACAATAAATTCTTTTTTATCTTTATCTACATTTTTTCCTAATGTAATGTTTAATACAATCCCAGTTATTCTTTCACAAATTAGAAAGTTAACTCAGTAATATAAAAATGTGAACAGTTCAGGGAATTCAAAGCCTGACCTATCTGGAAAAGTCTAGTATGTGAAGCTCAATGTATATAAAGGGGTGGTGGTTGTGGTGGTGGTCAGATGTTATTTAGTTTGTTTAGTCTATCTCTCAGGAAGCACTGTGTTGCTGTCCCGTTATGGGAGGGATGGACTCTGTGTATTCTCCAAGCCATGCTGCTGCTACACTAGTTTGAGAGTATTAAGTAGCTTAGCTAGATTTCTTAATTTTGGTTGTGTATCTGCTTTGCTTCAGCCTTTGACACTAACTGATTGTTTGCTCTAAATCAGGGGTGCCCCAACTTTTCGGGCTGTGAGCCAGTCATGTGGTTCAGCAGGCCGGTCATGTGGTTCCTCCCACTGGAAGCAAAACACACACACACACATGCACTAAACACTGATGTAAATGCACCCATGGCTGTCATGAACACTTTTACGACAGCTGCGGGTGCATTTACAGCAGCATTCTGCGCATGCTTGGGTACGTTTTACTTTCATTTCCATGAGCGGCATAGGCCGGATGAACTGACATCAGGGGCTGGATCTGGCCCACGGGCTGTAGTTAGGGCATCCTTGCTCTAAATAATTTTGCTGCTTTAAAAAAATCTTTCCTTTTTTTACTATCTTTAATAAAACATAAACATTTCCCATTCACTTGTCTGAGTCAGAAGATTTGTGGTGCTTCAAATCAGATCTTAATATCTGTGGATCTGAGACATAGTCCCAGCCTTCGATATTCATCAAGCACTACAGGTTGGAAGGCATTGCTAAACATGCTTCTTTTGGCAAAGCAGAGATCTCCTCTTTATTGCTAGAGAAAAATCTTACATGCAGTATATTGTACAATAGACTAGTACCCCGGATAACGTTATGACTTGGTTCCACAAGTCTCGTTGTTATCCGGTTTTTAACGTTGTGCGATACATTGATCACACAATGTTAAAAAAAGCCCTGTTTCCCTGGAGGCTGCAGCAGCCAGAACGTCGGGATTTGAATCCTGACATTTTGGCTTGCTGCAGCCTCCAGGGAGCTGGGGGAACTTTGGAAACAGCTTGGATCGGGTCTCCCCACCTCCCTGGACCCAGCTTGGGGGGGGGGGTCAGAGACCCCAAAATTGGTAATATAAAAAAAAAAAAGGACGTTTTTTTTAAAACCAATTTTGGGGTCTCTGACCCCCCCCCCCGGGCGGGTCTAGGGAGGTGGGGAGACCCGATCCAAGCTGACATTCTGGCTTGCTGCACTGGCTGAGGATGTCGGGGAAGCCCAGAAACAGCTTGGATCGTGTCCCCTGCCTGCTCCAGAGAGATCAGAGGACCCGATCTACAGCTGCAGGGTGGCTGGGGAAGCTGACGGGGACTCCCTGTCGGCTTCCCTAGCCACCCGCCCTTGCCTCCGCAGCTGTGGGGTGGCTGGGGAAGCCGACAGGGGAGCCCCCCATCAGCTTTCCAGCCTCCCCACCCCTGCCTCAGTAGCTGCAGGGTGGCTGGGAAGTTGAACTGAGAACCCCGTTCAGCTTTCCAGCCACCCTGCTGCTAAGAACGACTGTATAGGATAACGTTAAAAATCGCGTTATTCGATACAAGATTTTTCCAAAAATCTTGTAACGTTATGCGGTTTTCACGCTATACGGTACTTGCGTTATCCGGGGTATTACTGTATATGCAAAAGCCTTGCTCTAACCTTTACTCCATCAAAGCTCATATACCCCGTCTCCCATGAATGAACCCTTCAGCCAGCTGCTGAGATAAGCAGCAACCAAGCATGGTTCAATTTACAAGATAATCCCTCTACATATACAGTAAGGCTTGGATGCTTCATAAGGTAAGGCAGGACATGGAGATGGTCATGGTGGGACATGTATTTGGTCTTAGGCACATTGTTCTTTCCACCTGGATTTGGGTCGAAAAGACCAGGAGGAAAACTGTTGGTACATGGAAGTAAGTCATAAGCACTCACAATTTGTAACAGTGCACAACACTGCTTCTGATCTCAGAGCATGCCTATTATGTCCTGCCCAGACTTGTGAAAGGCTTGATTTATTATGTATATTACAATGCATTGTCTGGCCTCTACCTATGCCTCCTTTAATGCATTCACAAGGATGTACTCTACATAGAAAACCAAGTCAGACAATGGGTTTTACAAACCTAAATTTGCAAACCTTTGAAGTCTTCTCTTCAAATTTCCTGGCTTTGTGAAGCTTAAACTGACATGAGATAGCCTTAATTTTTGTGTTAAACTGGCCGGCTTTTGATCAATGAATGAACCTTATAAACAAAGATATAAACTAATATTATATCATATTACAGTAAAACACCGGATAACGATTGGATCGGATAATGCTAAAATCGCATAACGTTAAGTAATCTGGGGAGGAGAATTGGATTGAATAACGTTAAGATCCTATGGGATGGATCAGATAACAACCGCTAAAGCCTGTGTGGTTACAATGTATCTCTATGGAGCTTTAACGTTATCCGATCCATCCCATAGGATTTTAACATAGATCGGATAACACTAAAAATCAGATAACACCAAGATTTGTGGAACCAAGTTTTAGCGTTATCCGATGTTTTACTGTATATCTCATTTTTCATCACAGGTCCTACAGTTTACTATTATTTCTAAAATCACCTAGCTGTCTATCTCCAAATATCAAATGAGGGTTCCATATACTGTATATGTTTTTGATCAGATTACAATCACTTATCAAATGATATCATACACAAGTATTATTTGTTCTATTACTGTCAAATTGACATATTGATGTAATCTCAACAGAACAGACTTATATGGCCACAAGATAGCTTTCCTCATAGCTGATCAGATCAAGTTACCAGGCTGCATATTTTATCCACTTCTTCTGGCGAGAAGATCACCTTTGGCACACATACAACACCTGTATAATACTTGAGGACATACTCATCACTTACATTCTGATCAGCAATAACATTCCTTGACCAGCATTGACCTTATTACCCCCCTCCAGCAACATTTGAATGTATTTTCCCCATTTCTCTCATTTCAACTGCATTTTGCCTTTCAAGGTATGACAAGCCGTGGGTGAGTTTTTACAAGCCTGGGCAGCAGTGCAGGGCTTGGAAAAGTTCTGCAAATATAATGTGTGCTGCTGGTATGTTTGTCACATATATCATGTGTAGTGTTGGTAAGGTTTTGCAGATTGCAAGCCTAGTGACAACCACTGTAGCTTCTGGGTATATTTAGTTGGCTACTGGCTACCAAGAAAGTGAAGCTTCACTTCACTCTGATTTACTATAGTATCTGGCTACCTGGCTTTTAAAAACAATGAGTCTATTTGTAAAGATTTATCTCACTCCCTTTTCCACAATTAACTGGTCTAGAACAGTGTTTCCCAAATGCTGGTGTTTGGACTTCAGTTCCCAGAAGCCTAAGCCAGTATATTGATTGATCAGTGCTTTGGGGAATTGACTTAAACTTCTGGGAATTGAAGTCCAAAAACCAGCATTTGGGAAACACTGGTCTAGAAGCAGTTCAAGTTGCTTCCCTGACCACTGCCTAATTGCCTATGACAGTGATGGCAAAACCTTGGCACTCCAATTGTTCTTGGACTTCAATTTCCAGAAGCCTAAGTCAGCACTCCTGCTGACCTATGACATCACAAGGACCCATAACATGATACCATGATGTGCCACCCTATGACACCATAAAGACACACCCCTTTCTTAATGGTTCAATTTACAAGATAATCCTTCTGCTGACTTGGCAATCCTATGGGACTACTGGTGAACACTGTTATAATTCAATAAATGTAAAGTTCTGCTATGTTTTTTTCTAACAGGTTTGTCCTGGCATGCTTCTAATGATGTCAGAATCACCTGAATCAATGATAGCTAATGTACATACTTTATAGTACTCTCGACATGTTGAACCCAGTTCACTATTGTTGCCATAGGACTGATGTACACCAGTTTGGGCCAACATAGTGTAGTACTCAGTTTTTTATTTCCTCAGAGCAGGATAGTTGTTGGCTAGGATGACTAGCTTGTCTTTGCCTTCCTGGATCATTTTCAGTGTCAGTTTATATCTCAATATATATTAGTCCCTTTTCATAATTAGCTGAAGTCCTGAGTTTAAAGTAAAGGTAAAGGTTTCCCTTGCTCGAAAGCCAATCGTATCCGACTCTAGGGGTCAGTGCTCATCTCTGTTTCTAAGCCGAAGAGCCAGCACTGTCTGCTTCTGCAGACGTTTCCATGGTCATGTGGCAGGCATGACTAGACACCGGAGCGCATGGAACGCTGTTACCTTCCCACCGAAGTGGTCCCTATTTATCTACTTGCAATTTCTTGCTTTCGATTTATTTATATTTATTTATTTATTATATTTTTATACCATCCATATTTCCTTCTTTTTCATCTTTTTGGCAGCCGCTATCTTGCCAGCTCCTATTGAGCCTGCTGTTAACAGATCAGTGACTCCGAGAGGGCAAGGCAACATTGTTTAATTCCTCCTTTCTAATCAGCTTTATACAAAATGGAGGCTTTGCTCTAGACTGTTCTCTTATTTTATTTGCAATTCTGTTTTTTAATTATATTACTTATTGTATTTTTCGCATGTTCCATTGAAATAGGTTGGAAAAACAACTAATACATTTTAAAATTAAACAATATCCTGCAGCTATGAGGCTCTTAAAAGAAATAATGGGTAGTTCAGCAGGAGCTGCCTTGGCTTTATTCTGTAGCACAGTTTGCTTTTTTTCTGAAGCACACCATGATGTTTAAAGGGAAAACAACACTGAGATTTTAAAGAAGCAGCAAAAAAACTTTTTAAAGCAAAACATGCTGTGCAAGAATTAATAATAACTGAGTATAGAAAAAGTCAGTATAATTAATATACAAAGACATGGAATGTTCTAACTAATCATGCCATGAAGAAATTAGATTAAGTATGAACTTTTATGGACCAATTTAAACTGGCAACAATTAATCCAGGAAGAACTTCTTCTTCCATGTTTGGACCCAACTTGAAACTGCTAAAATGAAGCCACCTTTTGGTGAGTCCATTCTGCAGTTCCTTTCACCTAGTGTGAGAAAGATTAGTTGGCACAACAAGGTGGCCATTTCCTGGGTTATGCCTGACTGTGGTGTAAAAATGACACGGTCTTCAAGGAGGCTCTTTCCTGGAAGTACTAAGTCAAATGAATGGATTTCACTTTAAGGAGATTGCATTTATCATCACTACTGCATTTCATCCAATTTGTCAGATGATCACAAATATTACAGTCGGTATGCTACTATCACAGCCTGCACAAAAGACTGATTTTTATTTTTTATTTTTTTGCCATCAGGGTGGAAAAGGTGTGTACCCTAATTTAAGCAATGACAGACACTGAGGGACAAGAACATTAATTCACTTTACTCTTTTTGTGCTATTTAATAAAGGGAAGACATAAACCAGTAATAGATGTTCATACACCAAATGTTTTAGCAGAGGTACTTTCAGCTAAGCCATGGTAGGCGATTTGTTTTAGACTGTAATCCCTGTCAGTGCCAACAAGCATTGCCACTATAGTTCAAAACATCAGAAGAACATTAGTTACCTATGTTGTTGTTGTTATTTGCCATCAAGTCAGAACTGATTTATAGTGATCCTCATTGGGCTTTCAAGATAAGTGAAATATTGGAGGAAAGGTTTTACCAGTTCCACACTCTCCCGTGAGTTTCCATGGCCAAGTAGAGATTCAAACCCAGGCCTCTTGAGCTCTTGTCCACCATTCTATCCATTACATTAAACTACTATGAAAAAAATGTGCTTGATGTTTAGTTTCTCCCAGTCCCATTTAACACGTAGGGATGAAAACCCCTGCCCTATATGCCTCTCCTTTTCCAACAGCAGACAATGAGGAGGAAGAGGAGTGATCACAGATAAAAGGTGCCAGGTACAGACCTACTACCAAAAATGGCAATCCTATCTTGAGTCTCATGCCTAGTTATATTCAAAAATGAAAATGTGATACCAACAGAACACACAAATATCTCTCCTAATACAGAGAAAACAAAAAAAATAAAAAAAATAAAGGGCATCTTACTGTGCCTACATATCCATAGGCAAAGGTAGAGTAGCGCAGAGGAACTTTCAGCACAGAAGTTACTTTGCTAGAGTCCAACTCGAAAGGTTTGGAAAACCTTTTGTCAGCAGCAAGCTGAATATGTAAAATGACTAATTTACACACAAACGTATCTAGACATTTACGGTATTTTCTCAAAAGTATAACCCACTTTTTTTTGCTGAAATATCTGGTGTCCTGCTATTTTTTGTTGTTGTTCAGTCGCACAGTCGATTCCGACCCTTTGCGACTCCATGGACCACTGTCCACCAGGCACTTCTGTCCTCCACCATCCTCCTCAACTCGCTCAGCTCTGTGCCCATTGTTTCTACAATACCATCTAGCCATCTCATTTTGGGCCGCCCCCTTCTTCTTTTGCCCTACACCCTTCCCAGCATTAAGGCTTTCTCAAGCAAATCCTCTGCTATTAATAGTACTTAATTTTATTTATTTAATTTAAATATTTCAGTTTTCCTGAGGTAATTCCAAGGCAGTATACAAGAGCAAAAAATGTAGTTTATGGTATTAACAATAATGTAATGCTTACAAATTATAGGGAATCTTTGTCCCCAGGGGTTGACTTAACCATTTAAGTTAGGCATTCTCAACCTATGGCCCAAGGGGAAAACCCATGTCCCAACACCAATTCATCTGGCCCTTCATGCCCTCACCAATCCCGGAAGTGGAATTAAAACGCATTCTATGCATGCACAAAACATTCTGTGCAGACACAGTGTACATTTTACTTCTGTTTCCAGGTGGGAGGAACCACGTGACCGGCCCAATCAGCAGTCCCGGAAGCGTAGTCAGGCCCGTGGCTCGAAAAACTTGAGAAAGCCTGATTTAAGTGTTTAAGGCATTATTTACAAAGGAAACAATGACAGCTGCTACCCTCATGAATACAAGCAGACCTGGAAAGGGGGAAATGACACATCTAGGATGAAAACTGGCCCATGGGTTCTAAAATTCATGCACACAATACATACTCATATATACCACTACTCAGAGATATAATTACACTTTTCCATTGTTAGAGTTAAAATGTGTTGCATATGAAAATTCCCTCCAGTTTCCACCCTAGTGTAAGTCTTCACACAAGTCTACAAAACCTTACCATTCTTCTGTTCATCACAGCAAAAAAATTGTGCCCAAGACCACCAGGAAATACCACTTGAAATCTATCCTGCCGGTCAGATAGGGAGAATGAGGGGCAGCTGTGTGGACTAGCCAGCCCAGCCATAAAAGACCTTGCTGCTGCCTCCACGGCCACCCCTGGAACATCGCAGAACTCTCCCTGCTGGTCGGGCGGGGAGAATGAGGGGCAGCTGTGTGGACTGGCCAGCTGGCTGAAGACTGCTGTCTCTCTTGACTGTACTGTATTTTTTACACGGTATTTAATTGTATTGTTTTTTTTCTTTTTATGAAAAATTTATTGATTGCATTGGTTGTTATATTTTTATATTACATTGTATTTATATTTGAGATTGTGATACTGTATATGTTGCCTGTTATGTGAGCTGCTCTGACTCGCCTTGGTGAGGTGAGTAGAGTGGCATATAAGTCTAATATGATGATGATGATGATGATGATAATAATAATAGCTATACTGAGCTTTTTTGTTTTGGATAAACTGAGATATGAATTATCCCATTTGCTACACAAATTTCTTCCATCAAGATCACCCAAATACTCTGAAAAAGTAGACATGCGAATAGGCTGTCAACATCACAAACCAGATAATGATACCGCTGAATTCCTGCTATAAGTTCTCATTTGCCACTGTCATCATCTCTCAGTGCTATTGCTGGCCAAATCTATTCAGCTTTCAGCTTCTTTTTACTATTTCCTGCTCAAAAATAGGGAATTATATCATGTTGTCTTATTGTTCTCCCTTTTATTCTACATCATACATATTTAAGGGTTACTACACACACTAAAAGGTGAAAGAACAATTACTCATCTGCCAGGAAACACAATACTAACAGCAGTCAGGATTCTGCCTTTCCATACACAATGCCACTCTGCAATCTGTTTTGCTGTAAGAGATTAATCTGAACAACACCAACTGAATTCATCTAAGATGATGCAGACGTGAAGAAAAGCATTCAGTTTTCACCACCTTCTTCTGCTGTCACTTTGAATCAAATCAAATGACAGATTTGTGAAGTCCACACATATTCAACGACGAGTACTTCTGTTCGAAGCTATTTTCAAGCTCCCAGGCCAAAGTGAGGAGGAGAAATTAAGTCCAGCATAAAAAAAACCTTATTAAACTATACATTCTTGGAGAGTGGAGAAACAGGCTAAAGAAGTTCACTTATTAAGGATATATGCAACATTATGAAAGTCAATTAAAATGTACCAGTATTTGCCTAAATACAGTAAAATTCCCCTTTCATAATGCACATTCAATGTTAGCAATGACAATCACTAAATTCTGACATTAAAATAATAATAATTGTGCACCATAAAGTCAATTCTGACATGGCAACACTCTCCAGGGTTTTCTAGGTAGAGAATATACCGAAGTGGTCTACCACTCCTTTCTTGTGGGGGGACCCTAAGACTGTGCAGTTTGCCCACAACTATACAGGTTGACTCTTCTCCCTGGAGGCACAATAGGGAATTACCTAAACTCCCAACCTCTACAGCCATACCTAAGTCATTGAGCTATCCATCCAGCCTCCTACATTAAAAAAGAAACGAAAAACAGAGCAAAAATCTGGAGGAGAGAGCAGTTCCTAACAGCTAAATAGTATATAAATCTCATCTTAGAAAAGAACACTGTTCTTTTCTGAGATCCATTATGAGTTTCTAAAACACAAGTCACATCATATTAATCTTAAATCTTTATTTTTAAAAAGTCACAAGTTTAGTTGATGGAAGGAAAGCTGGAAATGTTTTATGTCTTGACTCCAGCAAGACTTTTTGAAAAGGTCCTTCATGATATTCTTGTGGCCATGCCGGTAAAATATGGGACATCTGATGCTACTGTTGAGCAGACTTGGTGCTGATTGACAGGCTGCACTGAAAGAGAGCTTGTCAAGCACTCTCATATGTAAGACTGAAGGATTTTCTTTTCTGCAGTTCCAGAGGATAGGACTCAAAGTAATGGATTTCAAAGAAAGGAGATTTACTCCACCCTAAGGAATAATTTGCTGGCAGTGAAAGCTGTTCCACCAATGGAATGGACTGACTTGGAAAGAGGTAGATTCTCTAACACTGCAGGAATTTAAATGGAGGCAGTGATGCTTTCTGTAGAGATTTCCTGCTTTGGCTGGGAGATGTACATGATGACCTCTATAGACCCTTCTAGTCCCTGTCTTCTACGATCTAAAATCTAAGACTGGTGTGAATTTTTATCACAATAAAAGGTTAATTCACACTGGTTACAATTTCAGTTTTATACAATAGTATGTACAGTAAAACCTCAGATAACACTAAAACCTGGTTCCACAAGTCTTGGTGTTATCCGATTTTTAGTGTTATCTGATGCATGTTAAAATCCTATGGGATCCATAGAGATACATTGTAACCACACAGGCTTTAGCGGTTGTTATCCGATGCATCCCATAGGATCTTAATGTTATCCGATGCAATTCTTCCCCCCAGATTGCTTAATGTTATGCGATTTTAGTGTTATTCGATACTAATGTTATCTGAGGTATTACTGTACCTAAATTGTACCGCACATTTATAAATATGTGCTGAATAGTAAGTTGTGCTAGAATAGGCCCATTAAATCAGTGGGAATCGGGTAAGTCAACTAAATTGCAAATGTCATCAATTCAAATAGGCTTCTCTATTTATAACTTACTTTAAATTAATAAGCTGCAACTAGAATAGGTGCATTTGAGTCAATGGCCCTACAAAAGAGTTGACACACTAAAATTAATAGGCTCCTCTACTATGGCTAAGCAACAGAACTTTGAGTCAATAATATATATTGTGTGTGTGTTTGTGTGTGTTAGAAATGAAAATAGTTGCAAATCAAAAGGGAGGTACCTGTCATCTTGTTAGGCACAGCATTAATCATATTCAAGCTCATTTTCTCGCACAAGTGACTATGCTTCAAAGTTGAAGCTCATCCATAAGACCAAGTGTACTGACAGGTTTATCGATGACAGGCACTCCTATTTCTTTTCTGACATTAGCTTCTCTAGCAAACTTTTTTTTATTAAGTAGAAAACCACTGTGGAGAAGAAGCTACTACAAGCAACTTAAACTTTAATTAACAAGTCCGTACTTAAAAGATTAGCTTTCGACTTGATGCCATGATCTTTTAATTTAAAGAATTAAGAATGTCATCCTGATTCCAGTTCAGATAAAATTAATAAGCTGCCTTCTGAATCACCCAGAGAAAATGCCCAATCCTGGGACATCTCTACCTCTTATGTAGTGCCAAAGCAGATCAAGCTGTCATGCTCGTCCCTACATTTCTCTGGGGCCTCAATGTGGGACAAGAGGTGATAAGACCAGTGATGGGCAGCCAAAAATTTTACTACCACACTGTGGGTGGAGCTGATGTCATGGGCGGAGCCAACATCATGATGTCATGGGTGGAGACAATTACATGGGCGGAGCCAAAGTAAATAAACATAAAAAACATTACACATAAAAATACAAATTAAATACACATAAAATACACATAAAATACAAATTAAATACACATAAAAACACATAAATAGAAATTAAAATACACATTAAATAAACATAAAAACACATAAATACACATTAAATATAAATTAAATAGACATACAAAACACACAAAAGCACACACTAAATACATAATCCACCCATCTACCCACCCCAACCCCGAGTCACTTACCCTGGGGAGCAGAGCAGGTGGCAACAGCGGCAGGGCGGCGCGGCTTAGCCCAGCCTGGGTCAGCGGCGGCATGGCCTGGTCCGGCCCGACAGTGCACAACGGCCTGGCCTAACAGCGAGCATTGCCCTTGGTGTCGAGCAACGGTGAGCAGCGGCAGTGGTGGGTGGTGGTGACGCAGCGACTCGAGTGAGGGCTGCTGCCGACACTTCCGAGGAGGTCGCTGAGGGCCTCCCCGGCTGCCTGACTCTGCAGCCCAAAATGGCTGCTGGTGAGTGCACATGTGTGAAACTACCAATTGATGCATGTGCGCTGAGTACTGGAGGCATGCAATTGGTAGTTTCATGCATGCACACTTACCAGCAGCCATTTTGGGCTACAGAATGTGGCTGCTGGTGAGGTGACCAAACCGGTCGCCTCAAAAAAATGGTAAGCACCCTTGGTGGTCTCCCTGGAAGGCTAGTACTCCCCCCCCCGGGGGGGTCATCCACCAGGATTCTTACCACCGGTTCTATAGAACCGGGGTGAACCAGCCTATGTCCACCACTGGATAAGACGATGGGGCAGTGCCATCATTTAGGCAAAGGGGTTTGGTCCTTATGGTTTGTGGCCTTGGCTTTCTTTGACTGAACACTAAGATCAGTAGGTTTCTTTTTATTTTTCTGTGTTGATGGAGTCAGTTTTGAGGATATGGAAATAGAAAGTCTGCCCTGGGATTCAATGTTATGAGTCAAAGTCTGCTGCCTGATGTGTATTTGGGTAACCTATTCATCAATGGCTTTAGTGGATGTAGATTTGATCTGGAGAGCCTCCATTCTTTGTCAATATTTTACAGATCAAAACAAAAGAGAGCATTTCATCTTTCCAACAGCATGAACAACCTACAGAGATGTTCCTCACAATACCTTTTTAAAGGGGATTTATGGTTCTTTACAGCTACCTTTGAAAATATTTTGCAGAATTGACATTTTGAGGTTAGTGCCCTTCACTGAGGCAATATAAACACTTCAAATGTCCACCAGTTAGGGGAATTTTACTGTTACAGGTCACACTTTTTTTTAAAAGGCCCACAGGAACCATAAAAAGGTGAGAGCTGTCATTAACCACAAATGAGGGCTCTATTAATCAACAGTCTTTGGGGGGAGGGGAGGAATATCAAACGAAGAGAAAAAGGAGAAGGTGTAGAAGACAGGTAAGGATAAATATAACTACTGTATATACTGATGATTCTGAAGAGGTTATGAACAATGTTCTCTCAGCAGCAGTAAAAAGGGAACTGAGGACTGTCTTCATGGTAGGAAGCAGGAATGGTGAAGAGAGTGAGTCCTCACAATTCTTTAGGCTCCAAAAGACTTTGAGACTCTTCATATAGGTGCAGAATAATCCCAGATGTGTGTATTCACTGAGAGCACAAAGAAGAAGTGCAAGGCCCTAGCAGTCCTTTTGGACACAGAGTACATTTTCCAAAGGTACAGATGACATACACAGCACTGGTTTCTGTCATGAAATGCAAAATGGAAGCTGCACAAAAGCAGCATTAAATCCAAGAGTACAGAAACTAACTCACCAAACTTGGGCTGTCGTCATAGACTGGCACTTGCAAAAAGACAGGTATTTGAATTTAAGGGGCAGCTGTTACAATCACAAAGAAAGCATTTATTTGGTGACTCATTGGATTTGCATTCCTTCTCTTTCCAGTCATGTTTGGTGACAATTTATTCCCTGCTATGTTGGCTGGCATTTTTTGAATGCTCCACACTTGGCACACAGTTGTTCTAAGCATCAACCATTTTCTATTTTTTACTTTTCAATGTGTCTGCCTAAACACACAAGACTATAATCTTTGTTTTTATCTCAGGACCATTTTCTTGCTGAACATGTTCTTATTCATCTGGGGAACTGGAACTCTGCCAGTCACTATAATCACTGTTTTCAGTTGGCAATGAAGATAGGCACTTTGTTACCTTAATGAGCAGATGTACTTAATGAGATGATGCTTTGTTAATTTAGTCCTAAAGGAAAAACTTCAAAAATGGAAATTAGTTTCTTCAGCAAAATCAGTCCCCACCCCCTATTTTATCACCTATTAATTAAAACATTATTGGATATTGGAGTGTATCTTATTCAATAAATAAAACTCTCAGACTACCAAGGGTAGACTAATTATGTGTGCTGCTCTTTTCCATTTAAGCAATGAAAGGAGGGGGGCTGTTCTGGTCTCCTATTGATGTATTTCGGTTTGTAATTCACATTCCTCTAACAATTTCAAGCTTAGATTTAATATACTAAAGGCTAGCTGGAGCCTGTTAGAAGCAGAAAATGTGTTTATTCAATCATAACCTAGATAAGCAAAACAGGAATAAGACAGAATCTCCAACCCTTCTATTATCCATGTGGACTTATAATAGATGGGATTAAAACAACCAAAAGAACAATTTCCCACCTCCAATATTTTTGCACATTACCAAAACCATACAATAAGAATATAGGGAAGCAAGAACTCTCCAATACAAAAACCCTTTATGCTTACAGGGAACCCTGTGAGGTTGCCAGGAAGAATTCGTTCCTCCCCCCACCCTTGCTTCTTTCAAAAAGCTCCTCTACCGAGACTAAATAAATAAATAAAATAAAACAAAAATTACTATTTGTTTTGTAAGTAACATCAAATGGTATATTGCTTAGCAACCTTGCATAGATTAACCTTCATGTGTATTTTTTTATTATCTCTTCGTATGTACCAGCCTACTTCCCAGAGTTTGGAAACAACTCATTAAGAGTAATATATTGTAGTTATCGGTAACTAATTACTTTCTCTAGAGAACCAATCACCTCTCTCTCTTTCCCCCTCCCTGTAGTTTCAATGCAGGAAGGGAACGAAAAAAACACAAACCTCCGTCTTTTTTCCTCTACAGGGAGAGAGAGGCTTGAATACAGGAAGGGGGGGAAAGCCTCTCTCTCCCTGTAGAGGAAAAAAGACAGAGGTTTGTGTTTTTTTCGTTCTCTTCCTGCATTGAAACTACAGGGAGGGGGAAAGAGAGAGAGGTGATTGGTTCTCTAGAGAACCAATCACACTTCTCTCTTTCCCCCTTCCCTGTAGTTTAAAAAACACAAACCTCGAGCGATCAAGCCTGGCTCGAAGCAGAAGGTAAGCAGGGAGGGAAGACTGCAGTAGAGTTGGCTTTCCCCGATCCTACTGCAGTCACAGCGGTGGGGGATGGGGTGGGGGTGGGGAGTCCCCAAAATGCTGGGGGTGGGGGTGGGGGGAAAGGAGGGAAGTGGCAGGGAGAGGAGCTTTGACCTCCTTTACTTCTTTATTACGATGCATAGGATAATGCTAAAAAGAACGTTCTCCGGTGCAAATCTTCCCCCCAAATTTGTTGTCGTTATGCGGTTTTAGCGTTATCCGGTGCATTCGTTATCCGGGGTATTACTGTATAATAAAAACTAGTCACTTTTGGTGTGATGGTTAAAAAATCTAGTGGATACAATGTTACTTTTGAGGCATAACCAGCTACATGCATGTTACTGACACCTAATTACTTTTTATACGGACATGTAAGGTATTTTTACATTTGGCTTAGGTTTTATGTGAGTCACTTACTGACTGTTAATTTCAAGGGAAGTACTTGATTTTATCGTTTTAAAAATATTTCCCAGATGTGATAGAAAAACAAGCCAGTTCTCTGTTCCCCCACCCCTTTTTTCTTTTGTTTGTTTGTTTTGGTCTGCTGGGATTGCACAACATACCTATTTATATGCATATCTAGAGCAGAGGTCAGCAAACATGGCGCTTCAGGTGTTTTTGGACTTCAATTCCCAGAAGCCCTGATCAGCAGCTGTACTGACTTGGGCTTCTGGGAATTGAAGTCCAAGAACACCTGGATAGCCACGTTTGCCAACCTCTTGTCTATAGCAACAACACTGGTAATAGCAACCTGGCTTAAGAAAAACAATGAATACACTTTAAATGAGGCAAAACAAAACATAATGCTCATCTTTTTAAAAAGATTCTGAACTTTGCTACTGCAATCAAATACACCTCTTGGAGAGAGAAGGAGAGCTCATGGTACAGTGGCACTATGTAAATGTCCTTATAGAAAGAAAAAAACACTGACTCATTGTTCCTCCCATTATTCAACATGACTCTCCCTTGACCAAAAAGAGATTCTGAGAATTATAACAAAGGATTTATTTAACTCTAAAGAAAATGAGTACTAAAACTAGACTTTCTCTTCACAGCATTCAAGGTGGAACAGCTCATATTTGACAACCACAACAAAAGAAAGTCCAAGCCAGGAACAAAATTTAGCAGCAACACTTGCTCTTGTTGTGAGACATATACAAAAAGGACTGTATGCAGAAAGAAAAGTACCGGTACTCCTCCAGTAACTGGCTGATCTAATGGACAGCTAAAATTCTAGATAAGCCATCATGCAATGGCAATATACTGCCAGTTAACATTTTATCTCTAAGAAAGAAGACTGTACCATTATAGTAAATGTAAAGGTCTCCCTTGCTCAAATGCCAGTCGAATCTGACTCTAAGGGCAGTGTTCATCTCCATTTGCAGCCAAAGAGCCAGTGCTTTCTGTATCTGAAAATGTTTCCATGGTCATGTGGCAGACACCGGAGCACACAGAATGCTGCTACCTTCCCAACAAAGTGGTACCTGTTTATCTAATTGCAATTTCTTCCTTTTGAACTGCTAGGTTGGCAGGAGCTGGGACAGATGAGGAGAGCTGAGTTCATCACACAACACTCAGACCTCAAACTGGTGATCTGCTGAAGGGTCATCATTGAGCAGGGTTCATTTGTTTTCGATTACTCTGGGTTGAAAGGATTTTTACAAGGGATGCCTGAATGAGGCTCCTTTCATGTCCTTCCATCGTACAGCTCTCAGGAATCGAACCCATCTTTCCAGGGTGACCAATACTGTCTCAGTACTATGGAGAGGCTGGCATGGACAGAGACATCCAGAGCAATCCAGCAACAGCTTCAACTGGCCTGGGCCCACCCTCTCCATCACCTTGCCTATAAAGGGATTTTGGTGACTAGCCAAGAGTTGTTAAAACCATCAGTCGCCAGGTTGGATTTCTTTAGGGATGGGCCATATAATGATCTCTTTCAACTGGGCTTGCAATATGGCCTCCCAGAGAGAAGTATTAATGGTTTCCTTGACCCATCCTGTCACCCTCCTGGCAGCTTTTATCTGCCAGGATGGGCAAGGATCCAGACAAGTAAGGGTGTCCATGGAGAGCTTCTGAGATGTACAGGCTGAAACTGATCCAGTAAACATGGACCAGTCAGTGCAGTGGACATCTCTGGACATACTATTGCTTCAAACATAGAGTAGAGGTCCCTATGGATAACTCCATCTTGGATCCTTATCAAACCAGTGCATTTCAACCAATACACTTTTCATTACCATATAAAATACACTGAAACCAAATGGCATTACAGAAAGGTACTTAATCAAAATGTGTTCACGGAATGCCTCTTGCAATAACTGTGCAATCTTTGCAAGCGGTAGACAAATATCACCAGGGGAACCAATTTTTTTCCCCTCTCCCAGTGTATGTATTAACTATATACAGCAGTTCATTCTGAACAGCTTCAACAAGCTATCACTCCACAAATGCACTCATAAAATTTCTTCTTCCTCTTCTTTCCCTCTTCTGTTCAATTTAGCAGTGCAAACAATGAGGTACAGTTATCTCCTGGCATTCCTTTCCTTATATCCAGCCAAAAAAGACACCTGCATGCATGTTATGGGAAAACATCTTCTATTTCAGAAATACCATCTCTTCTCTCACTTGTAAGACTATATTTTAGAAAGCTACCCCAAACATAATCTTAATTTTGGAAAGGTTTTTAATTTAAAACCACAAAAAACTAGACTGTATTTTTAGGTGTTTGCCTGTTCTTTGTTATTCAACAAATTTAAATTTTTACAATATGGCCAAAGGTCATTTCTGTTAAATATAACTCAGCGAACAAGTCAAGATGAGCCACTCGAAGGAGTTTATTCAGGGGGCGAAATAATCACTGTTGGTGAAGTCAAAAAGCAAATTTGACAAGAGAGGGAATGCCTCCTTCAAATGAGTAAAAAAACTTCTGCTGGTTTATGAAGTGTATTGTCTAGATTACAATGGATTGTATTCAGAAAGAGAAATGTAGGTGACTTTATCCTGCTGGCAGAAAACAGCAATGACTTGAAATGACTTTTAATGAAAGTGAATGTGCCAAAGCAGGAGTGCACCTGAACATTAAAAGGGGAGGGAAATTTACAAAACTACATAACTTTAACATTGACAATGAAATAGTGAAATATTTTGTATATCTTGGTTCAATTATAAACCCAAATGGGGACGCAATCAAGAAATCAGAAGCAGCAATGAAGAAATCAGAAAAAGTAATTAAGTGTAAGTATGTGTCAATGGAGACTAAGACCATTCACATTTTGAACCCCTGATCATTATTGTATGGGAAGCTGGGCAGGAAGCTGTTTAGGAAGCTGTTTAGGACAGAACATTTTGTAGATCACTCATTGATAGGAGGCTGTAACAACAACATGGGGAAGACTGCCATTTGGTGAAGTAACTGATCAATTAAATTTAAACAGCCAGGATAACACTTGACCAAATTCACCCAGATGTACCGGAAGAACAATTCGGGTGGGATGGTAAGCTTTACCTCCAATAGATTCAGAATTTCCACTAGTTTTTGCTTTTTTCATGTTTAATAAGAGCAGTTATTTAAAAAAAAATATTTTTAAAAAATTCTCAATTCAGATTCC
Source organism: Furcifer pardalis (assembly GCA_030440675.1). Taxonomy (NCBI): domain Eukaryota; kingdom Metazoa; phylum Chordata; class Lepidosauria; order Squamata; family Chamaeleonidae; genus Furcifer; species Furcifer pardalis. The sequence continues at coordinate 242,281,895 of CP126890.1, forward strand.
TATTTTTCCTCTTCAATAGTGTGCTCCACTTGGTAATTAGTGATATATAGCAGGATGGGTGATGTTAAACATTACAGGGCAACCTCAAAACCAAGCCAGCTTCCCTTTAGAGAACTACCAGAAATCTGACTGACACTCTATGCAAGAGGAAAATAAATTAAATCACTGAGTATTCTACCCTCATTACAAGCTGGTCAAGTTATCTAAGATATGTTTATAAAAACATGACATTATTTCACTTTCAGAGAATTACACTCCTACTGCCAACAGAACTTGATAGCTACTATATTCATTATACACACATGCAAAATTGAGCTTTTAAGAACAGACACACTAACCAATCAGTTACACAACAGTTACCTGTTCTACAAATGTAGAAGGAGATGGCGATACCTTTTTTGGATCACTAAATAAACTGTTCTACAAGAAAGCCACTAACAAGATCAACAAGGACAGAGAATCAGAATTTTAAGTTAATAAAGCAAGTAGAGAATTGAAACAGAGAAATCATTATACAGTATCTGCATCAGGAGAAACACAATTACTACCATAGAATCATAGAATAATGGAGTTCGAAGGGCCTATAAAATCTTCAAGACAATGTGCAAAGCAGGAAACCAAATCAAAGTATATTTGACAGATTGTTGTCAGATTTTCTCTTGAATGTCTTCAGTAATGAAGCACTCACCACCTACTGAGGCAATTGGTTCCACATAACACATTGAAGCTGAGCAAAGACTTCAGTAGCCAGTTTCAAAATCTTTACAGGGGGGAAAGGACATGCAATGATGTGCCTGCATTATACATAATGGAACAATTGAATCTATTCATCATGGGGTTAATTTATTTGTTCACCCTGAGAAAATTACCAGTCAGAAGAAAGTCTATTAAAAGACTACAATGATTCAAAGGCCACTTCTGTCACTTAGCAAGCTATCAGAAGATGCCCCCTGAAACCACGCATTATAAAAGTCTCACTAAATACAAATCAGCAAGATGTTAATGTAAAGGGGCTTATTAGTCTGGAAAAAAAGCAGTTTACTTCCTTATGGAAGTGAAGGACACTTCACCAGTTATCAGCTGCTGAGCTGGTTGTCTCAAACAAAATAGCTGGAACACTTACATAGGAAAACACCTCGATATTCAAGCCAGCAGTCACCCATAATCATGAGGGAGGAGCCCACAGTATTTACCTTTCTGCGACAGGTACAAAATGGTATTCATTAGCCATACCAAGCATATATGAATTTACATTTCATGCAGAGATCCAGCATCCTTAGAATTTTGGATACAGATTTTTGTCCCTGAGAGGATGGGGACATTGGCCCAAGCAAACTTGAATACTATGAGTACTAAGGACAAAACAACATAACCAGCCTCTATACGTTTTTGTTGACTATCCATCCCCCCGAAAAAACTACCTCAGAAGACGGCCCTTCATCGGCAAAACTCAAGGAACAACTACTTTGGTAAATGAATCAGGAGAAATTATGAATGAGAAAGCATTTCTACAGTCCTGAAAGCCATCATTTCCCTCATTTTGGAAGTGCAACTTAACTATTACATTGTTTTGCATCAACTTCTAGAGTTGAAGGAAAATAAGAGCAGGACTGTATCACTGCCATGGTTTTCAACTGAAGGGACAAGTCCAAGAAAGGGCCAAATCACCAAGCATCAACACATCTGTGTACATTTTCCAACATTAGAAAATGAAGTACAGATAGTTTCATATGGTATTGCAGCCTCTCTCTTTCAAAACAGCTGGGCATCAAAGTTCAAAACTGAAAAGTCAAAAGGCTTATCGCAGCCTCCGCAAATCCCACCCTCAAAGATGCACATAGCTAACCACTGTCTGCCTAACAGAATCACAGGGAAAACACAACTTATTGTTAAATGGCATGAACTAGCTTGAATTTAAGCTTAAAGATGTAGAACGCAAGCAACTGATCTAAACCAGTGGTGGTTTATCATTCCTTTCTTCAGGGGATGCCCTGGGACTGTGTAGTTTGCCCATGAATACGCAGACCAACTTTCTTCTGAGAGACACAACGGGGAATTGAACTCACAACCTCCACAGCCAAATACTTAATTTACTGTGCTATTCAGTCAGCACTATTACACTACAAAAGGAATAAACTGCTTTCTGTATGGTGGTTGCTTTCCCATTGCCCTGGGTAGTAAATGGGTAAAGGTAAAGGTCACCTTTGCTCAAAACCAGTCATATCTGGCTCTAGGGTTCGTTTTTGCTACTAGCCAAAGAGCCAGTGCTGTCTGTGTCTGCACACTTTTCCATGAACATGTAGCAGCCATGACTAAACACCGGAGTGCACGGAATGCTGTTTACCGTCCCACCAAAGTTTTACCTATTTATCTACTTGCAATGCCTTGCTTTCAAACTGCTAAGTTGGCAGGAGCTGGGACAGAGACGGGAGCTCATTCCATTGTGCAGCACTCAGGTCTCAGACTGCTGATCTTCCAGTCATCAAGTTCAGCATCTCAACCTCTAAGCCCGTGATGGCGAACCTTGGCACTCCAGATGTTCTTGGACTTCAATTCCCAGAAGCCCAAGCACCCTATGAATCCACATGAATGGGTTTACTGCAATTCATCCGACCCGCGCTGCCCTTGTTGCTCCCAGAAGCGGAAGTAAAATGCGCCTGTATGGGAAGTAAAATGCGCCTGGAGAGACAAACTGCTCAGGAAGAAGCAACAGCGTGTAAAAAATAAGGAGATTTTTCATCATTCTGTTTGCTCTTGCTCTGAGTTTCCCCCTTTTTTATCCTGCACCCCCCCTCCCTCAATCGATCGATCGATATCCACTGATGGGGGTCCGCTGGGGGAGCAGGGGCAGTTCTTAGGGGATTTCCCTTTCTCACCCGCACCTCAAGAACCCCCCCCTTCTTCACCCCAGCCGCTAATCAGGTGAGGAGTTCGATTGATTGAGGTGTGGAGGAGAAGGATAAAAAGGGTAATCTTCTAGGAACACCCCATTTTCTCCACCCCAGCCCCTCACCATCTGGTGGGAATGATCAAGGTGTGGGAAAGGATTGTGTCTGGACTTTTTTTTTTTTTTTTTTTTTTTTGCTTTGGGGTGGGGGTGGATTTTTTTTGTCCAGTTGGGACCATTTTTTATTTTTCAATGCATTCCTATGGGAAATTGTGCTTACAGAAATCCCATTTTACAGGGAAAGTTACAGAATGGACTTTTTCCTTAAAATGGGATTGCAGTGTAATTTTTTTCTTAAGCAGAAAAAAACTGGCTTGTGTTCTTTCTTATTATGATTCTAATAGCCATTCTTAGAGAGCACAATAGGGGTTATGTGGTACAGTACTTACATCTGAATTTTGTGTACAGGTATTTCTATTTCAGAACTAAAATTCCAGCAATAGAACTTCCAAACATTCAGAATAAGCTCTCTCAACTCTCTCATCCAGAGAGGCTGGTCTTAAGCATTAGCCATCGTGGAAGGAAAAGGCAGAGGACCCAATTTTCAAATAGCATCTCAGAAAAGACACATTTCATACTCCCATCTCCATCTTACCAAGGTGCCCACTCACCCCCTGAGACACAAGCACTGTTCAGACCATAATCTTCATTTAAATGTTAATTATTTTTATGCCAATCTAAAATGTTACTCTCGAGACATTCAGGCCATCACCCAGGGAATAACAGCATGCCTAAAGCCAGCTGTCATTGACTCCAGCATCCCATGTAAGTGCCAGGAGATTTATGATTCTAAATTACACAGGAAAGCCAATTAGGCCATCAGCCTCTCTGTCAGGAGACTCATATATCGTTCCACAGGGGTATTATGAAGATTAAGCTCACAGACACTTGCAGTCCTAGGAAGAGCAAAATATTAGCATTACAGAATGTACACTGTAATATGTTTACTTTGCACCTGTGATCTAACTCAATTGACAATGTATTTTTATAAAGAAAGATACATTTTAGAATTCTGTCTTGACTTATAAGGGGTCCACTTGACCCATTGTCCTCCCAAGTGCACAAAAATAATCAATCACAAAGTAGAAACACCTTTAATTTGGCAATCTTGATTTAGGATAAAATTTGTAGAGAAGCAGCCAGTGCAAAAACAAGTAATGACGTATCAGTTAGCTCTTTCAAGCTACAACAATATCTTTATAATAAACATAAGGTTCTACGGGACACTTCCTGGCGTTCAGAACGCTGAAACGATTTCTAGGACTATAACTTCTAGAAACTTGGGAGCTGTAGTTTAAAAAAGGTAACATTTCCAAGCTGTGTTAACAACGTAATCCTATCTCACATCCCAGTACAGTAATATGACTTGATACATTAGTTTTAAAATTTATCTGAGAAAAAAAGAACAAACATATACATAGACAATGAGAACATTTGTGCTACAATTTCTTACCGTATGTTGACCAATGCATGAGTCACCTTGCTGGCTGGCTCCTTCCACTGACCAGCATTAGTGGACAGTCTCAAAACTAAAAGGAAGAGACCAAAACAGAGTTATATTCTCTGGTACCTATTTCACAACTTTTCTAATCTACTCATTTGACTAAGTAAATTCCTGGAAAATATAGAAATAATCTTAGATTATGTATTATGCAGCCATCCAAATGAGACTACTATAAATGACAAGGTAGTACGGTCTTACAATACATCCAAAAGTATAAGCCAGGGGTGCCCAAAATTTTCAGGCTGCAGACCAGTCACGTGGTTTAGTGGGCCGGTCACATGGATCCTCCCACTAGAAGCGGAAGTAAAATGTGCTTTTTGCAACAGGATGAGGTAGAATTTTTAGGCTGCCATTTTCTTTGCTTTAGCCAGGGGTGCCCAAACTGCAGCCTGTAGGTTGGATCTGCCACCCCCATGCCAATTCACACAGCCCGCACCGCCCTCGTCACTCCCAGAAGTGGAAGTAAAATGTGCCTGTATGGTATAAGCCAATGTAAACCATTACAACATCTCCCTAATAAACCATCTTGAAGAGTAAAATCACTTGGGGTGGGGTGGGGTGATTTTGTTGCCTTGAAACTGTCATGCAATTTTTTGCCCTGAATACTTGGAAATAGAAGACAGATTCTGAAAGCACACCATAATCTGAAAAGCTTTCTGGAAACTTCACTGAGCTGCTGCCATGCTGTTTAAAATATAAATACTACTAGAAAGATTATAACCTTGGATGTTCAGCATAAAGCAGAAACAATATTATAGGACCATAATTTTATTCTTTCTCCTTTTGGGGGTTGGGGGTCTGGCTTTGAATAAGCATGTGCATTCAGTATTCCATTTGCTGTTTAATGTTTCTGACCTTTATTGTAAACAGCATGCTGCTTTAGCATTACTACACTGCAGACCATGGTTGTACCACTGTACAGTATATGGATGTCCATTCTACTTTCTAATATACAGTTGTACCTCGCTTAAAGAGCATAATGTGTTCCACAGGACTGCTCTTTAAGCGAGTTTGCTCTTTAAGCGAAACACCGTTGTAAGTGACCAAATGTGACTTCTGGTGGGGGGATTGCGAACCCCGATTTATTTGTTAAGTGAGTTTTTGGTTGGTTTCATTTGTTAAGTGAAGCGAACATTCAGAGAAAATTCTGCTCTTTAAGCGAGTTACTCTTTAAGCGAGGCACTCTTTATGCGAGGTTTGACTGTACAGTATTTGCATCTCTGAAAACAATGGACTGTACTTTTATATGCAGCCACTGCAGAGTGCTTCACAAGCAGACTTATTGATATACTCTTTTGATTATATTTTTACAGCAATATTTCTACCTTTCCTTTCTTCTTTATCATTTTATTGTTTGCTCTATGGCAAACATGAGTGCCCAACAGTGTACCAGACATATGGATGCTTAGACTTATTTTATACAAACCAGTGCCCACATGCCATCTCCTACATTCCAGCAGCAAGAAGCAGCAACTGTGTATATTTCTACCTTAACTTAGCTGTTGATTCAAGAATAAAGGAGGCAAGAAAACCCAATCACATAGTACCTAGAGCAGAGCAACTGAGTATTCTTTGCAATGCTGATGTAAATAACATTCTCTGTGATTTAGCTCTAAACCAGGGGTGCCCAAACTACAGCCCGGGGGGCTGGATGTGGCCCCTGATGCCAATTCATCTGGCCCACGGAGCCCTCTTCGCTCCCGGGAGCGGAAGTAAAACGTGCCTGTACATGGATGAATTGACGTTGGGGGCTGCATCTGGCCCCAGGCCGTAGTGACCAGCCTCCTGAACCATGTGACCGGCCCGCGGCCCAAAAAGGTTGGGCACCCCTGCTCTAAGCTGTCACATGCATTCTCTTGTCACTCTGCCCTAAGGGGAAAAGCTAGGAGTTCAGCTGTATCTAAGAAAATAAGAGAAGGAAATAAGAGCAGAGATTGAAGCAGAGCAAAGAATTCCTGGCCACCTAGATACTGATGCTGTTCTTGCTGGGTGGGGGCAGTTCTAGCAACATTGTTCCTATGACATGTCAAATGACAGAAAGCATCCAAGAATTTCCTGCCCAAGAGGCAGTTGGCTGCTCCACATCGTGCTTTAATGCAAAGAAAAACTTGCTGTGGTTTCTTTGAAAAACATGCTTCTGTCCTGGATATTTTTTGTTTTGCCATTCACTAGCTTGGCATTAAGTAGCAACAATTTCAACCAAAGGGTCCTGACACCACATCTATTGAGGCTAACTTAACTGAAACCGGGAGACAGCGGGGTGAGGGGTGGGGACCACACTACTGCACCCTGTTATTATATTATTTTTATATTCTCCCCCCCCCCCCACACACACACACACCATATTATTTGGATGGTTGCTCGCTGTTTTCCTTTCTCTCTCGTATGTTAAAGTACCCCTTCACCAAAAGGCAGCCCCATAAAATAAAATAAATGGGAACGGGTCTTCAAATCAGTAGAAATAGGCAAGCAGCCAAGCTGCAAGAACAGCTAATAATAACAACAATGACAACAACAACAACAACTGAGTTGGTTATCAGGAGGCAAAATCCCCTGAAACAGTGATGGAGAACTTTTTAGAGACTGAGTACCCAAACAGAGGGGCGGGATGATCTCTATGCTGGGGGGGAGGGAGGAAGCACTTCCACCGGGCTGCTGGGCAGGATGAGCTCTGTGCTGGGGGAGGGAGGAAATGCTCCCACTGGGCTGCTGGGCAGAGGAACGGGGTGAACTCTGTGCTGGGACGACAGCACGCATGCTCGCAGAGAGGATTGTGAGTGTTGCCTCTGGCACATGTGCCACAGGTTCTCCATCACTGCCCTGAACTCTCAAGTCTATATGATGACACAGACATTTGATCAAAGTTGGCCCCTCTAGTGTATGTCAGTCATCAGGACAATTGTGTGTTGAGACACACTCACTTCTTTAGAACAGGTGATAGCTTCTCATGAGTCTACAACTGAACCATTCTCTTATTTTTTCACATGTCATGTCCCATTAGCTATGCCCTACTTGGGCATGTGATCCCTGAACAGTTGGCGAAAGTGAAATTTGGTCCCCAGACCTGTGGAAGTTGCCAATTACCAGCATAACTGCATGCAAGAGAGAATGCCTGAATGCAAAAATGGACTGGGTATATTACATGTCTCTTATCTGTAGGAGGGGATGAATAGTTAAGTAGATAAAAATTTCTATGGAGAGCATGAGTAAAAAAAAGGATGAAATAAAAAAGAAAGAGGGATGGAGGAGAGGAAAGACAGAAAGAGAAGACAGATCCAGCAGTGGCCTTTTTTGGTTTGGCTCTGCCCTACCTCTTTGCCCCCAAATCACCAGGATATACTGGCCATAACTTCTGCAAGTGTTGCTCATACTCCTATCCTGAAGCATTTAACCACTTCCCTCATTCCCTTATCTGAAATCACAATCTCCAGACCCAAGCATTGTTTGTCTGTGCCATTACTGTAAAAAGTATTCTTGGGACTGTTTCCTAATTGCATCTGAAGCATGACCTGGTTCTGTTGATGACTTCAGGCCCACATGCTACTTCTTCTGTGTATCAGGCTTTTTGTTATGCATCCCTCAAATGTTCCCCGACTCTACTTGTTTACAGTGTTGGTTCCTGCTGCTGCTTGGCTCTGGGAGCTATGCTTGCTCTCTGATCTGAGACTAAGGCATATTTTCCCAGCTGGGAACACTCTGCACATGGCAGACCGGCTCACTCTAAATGAGGGCAGAGAGTGTTTTCTTGCAACCATTTAAATATTACATGTCTAGCAACAGAAACAAGTGCACTTTCATGTATACAGCACACACTGGTAAGCAAGATGATAATTCTCTCCTAAACAACATTATTACAATTTTACCATGATCAGGCAGACTAACCAGCACTCACATACAATCCCCTCACACACAGATTCTTTCTCGTGTATGTGTTATCTGTCAACTGAAAACCAAGTTATCCAATACTACTTACCCATGGAATACAGATTATCAAAACTCTGGTGCATCCTGATGATTTCATAGTATAGCTCATCATAGCTACTAGGAGTCGGAAGGAAGGTATCGCCATAAGTGATGAACATATTAAACAGGTTTACCACCTTTAAAAACAAAAGACTATAAAAGTTACTAAAAAAAGCTGACACAGAACTTATATGGAAGAGATAAGTATCATAAACACCAAAATTAATGATGCTCTCACTTAATAGATGAAATTGTTTGACCATAAATAGTCTTCTTTTACTGAAAGTGAGTATTGTGACAAAGAACAAGGGTGGTTAAATACAGTAATACCTCGGATAACGTTTGCACCAGATAATGCTAAAACCACATAACGTTAAGCAATCTGGGGAAAAAATTGTATTGCATAATGTTGAAATCCTATGAAATGTATTGCATAACATTTGCTGAAGCCTGGGCCGGTTACAATGTATCTCTATGGAGTTTTAACATTATGCAATTCATCCCATAAGATTTTAACATTATGTGATGCATTTATCGCATAACGTTAAAAATCAGATAACTCTAAGACTCGTGGAACCCAGTTTTATCATTATCCAGGGTTCTACTGTACCTATAATTTGGAGCAAAATAGAGACACACCTATTTCTACACACTCAGATGACTTTTTAAGGCAGAGATTCTCAACCTACAGCCCGTGAGCCAGACCCAGACCCCAAAGCCTTTTTATCCATCCCCCAATGTCTTCCTCATTTCTGCCACTGCCACCTGGAAGCAATAAAACCCATCAAAAACACACATTTTCGGCAAGATCTTGCGAGATTTCAGCAAGTTGTCGTGAGATCTTGCTGATATCTTGTGTTTTCATGTGAGAACTCACACGGAAACATGTGACTGGCCTGTGCAGTCATTCTGAGGGGAGTGATCCGGCCTCCAGCTCAAAAAGGTTGAGAAAGTCTGCTTTAGGGAAACAAATATATAGGTATGGGGTTTTAAAAGGAACATTTCAAGAGCCTGAAACATCCATGACACGTATATTTAAAAATCTATGCTGCACTGAATGTTGAGAGGGGATGGAGAAATAAATGGCAAAGAATAGGATTGAAGAGAAAGAGTTAGTCTGTTCAAGCCTCTAACAACTCATATTAAGTATTCCAAAGAAAGGCATGTGTAGCATAATGGGGAAATTTTAGCCCTCTAGATATTCTGGACTACAACTTCCATAATGCCTTTATCACTGGCCATGACAGCAGAACTCCAAACCACCTGGAAGTCCAAAAGCTCATCATCCCTGTTGTAAGGTTTAAAAAACTACCAACGCTATTTGTGTAAGAATTCTCCAGTAGGAAACCTGTTCCCTTTCTTTCTCATTCTCCAAAATGCTCCTCTACTGTATGAATAGCTAGCAAATATTCAGGTTTCAGTTGACAGCGAGGACTGAAAGTTGAGCCTCCTAGCACTAGGCAGAACTGCAACAGCCCTCACTCCCTATTCAGAGGTTTGAATAGCACTACAAGGTTCCTCCAGGCTGGCTGAGACCCTGGAAGGATCTGTCTTGTTATGATATGAGGTTACCATGGCAGCATTTCTTCATTTATTTTTTTAGTTTTCATTTGTTATACCAAGCAACTAGAGATCTGTAGTTCAGTGTAGAATACAATACATATAAACATATATTTGTTCCTCGTCTATATTTCTATTAGACAGCTTGTTGCAGTATTTTAGAGCAGGGGTTCCCAACCAAAGGTCCACGGGCCTGATCAGGCCAGCGACACCATTTCATGTGGGCCCCCACCCCACCAGGGGCATTTGAGAAACAAAATGGCCACATCCTTTGAAGCTGTTGGGACAAAATACCCACTCCCATCATGCAGGCAGGTTAAAATGGCCGTCCGGCCCTCTAAGCTGACTGAGAGAGTGTGACTTGAAAATGTTGGGGACCCCTGTTTTAGAGCTACAAATAAATGCCCAGGTGCAGTTAATGTTTTTAGACTCATCTTCATCTTAAATCAGCATGGTTTGTGCCTAACCCAGCTACACATAAACATAAAGCTACAGTGGAGTAGTAGTACCTACAATATATTCTCTATCCATTTTTTACCCAAGGTATGTACCATCAATACATTCAGTTTATTTTAAACCCAATGTTATTTATACATTGCAGAGTAAATTAGGATTTTTGCAATGGAAAACAGTATAAAAATATCTGAATAAATAAATGAACTGAATACATTTACTCCAAAAGAAACAATGTCCCTGACTTCTCTGGAAAGAGAAGAAAGTCAACTCACTCACCATGAGAGCTAAGGTGAAGATGTTGTGTTTTGCCAGCAAAGTAGTCTCATTGGACATGAGAAACTTCAACAGATTAATCAGAGCTGAAAAAAGAATGAGAAGAGACAATTTGAATGCAGCTGCATTTTCATAAGCAAATACCTGCCTGAAATATAAAAAGGAAGCATATACCAAATAATTAGAATCTTGCCAGCGACTCAATGCCAAATGCTGGGCAGCAGTAAATAACCTGACTCTTGTCCATATCCTCAAGGCTACAACAGTCCATTGCAATCCTTGTGTTAAATCCTGCATTTCTCATTTTTTATATGCCACAGGAGATGGCTCTGTGATCATAGTGTGTGAGTCACTTCATGGTAAGCTGGGATTCACCTTAAATAAATTCACACCAATGGCATTTTTCTTGCTTTAAGGGGAGGGGGATGCATTCTTGGATACGAGTTGCAGCCGCCGCCGCCACCGAGAATATTGCCCCTCACAGCAGCCGCAAGAGTTGAAGGCTTGTTGTCATCAGATGTATCAAACCTGCTCAATTTGAGATTGAATTGCCCACCATTCAATTCAAATGACACAGAAGTATTTTTTTTCTCTGACATGTCAGCACCCTAAGTGGCACCCAGCACCTGGAAAATCAGCCATCTCCTCTCAGCGTCACATACTGCTTCTCATTAGCCCCAAGAGTCAATCCAAACTGTGACTCGTGCTGAAGAAATATAAGGCAGAACCAGATATGGGTCAGCTCTACAAGAGCTTGACAAATTTCACAGTGGCACACATGCCACTCAAACAGAAGTGAGATACAATACTGTACAGTCAAACCTCGCATAAAGAGCGACTCGCTTAAAGAGTAACTCGCTTAAAGAGCAGAATTTTCTCTGAATGTTCGCTTTGCTTAACAAATAAAACCAACCAAAAACTCGTGTAACAAATAAATCGGGGTTCGCAATCCCCCCCCCAATTGGTCACTTACAATGGTGTTTCGCTTAAAGAGCAAACTCGCTTAAAGAGCAATCCTGTGGAACGCATTATGCTCTTTAAGCGAGGTACAACTGGGTTACGGTATGTCAGATACAGCAAGATATGTCATACCATACACTGCCACTAGGAGTGCTGCTTGGAAACAAATACTTTAACCACTGGATTGAGCATCACTCTTTTACACTGGCACTCTCTGACATCAATAACAAACAGGGCAGTAACTAAAAACAATATGGATCACAAATGCCTTATGAGGAATTCCTGCATTTGGAACACTGGTTAAAAAATATGTGCACAGTATTTGAAAGCAGCATTACTAGGGTACACAGAAAGAGCCTCTTCAAAGATCATGGTGTTTTTTAATCATAATCAGGCATACCCTGAGCAATGACAACCTTGTGCTGGCTAATCTTTCTCACACTAGATCAGGCAAAAGGAATTACAGAATGAATTCACCAAAATGTGGCTTCATTTTGGCAGTTTCACATCTGATCCAGACATGGATGATGAAGAAGCAGCAGCATTATTTCTGTTCTGCTTAAAGATTTTTTTTAAGGGGAGAGGAGCAAAACAATCTACCTATGTTCTGACCATGGTTTTCTTCTCAGAAGCAAGGCACAAATATGGGAGTTCTATGACCAAATTCCTATACAAGATTTTCACAGTCTTTTCTGTCAAAGGCTTTTGATAACTTTTTAGCTAGATCAGCTTAACGTCAGCCTACAAGCTCAATTTTAGAGGACCAGTTTGACTTTTATTAGTAACAGCATTTCTACTTATGGAAACACTGCTATGTAAAAAAGCAACACATTCTGCTGCCTTTGAAGACAGGAAACTTCACTTGGTTCAAAATGCAGCAGTCAAATTGATGACTGGGGCCAGTTATAGGGAGCATATAATGCCCCTGCTATAACAACTGCAATGGTTATCTATCATTCTGTTTCCGAGCCCAGTTCAAAGTGCTGGTCATGACCTATAAAGCCCTATACAACTTGGGTCCAGGGTACCTGAAGCACCATATCTTCGTATATGAGCCTACCTGGCTGTTAAGATCTTCAAGAGAAGCCCTCCTCTCAGGCCCATTGCAATCACAGGTACATTTAATGGGGTCATGAGAGAGGACCTCTGTGGCAGCTCCCACATTATTGAACGCACTCCCTCAGCGGATTAAGTTGCCCCCTCCCTTCCGTCCTTCCACTGACAGCTGAAGACTCATCTCTTCAGGAGGCTTTTAATAACTATAGCTGTGTCCCTGGATGCTAGTTTTTAGTTAAGTTATGTGTGGTTTTTTTTAATTGTTTCATTTTTGAAGTTTTTAATGTTTTAATCCTGTTTTTAATCATTTAATGCATTTTAGTTATTATTCTAGTTTAATTGTTTTTTAATTGTAGAAAAACCTTGTTTTAATTTGATATTTTTTTAATATTGGGAGACACCTTGAGTCATCATCCCACCCCCACACACCAGAGGAAAGTGGCCTATAAATAAAATAAAAGAGCACTGGTTGGCAACCACGTCGATTTGGGACAAGAGCAATCTGGCAAGATCCAGAAGAACAGATCAATTAGGCCAGCTCATCCTCCATCTGGAGACTTCAATCAGGTAGAAAATTAAAAGCAAAGCACACAAACAGAAGACAGCCCAATTTAACATTGTGGCAAGAAAGAAAACTCACTATAAACAGACAAGACAATGAAAAGGATCTCTGCTCCTATTTAAAAGTACTTTAATCTATTTAGAACAGATTTTATCCACTGTTAATAATTGTAGAAGTGGTGACAGAAAATCAAAAAGTTAAGAGATAAAAGTTTTTAAAAGAAGAAATAACCAGTTGCCTCAGTAATGACTGTTTATTCTCCTTAATCTTCCATAGATGTCTCGTTGTCATCGGTGCAATTCAAGTTTGTTTTCTGCCCCAGGGCGCCAGGAGGCCTGGTCTTGGAAGCCAACTGGTTCTGGGCCATCTTTGCCCTCCAAGGCAATCAGGAAAAATGCCACAAGCATGAATTTGTTTAAGGTGGATCCCAGCTTGCAAAGAAATGACCCACACACTATGATCTCGGAGCCAACTCTTGTGGCACATATGAAATGAGACATGCAGGATTTAACACTGGGACTGCAATGGACTGCCACAGCCTTAATGATATGGACAAGATGTGTCTTCACAGCCAGTCAATTTAGCATAGGAAAGACCCTACAACATTTGACCTGCCTTACAAATGTCTATACCAGTGTTTCACAACCTTTGGTTTTAGGACTTGACTCTTTATAAAGAAGCCAATTTTTACCTCAGTCTTGTGAATATTAATACAAATGCACATCTCTTTGCAAAAAAATAAATAAAAAGTATCTTATCTTCCCATTTAGGGCACACCACTGCACTCTCTCTTCTCAGGCAATTCACCCAGGATTCACTCTTTATGAACTGTGTCCTTCTATCTAAGTGCACAACTTTATTTGATAGTGCTATGAGTTATGCCTTTAGGATTGCAGACAGCCTTTAATGTCACACTGATTCAGCTCAGAAGAAACTGCCTTTAAGTGCTTAGAGGCATGAGCCTTCAGAGCAAAGCAGCAGCTTCAAATGGGTTCTTCACAGAAATGTAGTCAGAACATGTTTCCAAGGTAACTAAGCTCCCATGGCAAATGTCACCATGCAAGGTAATCAGTGCTCCGGAATAAGACAGCTGCCCCGAGTCTCCTTTTGCTTTATTCATTTCAGAGCATTGCACAATTTAAAATTATGGACATGTATGAAATATAGGTAAAGTTCAAAATCAATTAATATGTTAAAATAATAAGACTGTTTTTAACCAGAATCAGGCTACTTCAGTAGTATTACCTCAGCAATTTACTAGATCTTCTTTTGCACATTGCATGCACATAAATGCTGCAATGATTGAATTTTTCTACACTCACAGAAAATTTGTCCTATATCCAAGTACCCACATTTTACTTGATTAGTAGGTGACTTCTAAATGTTCCAGACATATTTTTTTTTTTTGGTGGTAAACACTCTAAGGTATTTATTCATTTGGCAAGTTGTGTTGCTCTGCTCTCCATAGGTTTAGCCTAGCCTCTTTTAGTTTAGCATTCTGAGTTTGAGAAGTGCACAGAAAGCATTTCCTCAATTTTAGCCAATGTCTATGGCTGCATCTAGCATTGTTGTAAATTTTCCCCGGTTGGATTTTTTTGAAATGTACAGATTGATATTATTTATTTATTTATTTTTATTTACATTTCTATACTGCCCTTCTCATCGGGGCGACCCAGGGCGGTGTACAACATTATAAAAGCATAATAAAACCCAACCCAAACCCATTGTTAAAAAACTTCAAAAATTACAGTTATAAAATTTAAAAAGTTTTTAAAATTTATAAACATCCACAGGTCCCAATAATCATTTAAAAGTTAAAAACTCAAAAACACAAGATTAAAAAGATTAATTGGATGATTGAGTACATCATAGGAAGGATGTGTGTTAGGTTTCTGGGTTTGTATCACCTATGCCGGGGTGCCCAAACATTTCAGGCCGTGGGCCAGTCACTATGGCCCAGGGGCTGGATGCGGTCCCCAAAGCTAATTCATCCACCCAGAAAGCCCTCATTGTTCCTGCCCCCCACATCCTGCCCCCGGGCCGTAGTTTGGGGACCCCTGACCTACACTGTGTAATGTACTGGTGATCTATAGGCTCACTAATATAAATTAAATTTGGATTGTAGCTTCTCAGCCAAATGGACTGGGTACTTTAGGATCATGTATAAGGCATATTAAATGGGATTCTGTCCATTTTATAATTGTGAAGTTTTCAACATTACATGGCTTCTTAAAGCAGAATGGTATATCAGATTATTTCTAAATCAATGTTACTATATACACAGTCAATTCAATTGTCCTAATTTCTATGTTGTTCTATACAGTATATCTATTGAGACTATAATACTCAGTCTTACAAAAATGGCACTTTTTCTTGAATCAGATTTAGGATATATGTAGTATTTCTCCCTTAGTGGCTAACTAGATCTACTTGATAAGCACGTAAGTAGGAGAAAGTGTGGCAATCCAGATGTTGCTAGCCTACACCATCCCTCGCCACTGGCTATGAGGAGGCTGGTGGATGGGAGTTTTAGTCCAAAATCATTTTGTAGAATCACTGTTCACTCATCCTTGCCCTGTACTTTACCTCAGCACCCTGGAACAAACAAGAAAAATGAAACTTCAATTTGTAATAAGCTAGGCCTTCTGACCCACCAAATTCTTGCCTTAGACTATTAATACCAATTCAACAAATTGTTTTGTCTGTCCCAGCCTCCTTCCAATATAATGTGCAAGTTTGTGCTGTTAGCCACTCAGAGTTGGAACATCTCCTAGATGGGTGAGGTATAAATATAACAAATAAATAAATAAATATAAACAGAAAAATAGATAAATGGAAATTGTATTTTGGTCAATGAAAAATGGACTTCACAGAAAAGGGTTAACTCTTCCAGCCTAAATGCAGTGCCAAAAACTAAACAGCCCCGCTTTCTTAGGTTAGAGCTGTTCTCCCTTGCATATCAAGTCCATCTCTTTACCTACTATTACAGAGGAAGATGCGAGGGGCGAATGTAAGTAAGCATGACTTTGCTCTAAACTCATGTTCAAAAGCAATGCAAGTGACATCAAAAGGCACTATTTCTACACCACCTACCATTGCATGAAACCTAATGCCATTTTGTCTTCTCACCTCAAGAACAGAATCATTATGAAAATCCATATACAGTATGCTAATCACCATTTATCACCATGAATAATAACAAGGGCCATGTGATGTGAGTCTGCCTCATATATGTATTTCCATGATACAGTCTACTTATATATGTGGATTAAAAATTCCTTGTGCAATATTAACCATTCCTATGTATATACTATGCACAATGTCAAAACTTGTGTTGGAGGGAGGGCAGGATTCCAGTACATGAAGCCACAATGAAATTTATCTCTATATCTGACAGTGAAAATTCAGAATGCTGTAACTTTTTGGGAGCAAGAAAGACAGGCTGCACTTACCAGTAACTGTCGTTCTTTGAGTATGTTGTCTGTGAATTCCAAAAATGGCTTCACACAAGCGCCGAGCCCATAAGTTTGCATTCACAGACAACACGAAGGAGAAGCATAGTTACTGGACTTCAGACCACTGTAGCAGATATTGTTTGAGATTGTTGCAGGATGAAAAGATATAAGACAATTCTGCCATCTTTACCACTCCACTTTTGAGAAGGCTGCCCTTTGTTCTATCTAATTATCCAGAGTTACTTCAAGACAACAAGTAATATTCACTTACTTCAACATGGAAGAAAAAAACCACCAACTAATTATAAGAGTCAGAGTTTGTTATTTTTGTTTAGATTATTTATGTGAAACCTGCATTAGGGCTTATGTCTATCAACAGATAAGAGTCTTTCAGAACAAGAAGTGAGGAACAGTGTTCAATTTATATGTGCCACGTTTTGTTAAATATATGTCAGTTTCAAACTGACAACCAACAGATACTGAGAAAACATCACAAGTTAACATGGCCAAGAAGCAATAAATACAAATGATGAATAGTTGTTAAATCCTAACATGAAAGATGAACATTTCACCAGTTTTTCTGGACTGCCTGAAATAGATGCTGTGTTGCTACAAAATATATTTCTGTCTCTTCCAAAATGCATCAAGTCTCAGTTCCCAGAAACACAACCCCAATGTCTGACAACTCAGTAGTCAAGTAAGAAAATCAGATAGTATTTGAGGCTAGCACTACCATGCTTCAGTTTAACCAGCCTCAAGACGTTTGCTAGTTGCTATGCTGTCACTTGAATCCTTAGTATAAAAAGAACCTAACTGTACCTGGTGAACTCTTTCAAATCAAAGCAAACTACAGAGCTCGACAGAAAAGTTACAGTATGTGGCTATGCTTGTAACTGACAGCTTGGACATTGTGTTTAACAGCCTTGATTATATCTCTCCCTCAGTTTTCTCTCTGGTATAAATACAACCAAAGAATAAAAGATGAGACAACCTACTTTTAAGCTCTTCTCATGATACTTTTTCAAAGGTGAAATTGCTGAAAATTGTATGGTCCCTCAGCTTAGACAGCACTGAACCATCTTCAAACAGGCACTTCCAGTGCTCAGTAAAAACCTGCTCAGAAGCATGAACTTAGTTATCAGGAGACTAGAACTCAAAGCAGAAACAGTTTGGTTCACTTCCTTTTTTCTGATCCCTGGGAAAAGCAATAGTATCCCTGGCCAATAACTGTCTTTCGTCTTGTTGTAGCTCCAGAACTCACCCTCAAACTGAAATGAACCCAATTTTCTGTTAGCAAAAGATCACCAATCTGTTTTATCATTTTGATATTTGAATAACATTTATGTAAAGCAGCTGGGAGATGGTGGGAGACTGGCTGTCAGATTTACACAATAGCTTCAATCAAAGACAGATTCTTGCAGATTAAGATACAACAGAATTGATGAGGTCATGCTCTCCCTAAAATACCTGCCACTTTTCTCCCCTTGCCACCACAGTAAAACTTCAAAAATTATATAAACGTTTATAAAACACTGGTCAGGTTGAAGGGCAATCCATGCCACTTCTGCAGTAGCACAAAATATGTTAAAAATTATAACAGTTATGCTGAGCCTTAGGAACAAGGTACACAGACAATTCAAGCACTGGATGTTGTGACTAGTTCATCCCAACTTTTTTCAACTCCTTCATGGTACCCAGGAAAGGATGATGTTTTGCTTCCTTCTTGCAAAAACTAACACATGAGTTATTATTTCTATGGGTGCCCACTTCTTGAGTCAGGAGACAAGAAAAGTAAAGGATCAGAAAGGGAGTTCTAAAAAGGAATTTTACCAAATCCATGACTGAAAATGACAGATATTTCAGTTCCTTATCCTAGGCAATGTTCATCCATTAAATCAATTAAACCTCCACAGATTTTAGAGGAAGGGCATGTGCATCAAATCTTAAGAGACCAAGTTTAAACATAACCCCCCTGATTCCCAGCTGTTTTTGCAGATAAGCATAATAAAGGAAACTAATACCAATAGAATAATAATCAGCCTTAAAACCAATACCAGAATAACCACCACCTGCTCAGTTCTAAGGGCATTACTGTTAACATAAATCAGTGGTTCCAATATGGGGCCCATGCCCCACAGGGAGACTTCAATTCCTATAAGCCTAAGTCAGTAAATTAGCTGATCAATGCTTTGGGGAATTGACTTATTTTTCTGGGAATTGAAGTTCAAAAACCTAAAGTTGGGAAAAACTGAGATAAATAGACAACAAAAAATCACTATATAAATGCATTTCTCTTTTCTTCCAGTGTCTCTGCGTAACCCGGGAATGAAAATCAAGTAGCAAAAAAGTGATTCTGATCTAGCTAGAACCTTGACCTCTCTCCATCTGTAGAGAGAGGGTGAAGCAGTTGGTCGCAATGAAAAAATCCTGGGAGGCCTCATCAAGAGTGAGTGAAGCTCATTCTCCGAAAAAGACTATTGGGCCAAATCTTGAACCTGAATTCTGGCTGGGGCTCCAACAGCTCAGCTACACAAACTTCAATCTGGATTGGAGATGTTTGCTGTTGATTTCTTTCTCTGGATTGCCTTTGTGCTGCTTGGAATCTCTCTGTTTTCTTAAAATAATTGTACCAGCTTGGCTTTCATCGCTCCTGAAGTGTGTTTTTGTATCTCCAGTAGAAATCTGTTTACTAGAGCTATTGCACTGCCTTTATCCTGCTTCTAGACTCCCCTGACTGGGCTTATTTTGGATCTCAGCATGCCAAAATCTTGCCTATGGGACCAGCCCCACTGGGAGTTTGACAAGAAGATGCACAACTTATATTGTCAACATGGCATTTCAAGCTTTTCCCACATCTTCCTAAGACTACTGCCTAATATACTTCGGCAACTATGTTTAAGGTTCTATAGGGTAAAAAATGAAGACAGTTGTTCATATCAACAAAACAGTAGTCTGTCTAGATCAGTTATGGTGAACCTTGGCACTCCCAAAGTTCTTGAACTTCAATTCCCAGAAGCCCTGATCAGCCATCACTGCTCTAGATCTTCTTAGTCTGGTAGGATGCATTCAGTTTAGCTGTCAAGTTAACACATTTTGAATTAACTAGGTACCAAACAAAGTAATCACAGCAGCTCAAATTACTTTGAAAATCCAACACTGATTTTTAGGACATATTTAACATTCTCTTACACACATTTTCCAGTGGTCTACCCTAAATAAAATTTCCAGCATTTTTGTTGTTCAGTCGCACAGTCAATTCCGACCCTCTGCGACCCCATGGACCACTGTCCATCAGACACTCCTGTCCTCCCCCATCCCCCTCAATTCACTCAGCTCTGTGTCCATTTTCTCCACAATACCATCTAGCCATCTCATTTTGGCCGCCCCCTTCTTCTTTTACCCTCGACCTTTCAAAGCATCAAGGCTTTCTCAAGTGAATCCTCTCTTCTCATTTGATGTCCAAAGTACTTTAGCTTCATCTTTATTATTTGACCTTCTAAGGAGCAGTCAGGGTTGATTTCTTCTAAGATTGACCTATTTGTTCTCCTCGCTGTCCAGGGGACTCTCAAAACTCTCCTCCAACACCACATCTCAAAGGCATCTATTCTTCTGCGCTCAGCTTTCCTAATGGTCCAGCTCTCACAACCATACATTGCCACAGGGAATACCATTGCTTTGACAATACAAATTTTTGTTTGCAATGTGATGTCTCTACTTTTCACCATGCTCCCCAGGTTTCTCATTGCTTACCTCCCAAGAATCAGTCGCCTTTTTATTTCATGGCTACAATCACCATTTGCAGTGAGCTTTGATCCTAGGAAAGTAAAATCTGTCACTGATTCTACTTCTTCTGCATCTATTTTCCAGGAACTGATAGGGCCTGTTGCCATTATCTTGGTTTTCTTGATATTGAGTCTCAAGCCAGCTTTTTCACTTTCTTCTTTCAACCTAATCAGGAGCTTCTTTAGGTCCTCCTCGCTTTCTGCCATTAGGGTGGTATCATCTGCATATCTCAAATTGTTGATGTTTCTCCCAGCAATTTTGATCCCAAATTATGATTCCTCCATCCCTGCATTGCGCATTATGTGTTCTGTGTATAAGTTGAATAAGCAGGGTGACAAAATGCAGCCTTGTCTTACTCTTTTTCCTATTCCAAACCACTCCGTCATTCCATTTCTGTCCTAACTGTTGCTTCTTGATTCATGTACAGATTTCTCATGAGGCATATAAGGTGTTCTGGTATTCCCATCTCTTTAATTACTTGCCACATTTTGTTGTGGTTGACACAGTCAAAAGCCTTAGTGTAATCAATGAAACAGAAGTAGACTTGTTTCTGATATTCCTTTGTTTTTTCCATGATCCATCTTATGTTGGCGATGTGGTCTCTAGTCCCCCTGCCTCTTCTGAACCCCGCCTGCACTTCTGGTAATTCTCTCTCCACATACTGTTGCAGTCTATCCTGTATTATCTTGAGCATCACCTTACTAGCGTGAGGGATGAGCGCAATTGTTCGATAATTTGAACATTCTTTGGCATTACCCTTTTTGGGGATTGGAATGTATACTGATCTTTTCTAATCCTGTGGCCATTGTTGTGTTTTCCAAATCTGCTGGCATTTAAACACATAAAAATAATCTTAAACTGAACACAACTGCCTCAGTCCAAAAAAGAAATACTGACAAGAAATGAGTTATCCGAGTCTTCATGCTTCCTCCTTTTTTCCGGCTGTCCATTTACATCCATTTTCATGGATGTAAGCCATGTTTTCTTAAACTGCAGCTTCCCAAGAAATACAAAATATGAAACAAAGTAGCTAAGCTACTTCCAAGCCTGGGTAAAAAACTGTGGTTTACAAAACTGGAAGAGCTTCTTCATTTTCAGTACAAACCTCCTTTTAACTGCTGAACAATTCAGCTATGACCCTAGTTTACATTCACAGTATATTCATACACATAGATGCACGCTCACACTCACTGTCATATTTTAGCAGCTTCCTTTTCTACTTTCAAGTTTTAACCATTTTAAATTAGTTTTACCACAATATTCTAAATATCTTACAGAAATCTACCTCTTGCAGCTGTTTCCAGGAGCATTCAAAAGAGACAGTTTCTCATTACCAAAATTAGCTATTCGGGTTAATTAGAAAGCAAGTTTAAAATAGCACTTTTATCAATATATGATCAGGTGGAATGTAAATTGGTCAGCTGAAGAATTAATTTGAAATTTATGGACAGCACTAAGATTAATGGCAGCTAGGAGCTGGAAAATAAAGCATGACTTTCAAATAAATAAATGGTATAAAGATGTTTGGAATATAGCAATTAATAATAAACTAAAGTGTCATGTCAAAGTTAAGAAGGGATTGTAAAGAGAGAATAATTTTAAATATATTTGAGGTGAATTTATTCTTGTATTATTAAAGGAGAAGAGATGCATACCATCACAAAATGGCACCATTATGGAAGGGGAATGTGGCTCTATTAAGGCTGGATACAATAAAGCTCTATACAGTTTGGGACCATGCTTCCTTCAGGAGCATCTCTTCCTATGGAATAATACCCGGAGCACCCAAATGATGAAAGAGGTAAGAAAAGCTTACACCAGAAATAGTACATTTTGGTTGTGGCCCCAGGCTCTGAAATGAGTTACTACTGAAATCAGAGTCACACTCACCTTATTGGGCTTCCATAAATCCCTGAACACTTTCTTATGTCAACAAGCTCTTTCAGGGCAACAGAACATCAAACGTAGCACCTTTGGCAATGGAGTTGTCTAATTTATGTAACATGCACCTGTAGGTTATTATATTGTGTATGTGCTTCTTCTTCTTCCGTGTCTAGGACAGACGTGAAACTGCAAAAATGAAGGCACCTTTTGGCAAGTTCATTCTGCAATTCCTTTTGCCTGACCTAGTATGAGAAAGATTAGCTAGCAACAAAAGGTTACTGTTACCAGGGTTGGCCCAATTGTGGTTCAAAAATACCATATTCTTTGAGGAGGTTCTTTCTGTGTATGCCTGTGTATGTGCTATAATTTGTTCTTTGAGGGATTCTGATTGTATTCATTTGTTCTATTTTGTTTTTAACTTTATTGTAAGCTGCCAAGAGTAGTGATTTCATCAAACAAACATGTCTTCCAGCATCATGCAGAATTATAAAAAATGCTATGTGATATTACTGTACTTCACTCTGTACCAAATGCTACCAAACCACTCAAAGAGAGAGAGACGAAGAACAAGGTTTTACAGCAGTGGCTATGAAGCTCCTGTAACATCTAGTTTCTTAATAGACCTGTACAACACTGCCTATATATATTCAGAAACTTCCAAAGTGCCACATGGCATAAAGGCAACATAATATAGAGATACAGTTGTAACTCGCTTAAAGAGCATAAAGCATTCCACAGGATTGCTCTTTAAGCGAGTATGCTCTTTAAGCGAAACACCATTGTAAGTGACCAGTTACTCTTTCAGCAAGGTGCTCTTTATGCAAGGTTTGACTGTAATAGCAATGCTTTCATTTAGTTGTACTTAGCCATAGAGGAGAGAGACTGGAAACCAACTAACAGAGCACCATTTTTAGATTTTTTCAATACAGCATACCAGTAGGCCTCCAAAGAAGAATTTCACTGAATAAAACACATTGTTAGTTATAGCCCCCTGTCATGACAAAAGACTGGGTCTTTTCTATAAAATCTTTTTTATGAAGCCATAGTATTCTGCTTTGGAGAAAAAAATTGTTTATTGTAGTCAAATGTCAGCACACTTTCCTGCTTTCAGACACAGAAGTACAGACTCGGGTAGCACATAAACCTATAACATCAAACTATTCTACCTCCAGAAGCAAATTACAAACTCAGTGGCTAACTATTATTTAATATTACTGTATACCCAATCTCATGTTAAATCATCCAAATAGAATACACCAAGATGTCTGACATTTTGCTGTTGTTATGTGCCATCAAGTCAGAACCAACATAAAGAGACCCTAATAGGCCTTTCAAGGTAAGTGAAATACTTAAGAGTGGTTTTAACAGTTCTACGCCGCCGCCCCAATGAGTTTCCATGGCTGAGCAGGGATTTGAGCCCTGGCCTCCTGAGTCCTAAAATGTCACTCTATCCATCACATCATGCTATCTATCCCTGATGACTGGGATAGCTTGAAAAAAATCTTCTTGATGTTAAATTTCCCCCTGCCCCATTCAACATTTAGGACGGAAAACCCCAGCAGCCAGTAAGGAAGAAACAGATTTTAAAAATACCTCCAAGTACAGAAAGAGAGGGCTGGCCCCAGCATCAAGCTACAGCTAAAAATAGCAGTCCCATTTTTATTGTCATGCCTAGCTCCACTCTAAAATTTAAACGTGAGACAAACAAACAAAATATCTCCCATTTTCTATGGTAACAGCAAAACAATTCAAGGGCTGCACTGTAAAACTACATTTCACCTCTTTGCTTTCACACCTTACACCTCCTGGTGAAAAGATCCATCAAAGAGCAGAGCAGGATGGTATTAATATACAGTTGTACCTCACTTAAAGAGCATGATGCGTTCCACAGGATTGCTCTTTAAGCGAGTTTGCTCTTTAAGCGAAACACCATTGTAAATGACCAACTGTGGGGGGGGGGGGGATTGGAAACCCCAATTTATTTGTTAAGCAAGTTTTTGGTTGGTTTTATTTGTTAAGCGAAGCGAACGTTCAGAGAAAATTCTGCTCTTTAAGCAAGTTACTCTTTAAGCGAAGCGCTCTTTATGCGAGGTTTGACTGTATTATATACAGTCAAACCTCACATAACGAGTGTTTCGCTTAGCGAAAAACTCGCATAACGAGCAAGTTTTTTGCTAAGCAGTCTGACTCGCATAACAAAAATTTTCGTTATGCGAGTCGGACTTTCCTTATGGAAGAACTCGTATAACGAGAGTTTCTATGGGAAAAACTCGCATAGTGAATTTTTTCACTATGTGAGTTTTCCCCTTGAAATGCTCGTTATGCGAGTTTTTCCATAGGAATTTTGTTTGTTTCGCATAGCAAGCAACCCCACATAGCGAGCAGCCTTGGATAACAAATTAAATTCGTTATGCGAGGTATTGCAGTATTTAAGTAACTTTAGACAGCTATTTGAAAGATAAGGCAATCTTCAAGGTGCCATTTTATCCTTGTGAAAGAGTAAGAAACACCAAACAGTGGGAAATACTAGGAAAGAAGCAAGACAAAGAATTTACCTGACCAGAGTTCTCTCCAAGTGTAATGAAGCCTCACTCTGCATTTCTTCTGATAGCAAAGCAGCTTGTGTACTATTTGAATGCAACGACTAGAAAAAAATAGTAAAACAGGCCAATTCAATATGCAGCATATAACTGCTATGCACAGTATAGGAGCAATGACAAACTTCCAAGAGTCAGCTGTACAAAACAGATATACCAGAAGGCTTGTGGGAAGATGTATAAGTGCTGAAAAAAGCAGTTGAAATCCTGATGGGCAGGTTCTGGACGCACATCAGGTATGGCAACAGCAGCAGCAGTAAGTTGTCACTTTTTAGAGATTTCCTCTTCAATTTCAGGGTGCACAAAACTTCATCCCATTACATGTGAGCCATGTGCATCCCAAAACTAGGGGAAAATGCATTTAATCAGTGACAGTCTGCTGCAACTAGTTATGTCATTCCTGTTGTATGGGCAAAACTACACAAAAAGGTTCTGGCCACGAGCTACCCCACACTCACTGCAAAGGGATATGATTTCTTTGATATAGTGATTATATCAAAACTTTAGTGGAAAACTACAAGTATTCGCATTGGTTTCTGAATGCCAATAGGGTTCTGAAAGTCCATAGTTTCTAACCAAACTTCACTTCAGCATACAAAGATGTTCCATGTTTGAAAGAAGAGCAATGGAATTTGAGAAAATATCTTGCTTGTATTTATAACATACTTCCTATTGACCAGCACATAATGTTGCCTGTACAGTCACATCAGGACTGACCTATCACGGAATTATACAGTATAAGAGAAACCCTGTAATCTCAAACAAAAGAGGTAAACCTGATCATCTTTAGGACTGCCAATGTCTTGCAATACATAAAGGTTTGAAGGATAAGGGACCTTTCAAATACCACGTGACCTAAAATAGGCCTCTTTTTGACCCACCTCCCCCTTTGTGACTTTCCATGACCTTTGACTGACCCCCCCAAATCACGTGGTTTCTCCATTTTCCCTGATTTGAAGAGAAACAGCAGAAGCATGGCCAGCCTGGAGCCTGCCACCCCACCCCCAGACTCCCACCTGGCCATGTGTGTGTGTGTTAACATTTTAGAGTCACATGACTTCTTGACAACCCCCGCCCCAAGACTTTCCGTGACTTTTGGTCAAACCCCCCCCCCCAAAAAAAAAAATAGTCACGTGGTACTGGAAAGACCCCTAACATCCAAGCATTGTGACTTCAGAACTGGTCCTGCACAAGAATGATTCTACAAAACAGTACCCCTAAACCTACATTTGATACATTGTTGCCTTTGTATTTGATAAATTGTTAAGCTGGGCAACAGGGTTCTTGTATCTAGCAAAACACAAGTGCCTCAAAATTCCTTTTTAGCCTTGTACTTGGTCCTTACTACCATATTTCAACATGGTCCTGTGTAGTAGTTAGTGATTCATGTGTAATGAACACATGAGAAAATAGTTTCCTATTACCTTCTCTATCGGTGGGAGTTCTCCCCATGAGCTGGAACTCTGAAACACTGGAGTTCTAACTTAGATGGAGCACTTTCACCAATAGTGAAGGTTTCCAGCTTGAGTTCTATCAAGCTTTTCCATAGGCAGAAGGATGGCAGAACTAAAGATGAAGGGTACAAAGAACTACTCAATCAGAGCAAATTACTGTGGACAACTGCACCATCACTAGTTTGTTTTCTACTATCTGAGCTCTTTTGTTTTATATTTAATTGGTGCCTGGAAAATACATATTTTCAAGCTCACAGTTTTTGCTCTCCTTTGCTGATTATGTAGTTTAAGAATGGGATTCATTCCATTTTCAGTTTCTTGTTACATTGAGCAAAAGCATGACAGTTACAAGATTCTGTAAAGCCAGATGACCACACCATTCCCCATGCCCAGAAAAATATAATTTTAATCAAGAATTTAGTCAGCTATCTAATTCTTGACTGACATTTTGAAATGGTTCAGGGTTCCAGCTCTTACTTACACATAAAGATCCATGGGAAATTCTTTCATCATATGTGTTATAATGAACTCCACCATCAGATCTGGTAATAAAGAATACAGACAACCACAGGACAATAAAGATCTAGGTGTTATAACCAATATCAATTGTAATTTCTAGGGTATGAACTAGTGGCTAATGTTAAGTATGATTAACATTCAACATGGACATACCATATCATGATCAAAAGTAGCAGGTACAATTTGAACAGGGGAAGAGTGAGATTGAGTAAAGCAATCGTATTGCTCCATCTTTACACATAATTAACAGAAGAGAAATCTTAAATCAGCACTGATCTATAATCAAAGCTACCATCAACAGATACTTTAGCATGTACATTTCTGTTTGATGTTACTTTCTCCCCCCCCCCAAAAAAAACAACAACAACAACTCAGGAGCATCTTAGTAGGCAGTGCACATCCTGAGAAGCATCTATGTTATCATTTACATTCCAAACACCACATCTTGTATAAGCTCTTCACCTTTCCATTCCAATGCTCCTCACCAGATTTCTAAGACAAATTGTTCTTCATATCTAAAGTTACTTTTGATGCCTAGAATTATACTCACTTCACAAGATACTAGTTTTAGAAAGTTGTAGGGAAAGACATATTTTTTTTAAAAAAAGAAAAACAGTCCCTTATAACTATAGGACATATTTCAAAGCACAGTCTAATTGGCAAGAGTGTAATAGCAACAAAAAAATCACTTGATGCTCAGCAAATCAACACTTACAACATCATAGTTTTGGAAATATTATATTCATATTCCTAGTCATAGGTCTATGAATTTCAATGTGGACAAGGTAATCCAACTACCTATTTACTTTTCTACCAGTCCTCAAAAAACTATAGAACAGATGGAGACCTAAAGAATCCTTTCATTTATTCCTCCAATCTGGCTTGGGCAGTTTTACTTAAAGACTTCCACTATTAATTCTGTTTATGGGCAGCACTCACTATACCATTTTAAACTTTAGTGCATTATCCAGCCAACAAAACTTGGCAGGACATTAGTGCCTGCAAATCTTGGGAATACATGTGCTCCACTATATTGTAGCCAGGATCAAATGTATTTATCTAGGAAGATTTATTTTTCACCATGCCAGAAGAAAGAAAAGGGAAAAGGCATGATGATGCCATAATGGTATATCAAATACATTTTTAAAATACTCCCCAGCAGACAAATGTTCTCTGTTCACCTCCTTCCTGTATCCAACCTTTGCAGAGAGGTTGCTGGCCAAATCTGACCAAGGTGACTTACCAAGCACTGCACAAACTAGTGGCCGGCATGGAAGGTTCTTGTCAGCCGCTTTCTTTCTGTGTCTCATGGGCTTCAAACAGACAGAGATAAAATAAGCAGATAGTACTGGACAATGACATTTAAAAAGCATTAGCTATTTTCCATGGAAATATAAAACATTGCCAGAAGGAACATTTTCTCCTGGCAATGTTTATTTGTCCTGTACCCCAGAGTGGTTAATTTACTAATTTGGAAAGTGCAGAAACCAGAATATCTATTGACTGGGCTTTAAGCAGCTGCAGTACCAATAATTTTCTTTTAAACATTACTTAGCCAACAGTATAGAACAAATGATGGAGAGAGGCAGTTTTCATCCAATCACTCACTGTAGCTAGTGGATGAAAACTATTCCACTATTTGGAAAGGAATGATGAATTTCAAAGTCAGGTCATTTCAAACATACCTACTACGACACCAACAAAAGGAAAATCCTTTATATTACTACTTCAATATATCAACTATGCTGATAATTGAACTGATCCCAAGAATTCTGTGAGCATAATATGATGTAACCTCATTCCAGAAATAGCCAAGTGGCACATCTGCAGTTCTATCTTGAAGCCAATATCATCTGAAAATTCATTTCCTTTCCAAACTCTGACTAATCAAATGACCAATAATTGGTAATAGCTAAAAAGATCCTTGCCCTGATAGCACTGATCTCATCTCATCTACTTTGAACTATTAACAAGTACACCAGCTAAGATCTTTTATATAGCCCATTTGTCTACCGGCTAAATTTAATATCACTAAACTGAATTGCAGATTATATATGTGATTGCTGAAAGCACCTAAATCTGTGCAGCTAATAAATATCATCTTGAAAATGTGAGAAAAAATAGGATAGGGGGCATACAGCTCTTTATAGCTCTCTTCATTTTTACCACAGGTGTTAATTACAGCTGATAGGTGTTGCAATTCAACAACATCTGGAAGTCCCTATACTAGAGCTTTGCTTATGCCATTCTATCAGGGTCATGACACCCTCGCCACTCCTGGAAGCAAGTACAGATGCATCTGCACATGTGGGGACTCACTTCCTGGTTTGGCATGGATATGCTCACACATGCACAGAAGTGTCTGTATTCACTTCCTGGGCTGGTGCGGACGTGCTCGTGCATGCGCAGAAGCATCCATGCCAAACCAGGAAGTGAATACAGATGCTTTCGTGCATGCGCAGAAGCACCCATGCTGAACCAGGAAGTAAATACAGATGCTTTCACACAAGAGCAGAAGTATCTGTGCCGAATCCAGAAAGAATATGAATGCTTTCGCAGATGTGTCTGCACTGAACCCAGAAGTGAATGCAGATGTGCATGTGCAGAATCATCCGCTTCCAGGGGTGTGGTAAGGCCTTCTCAGTTGTTCAGAGGGTATAGTCAGGTCCCTGTGCAAAAAAAAGGGCGCCCGTGTCCTATGTTGTCAAAACTCTCCTCACTGCATTCTTTACTATCTTCAGTTACCCTTTAATAATGGCACTCCACTGTTCTCCCTACTGCTTCAGCTCATTCATAGCCCTTTCCTGTCTTCTCACATTCATGCACACATTGTCCTCACATTCCAATAAATTATCAGGGAGTAGTGAGAAGTGGTTTCTTTTTTTATTTTGGTTTGGGTCTAAGTGTTTTTTAAAGAAACATTTTAAACAAAAACTTTTTAGAGTAGCTGGAAGTGCTGCACATTGCAATAGTAAACCAGACACAAGCCATCTCATTCTCATTAATTTCCTCAGAGTGCTTCTCAGAGTGAGATGACATAGAAGCACTCTGGGGAAATTAAGAATATATGACATCTCATACCAGCTTGAGCTTGGCCCAGTACTGCACAGCATTTAACATTTTAATTCCTAAAGAGCTCTCAGGAAATGAACCTTCGCCCATAATTAATAGGAGAAGGTATTTCCAAGAAAGAGTTGTAACCAAACCATCTTGGTGGAGGTTAGACTATAAAAAATATTTAAATACTGTATATACGCAAATATAAGCTGACCCGAATATAAGCCGAGGTACCTAATTTTGACCTTGAAACAAAGGAAAATAGATTGACCCAAGTATAAGCCGAGAGTGGGAAATGCAGCAGTTGCTAGTGAGTTGTAGTAATTAAAATACAGTGGCACCTCACTTAAAGAGCATGATGTGTTCCACAGGATTGCTCTTTAAGCGAGTTTGCTCTTTGAGCGAAACACCATTGTAAGTGATCAATTGTGACTTCTGGTGAGGGGGATTGCAAACCCCGATTTAGTTGTTAAGCGAGTTTTTGGTTGGTTTTATTTGTTAAGTGAAGTGAACATTCAGAGAAAATTCTGCTCTTTAAGCAAGTTAGTCTCTAAGCAAGGTCCTCTTTATGCGAGGTTTTACTGTACATTAAAATACAGTAACATTAATTATTTTAGTGATTGTTTAAAATTGTACTTGCACCACCCACCAGTGATGGTGCTGCAGGTAAAGTGGGTGGGCAGGTCAATTGCACTGAGGCAGGAAGTGTTGCTTTAGCCTAGCCTCTTGCTCCCCCTGCAAGGAAGGAGAATAGCTTCCTCCCTCTATCTTGGACACATGGAGCAGGAAAAAAAGTTAAGTAAAATCCTTTCTTTTTCCACACCAGTTTAGAAGGGGGACACGATTGCATTGTAGAGCTTCTTTCTTCATTTGCGGTTTCCCATAGGAATTAATTGAAAACAAACCAGAATAGGAGAACTTGATTTTCAGTGTACAGTACTGTATTCTAATGGAAAAATCACAATTTGCACCCACTTGTGGCCAGTTGTGTAATCGCGCCTCAGATTCTTTTGCCGCGGAAGTCCCAAAACTTACTGTTAAAGTGCCGAATAACTTTTAAAAACCCCATATTTTTAGACCTCGTGGTTGCTGACCCGTGTATAGACCAAGTCCCTTTTTGGACCTCATTTTTGGGGTTAAAAAAACTCAGTTTATATTCGAGTATATACGGCATACTTCTTGTTTTGTCTTCTCTTGGTAGAAGCAAGATCACCAAATTTCAATGAGTAGGGAATTAGAGTATGAGAACAAACAAAATTGTATTAAGAATCAGAAACTTCAAATTTTACCCTGTTTGCACTTTTGTTATGCACAATCTGAAACAAAAACAAGAACTCTTTAATTAGCACCAATCTGCTAGTGACATCACTCCCACTGCACCAGCTGAGCTACAGAGTAGGATACTGGCCAATATCTTATTCAGTAGGTTTATTTAATAGCTAGGTGATAGCTTTTCTGTCAGGGAAGGTTATACATGTAATTCTGTGCTAAAATGGATCTTCTCCAGATTAATTTATAATGTTCTACTGCACATTAAATTACCTTCCAATACATACTTTAGCTACCTTGGCTGTCTAACATACATTAGACAAAAACCAATTATTTAGCTTAGTAAATCACAGCAGAGTAGGAGCATTGAATCAATTAGGATTTAGTGAGTCAATTCCTCTGTAAGTTTCACTGATTTAAATGGGCCTACTCTAACTACAGTTTTGTGTGTTCTTCATTGTGTGTTCTTTTAATCATCAATCTAGCATGGTGAAGGAGCTGCCTTTTTGGCATACCCGTGAAGGCGCTGCTGCTACTTCAGGTGCACTGATCTTCATGCTCCTTACTTCCTGAGACAAAGACTACTGCTTCATCAGGATCCGAAGCTATTAGGGTTACACTGCCCATGCTCGGTCCCCAGCTGAACTTAGCCACCACCATAATGATGGTGCCCCCCCCAACGAGGATCCACCTGCTGAGCTTTACCTGGGTGCAAACAGCTACTGCCAAAACCTGTTCACACCCACCAACTTACTATACTAAAGACCTAATGATTATTTTTTCCCCTATTTCTCGAATGGAGGCTTTCTACATTTCTGTATCTTTTCCTCAACCAAATAAGAACTTTCAGTTTCAAAACAAGGCAATGAGATGAAGGCAAATGCAGATTTTGTTTAGCCAGGCCTTTGTATGAGTAGTTGGGAGGACATCCAGCCAACCACCACCAAGGGGCGCAGACTGACCATCTTCCAACTCACCTTTAAAAAGCATATTCGGCATAAACATCTTTCTTTCTTTCTTTCTTTCTTTTTCTTTCTTTCTTTCTTTCTACCTACCTGCCTAACTACTTACTTACTTACTATTTGCATTTATACCCTATCCTTTCGGTGCAACCAATACATGTGCTAACTGTCACCATTACTTCTGCATAGCCCCCACCGCCTCAGATATCTCCGTGTTCCCTCTGGGCCTCCTGAACACCACCTGACCGAAACCTGGAAGTTCTGAGACTCCGAGCAGCTGGCAGTTTGAAACTGGTCCTGCAAAATAACCCTTGCAGAAATCTGGGATCTCCACTTACTTAAAGTGATCCCAGACAATGACAATTGAGAGAATAATTGTCGTAGCAGTATGGCTTCTTCTTGGCTTAAGCCAGGCTAATCTCTATATATCTTACCCCTTCCAATAATCATACGATATATTGAAGAAGTTGAGTGTATTGTTCTTAAAGGATAGTAGAGAATATAAAGTTCATATGTTGGTCTCAGGATACAGATAAATCCAAAAATACAGTTTCTAATCAAAAAGATCCAGGAAAATCCACACTCCGGTTTCCCCCATGAAAGCAAAGTAAACTAACTACTGTATTACCTAAGTTATCATCTTGATGACTTGGAAGAACTTGGAATCCTTATGAGCTTGGAATCCACACCAGAACTTTCTCCCCTAGTTCCAGAGAGAGAACTAACTATCTGTCCCATGTGTCTATAACATGGTTCACCGCTTCTGGTTCAGTTAATTAGCATACAACCAGTAAGAAAACCTGTGAAAATACTGTCTGTTCCCAAAGCATAGCTCTCTGTGTTCCCAGAGACAGGATGTTGACATATTCAGACATTCCATCCCTAGTGGGGAGAAAGATTACTCAGGCCTTGAGGCCTTATTCCTTCTCCAGCTTACACCTGCTGATAAGCATAGAAGTGAGAGAACAAATCTTGGCATTTTTGCACAATTCTAACTAACACACCAGTTCCTAACCCTAAGAAACTCCATTTTGAATAACATGTGATCCCATGGTACTGTACTACCATGACACAAACAATACATTTGCCATGACTTTGAGTCTCATTTAATTATTCTGTTCTAGCTACAATTGAAATACAACCTGAAGAAATGATCTTGAGTTGCAAAACCTCGCAAATGGTTTGCTATTTTTAATGGTCTGAAGAAAGGTATACCCTGTATCTGTAGTTATATTATGCTAAAATAAGTTACAGTAGGCCTATTTGAATCAATGAAAGATAGAAAGGAATTGTCTCACCAGATCTCCATTGTCTTGGAAAGTCTAGTATGATTTACTATGCTTTGCAACAAAATTTCAGCCATAAAATGGTGATTAATTCAGATGAAGTAAACTTTCATATATTTTCTAGCATTACCACATATACCTGTATTTGATAACAAAACAAACGGTTTACATGAGATGAAACAAAAAACCTTAGCTAATCAATCTAAGTAAGTTTTTACATGTAAGGAGTCTCAGAGAGCAAGGCTCACCATTCTGTGGAGATTAACTCGAAAATTCATGTTGTCATCATGTAAAAATGCATTTGCATACTGGTCCTAGAAAAGAAAGAAACATGCCACAATAAGGAAAGTCACAATTTTAATTCTAAACTAGTACAAAAAGGCAGATCTAATACATGCAACTACAGTAATTACCAGTTTTGACAGATGCTTTCAGGTGTACTCCCCAACACAAAAGCTTGATCACAGTCAAAGCTTATAGTCATTTTATCACTGCTAACTATATAAAAGGCTAATGTACTCTGTAGAATTCAAACAAAAGGTAGCTTTTGCTGCTTACTTCATTCAATGAGCCAAAAAAGAAAGCTTTATGGTGACACTCTGGCAGACCCACTATTGATTAAATTATTACTGATTGGGCAAATGAAAGATGGGTGAGCGACCTCAGACAGATCCCATTTCAATATCACCCATAAATCAAATCTAATTACAGTCTGTGTAAAGCAAAAATGCTATAAATACTCCCTTTCAGACAAAGATGCCTTGGTTAGACTTAAGAATTTGTGCAGCATGACAAACCTGGAATCCCAGTTTGTCATGTATGAACAGCGTGCTAAAGTAAGTTGCAGCAGCTCCAGCTTGCAGTTTAAACAACTGAATAAAGTACATAATTTTGATTTGTTTTTCATTATGTCCTCCAAATGAAGGTGTTTTGTTCTGTTTACCTTTGTTTTCTTCTATACTGCTTTGCAAGCTTCTGCTGCCTACCTACATATACTTCCTGGATCCCTTCCTTATTTGCCTGTTACTTGCTTTTTCTGGATTAGTTCTGTGGATAAATAACTCTCATTCCACCTCTCCTTCTTTGGATTATTTTTGCTGCAGCCTGGCCCTGTCCTGATGGACTCAACAAAGAGAAGCAAGAGAAAACATCATGTGGTAGAGGAAAGATAAATATCCCTATATTCTAGTAGCTTTGGTCTAAAGCAGTGTTTCCCAAATGCTGGTTTTTGGACTTCAATTCCCAGAAGCCTAAGTCATTTCCCCAAAGCACTGATGAGCCAATGTACTGACTTAGGCTTCTGGGAATTGAAGCCCACTAGTGGGCTGTGTACCCCTTGTGGGGAACCACTGGTCTAAAGGGATGCTTTGATTGTATTTTTTTGCCTTTATTTGCTTCCTCCATTTAGTGTTGTATGTGCTTTTTATCGTCCTATTTTTTTTTCTCTGAGTTGGTGGGGTACTTTCCCTATCTGCTTCATTTTTCTAAATTTGTCATTCGGTTCATTTACTATGTATTTATTTACAATGTATTTGTTCACTACAAAGTGTGCATGTTGGTTGGCTTTTTGATTATTTTTTCATGTACTGTTGCCTACTTTTGGGGTAGATTAATTATCTGATGCTTTATTCTCTCCCATGTTTTGAAGCAGTTTTTGATTGTCAGAAAATATGACAGAGAAACCCAAAATGAGAGCTCTCAAAAGAGGTGATCCTTTTCATATCAAACAAAAGGATCAGCATGCACCAGCTAACCTCTGTCTTAGATCTTTCCTCATATCATAAAAACAGCAAGCTGAAACTAAACCCTTTGAATATAGAGGTCTGAGCTTTCCTCTTAAAGAACAGAAAACTTCAGAAAAAGCTAACCAAGTTAGCTGGGAAGGCAAGATTTTGGAACATTGCTCCAATCTACAGTAGTTGGTCATTAATCCAGATCAAACTTTGACCTACAAAAAACAATGTTTAAACAGCAAACAGAAAGTTACCACAAGAAATAGCATACTTAGGCAACAGGCTGTTTGGGGGTGCTTACTCCCAAACAATGAGAACAGCTTTATTCCTATGCTACTCCATATCAGAATACAGTGGAACATCGGTTAACAAATTAAATGTGTTCTCTGGAACCTTTTGTACTATGAAAAAATTGCAAAGCAAATTTTCTATAGGAATGTTTTGAAAACCAAACTTTGTTGACTGAAATGCAGTTTCCCATAGGAATGCACTGAAAACCAATTAATCTGTTCCAGGGGGAAAATATTAACCAGGCCACTATTTTCTATGGATTTCCTTTTGTTATGCGATTTTTGTGTTAGCTGAGCTGTTTAAGTGAGGTGCCACTGTATGCTAGTGCTGTGTGGTAAATCATCCCATGACAAACTAGTGCACATAGCTCTCAATGAATCATGCAGGACTATTACTTTCTGCATGAAACCTAATTAATTTAATTTTTAATTTAATTGTTCAATTTTTATGCCACCCCACTTGCCTAAGCGACTCTGGGCGGCCTGGAGGGAACAGCAGCTGGAGGGACCCTTGGCCAACCAGCCTGGAGGGAATAGCAGCTGTGCGGGCAAGAGAGGACTCTGGCCATTGCCCTGTGAGGCCTCCAGCCCTTTTCCACCTGGCTGAAAGTTGAAAAGCCCTGCAGCCACGGAGGGTGGGCGGCGAGAGAGGACTGCGGCCACTGCCTCACAAGACCTCCAGTGACTGTGGCAGCAGTGGCGCCGACATCTCTGCCCCAGCTGCGACCTGGTCGGCGTTGGGTGTGGCGGGCCGTGGCGGAGTGGGAGCTTCAGAGCTGCAGAATGGGGGCTTAGCCACACAGGGGCCGGTGGCAGGGACCCTGGTGTGGTAGAGTCTCATGCCCCCTATGCTGCCTGGTGCTGTGGACTTGGCCACTGGGGCATGGGACCGGACATCGACCCCCTCACCCAGCCTAAACTTTGGAATCTGAGGCCTGGACTCTTGTAGTCAAATTCTTGCTTTGGGATGTTTTGACTTAGGTGACTTTTATTATTGTATGCTGATTGTATTCTTCTAATTGTATCTTGTTCTCCAGTGTATGCTAATTGTATCTTGTTTTATATTGTATTAGATATGATATTGTTGTTAGCCGCCCTGAGTCGCATTGCATACAAGCCCAAATTAATCATCATCATCATCATCATCATCATCATCATCATCATCATCATCATCATCCTCATCCCACTCAAAAAATCCATTATTTAGCCGACATCGATCCTCCAGAAGTGAGTTGAGAGGTGTAAGCAAATAAAAACAAAATAAAGTAAGTTTCAGGGTACATGCAACTAAAACACAATGCAACAAAATTATGTGGCACCCCTCCCAAAATAACTCTTCATAGGCTGCTACTCATATCTGAGCATACAGTTTTTCCTGGAAGTCATTTTCTCAACTGATGGATGTGTCTCTGGTGACTCCATAAACCAATCCTGGTATAAAACATGCAACAACAAGCAGTACACTGAATAGATGGTGGAGGGCATAATTGAGTTTGACAAAGCTTTCATGCTTGTCACTTAGCCTCTTCATGTCTGTTGTGTTCGCCTTCAAAATGATCTGTAGCAGCAGAGATGGTTGGGCACCAAAGTGGACGATCTTCGGGCACTGTCTTCCAAGTTTGTGGGTTCATATCTGACACCTTCATGGTTTGTTTCAGCTGGTCCTTGTAACGCTTCAAAGGAGCTCAGTAAAGTCTTGTACTGGAGCTAAGTTCCCCATAGAGAATTTGGTGAGGAAGCCTGGAACCATCCATTCAATGAACATGCCCTATCCATTGAAGTTGATGGCCTATGATGGAAGCTTCAATGCTATTTACACTTGCTTTTTCAAGAGCTGCGATGCTGGTGACATAGTCATCTGACTTGATGTTCAAGATAGACCTTAGCTTCTGTTGGTGAAAGTGCTCAAGCTTTTTGATGTCTTGGCAATAGAGGGTCCATGTTTCACAGCCATACAATAACGTTGAGATAACAACAGTTTGGTATACCATGAGCTTAACAATCCCAAAATAACTAAAATAAGTCTTTAATCAACGGTAATTTGTTATACTCTGGTTTCTCTTCAGATCATATAAATATTTTGCCTTTTACCTTTTAATTTGCCACTGATAATGATGTCATCATCACTGTGCATATGGAACTGTGCCACAGTATTTTAGCAAATAGCAGAAGTTAACTGCTAACAGATTTTAGTGGAAACAAGTAGTCATTTATTTATGCTACCTTGAGATACCATTTAAAATATCTAAGTCACTGGAGAGTAGGATGATCTTCCCCAACAAGGGCAGCTTCTGTAAAGTAGTGCCTTCCAAATGAGTCAAACTACAATCTCCATCATCCCCAACCAGTTTGATCAGTGGTTGTGGAATTGTGATATAGGGAGAACTATTAAAGGTAGAGGGGTCATGATTCAGTATTTTAAAAATTATAAAATAAAAATACTTCACCAACAACCATTTTTTGTTCTAAAAAAAGCATTTAAAAAGCTGAACATTTTTGGAAACTGGAAAGTACCAGTCCACAACAATATGACATTTCCTTCTGTCACTTCTATCACCATGTATTTTACACCCAGGAAAACAGAGATGGACCAAACTGGTCTTCCACATTTGCAACACTAAATGTTTTGCATCAAAATTTAAAGAGACAAAGAGGGGAAATGTTTGGTGAACTGAATCATAGCAAATAATTAACTTCTGGAATCTCACTAGCAATAATTCAACTTCCAAAAGGATGGAGAAGAAATATCAATACAGCACCAGGTCATAAGCTATAACGTACTGATAGTGCTAATGACATGGACAACACGGGAGAGGGACATACCTCTGCTATACAGGTCAGGATAATCAGACAGAGCTTGCCACTGTGGAGCCGGTGTTCATCTGCAAATGAACAACAACATGTCTCACAACAGCCACTAAATCTTGATGTGCTAAGATTCATTGTATGGATCAGGAAGCACAGAGCACCACAGGCAGAACAAAACAAGAAGTGATGCTCCAGCAGCCTTTCACTCACAGGACCCAAGCTGTTACGCTTAAAAAGAAACTGGAATAGCTCAGAGGTGTGACAAGGCTTTTGTTTCAGGCCTGTAGATGGTTTGACATTCTCT
Source organism: Furcifer pardalis (assembly GCA_030440675.1). NCBI lineage: Eukaryota > Metazoa > Chordata > Lepidosauria > Squamata > Chamaeleonidae > Furcifer > Furcifer pardalis. The sequence goes on from CP126890.1 coordinate 242,320,577, forward strand.
TCTTTTTGCATCTTCAGAATTAATCCTTTCCACTGTATATGTGGTATGGCCAGTGACCTTCCTAGTAGTGTAAAGATACTTCATCTTCCAATGTTAATCTCCAAATATAATAGAACATAGTACACAATGTAAAATGTTTTCACAATGGCACTGTTGACAAGTCATATGATAATAATAATAATTTTCTGTCAGAAATTATTCTGAGATGAAAGGATTTTTTCTGGAGAAACTCTGCTCAGAGGATGCCCAAATGAGGCTCCTTTCATGTCCCTGAGAGCTGGGACAGAGACAAGTGCTCAATCCATCATGGAATACCCAGGTCTTGAATCTGCTGACTTGCCAGCCTTCCAGCTAACAAGGAGAGGTTCTTAACCACTTAGCCACTGCAGCCCCGTAGTCACATAATAAAAACCTGGCTTTAAAATCCATGGCTTGCACAATCTTCTTGGGATTTCACACAAACAATCTACTTTCAGTTCATCTCTCTCACACAAGGAGGAAGCTAAGCTACCCATTACATTCAATTAGGATGTTATAGTTAACTAGCTAGCATAATAGCATGTTATCGTTTAAAATTAGGCTACAGATCCTTGCATGTATGAACTCCATTAACTAGAGCTCCGAGCTCAGATTTAATACTGATAAAATACTAAGAAGAAGAGATCACAAGGAAGAATGTGAGGTGCACAAAGCCCAAGGCTAACTGTGTCTATTCTTAATGCCCATCCAAAACAACTTTATGCAAGTACTGTATATACTCAAGTATAAGCCTAGTTTTGCAGTCACAAAAATGAGCCCCAAAAAGGGGAAATGGCTTACACTTGGGTCAATGACCACGAGGGTCCCAAGACTGGATTGAGATGCGCCAAAAATTTAATTAATTTTACCATAATTTCATGTATTTTGATTATTGAAACTCACTAGCAGCTGCTGCGTTTCCCATCCTCAGCTTATACTCAGGTCAATCTATTTTCCTGGGTTTTCAGGTCAAAATTAGGTACCTCAGCTTATATTCAGGTCAGCTTATACTCGAGTATATATGGTATATTTAAACAAAGGAGACATATGTGGGCTCAAAATGATGGCAATTTAAAAACAGGTTAAAGTATTTCTGTAGCAGCAAGGAAGAGAAAGTCACCCTTTAGAACTCAATACTCTGGAGCCTTGTTATTTTTTTCACAGCAAGACATTAAGGCTCATTGCTCAGGTGGTGCTACAGTCATTCCCTCTCCTCCGGGATTACACTGCAAGCATAAGGACAGGCTGTATAATTGTAACTGTAGTTCTTTCAGTGGCCACCTGTGAATTCACACAAATGGGTTAATTCCTGCGCATGCACAGAAAACTTGGAATGTTTCAGAACTATGTTGGAGCACAGGCTCCACCCACCCTTTCCAGTACGTGTGATTCCCACCCAGCAATCCCTCCGTTCCAATGCTGCCTCACAACAACTAAAGCATGCATTACAAACCGAGGGGAGGATGGGCAGAATGTGTGAATTCACAGGTGACCACTTGAAGAACTACAGTTACAGGTAAGGAAGCTATCCTTCTTCTTTGTGGCCCCAGTGAATGTACACAAATGGGTTCACTTACTGGCTCGTGGGCATTACTACATAACAGGTGTCAAAAGTTGATGTCTGAAAGATGCATCAGCTTTCTTCCTGGTGTCCAGCCTATAGTGTTTAATAAAGGTGGATGGCTCTGACTAGATGGCTGATTTGCAGATGGCTTTCAGCGAAATTCCTCAAAAAAGGGCTGAAGAATTCAAGATCACTCTTGTAGAGTGAGCTGTTAAGTGATGAGGTGGGTTCATTTTGGCCAATTTATAGGCCAAGTCAATAGTGTTCACTAGCCATCTCAATAGTCATTGAGACGGCACAAGATGGCCCTTCCTGGAGCCTCCATAGGCAACAAAGAGTTTAGTTGCTTTTCAAAAGTCTTTCGTATGTTTCAGGTAGAAGACAAGTGCCTGTCCTACATCAAGAGAATGTACAGGTATTATAATTTCCAGAGAAGGAGGGTTAGGAAAGAAGGCCAGTAACACCAACAATTAACTGATGTGGAATATGAAGAACAGTTTATTGTGATAATCCAATGTTGACATTGGAGAAGGAGGAAATTGGCTTGCAAAGTCACCATTTTGAATCTCCTTGTGGTGATGTACTGGTTCATTCCCCTCAAATTCAAAATGGGAGAAAAATCTCCATCCTTTTTTGGTAACATGAAAATCTATCAGCAGGGTGGACAGGCTGTATAGCTGCTTTCCTTAACACCATGGCCACTTCTTCTTGAAATACCTTGGTCAGCATTGTATGCCAAAGGATGTCAAGTGGTGGTGAAGGAGTTTGAAACTCTATCGCATAGCCTCTCACAATGATAGTGAGGACCCATGCACCAGATGTTATATGGGTCCAGTTGGTGAGAATGTTTGCCAGTGATGGATTTCATTGTTGGGTATGTAGAGACTCGGCCATGGAACATCAAAATTGTTTTTTAGATTTGCGTTCCGATTTGTTAGAAGGCTGTTTTGACTTGATCAAGGCCAAGAACTGAGTGTTTCTTCATGTCTGAAAGATTGGTTGAGGGTATTGATGATGTTGGAATGAGGTCTTGCCAGGTTGGAGATATGGCTGTCATTTGAACTAAGGTAGAGAGGTCCTTTGAGAAGATGACTGATAGGACATGGCCATTTTACATGCCATGACATGTTTCTTGAAGAGGTTCTCCATCAGTTTTTCATTGAAGAGACTTTCTCAATCAAACAGTATGTCTTCAGGATCTTGACTCCTTAGGAATCTCAGTGGTTCTCAACTACACATATCAACAAGTCTGTGAGATTCCTGACAAAGCAATTGAGTGAGTGATGTGCCAAAGAGTATCTGCTGTGCAGCCTCCTGATGGAAAGTTAGCACCAGGACCCACTTATAATCAGGGAGAATATGCAGAAAATAGCACAGGTCCTTTGTGTCCAAACACTGCTGATTGGAAGAATCAATCTGTGGGTGTCATGGCTGTTTCTTCCGAGGTGGTGTGGATGGTGACCTCAATTGAGATCATGAGGGAAAGTGAGCCTGTGGGGAGGCGCAAGCTCATCTCCTTGTAGGAGAGGTCCTCAGAATCAGAGGGTGATCCATCTCAAAAGTAGGATGCCCAACTAGATTCCCTCGGAGTATGACTGCAAAATTCAGGCTTAGACTAAAGAAAATAGGAAAAACAATTAGGCCAGAAAGATATGACCTAGAAAACATTCCTTGGGAATACTCAGTGGAGGTGTGGAATAGATTTAATGGCTTGGACCAGATAGACAGAGTGCCAGAAGAATTATGGACAGAGATGCGGGACATCATGCAGGAGGCAGCAAGGAAAACCATACCAAAAGAAAAGAAGCGTAAGAAAGCTAAGTGGTTGACCGATGAGGCTCTTAAAATAGCAGAGGACAGAAGGAATGCAAAATGCCAAGGAGAAAAGGAAAAATACAATCACTTGAATACAGAATTTCAAAGGAAAGCAAGGAGAGATAAGGAAACCTACCTGAACAAACAGTGCAAAGAAATAGAGGAAAACAATATCAGGGGTAGGACTAGAGATCTTTTCAAAAAAATTGGGGAACTCAAGGGAACATTTAAAGCAAAAATGACCATGATAAAAGACAAAGATGGCAGGGAGTTAGCTGATGCAGAAGAGATTAAGAAAAGATGGAAAGAGTACACAGAGGCACTCTACAAAAAGGACCTCAACACCCCTGATAATCACAATGATGAGAACATTGAACATGAGCCAGACATTCTAGAGAGTGAAGTCAGAAAGGCCCTAAAAAACACTGCAAACAACAAAGCCAGTGTAGTTAATGGTATCCAAGTTGAACTTTTCAAAGCCCTACAAGATGATGGAATCAAATTATTGCACTCTGTATGCCAGCAGATTTGGAAAACAAAACAATGGCCACAGGATTGGAAAAGATCTGTATACGTTCCACTCCCCAAAAAGGGTAATGCTAAAGAATGTTCAAATTATCGAACAATTGCGCTCATCCCTCACGCTAGCAAGGTGATGCTCAAGATAATACAGGATAGACTGCAACAGTATGTGGAGAGAGAATTACCAGAAGTGCAGGCGGGGTTCAGAAGAGGCAGGGGGACTAGAGATCACATCGCCAACATAAGATGGATCATGGAAAAAACAAAGGAATATCAGAAACAAGTCTACTTCTGTTTCATTGATTACACGAAGGCTTTTGATTGTGTCGACCACAACAAGATGTGGCAAGTAATTAAAGAGATGGGAATACCGGAACACCTTATAGGCCTCATGAGAAATCTGTACATGAATCAAGAGGCAACAGTTAGGACAGAAAGTGGAATGACGGAGTGGTTTGGAATAGGAAAAGGAGTAAGACAAGGCTGCATTTTGTCACCATGTTTATTCAATTTATACACAGAACACATAATGCGCAATGCAGGGATGGAGGAATCACAATTTGGGATCAAAATTGCTGAAAGAAATATCAACAATTTGAGATATGCAGATGATACCACCCTAATGGCAGAAAGTGAGGAGGACCTAAAGAGGCTCCTGATTAGGTTGAAAGAAGAAAGTGAAAAAGCTAGCTTGAGACTCAATATCAAAAAAACCAAGATAATGGCAACAGGCCCTATCAGTCCCTGGAAAATAGATGGGGAAGAAGTAGAAGCAGTGACAGACTTTACTTTCTTAGGATCAAAGCTCACTGCAGATGGTGATTGCAGCCATGAAATAAAAAGGCGACTGATTCTTGGGAGGCAAGCGATGAGAAACCTGGGGAACATAGTGAAAAGTAGAGACATCACATTGAAAACAAAAATTCGCATAGTCAAAGCAATGGTATTCCCTGTGGCAATGTATGGTTGTGAGAGCTGGACCATTAGGAAAGCTGAACGCAGAAGAATAGACGCCTTTGAGATGTGGTGTTGGAGGAGAGTTTTGAGAGTCCCATGGACAGCGAGGAGAACAAATAGGTCAATCTTAGAAGAAATCATCCCTGACTGCTCATTAGAAGGTCAAATAATAAAGATGAAGCTAAAGTACTTTGGACATCAAATGAGAAGAGAGGATTCACTTGAGAAAGCTTTGATGCTTGGAAGCGTCGAGGGCAAAAGAGGAAGGGGAAGGCCCAGGATGAGATGGCTAGATGGTGTTGTGGAGACGGTGGGTGCAGAGCTGAGCGAGTTGAGGGGGATGGTGGAGGACAGGAGTGCCTGGCGGACGGTAGTCCATGGGGTCCCAGAGGGTCGGAATCGACTGTGCGACTGAACAACTACAAATGATCTCAAGGTGGAGACAAGCATTCAGGTTCAGCCTCTGACGCCAAGCCAAGACACACTAGTTCTTGTTGTCCCCAGTCTCCCTCCTAACAAGAAGATAGAATAGGTCAAGGAGAGGAAGATCTTGGGGTTTACTTGGATTTCAATTTAGGCATCTGCTTACATAAACCAGATTAAGGCTTTTTTTCTTTGTAAAGCTCCTTTGAAAGGGGGCCAAGGAGGCCATAAAATGAAAACTACTACTAAAACTACACTAACTTTATATACTACTAATCTTTTTAATATATTTTCAGAAGAACAACAACTAACCATTGAATGCTAACTTAATTATAAAGAAGAAACCAAACTACTTGCTAAAGAATGTTGGAAAGGTGTTCTGGAATCGAAGAAATCTTAACACTGCAGCAATAAGAAACTAAGGGATTGCTGGGCAGTAATAGTGCCCATTGGAAAGGGTGGGTGGAGCCTGTGGCTCTAACACAACTCTGGAACATTCCGAGTTGTCTGTGCATGTGCAGGATTTAACCCATTTGTTTGCATTCACAGGGACCATGAAAAAGAACTGTTCTATGCTAAGTATCCAGGCTTTAGACTTCTCACATTACAAGTGGAAATGTAAGCTCAGTAAGTAACACTTGCAAGATGTTGAGAGATACAGAAATGTCCTACTAGTAAACCAGTTCTGCGCAATTAAGCATCTGCATAGGACTGCAGTGGCTCAAGTGGCTAAGATGCTGACTGGAAGGCAGGAGGTCAGCAATTTGATTCCTGAGTACTGCAGGACAGAATGAGCTCCCGTCTTTGTCCCAGCTCCTGCCAACCTAGCCATTCAAAAGGAAGAAATTGTAAATAGATAAATAGGTACCACTTTGATGGGAAGGTAAACAGTGTTCTGTGCACTCCAGTGTCTAGTCATGCCTGCCACATGAATACGGAAATTTCTGCAGAAGCAGACAACACTGGCTCTTTGCCTTTGAAACAGAGTTGAGCACTCAAGCCTAGAGTCAGATACGACTGGCTTTCAAGCAAGGGAAACCTTTACCTTTATAGGAACCCTCTTCCCAGTCTCAAAAAAGAACAGACAGACAAAGGAAAATCAACAAAAAGGTGAGGAGCATCAACATGAAGGTATCAGCTGTTAGGATTTAGTTATACAATGTTACCCACACTGAGCTTTCAGAGAAATGGCTTAACAATCAATAGCAAAGAAATCTAATAAAAATTATTTAGACAATGGGCATGACTGCAGAACATCATTTCTATCATTAAATGCAACATTCTACTCTTCCTAGCAAATATAGTAACTCTTTTGTTGTTCAGTCGCAGTCGATTCCGACCCTCTGCGACCCCATGGACCACTGTCCGCCAGGCACTCCTGTCCTTCACCATCCCCCTGAACTCGCTCAGCTCTGTGCCCATTGTCTCTACAATACCACCTAGCCATCTCATCTTGGGCCGTCCCCTTCTTCTTTTGCCCTCGACCTTTCCAAGCATCAAGGCTTTCTCAAGTGAATTCTCTCTTCTCATTTGATGTCCAAAGTACTTTAGCTTCATCTTTATTATTTGACCTTCTAAGGAGCAGTCAGGGGTGATTTCTTCTAAGATTGACCCATTTGTTCTCCTTGCTGTCCAGGGGACTCTCAAAACTTTCCTCCAACACCACATCTCAAAGGCGTCTATTCTTCTGCGTTCAGCTTTCCTAATGGTCCAGCTCTCACAACCATACATTGCCACAGGGAATATCATTGCCTTGACTATGCGAATTTTTGTTTGCAATGTGATGTCTCTACTTTTCACTATGTTCCCCAGGTTTCTCATCACTTGCCTCCCAAGAATCAGTCGCCTTTTTATTTCATGGCTGCAATCACCATCTGCAGTGAGCTTAGATCCTAAGAAAGTAAAATCTGTCACTGCTTCTACTTCTTCCCTATCTATTTTCCAGGGACTGATAGGGCCTGTTGCCATTATCTTGGTTTTCTTGATATTGAGTCTTACTCTAGAACCATTTAAATACATTTCTATTCAAAACAATGAACATGCACAGAATTCAGAACCAATTGTAAATAAAATGTTTTCAATACAGAGGGAAAAATAAGTTTCCTCTCAAAGGCTGCAATTCACCCACACTTACTACTACAGAGAGAAAGAGAAATGTGCAATTGTCCTCTATGCATAATCTGAATGAAAATTTTTGGAGGGACTCAAAAATACCATTATGCCAGAGGTGAGGGAAGGGAAGTATATACAACTATACTGGGGCCCTTTATCTAATGATTTTGGATACCTTGACAGGCAAAATAGCAAAGAAAACTTTAGTGGACTTGTACCAACAATTCCTGTTGTGCTGATAATATGTGATAGATATCTGTATATTTGCAGCAAGTTTGTCCAACTGTAATATAGATGCAATGTACTTATACCTTGGCATGATCTAGCATGCCACACTATGAAGAAAACCTTCTTTGCTTCCTCTTTTACCCCTTCAGGTGTTGAGGGTGTGAAGAAAATCAAAACCTTTAAATCCCAACTTGAATTTGTTTTCCTTCAACAGTCATTTTCCATCAAATCACTTGAAGCTAACTTTACCAGCCAGGAAGAACAACATAAAATAGGAGGAAACTGAAGAATGTGGACTATTTAATTTCTGACCCAAAGTTTTGTTTTATGGACTGTCTCTCTTGGACATCCTCAGAAATACAATACCACATGCAAAGGATATCTGTATGCCTTCTTCCTGAAGACCATATCCACTTTGTCTCATAAGGAGGACATACTGAGATCCTCTGAATATTATAACTATAATTTGTCATTTTTTATATTTGAATTTCCTCTTGTTCGCCATCAGTACTCCAAAGACTGGAGAGGCTCTCTGGTTGTGTAATAGGCTAGAGAGGCACATCTCTCTAGAACCAGAAGGAGGGCCTTCTCTGTGTCTGCTCCAGCCCTATGGAACCTCCTGCAGATTGAGTTGCACCTCCAGACGGAGCTGCTGCCCTTCACCAAGGGTGTTAAGATCTGCCTGGTGGGCAGTTGTGGGGTACAAGTCAGATGGTCACCCCAGCCTGCTGGCTTATTTGACATCCCCTCTCTCTGTGTGAATCTTTTTAATTTTTTTAACTTTTAAATTTTAACCCTTAAATTTTAATTTTTCTTGAGATTGGTTTTATCATATTGATAGGTTTTTATTGATGTGTTGTGTTGTTGCTGTTTTAATGTCGTGTTAGCCGCCCTGGGTCACTTGTGAGGAGGGCGGCGTATAAATATGATTAAATAAATAAATAAATAAATAAGGAGCCAGAATGTTCATCTATCAGTAAGAAATCTGTTTATCTGCTTAATGTGAAAGACTTTCATCCCCATGGGAATCCAGGTATATTTATGCATGTAGACAAGCTAGCAATGTTTCTTTCCTTTTCTCAAGAGTTTTCTAAAATGTAAGGCGCTGTCAAGACAATTGTTTACCTTTGGTGTCCTGCATGACGATGGAGCTGTACTTCAAGAAAGTTATCAGCAGGTTGCTGGTCTGTTCATCAGCATCCAGAGGCAAATCTACAGTGCTTATAACTGGGGGAAAAGACATTAAGAAATGTTCATCACCTTAAATTTTGAAAGCCATTCTAGCAGAGGAAGAGGCCTCTAATACAGCAAATTTCTCTTTTACAATATAACTTCTTGTAGTTCTTTCCATTGAGTGGGTGGGTGGGTGGGTGAAATAGATGGAGGTTAGGATGGATCGAAAAGAAAGTGATGGATGAATGAGTTGGTGGGTGAGTGGGTGAATGAAGGTTAAGTTAGGACAAATGGAAAAGAAAGCAATGGATGGGTGAGTAGATGTCTGCCTGACTACCCACTCTCCCTCCTCCCAGCTCTGACGGCAGAGCAACAGCATAGGATGCAGGGGTGGGCACGGTGAGGCAGTGTGCGCCAGGCTCTGAACCAACCTCTCCCCACCCTTCAGGCAGGCCGCCACCAGCAAAGGGAAGCTCCAGTGGCCTGGAGAGAACCAGGAGAGGAGGTGCTACCAACCCAGGGGTCTCCCTTGTCACGTGGGAAGAGAGGCAAGGTGGCACCCTTGGCCCCAGAGGGTTGACCCCCAGACGGAAGCAGGTTCTGTACACATGGGAGGGGGCAGGTACCTGATGCCCTCTGGGATGGTGTTTCAAAGATCCTGGAGGCTGTGCCGCACAGGGCGCAGGAATGAGTGCAGAGAAGTGGTGCACACGCCAGGCTCAGGACTCGGAATCGGGTACCTAACACCCTCCTAGGCAGTGGCTCAAAGACTCATGCCCCCTCGCCCACCCAATGAACGTGACTGGGGATGGAAGGGCTCCGCCTGCCCCCTCATCCTTCCTGTGGCAGCGACTAATGACTCAAGTATAAGCTGAGTCTGCTTTTTCAGCACATTTTGGGTGCTGAAAAAATCAGCTTATACTTGAATATATACGGTACTGTTTAAATTGGCAATAATGGGAAGAGTGGGAAGATACTATTTCAATTACAAATGTGGGAAGATACTATTTCAATTGCAAATATTTGGAAGATTCAAAACAAACACCTGGCAATGAGCATTTGCTAATGAGTATAACTTTTGTGTTACTGTGTAAGCACATCCTTTGTTCTGTGAGACATCCTATGTCATGAAAGAGAATTTTGCAGGAAAGTTTGTGAAAGTGGTATAATATAACAAAATATAATATAGAGCATTGATGCCAGGAAGCCTCGCTCCTATGTCTAATGAAGTGGACTTGATCCATGAAAGCTCACATTGAAATATAACAGTTAATCTTTAAAGTGCTACAGCTTGTGGGGTTTTTTTTTGTTTATTTATTCTCGGATATGTCTGAAACACAGGCTAACACAGCTACTATTCCAAAAAATTCAAGATATCATGGTGACAGGTATCTTCGTGCAACAGAAAAAGGTAGCTTTTTTAAAATCGTTGTGAAGAAAGCTACTGCTTATCATAGCTCAGTTTCTGCAGCTCTCACTCTTGAGATAAGCAGGTATTATTCTGAAAGCTGAAAAATGCTTAATCCATGTTACAAGCTAGAGAAACAGATCTCAGACATAAACCTGCCTGCAAACTTTAAGAGCTCAGAAAGCAACCAAAATCCATATACAGAGCTGAAAGAGAAGTGGCCATTTAGTTTGAATCTGATATGTTTAGCAAGGGAAAGAATATTTTACTATTAAACTGTAAGACTTTTGCAAGGGGACAGTATATGAAAAATGTTAATATATCTTTCAATAAAACACATAAAGAGCCAGAAATGTTGGGATGCAATGCAAAGTATTGGAACACCAAGGCAGGGGAGGAATTTTTAAAAAAATAGTTAACAAAGACATTTATGAATGCAGGTCAAGGCAAAAAAAAATCTACTGTTGCTGTTAATCAACCTCCCGGCAGTAAGAGGGCAGTTCTCACTATTCCTGTATGCAATTGTCTTGATTTGTCTATGTAAGTTAGAGAGAGTTTTGAAGGTAAGCACAATTTTGCCTGTTGTATAAAGAAAATGTGTGTGGGTGGATACAGTAGCAATGAGCAATCTGAAAGAAGCCTAACAGCTCACACCTCCAGCATCATATGGAATATATATGCAGAGAAGCAGAAGACATCCTTTTTTAAAAAACTGAGGTTTCTGATATCCATAGCAACCAAGAAGAATTATCCCTTCAGAGAAGAATACTCCTTTGCTAGGATATCAGAGTGACCTGAATAGCAGCTGAAAGAGGGTAAAACACAGAGCTCTCACCCAGAGACTCTGATAAACTGAGCTATTCAAACCCATTACATCAACACTGGCCTGGGGCTAATGAGGACCTTGTGTGCCAGAAGAACTCAGAACCAGAAAGTGATTCCAGGTCCCAGGACAATTGTTATGACTGATCACCATGAGAACAACCAATATGCGGAATTGGAATTGGATTACTTAAAGAAGAAGTCCTCTGAAGGAAGACTGGCCAATTGGCTCCTTTCTTAGAATAGACACATGTCACCAACAACCTGAGAAAAGGTAGAACAGCTTACCATCAGAAGAAGGTGGTGTGGTCCCAAGTGGAGTCACCGGAGTTGTTGGAATAGGGCTTGCTGGCATTGTCACCAACCCAATTTCAGGATGGCTCTAAGAACAAAACACAAGAAGATTAATTATATAGTATTTTGAGACTGAGGGAGAAAAATTGAAATTGGGGTAAAATTGAGATATATGCATATAAAATATGAACATATCTAATGCATTCACATCATAAAATACTTCATTCATAAATTAATAGTACAGCCAGTTGTACTATTTGGTATATTTATGGACTCTGAAAATATAAACATCTTACTTTTATACAAACAAAACTGTGACTATACCATACATCCGGGGTGCCCAAACTATGGGCCGTGGGCTGGATCCGGCCCTTGACACCAATTCAAACGGCCCACACCACCTTTGTTGCTCCTGGAAGCAGGGGGTGCATTTTGCTTCTGCTTCCATGAGCAATGAGGGTGGCTTGGGCTGGATGAATTGGAGCTGGGGGCCAGATCCAACCCATGGGCCATAATTTTGGGCACCCCTGGTTTAAGCAGAGAAAATGGCAGCTTAAAATCTATCTCATCCTGTTGCAAAACAGATTACAAGGCGTGTTTTACTTCCACTTCCGGTGGGAGGATCTACATGACCAGCCCACTGAACCACATTACCAACCCACAGCCCAAAAATTTTGGGCATCCCTGCCCTACATCCAGAACAGCTAACTGCTGGGTTCTGTGCACTGCAATTCACAAGCAATGAGGGCCATTCTGTGTTCCTCTTGTGAAGATGGCAGCATCTGCTAGGTACAGATATGCATCACATATTTCAGTGATGTCTCTTGTCAACAGCATACCCAGAAGTTACTGTTCTCTAACTCTGTAGATTATATTACATAATAAAGCTACTGCCCTATATTCCACTAGAATTTTCACAGTACAAAATCCCTGGAATTTGGAGCAAAAAACCCCTCGTATTTAAAAAGCATTCCACTCATTCCTAAAGAAGTATTACAGTATTTCAAAACAGAACACTTATCATCAAAGAAAACCCCCAGAAACAATGAAATTTTATTTCCAAGTCTTTAGTTTTGTGTAGTCTGTACTTCGTGAAATATCATTTGGTCCTATCCCAACCCTACTATACTACTATGGGTAATTCTGTGAATATATAAATAGAACTACTGAGTGGACCGACTATGATCACTTGAAATCCGTCATTCTGTTGCTCTTTTTACAAGAAAGATGGGAAAGCATGCCTCTTAAGGGGGTACACAGAAAGAGCTTCCTAGAAGATTGTGGTATTTTTGAACCACAATCAGGCGAACACTGGTAAAGGCCACCTTGTGTTGCTGGCTAATCTTTCTCACACTAGGCCAGGTGAAAGGAACTGCAGAATGAACTCACCAAAAGGTGCCTTCATTTTGGCAATTTCACATCTGGCCTAGACATGGAAGAAGAAAAAATGCCTCTTAAGAACGTTAGCCTTCCAAAAGATACAGATCACGAGAAGCAAGATTTTTCCTCCTTATATTCCCTCTCACAATATAGATTCCTGTTTAAAGAGCAAGTCAATACATCATGTTACCACCCTGCTGCTTAACTCAGGTTCTTTAGGTGGAAAATATCATAATATTTGCATTTACCCTATGCCTTTTTTGCATAGTTGCCTTTTAAGCTTCATCTCAGTTATCTAATTTTTTATTTAGCTTTACTCTCCACTAGCTTCTATTTCTGTCAGTCACCAATGCATGAGGGCAAGATTTCAGAGTAGCCATTCACAACTCCATTTGATATTCAGCAATGAAATAATGAAGTCTGTTTCACTGAGTGTCTTTCATTTCAATGCACTTCCAAATGTTCACTTGGCAGCAAGGAGTTCAATGATCTGAAATTTTCTCTAGAGCTCTCCAACTGCTTTTAGCTGTACAACATTTAACTATGTTTCACACAGAAGCTTGATGTGGCTGAGATCTAGAATGTCTGGTTTATTACATATTGTAAAGCAGGAGTTCCCAAACTATAGTCTGTGGGCTAGATCTGGCCCATAACGCCAAATCATCCACCCTGTGCCCCCCTCACCACTTCTGAAAGCAGATGTAAAAAGTGCCTGCTTGTGTGCATAACACACCCGTCCATGCGCATAACACTGCCATAAAAGCACCTGTGGCTGCTGTAAATGTGTTTATGACAGCTGTGGACACGTTTTACAACTGGAGGAACCATGTGACCAGCCCGCTCAACCACGTGACTGGCCCGCGGCCTGAAAAGTTTCGCCACCCCTGCTGTAAAGGAATATATAGCCCACTGTGATAGGCTCGAATTTGACACCAACCCAACACAAGCTTTGTAATAAACAGTCTATGGAAGTATTACAGACTGTTCTATTCCTATAGAATGAAAGGGGTAAAATGGCTCGTACAGTTTTATAACTCCTTTGCCAGCTACAGGAGAACAGCACCAACTAGCAGCAGATACTAGCAACGCAGTTCTACAACAAAACCTCCTATGTTATAATACCGGTAACTCCTATGTACCATTTTTGCCGGCATATAAGACACACCGGAGTATAAGACAAACCCCGTTCTTTCCAAAATAGCCCATTATATACAATATGACACACTTCATTTTTCCAATGTATTTGGGGGGGGGGGGAGGGAGGGAGTCTTATAAGCCAGCAAATACGGTATGTCATCCAAAATACTGTACAATCAACATATGCCTTGTTTAGCTGCATTCTGCATTGCAGCCTATACCAGTGATGGTGAATCTTTTAAAGACATAGTGCCCAAATTGCAACCCAAAAAACATTTATTTATCACAAAGTGCCAACACAGCAATGGGGAGGAAGAAAACACTTCCATTGGGCTGCTGGGCAGAGCGAACTCTGTGCTGAGGAAGGGGAGAAGTGCTCCCATTGGGCAGAGGGGCAGGGTGAACTCTGTGCTGGGGTGACTGCATGAGTGCTCACAGAGAGGGCTCCGAGTGCCACCTCTGGCACGCGTGCCATAGGTTCGCCATCACTGGCCTATACAATGCTGATACAAAGAAAAGAAAGCAATTCAGACACATAGAATTACACTTATTTCCGTTATAGTTCAAACATCCACACCCACACTAAAAGCTGGGTTTGTTGTTGAAACAAATGTAGTAACCCTTGGTCTTCAAAAGATTCAACTGAGTGACCTGTGTTACCACCACAGTTGTAGCTGGATCCTGTTCAAAATAATTTGAACATGATTTAAAGAAATACCAAGACATTTATTGCAGTAGCATTAAATAGCATAAAAATACAGGGCCCAAACCCAGAAGAACTTTACTGGCACAATAATATCTATTGCTTTCATGAAAGGGCCCACTAAAGAAAACTACATATACAATGATAGAATGACAAGAAACCAAGCAGAAGTGACTACAAATGATACTGTATTTGTCATTGCTAGTAGATCAAGCAAAACGGAAAGGCCGGAAAAACAAACAACATTCTGTTTTAATAAGAGATAGTTTAATAGGGCAGTATTGGACATTAGTCAAGAGACAGAATTATTCAAAACCCTTCATTTTAGGTGATGAACCTGTCATTTTCCAGATATTACTGAACTCAATATCTATCGACTAGGTCATATTTGCACATCCAACTGCATAGAAGATTGATTCCATGGTTCGTTAGAGATACTATGCCATCATTTAATTTCCACTCCCACCTTCAGATACAGTACAGTAAAACCCTGACTTACATATGCCTCGAGTTACATAAAATTCGAAGAAGCCAGGGCAGGATGAGGACCTTGCCGCCCCTCCCCCTGTGCCTATAGCAACTGCCAGGAGGAGAAGAAGCCAGGGCAGGATGAGGACCTTGCTGCCCCTACCCCTGTGCCTACACCAACTGCCAGGGGAAGAAGCCAGGGCAGGATGAGGACCTTGCCGCCCCTACCCCTGTGCCTACACCAACTGCCAGGGGAAGAAGAAGCCAGGGCAGGATGAGGACCTTGCTGCCCCTACCCCTGTGCCCACCCCAACATATTGTATTGTAATGTAATGTATTGTCTGTAAGCCGCCCTGAGTCGCCACGGCGAGTGGGCTGCAATATAAATTTGAACTAATAAATAAATAAATAATAAATACATAATGATTTTTGCAATAAAACCATGTCCCGATTTACAAAACACAATTTCTGTAATAAAGTAAGTAGTAGTATTAATTTCCTTGGGTTTGCTTCGAGTTATATAAAAATATCATTTTTCCTATGGGGTTGCTTAATTTACATAAATATCATTTTCCTATGGGCTTGCTTTGAGTTAAGTAAAAATTCATTTTCCCTATGGGTTTGCTTCAAAATATGTAAAAATTCATTGTTCCTATGGGTTTGCTTCGAGTTAAATAAAAAACAGATTTACAAAAAAGCCTATGGAACAGACTTTTTATGTAAGTAGGGGTTTTACTATATATAAAAAATGAACTTTTCCCCACCTGTGCCAATACAGTGATAAAATTTCGGTTCAAGTGAACAGCTTCATAAAGAGCCAAAATGATAGCCTCATTCGTTCTAAAAAAAAATACAAGAGAAACAATGTAAATTAACACCTGGAACACATGGCAAGTTTAGACACCTAGTCCAACAAACAAAATAAACTTCATTTTAGAAAGTTAGATCTTTTTAGAATATAGTATCCTCCCTTCAGCTATCAAACCTACTAAGCTATTGACTAGGTACATTTTAGGTTGTTATTTTTTTTTAGGTAGAGAATACACAGAAGTGGTTGACCATTTCCTTTTTCTGGTGGCATCCTAGATTGTGTAGTTTGCCTTAGGACACACAAGTCAATTCTTTTCCCTGGAGGCACAACAGGGGAGTTGAACTTCCAACTTCTGGCTCCTCTGCCAGATATTTAAACCACTGAACAAATCAGCCAGCACCTATCATTTTTATACAAGCACTTCTATATCCACACAGGGATTCTCAACCAATGGCCAACAGCACCAAATAATCTGCCCCCGCCCTCACTTCAGTCGCTGCCGCTGCTGGAGGAAGTGGCCGCATACTTGTTTATGGCTGTCGTAAATGCATTTACGACAGTCGCAGAGGCATTTATGGCAGCCATAAACAGCGGTGGGGCCACCAATTTGGCCCCCTCAACTATCTGTGGGAGCATGACCTGGCCCCTGACTTGAAAACGTTGAGAACCCCTGATTCAGATTAAGTTTTAGCTTGTATGCTCTTCTCCATTTCCAAACTCTCTCCAGAAACTAATCCAGATTTCTATAGACTCCCTGGCACTTGCAGGATAGAAATTAATAGCAAAATTAGGTGCCATCCTTCTATCACGGCCAAAATTTGTAGACAAATCTATTGGATAGACTGGAGCTACTACAATATAATGTCCCATAAGCCCACTCCGGAAAGACAATCCCAAAGACTACCCTTTAATAACCTATTCTTAAAACTACCAGTTACTCTTTCCTTGCTTGTTCAACATTGCATCTGATGGTGGCAAGCTTTCTGATGTGGTCAATCAATGCTAAATAAGGTGCTGGTTCATATTCTAAGACAGTGATAGCGAACCTTGACACTCCAGATGTTCTTGGACTTCAATTCCCAGAAGCCCAAGCCCCCATGAATCCACACGAATGGGTTTACTGTGATTCATCCGGCCCGTGCCGCCCTTGTCACTCCCGGGCGCGTTTTACTACATCTGAAGTGCCAAGGTTCACTATCACAGATCTAAGACAATTATACCTCAAAGATGTCTCCAATGATTCTTTTGTCCTACTTATTCTTTTTCAATTTCATCCCTAATGCGTAACAGCAGAAGTATTCCATCTCAGAGCACAACTGCAGCATTTGTTTATTCACTCACATAGCAGATAAAACAATACCATCTCCAGTATTGGCCCTTAAGCTTACAATCTTCCCTTTTTCTGTTTTAAGTTAAAAACAAGTCTACAACAAGTCAGCAAGTGGCAGTCTATTAAACTTCTAAATTAGTGTGTCAAACTGTCATCTGACAAATATACTCACTGAACTGAGATTTTTTCATCAGCATCAGCTATGAACATGCTGCCCACCTGTGGAAATAAGCAACATTGCACAACTTTAGAATCTACTGAGATTGTCCCCAAATAAAAATTCTAAAAACATTAATAATACTAAGTATTTTCTCTTGAATCTAAGCTTCTACTCCACAGTTGTGGCACAGAATGTGCCATCAAGTCAGAACCGACTTACAGCAACTTAGAGGTGAGATAATTAAGGAGTGCTTTTACCTGTTCTATGCTCCCAGTGAACTGCCATGATTGAGCAGGGATTCAAACCCAGGGCTCCTGAGTCCTAGTCCACTACTTTATCCACTACACCACACTGCGTATTCTATGCTATACAGAAGGACATCTTATATCTCCTTTCAGAAGATTTGGACAGTTTTTCACATGGCAAGTAATATCCAACAACACACGATCAGCTCTTACCATGTTTGACAAAGCAGAGAAAAACCCACTTTGGTGTTCTTCTTCCTTGTCTTTATACTGCCTGAAAAAGAAGAACAAAATTTGTAGATCTCTATTAGCAAATCACTAGGCAAAAGTTCTATGACTAAAACTCTCACAAGTATTAAAGACAAAATGTCAAAGTTCAACTACTTTACCTTCAAGGTTATGATACCGCAAATATTTTGCAAGTGAAAAGGCAGAGGTTGAATGTAAAGTCAGGCTTACATTATTTAAGGGATGTGTGTTATGTGGTAGATCAGTTTCAAGAAATGAATTCTTCTTTCATGTCCAGATCAAACCCTGGACTAAATAAGATCGGGCCTAGCGACAGATAGTTGAAGTTCATATTCAAGACCAATGTAGAAATAAGTTAAAAATAACCAAGTTCAGGAAAACAGGAAGAGGACATCTGTTTTCTCCTTATTCTGAGCACATATATCCAGCTTTTGCCACCCACCTTCATAATTATTATGAAGCATACCAAAATTTGGATTCAGGATGATTAATGTCAACCACAATTGTGTTTTAACGAGGATTTGAATCTGTGGTTTAAAGCAGGTTAGCAAGCCTTCATTAATGTTAATATGATAATACAGTCAAACCTCGCATAAAGAGCGCCTCGCTTAAAGAGTAACTCGCTTAAACAGCAGAATTTTCTCTGAATGTTCGCTTAACAAATAAAACCAACCAAAAACTCGCTTAACAAATAAATCGGGGTTCGCAATCCCCCCCACAATTGGTCACTTACAATGGTGTTTCGCTTAAAGAGCAAACTCGCTTAAAGAGCAATCCTGTGGAACACATTATGCTCTTTAAGCGAGGCACCACTGTATATCATTGCAATGCTATAACATAGTTAAAACTAACCAGAGAATCATGATAGGAATTCACAAAGGCAAAGATAGAAGGGGTGGGAGAAGTGAATACATGATTTCACAACCCAGTCAATTGTCTTAACTGAGCTGTTTTCTAAGAAGCATGCTTTAATATAGAAACACAGATGAAACCTCCAGATAGTAGTTAAGATTAGCTCATTAGAGAAATGTAAGATGTGTAAATAAAATGTTTCAACAGAGTAGTTTCCCAAATAAAAACTCTTTAAAAATTTAAAGTAGGCATATTCCTCTGCCTGATCTAGTAAAAGATATTATTCTATCTACTTTTGTTATCAATGTAACAGCCTTTCAAGCTTCCACATTTCCAATGAAGTCTTACTAAATAAATGTATACACAAAAGAACATTTAGGTTACAAGCAAATAAAAGGGGATTTAGGTTATAAGCCAATAAAAGTTCGTTTATGCCACAAACAAATAAAAGGAGCTGTTAACAATCAGCTTCAAATCTTCACTCTCTAGGTCTCTTAATCACTCTTGAAGCCTACTCACATCAGAAAATCAGCAGTCATTTCCCAGGAAATGAGTGAACAGTTAAGAACTACAATGAAATAGCAGTAGAGCATCTATTAACAAACTTACTGCCTTCATGACACATCGAAGCCTGACATCATCTGGAGGTTTTGAGGCTTTGGGTCACAGAAGGAAACTTTGAGGGGGGTGGGTTAGACCAATTCTTTTCTGCAGAATATGTCAAGAACTTCACATCAAGGGGGGGAGGGATGCCAAATGTCTAAGTTAGAGATTCTCAACCATTTCACCCCAGGGGCCAGATCACCCCTTCCCAGACAGCTGAGCAGGCCAGAAACATGGTTTCTCACCAGAGGCGTAGCTACCGCCGTATCAGCTGTATCAATTATACGGGGGCCCCCAACGGCAAAAAAAGGGGAAAAAAGAAAAGAAAAAAGGAGCAAAAATTTACTGCGCATGCGCAGAAACTCAATCTGACGTATTGCGCATGCGTCAGATTGAGTTTCTGCGCACGCGCACTTTATTGGAGCCATTTTTGGCTCCAATTTTAAAAAATAAAAATTCGGAGTCGGAGCCGCAGCTTTTCGGAGCGGCTCCGATGGTGGCCCTCAGAGGAGGGCACCTCCCCTGGGGCCGCCCAGCTCCCACGGGCAGGTTGAGGCATGCCCGGGCTCTCCGCTGCTGCCGAACCCTCATGGCCTGGGGACGCCTGGCAGAGTGCGCCACCGCCTCCTCCGGGTCCGGCGGTGGTGACGGCAGCGGCGACAGTTGCGCCTGCCTGCCACCGCCCCTGCCAGGCTGACATCTGAGACTTGCAGGAGCGCACTGTGAAGGGCGCGCGTGGGGGGGGGGCGCGGGGCAAGCGGCTCCGGAAGAGGAGGAGGAGGAGGCTGGAGTCAGGGGCAGCGCGCCTTGCCATGCGGCCCCAGGAGGGTAAGTGAGGGTTTTGTGTTTCGGGTGGGTGGGTGGTTTATGTGTGTGTTGGGTGGGTGGGTGGATTTTTATTAAATTTTTGTTTTATTTCTTTATTTATTTTAATTATTTAAGTTATTTACGGGTTTGTGTTGTGGTTGTTTGGGTGGGTGGGTGGGTTGAGCTGTGTGTGTGTTTCTTTGTTTATTTTAATTCTATTCTATTTTATTTATTTATTTATTTTATTTTTGGCCCCGCCCACGACGTCATGACGTCACGACGTTGGCTCCCCCCACGACGTCATGATGTCATGACGTTAGCTCCGCCCCGCATATAAAGGGCCCCCAAACAATTTTTATACGGGGCCCCGCCAAGGTAAGCTACGCTTCTGTTTCTCACTGCCATAAACACTGCCATAAACTGCGGTGGGTATGTTTGCACATCTGCGGGTGCGTTTGCACATACATGCACGTGTTTACGGCTGTCGTAAACGTGTCTGCTTTTGCTTCCAGGATCCCTCACTATGGGCTGGATGATTCGCTGCCGGGAGCCAGGGCCGGTCCACACGCCATAAGTTGTGAACCCCTGTTCTAAGATCACATGTAGACACCACTTGTATATAAAACCATTCACACAAATCTCTACTCATCTTGTTGCCTGTCACTTCTGTGACAGACAGCACTGGCTTCTACCCTCTGATGAGCTCAATCTATCCTGGTTCTCAGGCTGCTATGGGAACAGGATAAATTGTAGAATGCTATTACTGGAATGGGAGAAAAAAATGTTAATGCTTGGATTTAGGGGGGAAGAGATTGAGAATGCGGAATTGAGCGGTATAGTTTATAGGAGGAGGCAGAAGTTTGGAGAGCTCATGGAAAGCTTGAAAGAAATATTGTACAGAAGTAGAATGTTTGATAGTCAACTAGACTAACACTGTTTACATTGTGTTAAACCCTTCAAAATAAAGTTTGACTATTTTGTATTGCAATTGCTACTAGAGTTTAGTTAATCAGTAAGCTACTCAAGTCCAGCTGTGCACTAATACAACACAGAATACACACAACACTATCCTTCAGTAGAAATTCCTTGTCTCCTTTATCTTCTTTAGGAGTCAAAGCATGGGTTCTCCTCTGGGATTGTAGAACTTGCCTCACCCTACACAGGCTGGCTCTTCTCCTGAGAGGCACCATGGGAAATTTAACTCCTAACCTCTGGCTCCACTTATCTACTTTTAATCACTCTTTGTCTCTCATTACCATATTGAAGATGAACTCAGACAGAGGGAAGTAATCTCTTATGTAACAAAGACAGTTGCCTATTCATAACAAGATGTTTACATGAACCACACTGTTGGCAAAAAGTTAATATCCATTCAGTTATGCTATTTTGTTGTTTTTGTGCGGCTCCTGTTGCTGCTGCATGCCATTAAGTCGTCTCTGACCCTATTAATATGAGATCTCAAAAATGTCTGGTCCTCAACACCTTGGCTCAACTGACCCACGGAACAGCTGAGTGGGCCTGACCATGCCCACAGCAGCAGGAGCATTTGCTCATCCACTTCTGGGAGAGGCACGGACGTGTCTGCATATGCACATGCGCATTGGAGGGATCATCCCCTATCTACTTCCAGGAGTGGCAAGGGCACTGTGGGCCTGATGAATTAGCATCACAGTCTGGATCTGCCCCATGACACCCCTTCTTTAGGGAGTCAATTGATCCCATATTTGGTCTGCTTATTTTCATGCTACCTTCCACTTTTTCCAGCATTATTGTCTTTTCCAAAGAATCTTGCTTTCCCATGATATGTTTCTTCATTTTTTCTCTACAGAGATTGTTTAGGCTTTTAAAAATCTTGATTTGCTCTAGCATCCACTTGTTTGTCTTTATGGCAGCCAAGATATATACTCAAACGAAACTTTTTATGTTAATTTTCCTTACTGTCCTGCTTTACTTTCATTTCAAGTCATTGTTGTTTTCTGCCATTAAAATTGTATCATCTGCATGGGTCCTATACAGCTTGGTTCCAGGCTTTCTGAAGGACTCTTATCTTTCCATATGAGCCTTCAGAGAAGGCCCTCCTCTCAGTTCAATTGCCATCAGAGGTATGCTTGATGGAGACATGAGAAAAGACCTTTTCTGAGGCAGCTTCCAGACTAAGGAACACACTCCCTTGGGAGGTTAGGTTGGCCCCATCCTTTTTATCCTTTCACCAAAGGCTAACAACCTTCAGGTAGGCCTTTAATAATTATAACTGAGTCCTGAATGCTGATTTTAGCAGTGTTTATTCTCTGTTTTTTAAAGTTTTTAATATTTTAATTTTGTTTTTAATCATTTGATGTATGTTAACTTTTGGTGCAGTTTAAATATTTCAAATTATATTATTGTGTTTTAATTTGAATTTTTAACATTTTGAGCCACCCTGAGTCCCTGATTAGGAGAAAAGAGGACAACCAACAAACAAAAAACAAAGAAACAAACAAATGATGTTTCTTCCACAAATTTTCACTCTTCCTTCATCTGAATCTAGTCCGCCTTCATATGATATGTTCTGGATGTAGACTGAACAGATAAGAGGATAAAATGCACCCTTGTCTGACACCTTTGCCTATAGGAAACCATTCTGTTTCTCCACATTCTGTCCTAACAGTAGCTTCTTGTCAACAGTACAGATCATGCATTAAGATAATAAAAAAGCAAAGGGTGGCTCTTTCTCAGGTTTGCTCATCCCATTATTCCATCCAGCACTGGACCTGGTTCTTTCTATGGAGAAGCTATGGTCGGGTCAGCTTTTTCCATCCTAAGCAAATCGCCCAGTATCCCCATTCTTGGATAGGAACTTCTTGACACTCAATCATATACTGTACTGGTAATCTCATGAATCAAGGAAAGTTCAACATAGTTTTACCATTGCCATCTTCTGTACAGTACAGTACTAACAAAAGTTAGCTTAAGTGTTGCCACCTTTGTGTTCTCCACCAAGCTCACATTTAGTTACCACTGCTGCCCAGCAGCTGCTTTGAAGAGAGTGGATGCATCTTAATTTGATGTCTCAGTTATGACCATTCCACCCTGGGTAACCCAAGAATCTAGGCTTATAATGGAGTCTGGCATCCTGCTGACATTGTTCTTAGGTACCTGATCTCTAGTTTTTATTCAGATTAGTTGTAATTGAAAAAAAGGGAAAGCTTACAACTAATCTGAATGACAACCAGAGATCCTCTGCCATTACCAATTGTATAAAGCCATATTAATTTGTATACTTATCTGTTACGCTAACCAATCACTCTGCACATCTTTACTTGTGTAAAAATTGATGCCATTAACCCTCACTCCCATGTCTGACGAAGTGGACTTGATCCATGAAAGCTAACATTAAAATATAACAAACAATTGCAGGAAGAAAATGATACCTTTTTCAGGTCACTTTAAAATTCCAAACTTAGCAAACTTAGCAAGCTTTCGTAGTTCAAGACTACTTCTTCAGGCTAACGTGGCATGGAGTATGTAGTCCAGCCATGCTCATTCTTAGATGTAAAATGGGAGAACAGCAGAAACAAACACCCTTTTTTACAATTTAGATGCAGGAAAATAAGGATTTGCATATTCCCCTCCCCCCAAATGGCTCTCCCCAGAGCTTGCAGCTCTCCATGTGGCGGGGTGGGGGTGGGGTGGGGGTGGTGCAATTGAAAACCAGCCCTCCAGGATTATGCAATAAATTTACCCACTACAAAGTGCTACCGTGTTTTTGTTTTGATATCTAGGCCATTTATCCTGCTGGTAGAATGAATGCAGTTTGAGTCTGCTAAAGATGCATGTGGGCTTCTGAGCACTCCTCTTCTACAATGGGTAGCCATTTCAAGGACAGTTATGAAGAGGGAGAAGAGGTCAGTGAGCCTTCCCAATACTGTGTACAGAAAGTTGTGGAATGAGAAATAACAAATGTTTAGCACATAGTCTTTCTCTAATGAAAACTTGGTGCTTTCTTTTAAAGCAGCTGATTTCATAAAACAGGCAGGACATGGAATTAAATTAGGTGGATTACAGGGCTGATCTTCTCGGTCAGCTTCTGCGTATTTAGAACTGTTTGAAGTTGAATAGATGTTTTGGCAGAAACAACGTTTAGTGATTCATTTAACTTTCTAACAAAGGGGAATAGAAAATTTGTTCAGGACAGTTCACAAAAACACACACCCAAAGTGTTCATGCAAAAAGAAAACATATGCAGTGCTGGCCGTTTCCACGTGAAAACAATCCTCTGTTAGTCCTGCTTTGCACAATCTAGCACTGATCTGAAGAGAGGCCTGGCAACAAGAATGGAGCATCTCAGAGATACAGACCTTTCATCTGCCGTTATGCTATTTAAATGAATGGCTGCTGTAGCATTTTTTTCTCAGTAGCAGGCAGTGACAATCCATGGAACTGTAAATGCAGATACTGTATGTCTCAAACTGACTTACCGGTTGTACTCCGATAATGCTTGAGCAACTACAAGACCCATTCCCTGCAAGAACAGACATACATGTTACATTCTAATTAAATAGCATGTAAACAAGCATGTAACTATGTAGCACATGAAACATAGAACCTGATCCCCAAAGTTTCCTCTTCAAGTAACTCACACTAGTGTTCTCAGTACTCTGCCTATTGCAGGAATCTCTCTTCAAGTAGCCTCATTCCAAGTAAGGCAGTGTGGCACAGTGGTCAAATATCAAACTAACTAGCCTGATAATAATTCCAATTGCCATTCTGCCATGAGGTTCAATGGGTAACCTTGAGCCATTCACACAGACTCTCAACTCCAGCTGCCTCACATGACTATTGTGAGGATAAACTTCAGGTGGAGAAGGATGCACAACAACTTGAGCTCTTGTGAAGAAAAGAGATGATATAAATGCAATAAAACAGCATCCAGTACTAGCAATTCTATTGCGAAAGGAAAGAACTATGGCTCCAGACCTACAAGTCTGTATCACGGGTTAAAATATGGAGGCTTCATTTTTAGCTATTCTCATTATCCATCTATCACCAATCAGAGACCTCTCTGTCGTATATTGCAGTCATGAATACAGAAGCCAAAGTGTATGGAAATCCCTGGAGAACTGTTCTAAATAAAACAGTTCAGGTCCCTCCTGTATTTCCAGTATTCTTAGTAACTTGCAACGCTCACACAGCACTTACAATGCACTTACAAAGCACTCACATTCAGTGTGGCCTCATCATCTATGATTGACAACTTCACTATGTAAGGATTCACAGACTGTAGAGGAAAGAATGAAAGTCATGGGTTTAATTCAGTGATTCAGCAAAACTACCAGAATTTCATACAATGCTTATGTCTTGTCCATTCAGAGCTCACCCGTGCCTTTCAATTAAAACCATGGGATTCTAGATCAAATCATTCTCTTAATGCATCAGCCTCCCACAAAAGTAACCTCTTCCCAATAGAACTACGCCTGCAAACGGAGCTGCTGTCCTTCAGGAAAGGACTGAAAACCTGGCTGGCAGGTCAGGTCTGGGGAATGGATCGATCAATTTCCCCAGCTGGCATGTCTCAATTGTTGTCTTGATGATTGTTGGGAATTGCCCTGGGTCCCTTCGGTGAGGAGGGTGATAAACAAATTTAAATAAATAAATAAATAAATAAATAAATAAAAGCTCTCCAAGGCGCGCGCGCGTGCACACACTCGCACGCACACACATGTGCACGCGCGCGCACACACACACAATCACTGCCAGTTTGATCATATTTTAAATCTCAGCCATCATTATAAATTGTGTAGTTTTAAAATTGCCAGGAGTTACAGCTAACAGATGTAGTAAATTCAGTATCATATAGTCTTTGTGACTTACTTGCCAATTCCCACCTTAGAAGAATTTCAAATAAAACAAATATCCTACTCTTCCCCACCTTTTATTCATATTCAGACAAACATATGTCAAACATTCAATGGGCCCCTATCTATGCAGTTGGATGAGTCCCAAATGATCCCATACTGGTCCCTGTATATGAGTTAACTATCAATACAGACTGAAGTATTGTGCACCAAACAGCTAAACAGCATCATTTGCAAGCCTAAAAACTAGAAATACAATGAGCCTACATCATATTTTTAATGTTTAGGACTGTTATCAATACTTAATCAAGTCTCTACAAGCTTTTGCATGGATCAGATTCTTCTCCAGACCATGCAAGATTTGACACCGGGACTGCAATGGACTGCCACAGCCTTAAGGATATTGATAAGGTGTGCCTTCACAGCCAGTCCATCTGGCATGGCCTTCATGACCGTTGGGAATCAGAAGTGGTTCCTCCTCCACTCATTTTGCCTTTGGACCCAATATGATGATTTCTAGTGACATTTCCTCCACTGACCATCACCCCACTTAAAGGGGCCCATTTGCCCATAGCTGTTGGGCCCTTTAGGGAGTCAGGTTATTTACCACCATCCAACACTTGGTGCTGAGTTGTTGGCTGTACAGTCTACTCCATTACCGTAGCAGGATGTCCGGCCAGACAGGTACTGTATGTCTACAGTATCATTACATTTTATACTGTTGGGTTTTTTTATTTATTCTGTTTGACTTTGTCTGGTTACCCTTGCACCCATTGTCGCAGCTACGTCTTTGGAAACTATAGGAAGGATCTTTTCTAAGAGTACACTCAGAAAGAGAAGATGTAACTTAATCTCCACCAAATAAGGCCTGGACAGGAAATAAGAAAGTTGGACTTTGTTGGACACACAGATTATGAATCACTGCAGAAGCAGTAGAGATATAAGGTAACCACAAGGACATGAGCTTATGTGGCTATTGATTTAGTCAATAGAAAGACAATAATGCAATTAGGAAAGTTAACAATGACAAAATGAGAGTAAAGAAATCCTTAAAAAGAATAGCTCGGTTTCTTCAGAAGAACAGAAAATCTGAATTATCTACCATGGCAGTCAAAAAGAAACTGCTCAGGAAAGCAGAAGTCACACTTCAGGCATGGGCATAAAAGACATGATAAGGTTTTGGGATTGAAACTGTCATATCCATATAATGACCTGTAAAAGTGTAGATTGTAGATTGGTCCAACACATATGTAGAACACATATCCAGGGTTGGGCAAAATACAGCCATCCCAATGTTACTGTATTCATCTGCAAGGCAACGCAGGAAACTAGCAGCAGAGAGCTTTGGTACAACAACATCTAGTCTTAGAAATCACAACATGAGTGTGCTGAATTATCAGTGTGTGGTGTTGGACTTGCACAGATGTTGATCTGAATATCAGAGGCTAGACCAGATGTACATCTAGGAAACTGGTTGTAAGTAGGTGTTAGTCAAATAATTGGGACTGCGGTGGCTCAGCAGTTAAGAAGCTCACCTTGCAATCTGGAAGGTCAGCAAGTCGGCAGTGCAAGACCCAAATACTGCATGACGGAATGAGTGCCTGTCTCTGTCCCAGCTCCTGCCAACCTAGTAGTTCAAAAGCAAGAAATTGCAAGTAGATAAATAGGGACCACTTCAGTGGGAGAATATCTTGGGGACATGAAAGGAGCCTCATTCAGGCGTCCCCTGAGCAGAGTTCCTCCAGCAAATATCCTTTCAACCCGCAAAGCACCTCTGTGTACTTCTGACACATTTTTTTTAAATATATATATCTAAAAGGATATTTTTTGTTCATTTTCTCATGTGATGCACAGAAAATACAAAAATTAGTTCAGACAAACATTATCAAGGGATACGGATTTACATGATAAGCCCAAGGATTAACAGGATAGCACCCACCTATCCATTTAAGATAATTATATTCTCCCATTTAATATTTCAAAAGAGTTTGGAAAGGTAAATACTGTACCACAGTTAGAAAAGGCTGAAATCTATAGGCTCAAATAAGTCCTTATCATAATGTAAAGAAAGCTTGGAAAGTATCAAGATAACTCTTAGCCAAATCAAAACTTCAGGCAATTTCTAGAAATCAAAATCATGATGCAAAATGTATAAGGATCAGATAGAACAATAATAAAGTGTCAGATACTTAGAACAACGTTTTTTTAAAGTTTTTGGAAACACACTCTGTTTATTTTTTAAAATGTGTATTGAAGTCATAAGTAACAAATTCATTCTCAAAGCAATTCAATTTCCTTAATTTAATAGAATAATTAGGAACCCACGAGGCTCTAGACAGAGAAAGACAACATGATCAGTGATAGTTAGGTCAAATGCAAAATCTTTCTTGTTTACTCTCTCAGACGATTTGAAATATCTGAAGTAAATACACAAAATTCTAATATTTCCCAAAGACTGAACAGGAAAATAATTGCTGACTTTTTGCCTTTACCATCTCCACCTTCTAGACTAGGAGTAGGACACTGCAGTCTTCCATGTAGTGCTATATTCCCTAACCAACTGTTCTGCCCCTTGCCCAGTGCATGGGGTTGATCAGAGCATGAAACCAACATCATCTGTGGGAAAGTGCCTATACCACAGTCATTCTAGACCAGGGATTCCCAACCTATGGCCCGGGGCTGGCCCAACCCACAACACCATTTCATCCAGCCCATCACCATCTCCCCCACAACCGTAAGTGGAACTGGCGCGTTTACATCAGCCATAAAATGCACCTGCGCCTATACAAATGCGCCCGCAGCTTGCGCAAATGCAGAAGTGGACATATTTACGGCTGTTGTAAATGCGCCTGCTTCTGCTTCCAGGTGGCGTGGTCTGGCCCACTCAGCTGTTCCAGGGGTGTGGTCAGGCCCGCAGAGCAAAAAGATTGGCCAGGGTTTCTAGACCATCTTTAGCTCTAATTTATATTCCCATACCATCCACTGGCAACTACCAACATTTCACATGCAGTATACATATTTTGTTGTGCTCTCCTTCAACTGTGCTGTTGGCTCTGGAGGGAACATAGCAAGCTATATCTCTTATGTTTAATTCCTTTTTCTGTATATTAACATTGCACAAGGGCCACAGAAATATGAAGCATACTGACACATCTTAGTTCCCCAGTGAGAAATTATAGATGTTAGTAGGTTAACAAAACACACTGAACTCTAATTCTACAGGCAAGAAATAACTATATAATCCACGATTCAGATACTGTGCTGTATGTGAACTGGAGGGTGAAAAATTGAAGTATTATCTGAAAAGCTGGAGAATCACAAGACATCTGGCAGACAAACCACATGCTTAAGGTTCAAAAAACTTGGGGGGAAAGGATAGATCAGAAACTTCCCTCTTACACTGACAAGTTTTCTAAAGGAACTTTGTGACCATCTAGGCCAGGGGTGCCCAAACTATGGCCCAGGGGGTGCATTTTACTTCCGCTTCCAGGAGCGACAAGGGTTTTGCGGGCCGGATGAATTGGTGTCGGGGCTGGATCTGGCCCCCAGGCCATAGCAACCAGCTCCCTGAACCACATGACTGGCCCACATCCCAAAAAGTTTGGGTACCCCAATCTAGGCATTTTTATACTAAAAATATACTTGCTCTTAGTTGCACTGTTTCAGAAGTGAACTCTAAGCAACAGTGAAATATTGCACAAATTAAATTAGCATATGTTCCTGCCCTCCTTTGCAGTAACAAAACTGGAAGGACCAATGGTTCTTCTGTCACTGTTATATAAGGCCCAAAAATCACATCTCTATAGTATATCTAGTGGAAGAAGGAAGTACAAAGAGATAGGTGGGGGATCTGCCGCGCCCTCCCGGCCCTCGTCACCGGCCGGGAGGAAGATAACAGGGGCTTCCCTAGGCGAGGGAAGCCCGAAAACGCCGCCGCTGCTGCTGCTGCTGCCGCGCCCTCCCGGCCCTCGTCACCGGCCGGGAGGAAGATAAAAGGGGCTTCCCTAGGCGAGGGAAGCCCGAAAACGCCGCCGCCGCTGCTGCTGCTGCTGCTGCCGCGCCCTCCCGGCCCTCGTCACCGGCCGGGAGGAAGATAAAAGGGGCTTCCCTAGGCGAGGGAAGCCCGAAAACGCCGCCGCTGCTGCTGCTGCTGCTGCCGCCGCGCCCTCCCGGCCCTCGTCACCGACCGGGAGGAAGATAAAAGGGGCTTCCCTAGGCGAGGGAAGCCCGAAAACGCCGCCGCTGCTGCTGCCGCGCCCGCGCCCTCCCGGCCCTCGTCACCGGCCGGGAGGAAGATAAAAGGGGCTTCCCTAGGCGAGGGAAGCCCGAAAACGCCGCCGCTGCTGCTGCTGCTGCCGCGCCCTCCTGGCCCTCGTCACCGGCCGGGAGGAAGGAAGGAAAAAGGAGCCTCCCTGGCCGCGGTAGCGGCAGGACTTCCCCCGGCAGAGCATTCCTCGCCCCGCCGCCACGGAACACACCTGCGGCCGGGGGAAGAGACTACCGCCGTGCCCAGCCGGGACTCCCTCCCTCCACCTCTTCCGGAGGCTATGTTCAAGGGCCGCGGCGGTGCCAGGACTCTTGATAATTGTTAAAAAATTTTGTGCATATTTGATGAATTTTGTAGTTTTATTGTTGTTGAGATTGATGCTTATTGAACTTTTGTGATGGAACGATGTTGAGTTATATATTGTATATTTATGTGATGTGTCTATGAATTTGTTGTTTACTCTGTGCTTGTGAACCGCCCTGAGTCGGCCCAGCCGAGTAGGGCGGTATAGAAATTGGAGTAAATAAATAAATAAATAAATAAAATCTCAGAAGTGTATTATAGGAAATAACATGAGTCTCTTCATGATGTTCTTTCAAGGTCCTTGGAGCACATCAAGAATGAAGCATGGTTGTAGGAAGTACTTCCACCTGAGGCAATGCAAACTACATGTCTGAGACACAGCAGGAACCACACCTGCCCCTTTGGAAAGGAGGCACGATTCTGGTAACATAATATTAGACTCCTACAGGCAGCCAAAATGTGAAAATTGCCTGATTAGAGTAACACACACATTCTGTATGGGCACTACTCACCTCATACTTTCTATAGTTTACTAACAACGCAAGCAAAACAACAGCCTCATAACCATGTTCCCTGCGACTGAGAGGATTAGAGAGAATCTGAAATAAATAAGAAATTGCTTAAACAAATAAAGAGTTATTGACAGACAGCAGAAAAAATAGACACGCTCCAAGCTTCCACTACATAAAACAGATCTATAAAGCTTTTAAAAAGCCCCACCACCACTCTCAAAGATTCCAGGTAATGTTTTTATTTTGAAAATAATGGGTATACTGATGGTTAATTCTTCCCTGACACAGTTCTATACACTAAGCTTCAAAATACAGTCAAACCTCGCATAACAAGTGTTTCGCTTAGGGAAAAACTCACATAACGAGCAAGTTTTTTGCTAAGTGGTCTGACTTGCACAACGAAAATTTTCGCTATGCGAGTCGGACTTTTCCTATGGAAAAACTCACCTAACGAGCGTTTCTATGGGAAAAACTTGCATAGCGAATTTTTTCACTATGCGAGTTTTTCCCCTTGAAATGCTAATTATGCGAGTTTTTCCTTAGGAATTTTGTTTGTTTTGCATAGAGAGAAACCTCGCATAGCAAGCAACCTCATATAACGAATTAAATTCGTCATGCGAGGTATTACTGTACTGTACATATGTTTTCATACACAATTAATAAATACTTTGGTGGAATATCAGAAAACAAAATAACATAAAAAAAATAAAAAAATAACACTTTTATTTAAGTTATTTAAGTTTTATTTTGTTTTCTGATATGCCTGAACCACAGACTAACACGGCTACTATTCAAAAAAATTCAACTTTGGTGGAAGTGTTCTTAAAATTTAAGCAAGAAGCAAAAACAAGATCAAGGTAAAACTGCTAAAATAAAAGCAAAGTTAACATGCTATATGGCTTTTGGTTTAAGACTTATATTTAAGCAACCTTAGATGAAAATACTGTATATTATTTATACCAAAGCACTAAGTGAAATGCGCCATTCAATTTGGGGGGTGAGGGGAGAGACTTGCCTGTAAGATAGCTTCAAAGATGCTATTAATCATCACATACTCCAGGATTGTATTTTGACTGATGTTATCTGTCACCTGAATGGAACAAAGAGTTGCTGTTTTAAAGAAAGTGTTTAAAAGATGGTATTCTCATCCAGTATTGTCCATTCAAAGTTACTATTACCTGTAATCCTTGATATTTTAATGATCTGGTACATCAAACACACAATAATGAAAAAGTCCACATTTCCCTCAGTTACCATATTTCAAGCTAACTGGCATGATATTAAGTATATTACTCCTTTTATTTAGTACATCTATTTTACTACTTTGTCACCAACTTCATTATCTCAACACTCCAGAGACAAAATATTTATAGCCTTCTACTCTGTCTCGGATGCTGCAATTGTTATGCATCTCATGGATGTAACCAACTTGTCCAAAGAAAGTGGGCACTTTTTTACTTGTACTGTATAGGCCTAGGCCAGTGATGGCGAACCCTGGCACTCCAGCTGTTCTTGGATTTCAATTCCCAGAAGCCCAAGTCCCTATGAATCCACATGAATGGGTTTACGTGGGCATACGTGTGGATTCATAGGAACTTGGACTTCTGGGAACTGAAGTCCAAGAACAGAGGGAGTACCAAGGTTAGCCATCACTAGCCTAGGATATGGCCAGGATCCTTAAAAAGGCAAAACCATCACAAGCGTGTCAGATTCTTGCACTTTCTGGCTCACAGCAGCTGCTGAGCAAGTGGGGGACCAGACTATGTATGTGAAGAGAATCAACATTAGCACCATTATTAAGTATGTCAGAACTGGCATCAGTACATGATTTCAGCATACATAAAGGAAACAGCAGGAAGAAAATTGATGAAAAAGTCTCCTTGAATCTTATCATAATAGACAACTATTAGCCAGTCTCAAATACTGTATTGCATTAATAGGCAATGTGGTTTCCCAACACCAAGTATTCCTGAATGAAATAATTTCAGGTCTGGTTATGCTACAGCAGGGATTCTCAACCTGCGGCCCACGGGCTAGATGTGAGTCCCCACTGCCTCCACCACACCATGAAGTGCCATGTGGTAGAGGAAAGGCAAAATGGCTGTCAGGCCCCCAAAGCTATCTGAGGGAACGTGACCCGGCACTTGGCTTTAAAAGGTTGAGAAGTTCTGTGCTACAGAGATAGCTTTGGGAACCTTACCTAGTGGCATATGCTGGGAACTAGAAAAAGAAATATGTTCTTCTTGACTTTATGGAACCTCTCAGCAGTTTTTCAACTTCATCCACCATTGTATCCTTTTGGGACACAGCTTTGGTATGTAATTTGGAGGTTCTGTTCTACAGTTGTTCCGGTCTTTTCTAGAGGGCTCTGAAGATGGGCTATTTAACTCCTGGCAACTGGCGAGTGGGTTTCTTCAGGATTCTGTTCCCTTTACCACTCTATTTTATATATATATATATATATATATATATATATATATATATATATATATATATATATATATATATATATATATATATATATATATATATATATATATATATATATATATATATATATATATATATATATATATATATATATATATATATATATATATATATATATATATATATATATATACACACACACACACACACACACACACACACACACACACACACACTAATGTAAAACTATATTTCTTCTTCCATCTAAACCTAAACTGTCTTGGTTCTAGACCAGTATCTGGGATCGAAGATCAATTGGAGCTTAATCTAAATAAAATACAGGGGCTCCTGGTAAGTCAGAAGGCAGATCAGAAAAAGGAATTCAGCTTTATTTATTTATTTATTTATTTATTTATTTATTTATTTATTTATTTATCATACTTATCAACCGCCCTTCTCACCAAGGTGACCCAAGGCAGCTCACAATTCATTTAAAAAAACACAATAAAACACTTTAAAACATTCCTAAAAAACCCTCAATTTAAAACTTTAAAATCAATATAATATAATATACAGTAATACCTCGGATAACACTAAGACTTGGTTCCACAAGTCTTGGTGTTATCTGATTTTTAGTGTTATCTGATCCATGTTAAAATCCTATGGGATGGATCGATAACGTTAAAGCTTCATAGAGATACATTGTAACTGCACAGGCTTTAGCGGTTGTTATCCGATCCATCCCATAGGACCTTAACGTTATTCGATCCAATTCTCCTCCCCAGATTACTTAATGTTATGCGATTTTAGCGTTATCCGAGGTAAACGTTATCCGAGGTATTTCTGTAATGTAATACAGTAATACCTCGGATAACGCTAAGACTTGGTTCCATAAATCTTGGTGTTATCCGATTTTTAGTGTTATCCGATCCATGTTAAAATCCTATGGGATGGATTGGATAACGTTAAAGCTCCATAGAGATACATTGTAACCTCACAGGCTTTAGCGGTTGTTATCCGATCCATCCCATAGGACCTTAACGTTATTTGATTCAAGTCTCCTCCCCAGATTACTTAACGTTATGCGATTTTAGCGTTATCCGAGGTAAACGTTATCTGAGGTATTACTGTATAGGGAAATATATTACCCCAGTAACATAGGTTTGTAACTTGGGTGTACTACTAAATTGAGCACTGAGCTCAATTATTCCCATTTCATAGGTGACCAAAGAGTGCAAGTTGTGCCCAATCCTGAAAAAGTGTGATCTGGTGACAGGGACTGATACTGTACCTTACTTAAATTCCATTTGGGTTACTGTAATATACTCTACATGGGGTTGACATGGGAAAATGTGCCAGAATCTTTACCATGTCCAAACCATTTTACCCAGGCTGTTGACAAGAGCTAGAATTATAGTGAGAACAGAAATTCTCTGCTATAATAGCTTCACTTCACTGGTCCATTTCTGTGCACAATTAAAAGTGCTAGTAATTACCTATAAAATCCTAAACAATTGAATTCAGGCTATCTGAAGACCCTCTCTTCCTAAATGAAATCTTTCTCTCTGCCCCACCAATCTTACAGATACACTTGCCAAAAACAAAACAAAAAGGCCTTCTTGGTGATGCTCCCAAGCTACGGAACTTGCCTCCTTGATATCCTTTGCTTTTATTTAAACAGGCTTTGGACCACTGATTAGTATATTTTAATGATGGTTGCTATTTAGCTATATCATCTTTAAACTGGTTTTAAATAGTTTTAAACTATATTATGTATATGTTTTAATCTGATAATTTATTCAATTATCTTTTAATATCATAATTTATTATTTTTCTAGCTAGCCCCTTTAGAAAAAACATGTACAGTATTGTAAGATCCTTTGGGTCTTACCAAAAAGAAAAGGAGTAAATAAAATACTTTATGCATATTTATTTATTTCATGTAGCAGTTACATAGAAACACATCAATAATTACAAAACAGGAATATCTTTTTCTTAATATACTTAATACAAGAATGATACAGTCAAACCTCGCATAACGAGCTTTTCGCTTAGCAAAAAACTCACATAACGAGCAAGTTTTTTGCTAAGCGGTCCGACTCGCGTAACACATTTTTTGCTATGTGAGTCAGACTTTTCCCTATGAAAAAACTCGCATAACGAGCGTTTCTATGGGGGAAACTCATCTAGTGAAAAATTTTCACTATGCGAGTTTTCCCCATAGAAACACTCGTTATGCGAGTTTTTCCATAGGGAAAAGTCTGACTCGCATAGTGAAAAATTCATTATGCGAGTCTGACTCGCATAGCGAGCAACCTTGCAGAACGCATTAAATTCATTATGCGAGGTATGACTATATTTAAAATAGTAATTCAGAAAACTGCCTTTCTCATAACCAGCTGCTACTTACACCTTCTTTAGAGATCTGAAGCATATACTGTACTGTTTATCAGGTCTGGCAAATAAGTATCTCTAACAGTTATTCATTTATAATTTTTTACTTACAGTGACCAAGCAGAGCAGTAATTTCAGGCATAAACTCTTGAGACTTTCAGAGCCTTCTGCACAAAGCAGTGTGTCCAAACTCTCCATCAAGTTCTAAAGCAAAGAACAGTTACTACACACCAGTGTATACCCATAGAACTAAAATTACATATAGTACTGTGCTTTATGCAATACTAAATCCCATAATGATTTACTTAGGGCAGGATCTATTATAGCAAAAGTCTAGAAAAACATGTCATAGTAATGAGATATTAATTCAGATTACTGTACTGTATTTCAGTCCATGGAAAAGATATTATTTCCTACCACTCTGACCATAGCTACCACAAAAAAAAAGCTTGACCACAGCATACAAACAACACAGTAAAAGGCAACAATTCTCCAGAAAAACATATTTCTTATAACCAAACTACACAATGTACATTGTGACACATTAGTTTGTTCTTTCAGGCCCACTCTCACCCCCCCCCCCCCGTGTTTGAATAAAAAGTTGTGTGTCCAACCAAGGGCTTACAACAAAAATTCAAGTATAAACCTTGTGCATCTGAGAAAGACCTGTCTGCATATATTCTGGTTATTCTACATTTATCAAACTAAAGATGGTTATCCTGTAAACATTCTTCCGCAGGTAAATGATAGCCATTAGTAAGTAATAGATTAGTAACAGATGGAGGGCAGAAAAAAAATCAATCAAGCCATCAATCAATCAAACATAAAACAATCCTCCAAACATGGTATTTAATTCTGAAATAAGAGATCACCTACACAATGAACACAAATGAATGGGGGAATACTATCTCTCACAGTTAGAAGCCAGCAAAGTGCATCTCAGAGAACACATGCACTTCTCAAGGTTGTTTTCATGTCCACATCAGACCCTCTTACCACTTAAAAAAAAGCCTCACAAATTTCAAGCAAAAAAAAAAAGTAAAGTGCTGCTTCTGGAAGCCTCCAAGAACAAGGATTCATCTTGCAAATAGATTGCAAGGGCTGCCTGCAGTATGAACACCAAAAGCACTCCTTCTTTAAAATTGAAAGTAGAGTTTGGTCGTGATTTGATATAATTTTTACAGTTTTCCATCCATGCAGCCAGAAAATATCACTGAACTCACTAACGTCGTCTACTCCAGTTCTAGGTAGGTTACCTTGCCATGAGCATAAAATATTTCTGTTTTGCATTTTGCTTGTTGATCATATCATAACCTACAAATTTCTAAGCTGCACATCAAGATAGCAATTCAGCAAAAAAGCACTATCTTCTATCATTTTCTCTTTTTGAATTCAGAAATTCAGGAAAACCAGGAGAGTGAAAACAAAATCCTGAAAGTAGATTCTGATAGCAACCATGTTTTATTTATGATTCCATCTATATTTTGAACACATATTTAATACTACGAGGGACACTGTATCCAGCATGATCAGAAGTGAACTGCCTGTGTCTCTTACATATAAACCACTCTCTACCGTCTCTCTCAACAGCCAGCAAGCTCTCACCTTCATGCAGAGTTCAGCTTTGTCAAAGCCCATCAACATGTTGATAATGTCAAAGCCAGAGGTGGATTTGTTCTTTTGATGAACCCCACGGATCAGTGCACACAATGTCTGGAGAAAAAGAAATGAGAGATAGAATTGTAAACTATTCAGGCCACCAAGAAACTACCAATGCATGTCTCAGGTTAGCTAAAATTTAGGGTGCTGGGATTGATTACTGCAATGCAACAGATCAATACTATACAGAATTCAGAATGTAGTTTTACTATGTTTATTTTTGCAATTGATGGAAACTATTCTGAATCTTACTCCCCAATCATTGACAATGCAGCTGTCGAGAAAATAATTTATTGTCCAGATCAGGGGTGCCCAAACTATGGCCTGGGAGCCAAATCCAGCCCCCAATGCCAATTCATCCGGCCCATGCCACCCTTGTCGCTCCCGTACAGGCGCATTTTACTTCCACTTCTGGGAGCGACAAGGGTGGTGTGGGCCAGATGAATTGGCATCAGGGGCTGGATCTGGGCCTCAGGCCATAGCTTGGGTACCCCTGAACCATGTGACTGGTCCGCAGCCCAAAAAGTTTGGGCACCCTGGTTTAGATGTTAACAGTATCCCTAGAGCTATATCTAGTCTAGCAAACTCAAATACTTTTGCAGCTTCTGACTGGACTTCTCCTCTCATAGGACTTCATCTGTTATTAAACAGCTGTTCACAGGTTATGGAATTATGAATGTTCAACAGAATCCAAGACCTGTCTTGTGAGAATTATAGAATATAGCACCTGTAATGCATTAACAACTCTGATGGGATGCTCTTCTCCCAAAGCCCCGATGCACCGCTGGAACAGACAATTAATATTATCTTTTATCTTCATTAATTCTTCACCATCTAGAGACTCCAGTTTTCCTTCCAAATATTCTAAATTCACCTGTAAGACAAAGAGAATTAGAGTCACAGTGGTCATGACTAAAATCTGGAAATGGCTGTACAGGAGAGTAAATGTGAAGAGGCAAACAGAGGAAAAAGAATGATTGTTGATATATTACCTTCATGAGAAAGAGCTCCTCCCAAAACCGAGGATTGCATTTACTGGGATCTTCTGTCTAAAAGAAAAAAAGAACCTTTGTTATGGTGGTCACTGTGAGTTAAATATGAAATAGGGTTGGCCTTAGAGTACCTTTTTAGTCCTGTTAATCCAGGAAGCCTAACAATCCTGAAGCATGTGAATGCATCTTAGTCTGGTCTCTCAACTTTGACCATTCTGCCTTGAATGACACTCGCAGTAGTCCAGACATATTATAATGGAGTCTAGTCTCCTAACATACAGAAGTGAAAGGAAAGTCTGACATGGCACAACACACACAATTGGAACATGTAACGTGCAAAATATGAGTTAGCATACATGAGGAGGACTCTGGAGGGAGAGCAGACAGGCAAGAGGGTCAGAGCAGTCATAAAGACTAAGGACCTCCTCCTGAATGCCCGAAACACCTTGGAGAAAGAGTGTTGCACTGAAGCTGAACCCTCTGAAGAGCTACTCTCTGTGGGTGACTCGATTGTTCTAAGATAGTGTTTCCCAAATTCTGGTTCTTGGACTTCAATTCCCAGAAGGCTAAATCAGTCCACTTTGGGGAATTGACTTAGGCTCCTGGGAACTGAAGTCCAAGAACCAGAATTTGGGAAACACTGTTCTAAGACGGTGATGGTGAACCTTTTAGAGACTAAATAGAAGGGGTGGGGTGAACTGTGTGCTGGGGGGGAGGAAGCACTCCCATCAGGCTGCTGGGCAGAAGGATAGGGCAAACTCTGTGCTAGGGTGACAGCATGCATGCCAACAGAGAGGCCTGGGAGTGCTACGTCTGGCACATGTGCCATAGTTTCACCACCACTGTTCTGAGAGCAACAGATTTTCCTCATTTGAAAAGATAGAAGATACAACTCTGTTATTAAAATCCCTTCTTTAGCAGCCAGTTATTTACTAGAAGGCTGTATTGAAAAAGAAAGTCTTTTTTGTAATAACAGATGGACAACAAGGAAGAGGTCAGTCTGGTCTCTTACTAAAGAGTGTGCAACAGCCTGGCAGTAGTCAGTAAAACGACCTTCTCATAGATCTTCACCAAACATGCCTCTGAGGACAGGGGATCCATGACACAGGGCTCCTAGAAGATCTTAACAACCAAAAAAGCTCACCATTTAGAGTTCTATAGGTCAAAAACAGTACACTGAATTGTGCCCAGAAACAGACTATTAGACGGTGAAGCTGTTTTAACAAGGAATTTCTATTCTCCCTATAACCAGCTGCAGCCAGGAGTCTAGCTGACTATTCTGGATGCACTGAATTTTCTGAATACCTTTTCACAGGCAGCACCATGTACAATATGTTAAAGTAACGCAGATAGGATGCAAATAAAGCATGTGTCAGTGTGGTTGAATGAGGCTTCTTCAGAAATCAACACAGCTGATGCTCTAGTTTTCACTATGGAAATCCAGTCATTGCCATAGCTTAGGTCAGAGATTAATCTAGGTGCATGCCCCAGCTGTGAGCCCCAAGTCATCAAAGGTAATGTAACACCATCCAGTATGGGTTGGATCTGTGTTCACTAATCTACCTTTTGACTGAGCAGGAACTCTTTTCTCTCACCTGGACTAAATTTCAGTATGTATTGTATACCAACATGCAAGCTATTACTGACAGAAGTCCCTAGTTTAGAACCAAATAACTTCCTTAGGATTGGACAGAGAAGAGAAATAGAGTTGGGTGTCATTTACAACAGGTGGTACCAAACTCCAAAACTCTGGAGAGACATCCCTATTCCCTATAAAATCTGAGCAGAAGAAACCTGCAGTTCTCAATGGTACTAAGGGATCCTGTGGGACTCCTCAAATAAGATGAAATCACAGTCCGAAAACAGAACAAGATGCCATAGTAAAGCGAAACCTTACCGTGAATATCTCATCATACATCAGCACAACCTTCTCTTTCAAAGGCTTCTTACTAGCCGAAGACTTCCGAAGCAATCCGCCTTTCTTTTCCGTTTGTGCCATGATTTTCAACCTACGGGTTAAGAAACAGACCACACTTAAAACAACTCTCAAAGTAAACTTCAAAGACCTCAAATGTACATTTAGCTATCTTGGCAATTTTTTGGAACTCACAGAGTACTTTCTACATTACTCTGTGTTCCATAAAAATGTAAAACTATGTGTTTTTTGTGTCTTCAGCAACAGTTCCAAGACATGAAACCTAGCCACTGAAATTTGCCATGGATAATACGTGTGTGTCCTCTTAAGTGTTTGGCTTATAAAGTGAAAAATGCTTCTTAGTTCTTTTTAAAACAAATCGATCTATTGCCTACAATGCCATCTTTATATACAGTACTAGGCATAGGCATACCTACTTTACACTAAGAACAAGATTGCAGGCAGCCCTGAAAGATTCTTTTTTCCACTGACTCTTTAAAAAACTTGATTTCATTGCCTTCCACCGTACTGCTGAACACATGAAGCAATGGGAAGTGAGGGCATGTTTTACTGCCACTTCCAGGAGCAACAAGGGAGACCCAGGCCGGATGAATCACAGTAAACCCATTCGTGTGGATTCACGGGGGCTTGGGCTTCTGGGAATTGAAGTCCAAGAACATCTGGAGTGCCAAGGTTCACCATCACTGTCCTAAGGTAATCAATTCCATTACTGAACTGCTCTAACATTTAAGAGGTTTATCCTGGTATTCTGCCTATACCTGGCTTCCTGTAACTTGAACCTGTTATTAAATGTCCTACACTCTGGGATGATCAAAAACAGATCCTGCCTCTTCTCTTTTTAACTTTCTTTCAAGTCTTTCAAAAGTGTTCTCATTTCCCCCTTAGTCTCATTTTCTCAAAGCTAAACATGCCCAGTTCCTTCAATCTTTCCTCATAGCGCTTGGGTTTATTTATCATTTTATTTATTTATTAGTTCAAATTTATATTGCCGCCCACTCACCGTGGCGACTCAGGGCGGCTTACAAAAAATACATTACATTACAATATACTATGTTGGTGTGCGCTCAGGGGGATGGGCGGCAAGGTCCTCATCCTGCCCTGGCTTCTTCCTCCCCTGGCAGTTGGTGTAGGCACAGGGGAAGGGGCGGCAAAGTCCTCAACCTGCCCTGGCTTCTTCCTCCCCTAGCAGTTGGTGTAGGCACAGGGGGAGGGGCGGCAAGGTCCTCATCCTGCCCTGGCTTCTTCCTCCTCTAGCAGTTGGTTTCCTGACCACCTTTGTTGCCTCCCCTGAAGTTGTTCGTTTTTTGGCATCCTTCTCAATGTGTGATGTTCAGAACTGGACACAGTATTCTTAACTAGGCCCCACTATTGCTGACTAGAGGGAGACAAGTACAGAATGATTTTTTGACCCTATGCTTTTGTTCATGCAGCCTAAACTAGCATTAGCATTTTTTTGCAGTCACATCACACTGTGTGCTCTTATTCAGCTTATGATCTACAACAGGGGTTCTCAACCT
Source organism: Furcifer pardalis (assembly GCA_030440675.1). Classification (NCBI taxonomy): domain Eukaryota; kingdom Metazoa; phylum Chordata; class Lepidosauria; order Squamata; family Chamaeleonidae; genus Furcifer; species Furcifer pardalis. The sequence continues at coordinate 242,362,502 of CP126890.1, forward strand.
ATGGCCCACATGCTGGACCTAGACCACAGCACCATTTCATGTGGCCCGCCACCACCATCACTGCCACTGGAAGTGGACATACATACGACAGCCATAAATGTGCCTGCAGCTGTCGTAAATGTGCCCACAGCTGTCATAAACACTCCATAAATGTACCTGTGGCTGTCATAAATGCACATTTACGGCCACAGTTATGGCAGTGTAAATGAAGGGGGAACCACCAGTCCAGCCCACTCAGCTGTCTGGGAGGACGTGGTCTGGCCCACAGATTAAAAAGGTTGAGAACAACTCAACTCTACAACAACTACAGGACTCTTCTCACTTGTGGACAAGGCGTTTCCATGCTATAAAACAGGGATTCTCAACCTGGGCCTGCGGGGCGAATGCAGCCCTTGGCACCATTTCACGTGGGCCCCCACCGCCTCCACACCAGAAAGTGCCATGTGGTGGAGGAAGGGCAAAATGTCCATCCGGCCCCTGAAGCTGTCTGAGGGAGCGTGAACCAACCCCCAGCTTTAAAAGGTTGAGAACTCCTGCTATAAAGCCAGTAACTCACTGTTCTATCCTTTCCTGGCTTGGCTTTTGATATCTGTCAAGGAGGGAACAATATAATGGGTCACACACATCAATTCATCTCTACAGGAAAGGGATATCCCTTTCCATCAAAAACAGACTATTATTCCACCCATTCTCTAAAAATCCAAACTATTGAAAAATGATTTTTAAAAATTGGGTCTGTAATAAGCATTCCATTCCTAGGCAAATTGATTGAGAAGATGGTATCCTATTCTTGGACTGTATCAATAGTCTGAATCCACTTTAGCCAAAGTTTATGTCATGCCATGGTACTGAGACTACACTTGTCGCACTGCAGGATGACCTCTTAAAGGCAGTTGACCACAGAAGTGTAACCCTTTAGTTCTCTTTGATCTCTCAGCAACTGTTAATACTGTTGACATTATTTTTCTGGGCAGATTAGTGAGGTTGGGGATCCATGGTTTAGTTATCTACTGGTTCCAGTCCTTCCTTGACGGTTGTGCTATTTCAGCTCCACTGGACCACTATTATGGGGTCCCAAAGAGATTGATTGTTTTGTCATTGCTATTTTTTATCCATGAAGCTGTTGGAAGAAATAATCCAGAGATCTGAAGTTCACTGTCATCAATATGCTGGTGAGAATCAGCTCTGTCTCTCCTTTACAGCATCTGCAGTGGCCGCTGTCTGGGTCTTAGAGAGCTGCTTGGCCTCACAAATGGACAAGGGCTGTGTACCCCAGGAAACATGTGAAGAGACAAAACATCTGAGCAGCCACCTTCATAGCCTGAACAACAGAAAGTCTTGTGACACTTTAACAAGTTGTATTTGGCAAGTGTTTTTATGGACTCCAGACCACTTCTTCAAATAAAGTTCCACTGGTTAAATATCAAGCAAGAGCTCTTCGACGTCTATACCATAATAAATGCAAAATGAGAAAGAGGGCTGGGCAAGAACACTCAATGCTTGAAACAATTATCTATCCCCCTTTTTGTCTTTTTAAGGGACTCTCCTCATCCTATAAACATCTACCTACCTACCCACCCACCCACCTACCTATCTATCTAAAAGGATATTGCTAATCAATTGATAGGTAAAGGTCATCCTTGCTTGAAAACTAGTCATATCCAACTCTAGGGGGTCGGTCCTCATCTCCGTTTCCAGCCAATGAGCCAGCACCATCTGTGTCTGCAGATGTTTCCAAGATCATGTGGCAGGGATGACTAGAATATGCCGGAGTGCACCAAACACTGTTACCTTCCCACTGAAGTGGTACCCATTTAACTACTTGCAATTTCTTGCTTTAGAACTGCTAGCTTAGCAGGAACTGGGCCAGATTATGGAAGCTCACTCGGGTCTTGAACTGCTCACCTGCCAACCTTCCAATCGTCAAGTTCAGCGTCTTAACCCCTAAGCCACTGCAGTCCATATCTGTCTGTCTAGAATCTAGATAGATAGATAGATAGATAGATAGATAGACAGACAAACAGACAGACAGACAGCTACCCTCGCAGAATTGTATTTCTCCTTCCCCGGAAAGAGGAGCGAAGGTGTCTCAACAAACCTCATTCCCTGGGGATGAATCCCCCCCCAACTGGGCCCCCTCCTCAAATATGTCTCCCTCCCCCAACTGCACCCCCTCCTCAAATATGTCTCCCTCCCCCCAACTGCGCCCCCTCCTCAAATATGTCTCCCTCCCCCCAACTGCGCCCCCTCCTCAAATATGTCTCCCTCCCCCCAACTGCGCCCCCTCCTCAAATATGTCTCCCTCCCCCCAACTGCGCCCCCTCCTCAAATATGTCTCCCTCCCCCCCAACTGCACCCCCTCCTCAAATATGTCTCCCTCCCTCCCAACTGCGCCCCCTCCTCAAATATGTCTCCCTCCCCCCAACTGCGCCCCCTCCTCAAATATGTCTCCCTCCCCCCCAACTGCGCCCCCTCCTCAAATATGTCTCCCTCCCTCCCAACTGCGCCCCCTCCTCAAATATGCCTCCCTTCCCCCAACTGCGCCCCCTCCTCAAATATGTCTCCCTCCCCTCCAACTGCGCCCCCACCTCAAATATGCCTCCCTCCCCCCAACTGCGCCCCCTCCTCAAATATGCCTCCCTCCCCCCAACTGCGCCCCCTCCTCAAATATGCCTCCCTCCCCCCAACTGCGCCCCCTCCTCAAATATGCCTCCCTCCTCGTCACTCTTCCTGCCCAAACCCACGCAACGCCCCACCACACATACACACACACTCCTTAAGAGCCCATCTTCGCACCTTGGCGTCTCTATGCCCCTCTCCCGCCATGTTGTGTGACCTGCACGGAAAGAGGGTGGGGGGGGGGAGAGACAACCCAGGCCAGATCCCACGAACGTACCCCGCCGTTACCTGAGTGGGTCGACCTCCGGTCAGGGCGCATGCGCTGCCGGGACAGGCTAGACCACGCCCCCTGCCGATCACGCACGCGCCGTCTGCCCCCCCCCCCTCTGCCTGGTCCCTCCCACTCCCGTGCTAGTTCCTGGTTTTATAATCCAGCGGGTTGTTTGTGGGGAGAATGTGGGGAGGCCACATCAAGCCCAGCTAGGGAGGTCCGAGAGGGGGAAATACTTAGACTTGGAGGAAAAGGCTTGATATGCTCTCGGCACTTCCCCGAGATGAAAATAGTAGGCAGTTGTTGTAAATAGCAATGACACTTCTATAGCGCTTAGTGCATTTTTGCCCCTAATTATAGGCAGGGTATTCATTTTACCAACCTCGAAAGTTCATTCCTACGCAATTAACTAAAGGACACACTCCGTTGGGGCAGAATGGGGTTTATTTCTAAGGGAGGGCATTATAGGGTCAAGCTACACCAGGGGTGCCCAAACTACGGCCCGTGGGCTGGATCCGGCCCCTGCCTGACCCCAATTCATCCGGCTCACTAAGCTGTTGCTCCCAGAAGCAGAGCAACAAGGGTATCGGGTTGGATGAATTGGCATCGCAGGATGGATCCAGACCCCCTGAACCACATGATATAATAATAATATTATATAACCATATAATAATAATGACCGGCCCATGGTCCGAAAAGCTACACTGTGCAGGCAAGACCAGTATCCTTTATTAACTGATTAGTCATCTGACCATAGGTTAAAATGTGATAAAATACATTAGATAAAATAAGATTTTTTAAAAAAAGATGAAAAGTAGAACGCTACAATCACAATAAAATGAGATATAAAATTTACTCAATAAAATTTATTCATTCATGCAGGCAAGTTGTAATCTTTTCTAACAAAAGCTGGTCCAAACAAGTGATCTTTATTTTTTTTCTACTAATAAAAGTTTGTATCCAGAGTATCATTTGTTTGTTTGGTTTTTTGACTCCCTAATCTTATAAGTGTATATTAAAACAAAAGGGACATTATATTGTTTTCAGTAGGGTTTGCTCTCCAGTGTGCCTAGGTTACAAGCCTCCGCATACGTTTAAGGGCTTAGTTGTTTGAGGAACGCTTTGCGTATTAAAAGGACAGGCTGAAATAGTTGTTATTGTAGCCCGCAAGTGAGCCCTTGATCCAGAAAAGCTAACATTTAAATACAGGAGTTAGTCTTTAAAATGCCACTTTTTTGTGTTTGTTTTCTCTCTGGTATGCTTGCACAGACTAACACTGTGACCACTTCAAAAAGAAATCCCTCTGAAAGAGTGGGGCTTCTAACATAATAAGCAACCAATATGGCCTAGCATTATTAAAGCCTTAACGTCAGCAATCAGTTCCCCTTGTAAACATTTCAATGAGGGACTTTCCACAGTCCAGTGCGGCAGTGTCAAAGCCCAAGTCAAATTTGCACGGTCATCCATAGTAAAACCCACTTTTGCTCACCTCTGCATAACTTTTGAAAAATTTGAAGTTGTTGCCATGTTAATTTGTGCAAGCATAGCAAAGATTAAACAAAAGTCAAAAAAGCTGTAGCACCTTAAAGACTAACTCCTGTACAGTTCTACCTCACTTAAAGAGCCTAATGTTCCACAGGATTACTCTTAAATCAAGTTTGCCCTTTAAGCGAAACACCATTGTAAGTGACCAATTGTGACTTCTGGTGGGGAGCACTGTGAACCCCAATTTATTTAAGCGAGTTTTTGGTTGGTTTTGTTAAGCAAAACAAACATTCAGAGAAAATTCTGCTCTTTAAGCGAGTTACTTTTTAAGCAAGGCACTCTTTATGTGAGGTTTGACTGCATTTAAATGTGAACTTTCGTGGATCAAGTCCACTTTGTCAGGTATCTCTGTACTTGATGTGTATAAATTGATGCCAGGAAGTCTCACTCTTATGTCTGACAAAGTGGAGTTGATTCACGAAAGCTCACATTTAAATGCAGGAGTTAGTCTTTAAGGTGCCACAACTTCTTTTTTAAACTCTCTGATATGCTTGCACAGACTAACACAGCTACCACCTCAAAAATTAAAATACAGTAGAGGAGTTAGTCTTTAAGGTGCCACAACTTTTTTTGTCTTTTTTTTTGTTTCGTTTCCTCTCGATATACTTTCGAAAGGCGCTGCAGCAGGTAATATAATATAAGGACAATGCCGGTTTGCCCCCTCCCCTTGTCAGAAACAGAGCTCTCACAAACAGCCCCTTCCTCTAAGCGACACCAGATCGTCGTGTGACACACGCCACCGCCATCCCTTTTAAGCAGGAGTGCCCAAACTACAGCCCATGGGCTGGATCTGGCTCCCAATCAGAAGAGTAGCGTGCCTTGGCGGGGCCCCGTATAAAAATTTGTTTGGGGGCCCTTAGGAAGGGTAAAGATTTGTTTTGCTTACGCACGTTGGGGGCCCCCGGGGGCCCCCGTCTAATTGATACGGCAGATACGGCGGTAGCTACGCCTCTGCTCCCAATGCCAATTCATCCGGCCCACAACACCCTCGTTGCTCCTGGAAGTGGAAGTAAAACGTGCCCGTTTTACTTCCACTTCCAGGAGCGACGGTGTCAATGGGTTGGATAAATTGGCGTGTTGGGGACCGGATCTGGCCCACCGGCCGTACTTTGGGCACCCTGGGTTTAAGCAGAGGAAAATGGCAGTCTCTAAATCTTATCTCCTCCTGTTGCAAAACATCCTTCCGGTGGGAGAGACTCCGTGGCCCGAAAAGTTTGGGCACTCCCGCTTTTAAGCCTAGTGGTCTGCAAATGTGGCTCTCCAGATGTTCTTGGACTTGAATTACCAGGAGCCCAAGAAGTCAGCACTCCTGCTGATTGGGGCTTCTGGGAACTGAAGTCCAAGAACATCTGGAGAGCCACAGTTGCAGACCAAGGCGTCAAGGCCGAAGGGGACCCGGTTCCTCCCGGGACTGGCGCAAGTGAGGACGGAAGTCAACCAGCAGGAGGTAGTTTGGGTTTGGCGCCGAGGTGGGACGGGGGAAGGGAGGAGGAGGAGGGGAGCGACTCCGCCCGGAAACCCAAGGCCTCGTGATCGCGGGGCAGAGTCGGGCGCTGCCCGTGGTGGGGCGCCTGGGCGAGGGATGCCCAAGCCCGCCGCTCCCTGCGCGCCCAACCCTCCTTGGCCGCGGAAGCGTCCGACGGGGCGCGCCAAGAAGGCGCAGCCTCCGGTCCCGGAGGGAGGCCTGCCCGGGGGCCACGACTTAGGGAGCGCGGCTGCCCGTCCGCGGGAGGCGCTACAGCAGCAGCAGCAGGAGGAGGAGGAAGAAGAGGAGGGAAGAAGGAAGCCGCCGTGACTGGGACAGGAGACCGAGGGGGAGAGAGAGGAGGAGAGAGCTGGTGCGGCGGGACGACGCCGAGTAGGAAGGGAGCATTCTTTTGGCACGGGAAAGAAGGCTGCCTGCCAGGGTCCAGCGGCGGGAGGGAAGGCGGACAGTCGAGTGGGCTGGGGGCGAGGAGCCCCGGGGCGGTGGCCAGAGGGAGCCCCCCTTGGCGGCGGCGTCCCCTCCCATGAGGCCGCCCCCCTCCTCCGCCGCCCTGCCATGAAGCGAGCCGGGGCGCTGCGGCGGACCTCGGCCTGGAGCGACTTCGCCCGCGGGCGCTGCCTGCGCGAGCTGCTGGACCGGCGCCGGCGGCGGGCCCCGGGGTCCGAGGCGCCCAGCCCTAGCCGCCTCCTGGCCAGCCCCGACGGGCAGCATCTGGTGCTGCTGTGGAGCCCGCCGGGCGCCCCCCAGGCTCGGCTCTCCACCTTCCAGCGCCTGGGCGCCGAGGCGGGGGCCCACCTGGAGAGGACGTGGCCGCCTCAGCCCCCCGTGGCGGAGCTCCTTTTCCTGGACAGCTGCGCCGCCGCCACGAGCTGGTGGGTCCTGGCCGTGGTCTGGGAGTCGGGCAGGACCGAGCTCTGGCGCTTCGTGCCCGCGGTGGGGTGGCAGATGCTGCAGAGCCTGGAGCTGTGCCACGGAGCCCGTGCCCGCGTGGTCTCGGTCTGCAGCTGGAGCGGCCAGCTGGTGTGGTGCGAAGAGAGGCCCTCCCTGGATGCCCATCATCAGACCCCGGACAAGAGAGCCTTCCAGTACTGTGTCTGCACCAGAGGGCTCCAGATTGGGGAGCAAGGAGCCCACTTGAGCCCTCTGAGGATTATCTTGCACAACAGCCCAGTTTACCAAATACTGGCCTCCGCTGCTGGGGTTTTCCTAGTGCCCACCCCGGCCACCTTCCCAGGGGTGGCCAAGTTTGTTCTCATCTGGCGGCCTGGAAATGCCGACATCGTCCTTGCTGCCCCATCCAGGGGTTGCCTCTATACTAAAATTTCTCATTCTGGAGGCGAGGTGGACTTCAAGAAGCTGGTGTTGAGCTACATGGGGCTCTTGGCCTCCATGGACCTCCTAGATGTTCACGGTTGTACCCTGACTAGCTGCGGAGGGCTCCTCTTGGCTACCCAAGCCGGCACGGTGGAATTGGTTCAAGCCAACGGAGTGTGGAGACCTGTCTTTGACTTTGGGCGGAGTGCTTTGGACTCAGGGGAGCAAGTACAACTGAAGGTATTTGGGGACACCCTTGCCTGCCTGTTGGGAGGGACCCTTTTCCTTGTGGACTTGAACAGTGGGCAGCTGATAGAAAAGAAAGTTCTGAGTATAAAAGAAGTGGTATTTTTAGACTCCCATGTAGGAAAGCAGCAGGAGGAAGAGGAGGAAGTGCAACTTCTTGCCCCCGAAGGCATTTATAGCCTTGACTTCTCTGTCGCTGCCAATGACAGCAAGCCTGAGGCGGACCTGGTGGAGATGGTGTTTGAAGAGGCCTGCAAATATTATCAGCGTCGGAGCCTCAGCAGCTCCCAGCTCACTGTGGAGAAGCTGAAGAAGGGGGAAATGTTTCAGGCCCCTATAGCGCTCTCTTCCATCCTGTGCCACCACCTCAGTCACAAGGAAAAGAAGCCCGGGACCCTCCCAGAGCCTTATGCTAAGCTGCTGAGTACCTTGCAGTTAGAACTGCAGAGCTATCAGAATCTGGAACAGCTCAAGACTTGCGTGGTCGGAGCCTCGGAAAGTGAAGTGGAGGGCTACGGGGAGGCACTGGTAGAACAAGAGCTCAGCCGCCTTTTACACTTGGATTTAAGCAGAGAAAATTTGGCATACCTGAACGCCATTTTCACTTCCTTTCCAAAGGCATTCTGGAAGGCCATCCAGAATCACCTGCAGCTGCATCAGAATGGGGACGGCCTTTTGGTAGCCAGGGCCACTCCAGATGTGTGGAAGAAAATTCTAGGGGGACCTGTGACCAGTCTGAGCAGGCAAGAGGAAGGGCTGGTCAACGGGGTGGTCCCACTGTTTGAGCTAGTCTGTATTTCCCTCTACCAGTTCAAATCAAAATGGCTGCCTCAGTTTGTGGAGCTATCCCAAGAATATGTGGGTGCATCTTGGACTTACAACAGCAAGGAGGGACTGGAAGGTGGTGTGCCACTCTACAAGAGAGCCCTGGCTGTGTTGCCAAGAAGACGCACAGGCTCCCTGACAGATGGGGAAATGGAAATCGAACTCCTACTCTCCAGCCAGCGACCCAAAGCCATCCTGCAGGCTTTGGACCTTCTCATCGAGCATGGGAGATGGCAGCGTGTGATGGAGGCAGCAGAAAAGTTCTCCAGGCTCAGCCCTTTGCTGAACAAAGAGATTTTTGTTATCCTCTTGGTCGAGTTTTCCAAGCACAGGGCATTGGACCCTTATTTGGATAAATTGTGGGCGCTCTGTCCTACAGATCTGAGTGCTTCTGATGTCCTGAACATTATTCAGCAACATTTATCCCCAGCAGAATCTGACCCATCTCCCTTCCTTCCAGATGGATCATCCCAGTTGACTGTTGGTCTGCTCAAGCCACTGTTGCATAGACTGACACAGTGTCCATCTGATCAGAGTGAAATTTATGCTGATATCTTGCAGAGCCCAACCTTTCCTCCCCCAACCCCTCCCAGACACCCTCACGTTGTTCCAAAGGCAGATTCCCAGGAAAAAACCACCCCTATTCAGAGTGATACTGGAAGTTTTGTGCACATGAGATAGTATGAAAACTTAGAGGTGGAGATAGACCAGAGGGCATTCAGGATCCTGACAGTCAGGAACTATATGCCACCCCCACCCACCCCTCTAAAACCTACATCAGCAAACTATCCCTGCCAAAGAGAATGGTAAATCCCAACAATCCTTGTCTGGCCAATTGTTTTATTTGGAAGAGATGCACAATCTGTAGCAAGTGTTAAGAATTTCTGGTGCCTTAATCTAGAGTAGATAATTGCCTATATAGGAACTACACCATTGCAATGCTAGCTGAAAAACAATTGCTGACATAACTCCAGTCCTGCAAATCATGTTGATGGACTAGATGTTTTAAAAAGAAAACTTTTCTCTGCATTTAGTAAACTTCCAGTCTACATTTGCCAGTTGAATTTGCATGTGAGCTTATTATTATTGGGTAGTTGGCTTCCTTTGATGAGCTGAGAGGCAAGCTCAAACATCCATCGTTGTGTCTGGACTCTACTCTTGAAATATGACCCTTTTGTTTTCCTGGCAGCAATCCAGCTTGTGTGTTGTCAAGGTTCAGTGCCCAGCCTTACTTCCTCCCAAAATTAAAGTTTCTGAAACTTTTTGATTTCAGAGCATGTCAATTGCCTGCTCTTTTGACCAGAAACCCACTCCTCAGCTGCATGTCAAGTTAAGTGTGCAGTATTTACCTGGAGTGGGGGAAGTCCAAGCTATTTCCACTGACGTATACATACATGCAGCCTTTGTCCCCTGTAGTAGCCTTAACTGTTTTTTTTCCTTAAACATGGAGGAGGTGATCAAGAGAGTAATCGTTACTGACTACATTTACAGAGGAGTCTAAACTCCTTCCCAGTGTTTTATGGTTTGGCTCCTGCTGCCTAGCAGTTTAAGCAAATACTTCTCTGTTACAGAAGAAGAGTTAAGAGGACAGGTGACAACATCTATCATTTGGAAATGTGTTGCCAGCTTTCCCTTCTGGCTATGAGAGACTACTGTGAATAAGTTCATGTAGGAAGAAGTTTCATTTCTGTATGATTCTTCAGTTTCTCCTGTATTATCTACAGGAAGTTTGTACTTATGAGGAGGAGGAGTGGTTTTTCTTTTTTAATTGGTGTGTGGTTTTAAGCATCACAAAATAGGTTAAACGATTTCAGTGCAAAAATTCAACTATGTGGCACAAAGGAGACAAACAGTTTATTGACTAAATGTCACCGTAAACACCAGTTGTTTCTGCTCAAAGGATGGCTTTAGCCATTGTTCTGCAATCAAGATGGAATATGGAAGAAAGTAACAGAGATCATGTGAGTTAATTAGATAAAATCATAATCTATTTATAGAGAGAAAGGGATAGAGCTGTTTCTCTGATTCTCTTCCCGTCTTTTGCTAAATCACTTTTGGGTCACTGTTTAATGCAGAATTATCTTTGGTCAAAGAAGATCAGATCATTCCTATACATTAGTCTGTCTGAATTGCAACCAAATTACTTGCACTAAGTCCAAGTCTTTTGTGATGCCTTAGCCATCTGGATGCTCCCAATACATAGGAAACAAAATTCTTTCTGGATGTGGTGGTGCCCTTTTGGGGTAAGGAGAATGAAGAATCAACAGCACACAGACAACTATGGTTATCACCAATGCCAGCTGTGTCACACAGACAAGTATCTTATTACTAATCCCAAATAGAGTACACCCATTGATTCAGTGAGATGTAGATGTGTTGACTTAATATTAATTTAGTGAATTTACTGTAGCTGAGACTAGCAATAAGATACTGGCCCACAGAGAGAAACAGATTTTAGCCCTATATGACACTATTAGTCATGAAGTGTGTAGCTGTGAAGAACGAGTTGCCTTCTAAGATACCCAATAATTGAAAAAGCAAAAGTGTAGAACTCACACAAAATCTACAACTCTTCATATTATTTAGAAGTCTCTTGCTTATTCCCTGAATATGCCTCATGTTTCCTCTACGTGGAATCATTGTTTTAGTTGTTTAAAGAATAAGAATATAGTTAATCATCTTGCCCATATGGATAAAAGCTTGGAGGGTGTAATTATTTCCCATGGTTAAATACTGACCGCAAAGCTCTCCTACACCATTGCCTCTACAAATATTAAAGTGGTGTTCATAATTCAGGGTTTCAGAAGGTCTGGAAATGTTCTCCATGTGAAGTCTTGGATGACTTGTGCCCAGGTAACTTTGAATAACTTGGCAGAAAAATTAGAGGCTTTTAATGTTAATCTTACAAACAAGTTTATCATGTTTTTAATGCAATTCTGGCATTTTAATGCCATTTCTCTACCATGCATGCAGTATTAAAAGAGGTTGAGTAGCCTTAAAAAGTTTTGTCCTTGGTAGTTAAGCATCCAATGCAGGGGTTCCCAAACTTTTTATGCAGCAGGCCTGATCACACACCCTATGACCCGAAGGGCTGGATACAGCCCCCGATGCCAATTCATCACGGGCTGCATCTGGCCCTCGGGCCATAGTGACCAGCTCCCTCAACCACATGACCGGCCCCCGGCTCTAGACAACTGAGAGGCCAGACCACGCCCCCCCGGAAGCAGAAGTAAATGTGCCTGCTTCCATGTTTACAACAGCCGTTGGTACGTTTTACGGCTGTTGTAAACACGTCTGGGGGGGGCACATGCAATTATGCTGCAGGCCATGTCTGGCCCACAAGTCGTAGGTTGGGAAACCCCTGATCTAGTGTATGCCTTGTTATCACTCAGTGGGAAGTTCCTTTTCTCTCGGAGCTGTTAATTGTGACTGGGTGCCACTTATTAAATGGAGAACAATTTCAATAGAGAAATTGCAATCTGACCTAGCAAAACTCCCTCTACTAAGAAAACAGATCATTGCTGGGAAGGAGAGCTGAAGCAAGCAAGCTGTTTTGCTAGTATTCAGCGTACCTTTGTCTACTGAGTCATAGCACAAGAATTGTACTGCCAGCTGCTCTATTTTTGTAAAAGCAGAGAGTCGTTGTCGAAAATTCACTGTTTCCCAATCTTTGGATTTTGGGCTTCAATTTCCAGAAGCCTAAGTCAATTCCCCAAAGCACTGATCAACCAATGTACTGACTTAGGCTTCTGGGAACGGAAGTCCAAAATCCAATGATTGGGAAACACTGAGATCTTCACTGTCGTCTCCAACTGAAGAAAAGGTTAGAGCCATTCCCTCGCAGAAATAGGGGAACTGATGGAACTGAATGACAAGGCAGGGGAAGAAAGTAAAGGCAATAGGTTTAACTTGTCTGCAGCCAGGTTTTCTTTCATAACATCAGGAGGGGAGTTGTGAGATGTCATTCCAAATGTCAAAAGAACAAGAAATTTGTTTAGGAGATGGGTCTTTGCATAAGCAACAGAGTAGGGTATTTACTAATACAGAACTTCAAAATAGTTACATTTTTCACATCAGACATTCTTTCTTTGCTTCTGATAAAACCAGATGTGAAAATAAGAATATAATGGATAGCCGGGATAGAGGCATTTCAGTAACAAAACATGCCATGATCATATTTTCACAGTTTTGTTTCTAAGAGTAGGAAGCATCTGTGTTTTTGAAATACTTTTATCGGGTTTCTCTGTTGTCCCCTTTCTGTGTTTTATATGTCTGGGTCAGTTGTATGTAAATGATCTTGTGACAGAATTTATTATTATTGGTCTCAGAGTTTCTTCTTACATTTAGTTAGAAGCAACTTATTTATTTTTAAAATTTACAAGAGAGGTATAGTAGTTTAGTTTCTTCCCTTCCACCAGTTTTGTTGATGAGCAGATCTACTGGGGCACCTTTTGTACAAACAAGACGATATTGGGATTTGAAATCCTGATATCCCAAACACCAAAAATATTGTAAGGGCTTCTGTCCACATTAGTTTTTTTCCTAGCATATCCTAAATCCTACCAAATGCACACACAACTAGAATTGCACTGAGTTGATCTTAAAAGAAAATCAAGAATAAAGAAATACTAGATAAATGCTCTCATTCATATGAGGAAATGTAGCCTCTGAATAGGTTGTGACACACCCGGTTATTTAATTCACTTTTCTTCACAGAAACAAAGATGCAGCCAAGAGGTAAGATGAGCTGTGTTTTCTCTTACCTTAGCCTGCTGATCTCATAACTTTGTACTAATTAGTATGATTCCAGTAAGAACATACACTGCACAATAGATCACCTTCTCTTTTTTTTAACTGGAAATCATATAGGTATGCATTGCTAAATACATGTTCAATAGATAGTCCAAGCAGAACTAGTTCCTGATAGTAAGTGATCCCTATTCTGGCAACAATAGTATGAAATTACTTTCCATATAGTCTACCGTGTCTAGTTATGCTTATGTGCTTTCCTCCATTAAACACCAGTTCACACAGCTAGAAATAAATTGCTGATCACTTGTTGGAAGTCACCTTTTTATGATATCCCAGAAGTGAACATTTCAGTGTTTGTTTCTTTTGGTTGCATAATTTATTCTTTACATTCAAGTCTGTGACCCGTTCCCCAAGCAAACAACATAACATGCAAAAAAAATCATATATCCATGACTTTAGCTAGCCTATTCAATTTGGGATTTGATCTTCAATTTACCTCAGCAATCCTCAATTCAACTGCAGCAGATCCCACTTTATTACCTCTCTTGATAGGTTCTCCTACCCAACAATATACCCTTACGGAGTTTTCAGCCAAACTAGATTCCTGACTTAATGTTTCATATTTCTCTATCATGTTCTTCAGATGCTTGCAAAACATTTAAGAATCATGTCCTTCAGTTGTAATAACATACAGTCTTTTCAGCTGGTTAAACTTACTCTGCTCTGCTTTTCATTTGAACATAATAATTTTGTCATTCCCTGTTGTTTTCACATCAGTAGCATATGCTTCTGTGCCTTTATAATTATTTAAGGCAACCTTCCCTAAGCAGCTGCTGCCCGATAGATGTTTGGACAACTCTCATCAGCTCTGGCTTGCATGACCAGTAGTGCAGGATGACTCATGTTGCAGTCCAAAGCATCTAGAGCAGCATTTCCCAACCTTTGGTTTTTGGATTTCAATTCCCAGAAGCCTAAACCAATTCCCCAAAGCATTGATCAGCCAATGTACTGACTTAGGCTTCTGGGAATTAAAGGGCGCCCGCCCCGCCCCCCCCGGTGGGGCATGTGTCCCACATTGGGAACCACTCAGTGGTGGGATTCAGCAGGTTCACCCCAGTTCACCAGAACCAGTAACAGAAATTCCGGCTGGCCACGCCCATCCAAGTTTTGAAATAAAGTAGTCCTAATTCGGGTGCAACACAGGACTTTTCCCCCAGCCATGCCCACCATACCATGCCCACAGAGTAGGTAGTAAAAACAATTGAATCACACCCCTGGAACCACTGATCTAGAGGGTACTAGGTTAGTGAAGTATGAATTAAGGATTAGCCTGATTAGGATTGCTATAGAATGGCTACCTATGCCAGATGGTTTTGAATTGGGAAATGAGGCCACATAATATATACTATTCAAGCATGGAAACACATACAAGATAAACCAGTGATAAAGGAAAAAGAGGAACGGCATTAAATTATTATACTAATTAGTGAGTGATATTCAAAATGGATTAGTGAATCTTAAAGTTTACAAATTACAGTACATTAAGAGAAGAAAGGCTTGAATTATTACCACTGATGTCACCAGGGTTAAACTATGTGTTGGAAGCATTACCATAACCACATTTTTCATGTTAATGAATATAGCAACAAATACAGTACATACTACATTTTCCTAGCAACAGACGTGCAGCAAGTTCTCTATAAGAAATGCACTCATTCACGGGATAAACAAATTCCATGCAAAAACTCAATAGATTTCACATTACTGAATTTTGAACAATAATCTGGAAGTTCATTAGTTAACAGCAAGTTCTGACCAGTCATGACATTCTAACTGGGTGCAAAGCAACTACCTCATGTTGACTGAGGTGTTGGAAGGGCCCCTGAACAAAGAAGCAATGCTTTGTCTACTGTGCTAGGAATCTGATTTATTAGAAACAGGAATAGGGTATATACAGAAGGCTTTTTTTTCTCTAGGAAAATACATCACTGAAATAAGAAAGATAATTTTAAAGAAATCTATTACCTATGTGCAGGACTGAAATCCCATTCATTGATAAAACAATCCAAGAGTACATGTTAGTCCAGCATTTTTTTTGTAATGTTCAACATAATAGTTGCACAAGAAGGCGGTACTGTGGATCTCAGAACGCCTTGCCTCTGTTGTTAGTGATTAGTTCTGGGTTTTCTCACTAAAAAAAATGGGATGTAAAGTGTGGCACTCCAGTCATTGGTGGACCATAACTCCTAATATTCTTCACTGATGGCCATGATGAACACCAGCAACATGTGGCGAGCTGCACTTTGTGCTCACCTGTGCTAAAAGCTTTTAAGTCATAATTTCTGCCATTGGTTTTTTTTAAAAAAAAGGAAATTGCTGCGCTACCACAATGCCCATCCCTCTATTATTTGACCATTTCATGTATTGAAATAGCACCCTGTCAATTTCCAATGGTGATTTCTAAGCCATTTTCAATTTAATTAGTGTTTATTAATATTTGTGAGGGATAATTTATGAGAATGGCACAATGCATCTCAGACATTCAACTTTTTTTTTTGGGGGGGGGATATATTAATTTTGAAGTCTGCAAAGGAAAGGTTGTGGGGACAATGAGGAAAAGAAGCTATGATTTCAGAATACAGAGGTCTATGGTGGGACAAACAAAGGCACAAAGTGCAATAAGGTGCTCCAGCAATAATACCCGAAGAAATATGTGTTCTCTGAACACACAGACTAATGAAATTGTACAGTAGTTTTTAGCTGTGGTTTAATTTTTGGTTTTCAGTGTTGGTATTACAAAAACAGTGGATAAGAAATTGAGAATCTAACATAGGGATTCTCAACCTGTCGCCCACAGGCTGGATGTGACCTGCAGTGCCATTTCATGTGCCCCACTGCCTCCACCACACCCGGAAGTGGCATGGGGTGGAGGAAGGGCAAAATGGTCATCCAGTCCCCAAAGCTGTCTGAGGAAGTGTGACCTGGCCCCTGGCTTTCAAAGGTTGAGAACTCCTGATCTAACACGTTGGTTGCTGGGATTTGTGCAAATAATGCAAGGTTCTGGGAACTTTAATCTCATCTAGTAAGGCACTACTTAAATTTTTAAACAACTTCAGTTAACACTCTTTAGATTACACCTTTTCATGAATGAACAGGATCCATCAGAAAAATAAATAGGCCACCTAAGAGAGAAGTTGGCTGTCCCTACCCTTGAGGGAGAACTGTCCTAGGACACTTCTTGTAATGCCCGAGATTGATTGCCAAACTTATTCCAGGCTAGCATCAAAATCCTAGATTCATTAGACACTGAAGGCAAAAGGCACTCCTCAAGCCAATACCCATAGATAAAAATCAACATTTCATTTCAGTTCTTATAAGTAGTGTGAATACAATAGTATGCACTGCAATCGACACCTTTAGAGGAACCAAGCAAGGGTTAGTCCAGTAACCCTGCTCTGCAAAGTCATTCAAATATATCCAACTGGATATCCATCCTACCAGCCAACTGAGTGGTGGTTCCAATGGCAAGATCATGACTTTCCAGAAAAGGCACCAGGCAGAGATTGCAAGCCTAGTTTTTACAAGAGGCCAGAAGACTGTGGAGCATATGTGGGTGAGATTGTCTATGGGGAGCACAGTCAGGTCTCCCCTCTTGGATGAGATGTTGTTTCTTTGGTAGGACAAAAGTCTACCTGCCTGCATTTTGGCCCTAGCAATGAAGAATCCGTAGCAGTGCAGCAATCTGCCTGCTCTAGCAGAGAGAGGCAAGAGAAATCAAGGAAGTCTCCAGACATTCATCTGTCTTCCTCGTGCTGCTCAGAGATGGATGGGTGAGGTAGGAGGGGCTACTTCCTCAGCTCTGCCCGGGGCATTTTGAACATGTTTTGCCTTGATCTGCATAGAAGAAGAAAGTAAATTAAGGAGACTTTTCTTGGCCTTATTTTAGTTTGTCAAGTGGAATGATACAGGGGAAGTTGATAACATAAGAATGACAATATCTCCAACAGTTTTTAGAGAAAACAACCTGGCATTAAGGCCCCCTTATCTTCATAGGTGGGCTAATCTTGATGTCCTGCAATGGAAAGAGAAGTGAAGGTCTTACCTAGCCCACCTACAGCAGTATGTCCTACAGTTCATATTTTTAATTTCAGTTCCTGCCAGGACAGGTTTTCATGGCTCCTGTGTCCACTTCTCAATCACATTTTCTCCTGTACTGCTCTCCACAACTGGAGACAGCAGACAACAAAAAGTTCAGCTTCAAGCAAAGAATATAAAGGCTAGCCCTGCAGAGCATTAAATATAATCTATCGTACCTATCATTTTTAGTGGCAGCTTTCTTCTTCCCACAAATTCCCAGATCTTAGTGTAGTACTGACTGCTGCCTGAACATCAGTACTACTTAACAGTGATTAGACAGAAGACATGTAAAAATGCTTACAGTTCCATGGTTTCCATGGCATCATCCCTAGAAGGAGAAACAAAAAGTACTGATTGGATATATGTCACTGCTCCCACATGATTGTTTCCTCAAAGTCTAGTAAAGAAGCAAGCCAAACCCTTATTCCCAATTGGGCGGGGGGGGGGCTTTAAAAAAAAGTAAGATGACATCAGGAATGCAATGACTAATGGTGTATCAAATGGCAGTACAGTAATACCTCTGATAATGTTTAAAATTGGATAACACTAAGACTTGTGGAACCAAGTTTTAGCGTTATCCAAGGTTTCACTGAGTAAAACACCGGACAACGATTGGATAACGCTAAAATCGCATAACGTTAAGTAATCTGGGGAGGAGAATTGAATCGAATAACGTTAAGGTCCTATGGGATGGATCGGATAACAACCGCTAAAGCCTGTGTGGTTACAATGTATCTCTATGGAGCTTTAACGTTATCCGATCCATCCCATAGGATTTTAACATGGATCGGATAACACTAAAAATCGGATAACACAAAGACTTGTGGAACCAAGTTTTAGCGTTATCCGGTGTTTTACTGTACTTGATATAGACTGAAGTCATCCCAGTACCAGACCACTGGATAGCATGGTCCCTTAAATCAGAGAGGAACAGGTAATATTCCAGATGTTGGCCTGCAACTTCCATCATGCTTTATCTTTGGTTGTGGTGGCTAAGTCTGGTGAGTATTACAGTCCAACAACACTTGTAGAGCACTGAGTCTCAATCCCTGCCTTATTTAGAAAGCCTTGGTGCATGCATAGCTTTGGTCTATTTCTGCGATCATGTTGATAGAGGGGGTGCAGTGAAATCCCATTTTACTGAAACATTTTACTGAAACACCAGAACATTTTCCAACTATCCCACAGAATCTAAATGACCAAAACAGAATGGAAGCAAAACTAACATGGATACAATTCCCTCTAGAACAGAGTTTACCTGTATCTCTCAGATAATGTCATGCTATTCACAGCAGGGGAAGGCCAGCAGCAATTCCCTGAGATATACTGGAGAACCCAACTTTACAGCAGAACCTTTAAAGCATATTCTTTCACAAGGGATCCACAGTACTGTGCAAAAGTCTTAGGCCACCACCAACTGGTTTGGGGAAAATTCAATGAGTTATTGGGGGGTCGTAACTTAGCCCCACATAACGAAAAAACTCCATTCCACGGAGCTCTTCATTATGTGGATTTTTTCATTATGCAAAGCACTATTGGCAGTACCCCGCATAACGGAAAAAAGTTCATTAACCAGAGTTCCCACTGAGTGGGTATATCCAGCTACCGAAACCCCCACATAACGAACCTTTCCCCCCGTTATGCCCTTGCATAATGAACACTTCATTATGGGAATTTTTCACTATGTGAAGCGTTAGTTATGCAGGGTACCACTGTATTGGAGAGAGGCTTCTACTGACTCTCTTCTCAACCCTTTCCAAGTTTGGTGAAGTTTGGAGTTAGGGTGTACAAGTTAAGGCCCTCACCAAACCATTGATTGAATTTTCCCTAAACCAGCTGGTGGTAGTCTAAGATTTTTACACAGTACTGTATAGAGATTGTGCAACTATGATATGGCAACAGCCCAGCAGGTGGGTCATGCTCGTAGAAAACCAGGCTGTAGGGATTACACCTGTCACCATTAAGGGTTGCCTAAACTATAGTCAATTGACGATATTGGGCAACCACAAGAAGAAAATGTTCTAGGCCAGTGTTTCCCAAATGCTGGTGTTTGGACTTCAATTCCCAGAAGCTTAAGTCAATTCCCCAAAGCACTGATCAGTCAATATACTGGCTTAGGCTTCTGGGAACTGAAGTCCAAACACCAGCATTTGGGAAACACTGTTCTAGTCCATGGCTCTTCTAAGCAGAGTAACTGACAGAATGAGCCATCCTTACTCATAGAGGTCATCCATGAACATTCTACGATAAAACTTGGCAAGCCGGACAGCCAAAATGATGCTTGGGAGTAGAAAGACAGTACACCATCCCAGACTGAACCAAAAAGCATTCTGGAAGGGGAAAAGAGAAAAGAAGCTACCATTATTGTGTGGAAAAGGTTCTTCAATAGTCTGAGATCAACTTCTGTCACTGCTTGAGTTTCCTGAGAGAAGGCGTGGCACTGGATGATATACCTCCAATTTACCCATTATCTGTACCTTTCCCATACATGCTCCCAATTCTGCACTGTAGCCCCACCCAACATACGCACAACTGTCTCTCCACTACGTCCATTCAAAGTGCATTGAGCCACGCCATCTCCAAACCCATCATTATTTAAGGTAATTACAATTTATGTAAGCTTCTCTCATGCAATGTACACCTACAATCCAAGTTGGGAATATTAGCATTCCATTTTTATTGTCCCCCTGCTATCCCTTATCCTTAGTAATGGAATTGCACTTATCAGTCATCCTGACTCCAATGCAGGGATGCCCAAACTATAGCCCAGGGGCTGGATGCGGCCCCCGATGCCAATTCATCCGGCCCATGAAGCCCTCGTCGCTCCTGGAAGCAGAAGTAAAACGCACCCATATGGGCATGTTTTACTTCTACTTCCAGGAGCGAGGAGGGCTTCGCAGACTGGATGAATTGGCGTCAGGGGCCATATCTGGGCCTTAGTGACCAGCTCCCTGAACCACGTGATCTGCCTGCTCCAATGAATAGTGCTCTCTGATCAGTCCTCTTTTATTTCCTTACCAAAGAATCAAGAAAGTAGCTGCAGAAAACAGTATTCATGCTATCCAGCGTCCAAGCTGCAGGTGCACAGCGGCCCACTTCCTTTTTTATCTGCCAACAGAGAAACATCAAAAATATCAAAATAAACACTTAACTATATACTCCCCTCTTAGGATAATACCAATCTCACCATTTACTTTTCGTAAGTGTTGCCAAGTATCTGGCCAGGTTATCCAGCTATGGTAATAAAGTAGACCATACTGCCAATGACTCAACAGCAATTGTCAGGTGGCGGTTAGCTAACCTGACAACACTGAAGACTAATGGCCTTGGGTGACAAAGTCCACAGGGAAGGGTGATGGTCCCCAAGTGGATTAAATCCCACTTGAACCCATCTTGATGGAAGGCAGCAGTTTACTGGCCTAGGATCAATGAGGACTTTGTTTACCCAAAAAAGCCTCAGGACCAGAACATGACTCATGGAATTGGATCAGTGGTATGAGTATCACACTGTGATTAATAAAAGGCCAACCTGGTTGTGCTTATGTGTGCATCCATAGACATCTGCACATCATTGTGAGACTAGCACATGGATGCAAGTGGTTGTGTTTGTTAGCATATGCAATTTATAGCCATTGCCATCAGTTAATTAATGATTGATTGGCTTAAACATGCATAGCCAAAATAGGTACACAACCTCTCTGCAAACTCAGATCTGACTATGAAAGTGCATGAAAGGACAGGCAGGCTCCCATTTGGTGACGGACTGTTAAGTCCACTTAAGTACGTCCAGTACACCCAATGATATTACTTACATTGTTCTTGACCCAGTCCAGATATGACTCAAAGAAGCCCAGCACCAAATGCACAAAAGTTATAGTCTCCTAGATATAAATAGAGAAGAGAATACATATGGTGATAGGATAAGATCCCCCCTTCCAAACTCTATTGGAAATCAGTTTCACAAAACACATTTATACATTATTTCAAGGCTATCTTGCCACCAGCTTAGTGAAAGTTATGAGTATAGAAAAAATATGTATCACATCCTGAACATATAATAATAACCATGTGCCATTAAATAAATGCTCACTTAGGGTGACACTTTTCAGGGTTTTCTAGGTAAAAAGTACTCACATGTGGTTTATCATTTAGTCTGGGTAGCCCTTCTGTTGTGAGATACAGAAACCTGGCCAGCAATGTGACAAATGACCTTAAGGATTATGCCCAGCTGGACTCATGGGGGCTCTCCAAAATGTAATGGCATCCATTTCCTGTTCCCATGCTTTATCATGCAGCATGCCTGTTAATGATCTATATCTCTAAGGTACTAGTAGCTTTCTTTTTTTAATCAGGACTCAAAGAAAATAAGTTCACTGCTTTTTTGTCTTGCCCCAAACTTCCAGTTAGCACAAAAAGCCAGAAAGTGATTGCCTGTATGGTTCCAAGGAAAGGAATGAAAATGATAATCAGGCACACAAACATGGCAGATGCAAGATTTATCTCTGTGTGATTTTCACCCCATTTGAGGGCATGATTCACTTCATTTTAACAAGCTTCTGTATCTCCATTTGCAGAATTTCAGCTTGGACATTGAGTTATGACCTTAGGGGAATGCTAAGGAATGGTCTCAGTGCTATACTGTGTAAAAAGGGATTCCTACAGTTTGCACCCCTCCCCAACCCCTACCAGGGAAGAGAGGTAAAGATAAGAAAATAGCTTACATTCTTGACCACTTCCTCTGTCTTCTTCTTCAAAAATGTTTCAGTTTCCTCTATTTGCAACAGTGTGGAGTTCACCAGCTCCTGTAGGAATAACAGTACTGTCAGGTTCATTTACTGACAGAGTCATTTTCAAGCGTTGGCCTCTTCACAGACCACCACTTTCCATACAAACTTGGACAGCTGAATACATCGTACACATACTAATGTGAATAAGAAAGCAACAGTAGCACATTAATGTAAGACCTGGACAGGTCTTTTGCCATGGTACAAGAACATTATGTATGAAAAACTTCAGGGACGGAAGCTGATAAATATTTTAAATAAGCAAATACAGTAATACTTTGGATAACGTTTGCCTCAGATAACGCTAAAATCAGGTAACGTCAGGGAATTTGAGGCAGACATTTGCATTGCACAACGTTACTTTGTGCGAAGCAAATGTTTGCCTCAAATTCTCCAATGTTGATCTCTGCCCCAAAGCCTCCACTGGCTTTGGGGCAGAGATCTACTGAGGCAAACATCGCTGGTTTGGTTGGGAGGAGATTGGGCACGTGCCTGATCTCCCCCCAACCAAACCGGCGCTGCAAAGCTCGCAGCAGCAGCGTGGCTGGAAGCAGAACGGGGGCTCCCCGATCTACATCCCAGCCACACCACTGCTGCACCCATGGCAATGGCGGCACATTTGGAAAGCCAGCCAGGGAGCCCCTGATCGGCTTCCCAAATGTACCACTGCTGCAATAGGCGCTTGGGTTGGATGTGCGCGCCCCGGTTCTTTCCCCCAACCCAAGTGCCGATTGCAGCATGCGATGGCCGGTTGGGTGGGGAAAAGAGCCAGGCACACACCCCGTTCCTTCCCCAAACCAGCTGGCCATCACAACATTCGATGACCGGCAGGGTGGGGGAAAGAATGGGGGGTGCAGGGATTTCTGAAGAGAGGCTGGGAAAAACTTTCCCCAGCTTTTCAGAACCCCACCCCCACCCCACCCCGGTTTGGATTGCTACAGGTCTTAGCCATTGGGGGGGGGGGCCTTCTGAATAGTGGCTGGGGAAAAGGTCCCTAGCCTCTCTTCAGAATGCCCCCTCCCCCCGGCCAGGATCACTAAGCCCGTTCTTTCCCCCAACCGCAGCGCCGATGCCAGCTTGGGATCAGCCCTGGGATTGGGCAGAAAGGGAACAGAGGTTTTTTTTTTACATTGTGCGATCAATGCATCATACAACATTAAAAACCAGATAATGTTATGACTTGTGGAACCAAGTCATAACATTATCCAAGGTACTAGTGTACATAAAGTTACTTAGCATCACATTTTGGCTCCTGGGTCAGCTCTTAGTTCATCCACTCCATCCATCTGTGGAACACCACCCTGTCAATCATCCTTATTCTTCCCCCCCCAAAAAAACCACAGAACATCCACTCCCAGAGAGACAATGTAAAAGGAAATCTCTGCATTTTCCAATTGGGACCTACTAATAATAATAATTTCATGTCAGAAATCATTTTGAGTTGAAAGGATTTTTGGTACCTACTAATGTAGGTTCAATACTCCTGCTTATGCTCTGAAATCTGGATAGATTGTCTGCTAGTGGTAGTTTTCTACCCTGCAAATATCCAGCAGCATGGAGCCATGGAAGCAAAGCCCTATCTCTCGGATTTATCATCCCTGTAACCCTGACTTGCTTACCATGATCCCAGGCATGGAATTCTGCAAACTCCAGATGCTGCTCTTCAGGATTTGCTGTGGGCACAGAAAACTCATTAGAAGGATCCCTTCTGAAAAAACTGGATGGGATGAGTCAGTCAGGATAAGGTAGAATAGGATACTTTCCATCATGCATACATTGCCCCAGCTATTGTGTGGCATTGAGGAAATTAATTGACTTATACAGTAGTAAAGGAAAAAGAACATTGCAGATACCCACTCCTGTTCCTTAAAAGTGGGCTAGGAGAGGAGAACAGTAAGCAATATATTAGGATATTTTTTTTAGAAAAGCCAAGATATATTTTAAAAGGAGAGGAATATGAAGCAGAAAGCAAAAAGAACATTCAAAAGAATAGGCC
The DNA here is from genome assembly GCA_030440675.1 of Furcifer pardalis. Classification (NCBI taxonomy): domain Eukaryota; kingdom Metazoa; phylum Chordata; class Lepidosauria; order Squamata; family Chamaeleonidae; genus Furcifer; species Furcifer pardalis. Next base: position 242,386,477 of record CP126890.1, read on the forward strand.
TTTTAATGCAAATCTCTAAAGAGAAAGAAATACAGTCTAACAATTATATAATCCAAAACTGTGGGTTTATTTTTTATATATATTTATGGACTATATAACTGTTTCTGGCTACAAAAAGTCCAGAGGCTGATGCAGGGCTCTGGCAGTAACACTTGGCGGTGAAGCAGCTGCTGATTAATCACTAGAAGAAGGGCGAATGCTCCTGTTGCGTGGTCTCCTCTCAGCACTTTTGAAGACCTTCTTCTCTAGCTGCTTCATTTCTCCCCTTGAATTACCCTCTAAGCCTCTTCTCTTACCTCTCCTACAACTCCCTGGAGTATTAAGCATTTCACCAGCACAGAGATGCACAGAGATGCACACACACACATATATGAACTGAAGATAAACTTGTCCACAGAGAACTCATTCAGAGCAGCACCAGGCCTAGTCAAACAAAATAAAGAAGGTGAAGGAAAACAGAACTCACAATCTCAGGAGGAAAACTGGCATTCACCCAAGACTGGATATTTCTCAGCTCAGTAGCCTGCCGTTCCAGCGCAACACGATTTTCACCTTCCTGTAGAAGTTAGTATACCATCACTAGGTCAAAAGATATGTTAGGTTGTCTGCTGCTCCCATCACCCCCTCACCCTTCTGCAAGCATTTTTTGTCTGTCTCACAGACAAAATTACACAGAAGGGCTACTGTGAGTCCATGCTCAATAGACTCCAGCACTCTGTGAAACCATTTCCTTTTTTAGTGAGAATGTGGAGGTCTGGGAAGCAGCTAGATATGCAAACTCTTCAGAGCTTAAGACCTTGGAGGGTTCCCCGAAGGCACCTGGAAGGTCCCACTTAGAAAGGTGGGGTGGGATAAACCACCACTACAGAAGAAGGGGAATACTGCAAGCAAGCACCACTTACCATCTTTCTTGCCAGACTTTCCAGTTGCTCAGCCAAGTCAGACAGATCTTGTGTTGTCATGTTCTTGTTTAACTGCACAAAAAGAAGACAGAAAAAACAGGGGTCAGGTTCTTACCCATGCAAATGAGTAAGGTCTATAATTGGGGGTAGGATACATTTTATATCCTCTCTGGAATACTTTCCCCAATTCAGTCAATTCATTTTCAAAAAGACACACTCATTATTTTTTCTTCTCATTCTAACTTTGGGGAAGAATAAATCCCCTTCATCCTTCCTTCCACTGATTTATGGCATAGTAATCAAAAGCCTTTTTCTGGATGCTGTCAGCTTCCCAAATTAAGCAAGTGGTTACCCAACGATAATATTTTTTTTACTATTATGCTCCAATTATCAAATTTCCTGCCAGATGTAGTCCACTTGGCATGTTTATTATTACCCTTAAGCAGCAAGCAATGCTTGTCCCATTTACCTAAACTTGTAATACATATATTGATTAATTGATAAAATAATGGATGAGAATATCCATCAAAATGCCTTTAAAATTCCTTAAAGTGTCCTGAAAAAATAACTTTCAAAAGTTACTCATACCTAAAAAGTAACTGTTTAACTACTTGCCAAAGTAATTTTGCTGTAGCCATTTATATCATCCACTATTCAAAAAGTTAATAAATTACAGTACTTCAAATTTTTGCTATAAGTATGTGTACATATATCTTCCTACCATAGCTAAAGGTATACCTCTGAAGTACTTTTCCAGGTACTTATGGGCAACTATTTTTCTGCTTTAGATGCCCCAGAACCTGGTGGTACAGAGGTTGGAATAGAACCTTTTAATCTCCTGAGTAGGCTAAGCAGCCATCAATGAACATTCAAAATATACATAATCCCAACAGGCTGTTTACTGTCAGTTAATTTTTGCTTCCTAGCTGACAGACTCCTAGCTATGTGTCATTCATTGTTATTTTTTTAATTCAACTCCCAGAATTCTCCAGGCAGAATTATGAGAGTATATCCAGGGTGGCCTGTAAGTCCCTACCCATCCATATGTATTATTTTAAAAAAAATCAGAAAAATATGGCACATTTAAGCCCATTTACACTTGGAGAGCGTATTGTGACAAGTATATGGGTGCATGAGCACAAGAATGCTGGTAACACTCTGGATACAATGATTGACAATTTTAAAGAAAGATTCAATAGGGGCTTGTGTTTATGGGCTGCATCCCCCAGAATTCTGGGTGGGGAATTCTTGAAGAATTCTGTAAGAGTCAACAAAAAAATGGTATGACATGTCCAATAGCAATAGGAATTACTGTACACTTATATCCCTTAACTAGGAGTCACCTAACTAGGACACAAAGATCAGCTGACAATGGAAGGTTTGCTGCTTTGTGGTGGCTCCTTTGCCTATTCAGTAAGAATGATACTACAGTAAAACCTTGCATAAAGAGTGCCTCATTTAGAGACTAACTCACTTAAAGAGCAGAATTTTCTCTGAATGGTCGCCTTGCTTAACAACCAAAACCAACCAAAAACTAACTTAACAACTAAATCTGGGTTCGCAATTCACCCCCGCCAGAAGTCACAATTGGTCACTTACAATGGTGTTTCGCTTAAAGAGCAATCCCGTGGAATGCATTAAGCTCTTTAAGTGAGGTACCACTGTATCTGGAAATGTTCTGGTGGTGTCTTTGCACCAAAAAGTTCTAAGGCAAAACCAACTAATATCCCATCCCTACTCCCAGCTGTAATTACTGTGGGACAGCAATTAATGTCCTAACAATTGCAACAGCTTTTCTGTGGGGAAGCTCAGTATACTAATGTTATTGGCACACTGGATGGTAGCATGCATGGTACCAGCATGAGGCCACTAGTAACAGTCCAAGCTGATTTTAATGGAGTACCTTTTAAAAAAAGTTTTATTCTCTTTCAAACAATGTGCAAATACTTAGACAAGGTCTGGACTTCATACAATTCTTTTTCTAAGAAGTTAATTGTTTCATGGAAAAACCCATCTTTCATCCACAATACTTTTCTTTATTTCCCATCTCACTTGTTCCAGAATACTGCTAAAGTTCACATTCAGTGGCCCATCTGTTTTGCTCAGTTCCTGCAGGAGACGTTTCTGTTCATCATTCAGGAGGACAGGGGAGCTTATGCTGACGTTTATTTTATTCAAAGTTTTGTCAATCTCACTTGTGTACTGCAGGGTAACAATAAAAACATGGAGATTAGGTCAGAATGCATAACAAGTTAGAACCACCATTAGACCAAAATATTTTCTGGGGCTTTGCAGGAGAAACCCAAATAACACCTTAGTCAATCCAATTAGCTGGTCATTCATTTTCTCTTGTGGAAGGTTAGAGCAGTGATGCCCAAAGTAAGGTCCGGGGGCCACACCCAGCCCCCGGGCCTTAGTGACTGGCTCCCTCAACTACATGATCGGCCCACAGCCCAAAATGTTTGGGCACCCCTGGGTTAGAAGCACCCACCACTGACCTTGCTGATGTTAAGAAGTTCATCCAGAGAGACCATGTTATCCAGATGGAGGGTACTCCACAAGGGGGCATTGTTCTCACAGTTCCTTCAATAAATAAAAACAGAGATACAGTAATACCCCGGATAACGATTGCACCGGATAACACTAAAACCGCATAACGACGACAAATTTTGGGGAAAGATTTGCACCGGAGAACGTTCTTTTTAGCGTTATCCGATACAGTCGTTCTTAGCAGCAGGGTGGCTGGAAAGCTGAACAGGGTTCTCCGTTCAGCTTCCCAGCCACCCTGCAGCTACGGAGGCAAGGGTGGGGTGGCTAGAAAGCTGATGGGGGGCTCCCCCGTCGGCTTCCCCAGCCACCCCACAGCTGCGGAGGCAAGGGCGGGTGGCTAGGGAAGCCGACAGGGAGTCCCCGTCAGCTTCCCCAGCCACCCTGCAGCTGTAGATCGGGTCCTCTGATCTCTCTGGAGCAGGCAGGGGACACGATCTACAGCTGTTACTGGGCTTCCCCGATGTCCCCAGCCAGTGGAGCAAGCCAAAATGTCAGGGTTCAAACCCTGACGTTTTGGCTTGCTGCACTTGCTGAGGACGTTGGAGAAGCCCAGAAACAGCTTGGATCGGGTCTTCCCACCTCCCTGGATCCAGCATTTTTTAAAACCAATTTTGGGCTCCCTGACCCCTCCCCCCCGCCGGGTCCAGGGAGGTGGGCAGACCCGATCCAAGCTGTTTCCAAAGTTCCCCCACACTCCTGGAGGCTGCAACAAGCCAAAACATCAGGATTCGAATCCTGACGTTTTGGTTTGTTGCAGCCTCGGGGGGGGGGGGACTTCAAAATTAGCACGCATCGGGTCTCCCGACCTCCCTAAAGCCGATGCGCGCTATTTTTGAAGTTCCCCCACCCTCCTGGAGGCTGCAGCAAGCCAAAACATCAGGATTCAAATCCCGATGTTCTGGCTTGCTGCAGCCTCCAGGGAAACAGGGTTTTTTTTAACGTTGTGCGATCAATGCATCGCACGACGTTAAAAACCGGATAACGACGAGACTTGTGGAACCAAGTCTCATCGTTATCCGAGGTACTACTGTAAATGAACAGGCTTATTTGACTGTGCCAAAATATGTGGTAGACAAAGTACAGCACTCAAGACACATTCAATCCCATCCCTATTCTAAGCTACCACCCTTCCAACACCCTAAATCAGGGGTGCCCAAACTTTTTGGACCACGGGCTGGTCACATGGTCGAGCATGCCGGTCATGTGCTTCCTCCCACCCAGAAGCGGAAGTAAAATGTATGCGTGTATGTGCACAGAACACTGCCGTAAATGACCTGCAGCTGTCATAAATGCATTTACAACTGGTGCTGGTCATTTACTCCAGCATTATGCGCATGCACGGGCGCGTTCTGTGCACATACATGTGTATTTTGCTTCTGGGAGCCGTGCGGGCAGTGCAGGCTGGATTAATTGGTGCTGTGGGCCAGAACCAGCCCACAGGCCATAGTTTGGGCACCCCTGCCCTAAATAAAAGTTGTTACTGTTTACTGCAAAGGGGTTCAATCTAAGAGACACAATTGATAGTCTTGTCACATAACCTATGCAAACTGTTTTAGGTTCCTAGGACCTTTTGGAGAAACCAGCCACGTGAGGTCAAAATCTTTCGTTTCAAGGAGTGTGTGGGAGTGATGGTTTGGATGTGGCCTCTGAAAACTGTTCCCTTCTGGATTGTGCTATGTCAAACATCAATAGAGGAACAGCATTGCCATGTTAATTATACTCTGCAGCCCTGGAGTCTAGCTTTCCCCTTGGAATCAATGAACATAATTCCTTTGCAAACATCAGATAGGTGTACAGTGTAGCTCAAAAGCTTTAAAGAACACATTCTGCAGAAGAAATGGAGAAGCAAAGTCACAGCCAGTTAGATGTCAAGCAGAAAATCAGCTAGCCAACCTGGCACTCACTTGTACAAACTGGAAAAGGTCACATCTGAACCATTCAGCTGTAAGAGATGTGTCAGGTTTAATTCAGGGAACAATCCTGGGGTGCTCAGGAACTGGAAGGAGATAAACAGCAATGAATGAAATTTCTTGTCCACATACTCAAAATAATGTATTTCATGGCTCCCCCAGTATAATTTATTCTTCATCAGATATCTAACTTCTTTAGGCCTATTTTAGTAGCTTGTAAGCCAAAATGACACCATTGACAAGAATTGGAGAGGAAACTGCACAGTGTGTGGGTTTTGGCCTGAGATTTAAGAAGCTAGTGACTAGGCCAATAGAGATTCACATTATTACCTCTGTCCTCTCAATTATGCTGTTGACCATAGAAGCTCTGGGAACTCACCTCAAGGAGCTGCCCATTGCCCCAGGACCGGCATATCAGTGTATATCCATTGCCCCCTATTAAAAATGTCAGGAGAACCACCAACATCAACAGCCATGCAAAGAGGAAACTGAAGCCAACACTCCTGTGAGGAAAAAAAATGAGAAATGATCTTGGTTTCTATTAGAAGCCTGGATATAAATAGGAACGATCAGAGTCCTTACATTCAATGCCTTCCCAATGCCAACAGTTACCTTTGCAAGAGTAAACTCTGACATAGACAATTCAGGCAACAAACATGTGAAGCTGATGAAGATCTGTGTGATGGGGTCAGTATTCGCATGTAATTAAGAATACTCAAATCTGTAGCACTATGCTGGCTGCTCACAGGTGGATTCACCCGACCTTTCTTAATAAGAGCATATGTTAACTATGCAACACAGGTCTCATAGGGGAAAATTCCCACACAGAAGGAAATCCAGTAACCAATATTATTATACAAAAAGACGAACAGCTTGTTCCCAACCAAGTCTACCTTCCCACTACAAAAAGTCAGCTCGGCCAATTCCTGTCTCTTTGGTCATTGCTGGGAAGAAAACAAAAGGTGTTTCTACATTAAGCACCACCACCCTCAAATAGGAAGGAAGGAGTATAATGTCTCTTACGCCATAAAAAAGAGTCCACCAGAGTTGGAGATGCAGCTCCGCTTAGTAGGCAGTTCCCGTGGGTCTAGTCCCAGAGCACCACACAACAGGCCTAACACATTGAGAACGATTATCAAAAGCACCAGACAGCAGAGCACAACACCCACAATCCACCTGGAGTGAAAGAAATGAGAGCAGTCAGGTGCATTACTTAACAGAATGCAACAGCTAAGAAGCAGAAAAATCAAAACATTTCTAAGTAAAAACATCTGCTAAAACCACTATCAAGAAGAACATGCTGTGATGCAGTCAAAAATGTGTGCTTGTGTTCAAGCTCCATTTGAACACTTTAATGGCAAACTAGAGTTGTTGGGGGAGGGGCAGATGGATGGTAAAGAAGAGAAAGAGGAATAAATATTAGCTGCACTGATGAAACAAAATAGAAGGAATAAAAGAGTTATATCCATTTGCAGTATAGAAGTGACCTCTCATGAAAAAAGGTCTGTGAGAAAACATCAACATAAAATGAAACATCATAGGCTCCAAAAGAAACACCAAGGGTGCTTCAATATTTCTTCTACAATTTAGTTCTCATATATTTTCTAATAGTACAGGTCAACACACACACCCTTATCTGCAGGACATATGTTCCAAAACCTGTGGATACCTGAAACCATAGATAACAGTTAACCCTATATTTTACAATTGTAGTGGTCAGTTCTGGTAATATGCCATAGAAATACATGTATACAGAGATTGCCAAAAATGTATACACATTTTAAGAGACATTATCTATATCTTACTTTTTGAAATTGAATTGAATTACGGTAGCAATGTGTAGTATGATGTTCACTCAACAGAATTAATGTGTAGTATGATGTTCACTCAACAGAATTAATGTTAGTATGTTGTTCACTCAACAGAATTAATGTTAGTATCTCCATGCAAAAGGCAGAAGAGCCAAAACAATGGATAAGACCAAAGAAGTATGGTTGAGTTTCCCCCACATTCTCCTGACTTAACCCTCCTTGATTTCTACCTATGGGGAACTTTAAAGCATATGGTGTACCATAAAATACCAGCTACTCTGGTGGCACTTTGGGGGAGAATTGAAATGGCATGTGCAGTGACACAGCGCACACTTTGGTTAACCTTGGTCAAGCAGTAGTTTGCCATAATCAAAAGTGTCTGGATGCAAATAGTAACCACTTTGACCACCTCTTGTAATTGCAAACTTCAAAGTGCCATGTATTCATATTTTGTTATTGGTATAAATTGATTATTACAATTTTAATACAAATTTTCCTTTCTTCAAATGTGTATACATTTTTGTACCCTCTGTATTATGTATTTCAGGATTTAAAAAAATAATTTTAGACCCACAGATAATGGAAACCGTGCATAATGAAACCACAGATACAGGGGGGACCTGTATACATGTACTGTACAGTGACTGCCTATTGAAGTGACAGAGGGCACTTCTGTTACATCTAACCCAAGACAAATCAGAGCTGCTGTGCTATAAATCCACTCTAGCCTGAGCAACAATACCAATCAAACTTTGCCTCCTACCTGTAGCTATCATAGTTGATAATGACTGGCTCGATGATACTTGCATTCTTAACAAGGTCAGTCAATAACCCATTGACATTCTTCAATGTGTCCAGTGAGGAAAGGTTGCCACGGATATCATCAATTTGCTTTTTTACAAGCCGCAATTGACTCTGTGCATCTGCAAGTAACAAGGCAGAAGCAGATAAACTACTATATTTTGTGCACTATAATAAACTGCCTAGACCAGAACACTCATTCCCTGTGCTTAGAGCTTCATGTCCAATACCACAGGGCCTAGGCAGAAACCTCATTCTTTACATGCAAGTCGGTTCTCACTATGCCTCAACAGAACCCATGCAACCTACTTATGTTTTTTGAGATGCATTCCTAGATATTACAGAGGCAAAAGCCTTCAGAAACAGGTAGCTTCAAATTATATTACTGCTACCCTCTCTAGACCTGGTTATTCTTTCTTGACTCAGTTCCCACTAGGCAGAACAAACAAGAGGCAGGGAGGGCGGCAAAAACGTGCACACAAGGAAACAATTGTATCTGACACAAAAAAACAAGGTAGGGTGCTTTTTGCTTCTTCTGTGACTCAGGGCCATTCGGCGGTTGTGGATGATTATATGCCACATGAAAATAGGAATTTATTCTCTGGGAGTTCATCCTCTCCAATTAGTAGACATGCTTTGAAATGGTAGCCAAGTTAGTCTGGGTTTCAAACACACATGATCCTTGATATGAGGAAAGCAGGAATAGGAAGGGAAAGGAGAGAGCTGGAGAAAATGCTGGGTATTGCTTGAAAAGAATCAATGGATGTCTTACTGGGCAGCCTTCCCTGCGAATTGGAGCATATCAGAGAGAAAACAAAACAAAAAGATAAAAAAAGTTGTGACACTTTAAAGACTAACTGCTGTATTTTAATGTTGGCTTTCATGGATCAAGTCCACTTCATCAGATATAAGAGTGAGACTTCACGGTGTCAATTTATACACATCAGGTACAGAATGGTTAGCATAACAGATAAGTATACAAATCAATGTGTTCTTTTAAAACTGGTAATACCTGTTTTTCAGATTAGTTGTATACTTATCTGTTATACTAACCATTCTGTATCTGATGTGTACAAATTGATGCCATGAAATCTCACTCTTATATCTGACGAAGTGGACATCTTCTCCAGCTGTCTCCTTTCCCTTCCTACTCCTGCTTTCCTCATATCAAGGATCATATGTGTTTGAAACCCAGACTAACTTGGCTACCATTTCAAAGCATGTCTACTAATTGGAGAGGATAAACTCCCAGAGAATAAATTCCTATTTGTTTTCTCTCTGATATGCTCCAATATGCACACAAAATTTCATTCAGTACTTAAAATGAGGATACATGGCAGCCACTTACCTGACGCTATCTTTTCTGTTTGGTTAGAGACAGCCTCTGGAATATCACTCAGGGTTTTCTTTGCCTGCCATCACAGGAATGCAGGATAAAGACAAACACAAATAACACATATGCACATGCAAAGCACAAGTCTCACATCTGCCACAATACGGCCCTTATTTGTTCTTTGTTTGGCAAAGGGGAAAGCCAAATACAGTAATACCTCGGATAACGCTAAGACATGGTTCCACAAGTCTTGGTGTTATCCGATTTTTAGTGTTATCCGATCCATGTTAAAATCCTATGGGATGGATTGGATAACGTTAAAGCTCCATAGAGATACATTGTAACCGCACAGGCTTTAGCGGTTGTTATCCGATGCATCCCATAGGACCTTAATGTTATTCGAGCCAATTCTCCACCCCAGATTGCTTAACGTTATGCGATTTTAGTGTTATCCGAGGTAATCGTTATCCGAGGTATTACTGTACTATTTTCAAAGACCAGGAGGTGAGCAATGTTTTTAGAAAATGTAAGACTGGCCAAATGATTTAAAGCGGGGTGCCCAAACTTTTTGGGACATGGGCCAGTCACATGGTTCAGGGATCTGTTCACATGTTCAGTGGGCCAGTCATGTGGTTCCTCCCACCAGAAGCAGAAGTAAAACACACCTTCCAATCTGTTTTGCAACAAGATGAGATAGATTTTAAGATCCCATTTTCTCTGCTTAAACCAGGGGTGTCCAAACTACGGCCCATGGGTCAGATCTGACCCCCAATGCCAATTCATCCGGCCCACGCTGCCCTCGTTGCTCCCAGAAGTGGAAGTACAGACACGTTTTACTTCCGCTTCCATGAGTGACGAGGGCAGCACAGGTCAGATGAAATGGTGTTGGGAGCTGGAGCTGGCCCATGAGCTGAAGTTTGCACACCTCTGATTTAAAGCAAGAGGGGAACCACTGACTGTCCAGGCCTAATGAATCCTATTTCTACTACACACAAAGAGGACTACATTTACCTCTTTGCATTCACTCTCAGTGTTCAAAAGCGTCTTTAATCTGCAGTTTTCTTACTGCTACACGTGAATGCTTTTCATGGCCTTAAAATGTATAGTCACATCCTGTCAAGGCTTCTAGACTTACATCTGTCTATTTTTAGGTTGGACCCCCCCCTCCCAATAGTGGGAGACTTGCAGGCCACACATGGCCCAAGAACCACACCATTTCCCGCTCTGCTGCATTAAATAAATCCCTACAGTCCAGACCTTAATAAATGCTCCTAGGCATAAATGTGGTTCCTGTTGCAAGATGGTCCCCCAGGCAGACCATCTTAGCACATTGTGACATAGGGTTGTTCTTCAGAAAGCCCTGTCCTGCATGAATCTTTTGGAGACTGGGAGAGGGAAACTGGGTTGGGGAGAGGGCAGGAAGGAGGAGGAAGGTTACCTTTGCAATGGTAGCATTGGGATCCGAGTTCATCAGATTGGCTAGATGCTGAAGTGGATAGCTGACATTAGGTACCTGTAGGAACACAAATAAATTACCTATCTGTATCAAATTAAGGCATGAAGGATTCACTTCATTTGTAGTGGAATAAAAGCATAGTGCTTACACTGATAAGGTAAGAGCAAGCTACCATCCAAGGATGTGTTTGAATATTGCTTCCTGCAGACATGCTTCAGTCCTCCACTGAGTTACAGCCTAACCTACTTTGCTCCACTGACTCTGGTTTCAACTTTCTTTGCTTTATCTATGGTATCTCAGTAGTCTCGCTTTGTTGTACTACACCCTTATGTTCTGAAGTACAGTATTTATGATTTCTAAATCACTTTTTTATATTGTTTTAAAACAGCCTGCACAACATGTATTTTTTCTTTAAAAACTTCTACTGCTAGGCTCTGTAACAATCCACTGTGGCTTTCCAAATGGCTTTTTGCCTTTTCAAGCTCGCTTTACCATGCTGAAATTTGCTCCAGTCTTCAGGTTGTCCACTGATACATCCTGACAGGGTTCACCACAATGCTGCAAGGTTTTGTTGATGTCATCTCTCAAAATGGTCAAGTTTTGGTTTAGTTCCTTTTGAAGCTCCTGCAGACGATGAGCTGACTTGTTGACCTTCTCAAATTCCTGCTCCACAAGGTCAAGTCCTGAAAGGAACAGGAAAAAAAAACCAAGTGAAAACTTCCCAGTCTGTATTGTCCACCTACTTCATGGGCCATTTTCAAACTACACTAGTACCCTGGATAACGTTATGACTTGGTTCCACAAGTCTCGTCGTTATCCGGTTTTTAACGTTGTGCAATACATTGATCACATAATGTTAAAAAAAAGCCGTTTCCCTGGAGGCTGCAGCAAGCCAGAACGTCGGGATCCGAATCCTGACATTTTATTATTTATTTATTTATTTATTTAGATTTATTATCCCGCCCTAATCAGGCGAACCTGACTCATAAATTAAAACCTTGAGGTTCATAAATTACTTAAAAGTCAATTAAAAAAGAATTAAACCATGAATTTACAAAAATCTAAAAGATTTAAAAAGGTTAAAAGGTTTTAAAAGATTTTAAAAGTTTAAAAGAGTGAGGGAGGGGTGGCTGTCCCATCATATCAGCCACCCAACATGGGACCCCATGTTCCTGGACCCCCACACCTGCCCTGCCAGCCAGGTTTTTAGGCCCTTCCGAAAGGGCAGGAGCTCTGTCTGTAGACGTAACTCAGTTTGCAGGAGGTTCCAAAGGGCCGGGGCGGCCACGGAGAAGGCCCTCCTCCTGGTGCTAGAGAGATGCGCCTCTCTAACCGATGGAATGATAGCGAGCCTCTCCGATCCACCCTGGTGGGACGGACAGATGTTCTTGGGGTGACGTGGTCTCTTAAGCATCCTGGCCCACTACCATATAGGGCTTTAAAGGTAATGACCAGCACCTTGAATTGCACTCGGAGACATACTGGCAGCCAGTGCAGCTCCCGAAGCAGTGGTGAGGCACGAGTATAACGCCCGCACCCCATCACTCCCCGGGGCGGCCGGATTCTGGACCAGCTGCAGCCTCCGAATGGTCACCAAGGGCAGCCCCATGTAGAGCGCATTACAGTAATCAAGTCTGGAGGTGACCAAAGCATGTGTGATCATGAGCAAGGAGTCCCAATCTAGGAGTGGGCGTAACTGGCGTATTACACGAAGTTGTGCAAAACCCCTCCTGGCCACGGCTGCCACCTGCTCTTCGAACAGTAGTCGTGAGTCCAAGAGGACCCCCATGTTACGCACCAGGTCTGTTTGGGGCAAGACTGCCCCATCCAGAACCAAAGATGGCAGCTCCCGAGATAGCTCAGGACCCCTGACCCATAGCCACTCAGTCTTGCCGGGATTCAGTTGTAGCCCGTTGCCCCCCATCCAGACCCTGACAGCCTCCAGGCACCTGGAGAGGACTTCCACTGCATCAATTGGATCTCCACGGGCTGAGATATACAGCTGGGTGTCATCTGCATATTGGTGATACCTCACCCCGTGGGAACGGATGATCTCACCCAGTGGCTTCATGTAGATGTTAAATAGGAGAGGCGAGAGTACCGAGCCCTGAGGCACCCCATATTGCAGGGGCCTAGGGCTGGACCTCTCGCCTTCCAGCCACACCGACTGGGTCCGGCCCCTCAGAAATGAAGAGAACCAGGCCAGCACAGTGCCCTGGATCCCCAATCCTTGGAGCCTTCCCAGAAGGATACCGTGGTCGACAGTATCGAAAGCCGCTGAGAGGTCAAGAAGAGCCAGGACGGATGGATGACCTCCATCCCGTTCTCGCCAGAGATCATCCACCAATGCGACCAATGCAGTTTCAGTACCATATCCGGGCCTGAATCCTGACTGGAAAGGGCTTGCTGCAGCCTCCAGGGAGGTGGGGGAACTTTGGAAACAGCTTGGATCGGGTCTCCCCACCTCCCTAGATCCGGGGGGGGGGGTCAGACCCCAAAATTGGTTAAAAAAAAAAGCGTTTGTTTACCAATTTTGGGGTCTCTGACCCCCCTGACGGGGCCAGGGAGGTGGGGAGACCCAATCCAAGCTGTTTCTGGGCTTCCCCGACGTCCTCAGCCAGTGCAGCAGTCGGGTTCGAATCCCGACATTTCTTGACTTTCTAACCAGTGTTTTATGCTAAATCAGGGGTTCCCAACCTTTTCAAGCTGGGGGACAGGTCACACTCTCTCAGTCAGCTTTGAGGGTCAGATGGCCATTATGCCCTGCCTGCATGATAGAGGAGGCCATTTTGTCCAAACAGCTTCAAAGGGGAAGCCATTTTATTTTTTGAATGCCCTTGGAGGGGTGGATGGGGGCACATGAAATGGTGCCACAGGCTAGATCTGGCCTATGGGCCTTAGGTTGGAAAAACCTGTGCTAAATGTTGTTTAGCTTCTCAACCCTTACACACTGCCTCCTGTACTGCAGAAGGTGCAATGCCTATTACCTCATTTGTATTGTTGCATTCTGTGGTAGGCTCAAAAAAAAATTACTATCACACTATGGGTGTGTTATGGTGGGTGTGGCCAGGGGGTAAGCCCTGCATTGCACCCAAATTAGGACTACTTTATTTCAAAATTTGGATGGGCGGGGCCAGCCAGAATTTCTGCTACCGGTTCTGGCACTGATGCGAACCTGCTGGTGCCCATCACTGGTTGCATTCATAGCCAACTCTTCCTTGTAGTACCTCCAAAAAGCTGTTCAGTTGTGTTCAGAACTTTCTCTGGTTTCCCACCAAGCTGAATCTTAATCTTCTCTCCTAAAGTAGCTCCAATGTCTGCAAAAAAGAAAAAGAAAGAATAGCACAAGAACAAATTAATCTAAATATTTCCTACTCTTTTTCTGGTCTTCCAAACTTCATTGCCATGTTTTGTTGGTAGAAAGTCATAAACCAAATCTACTTGACCTCCATGTGAGACAAAAGGGGGGGATAGATAATACAGTGTTTTCAAGTCATACTAAAAGTAAAAATAAAGGTTTCCCTTGCTCAAAAGCCAGTCGTATCCGACTCTAGGGTTCACTGCTCATCTCTGTTTCAAAGCTGCTGTCTGCTTCTGCAAAAGTTTCCATGGTCATATGGCAGGCATGACTAGACATCAGAGTGCATGGAATGCTGTTACCTTCCCACGGAAGTGGTCCCTATTTATCTACTTGCAATTTCTTGCTTTCAAACTGCTAGGTTGGCAGGAGCTGGGACAAAGATGGGAGCTCATTCCATCCTGCAGTACTTGGGAATCGAACTGCTGACCTTCTGCCTCCCAGCCAGCGTCTTAGCCACTTGAGCCACTGCAGTCCTGTCAAGTCATACTAGCATTCTGCAATATAACAGGAGCATGATTCAGCAAATGCTTCATGGATGATGCAGAAAGTCCATGGATGATCTCAAAATAGCTGGTGCATCTATAAAGCTAGCTCAGATCTGTGGTCAACATGTTACTATCTACTGATGAGGTTGGGGATGTTTAGCTGATTTCCAAGAGTAACCATAAAGCCCACTTTTGAGTACATGATCTTTCTAAACAGTGGCACAGTGGTTGAACTGCTGTCCTGCAATCAAAAGGTTGTGAGTTCAATTCTGACCAAGGATCAAGGTTGCCTCAGCCTTCCATCCTTCCAAGGTCAGTAAAACGAGTACCCACCATGTTGGGAGCAAAATTCTAATTCACTTGTGAACTGCCCAGAGAGTGCAATAAGTGCTATGGGGAAGTATAGAAGTGTGATTGCTTTGCTTTAAACAGCTAAATTGTATTTCAATGAAATAATGACCACATAAGATTTAAGTGTGTGCATGTGTGTGCATGCACATGTATGTCTGTTAAATATATACAGTAATGGTCTGTAAACTGACTCACTCCACAGGCTGTAATTTGCTTCCCCCAGTGGCACTGAACTAGTTTCAATGATTTCATCAATTTCCTGTAGACAATAAAGAAAGTGATAAAATATATTAATGACTTCATATTAGGGCTACAGCAGACCAGACCAAGATCCTGAACATTATTGTAGATATAAAACTGTAGAAAATTATAGGAATACTATATAGCTTGAGCACAGAATACTGAAATTTATTCATAAATTCATTGCACATTTCACTAACCAGTTTATATGCTTCCAATGGAAATAGATTTTGTGAATGTCAGAATTGTATGCTAAGATTATTAAATAAGCAGTGAAGACTTAGATCTTATGTACACATAATAGGGATTCACTTCCATTTGAATCCATAGAACTTAGTTCCAAGTAAATGTGCTTAGTTTAGTTGTTTCTTGTTTTGTTTTTGCAATATTTCAAAGTCATAACAGGTAACTGCTTAAAATAAAAGAATAACTGGGTTGGAAGTGGCGTTGAGACCAACACCCTGCTCAATGCAGGAAAATAAATGACCCAATGCCTGCCTTCTATCTCAGAGGCAAATGTAATAAATAAAAAAAATTAAGTACCAAAAATACATTTCAGATTTCAGAAGGAATAAGCCACAGGTAACCCTTTGTTATTTTGGTGTTGAATTTGTGATGATATGCTGTATTGTACTTTGTAAACTGTAACTGTATATATTTTTTCTCTGTAATTTTGTTAGCCGCCCAGAGTCGCTCTGTGAGTGGGGTGGAATACAAGTCGAAAAATTAAATTAAATTAAATTAAATTAAATTAAATTAACCCAGGATTTTGTGAATGAGGAACATAGATGCAATGCAGGGTGCTTTGATCCAACTGATCCCAATTCCTGCCAGTCTCCTTATCCTACAAAAGGTTTTAAAACCTTAATGACTTTAGATAATTCTTTGATGTTGCAAAAGGTCTCCTGGAGAAGTGCTAAATTTGCTGTACCAAACCGTTTGCAGAAATTAGCATGTCATGATTATCCTAACATAAACAGAGTCCGATACATTATTTCAAAGGGAGATGTCCCTGAAGCAATATTTTTAGGAAAACAACCTAGCTCAGTATTGGTTTCATAAACCTTCTCTGTGAATAGTGGAGAAAGTCTATTCTCTCCAAAATTATGTGTTACATAAATTACATATATTATAATTTTTGTTGCTGTTTAAAAGAAGTTCTGCAAATGTCTCAACGGACATTGATATCACAGCCAGTACACATATGGGAACCAGGTGCATGGAAGTGCATTACAGTATAGAACTATTTCTCTCAGGAACTCCCCATTAGGAACTCTAAGTTCATTTTGAAGGCTAGCCCTCTGGACCACTCTTGGTCTATTTAAGATTTGGCTACTGGATGAGTGGTATTCTTAGGGCTTTGGATTACAGTCAATTACAAATTGTCTTTATATATACAGATAGATACATTGAGTGTGTGTCTATGTTGTGCTAATTTATTAGTTTGAAACTGCAGATAGAAGATATGAATATGTCAGTGGGATAATTCCAACCACAAAATGCAATATTCATAACCTGTATGAAACAAAAAGAATACTGGAGAACAAATGTAGGATGGAGAAATACTTTACTACAGGACAGAACAAAGGAGATGGAGTTGGAGCAGGAAACAAAACGATCCAAAAATAATATTTAAATATGACAGGCATACATGGAGAACAAGTCATGGCAAAAGAGACCAGCCCAGGTTAAGGAAGCCCTGGTAAAGCTATACTTTTGGTAATATACCTGAGGGATAGACTTCAGATAGATCTGCAGATTATTCACAGTAGTGTTAAAAATGTCAAAGCTTCTGTCTACACTCTGGGTTACACGTTGGTTGCTGAGGTATGCACAGATGTCTCCAGCTCTGCAAGAAGGGTGAGAAGAAAACAAGGATTAAGAGGTGGAAGGGTAGATTATTGTATTGAAGTTGTTTTCCTTTTACTCAAAGATGTTAAGCCAGGGATGGCCAGCCTTGGCATTCCAGGTGTACTTGGAGTTCAATTCCCAGAAGCCCAAGTCAGCACAGCTGCTGATCAGGGCTTCTGGGAATTGAAGTACAAGAATATCTGGAAAACTAAGGTTAGCCATCCCTGTGCTAGGCTAAGCATATCATGCAATTATTAAGAAGTACAGAAATAGGGAACTAACAAAGTTCTTGTAGTTATTTATCTACAAAAAGAAAAATGAAAGGGTTTAATGCCATAATGTTAGGACTGAAGCTACATCTCTTTAATGCCTGAAAATCACCACTGATGATCCCACCACCAGGACTGGAACTAAAAGCTCCTCCCAGCAGGTCAAAACCTGTGGAGGTGGAATAGGAAACCTCTTATGAGTAACAAAAGCCTTCAGTTGGGAAAAGGTAGATAGTCTGTAAAGGGTAGAAAAAGCGTGCAAAATTATATTTACAGTAATGCCCCGGATAACGTTATGATTTGGTTCCATAAGTCTTAACGTTATCCGGTTTTTAGCATTGTCCGATGCATACATCGAACAACGCTAAAAAAAAGCGGCAGTTTGTCCCTGAAGTCAAACTGACCCTAGGCTAGCAATCACTTGACTTCGGGGACAAACCAAGCGGTTTGTCCCTGAAGTCATTGCTGCGCTTGGGGGGAGGCATACCCACCCACCCCCAAGCACAGTGATGGAACGCTACACTTGTGGGGTGGGGTGGGTATTTTTCCCCCTCCCCAAGCGCAGCGCTCTATGGATCGCTGTGAAAGAAGAAGGGGTGAGGAGAATCCTAAGTGCGCATGCTCGGGATTTCCCTCACCCCTTCTTCATTCACAGAGGTACCGCTGTGAATGAAGAAGGGGTGAGGGGAATCCCCAGCACCCGTTATCGGGATTCCCCTCACCCTTCTTCATTCACAGCTATAAAGCAGCTTATCTTATCTCCCTGGAGCAGGCAGGGGAGCCCGAAATGAGTTTAAAAAAGTCCTTTTTTTTTACCCATTTTGGGATCTCTAACTCCCTGCTTGTTCCAGGGAGATAAACTGCAGATAAAATAAGCCACCCTTCTGCTACAAAACCACACCCTGCTAGAAACTGTAACAAGCCAAAAACGTCAAGATTTGAATCCTGACGTTTTAACTCATTGTAGCTTGCAGCAGCGTGGGGGAACTTCAAAAATAGTGCACATCGGGTCTCCCGACCTCCCTAGAGCCGATGTGCGCTATTTTTGAAGTTGAAACAGCTTATTTTTGAAGTGGAAACAGGAAACCTTTGGAAACAGCTTAGATCAGCTCCTCTGATCTCGCTGGAGTAGGCAGGGGGAATCAGAGATCCTGAAATGAGTTTTAAAAAAGTCCATTTTTTTACCCATTTTGGGATCTCTAACTCCCCTGCCTGCTCCAGGGAGATAAGTCTTTTAATACTAGCGTGGTGGTGGGTGGGTATTTTCCCCCCCCAACCACCCCTCACCCCCACGGGATTTTCTTCCTTTTAATGCTAGCGCTGGGGTTGGGGAGGTTTGGGGCTTGCTAGCTCTGGGGTTGGGGAGGTTTGGGAGGTTTGCTAGGCTTCGTCCATCAATCGCTGCTACTAAACTGGGGGGGGGGGGAGGCAGGCACCCGCCTGCCTTTCGCCCAACCCTAGTTCAGTAGCAGCGATCCATCGCTGGGGGTGTGTGTGGATTGGGTAGATATTCTAACCAATCCAACCCCCCAACCCCCCCCCCACACACACACACACACACACGACTGTACCGGATAACGCTAAAAATCGCGTTATCCGATGCAAGATTTTTCCAAAAATCTAGCATCGTTATCCGATTCTAGCGCTATCCGGTACAAACATTATCCGGGGTAATACTGTATATCTTGCTATCATGTTATTTGTTTAGTGCACCAGGCTCTATAGAGTTAAAAAAAAATTAAAAAAGAACTGAAAAGTATAGTTCACATGGAAAACATTTGATCCTTCATATGTTTTGGACTTCTACACTTCAACTCCCAGAAGACTCATCCAGCAGGGCCAATTTTAAGGGATTGTCGAAGCTATAGTCCAAACTATAAGAACCAAAGCTTCTCCAGCTCTTCTTTAAATTAGGGTTTTGAATTTTAGATTCTTGTAACCAATATCTCCAGTTTAAAAAAAAAACCTTTGTAAAATACAAAGATGCAGAGAGCAAAGGGTGATTCCAGATATTAACTTTTGGTGCAGAAATCTGAGGATTTGAAATTATTATTATAATGGGGATTGAACAAAATTTGCATTGCCGTTCTGCTACTAGGGTATTAAAATGTATTCCTGATACCTTAATTATAATTCAATTAAGTGTTGAGACAATTTCTGGCTACTACCCAACAAATATATACTGAATGAATGAATGAATGAATTTGTACTCCAACATAATTTCTAAAGACTAAAACCATGCAGCATATGTTCTGGCATGTTTTACTAAAGTAATAAGCCTTCATATACACCTGCAGATAGACTATGAATTTGCTGTCCAAAGACTAGTCCAGCAAAGTATGAAAAAGTTTATACCAGGGCTGACAAAACTACAGCTCATGGGCCAGATCAGGCCCCCAATGCCAATTCATCTGGCCCATGCCACCTTCACCACTCCTGGAAGCAGAAGTAAAATATGCCCATGCATTCACAAAACACTGCCATAAATGACCCATGGCTGTTATAAATGCGTTTATGACAGCTGTGGGTGCATTAACAGTAGCATTATGCACATTAACGGGCGCATTTTACTTCCACTTCCAGAGGGAGGAACCATGTGACCAGCCCGCTGAACATGACTGGCCTGCAGCCCGAAAAGTTTGGACATGTGTAGGAGAGTAAAATGTGACCGGGCATGTGCAGAACGGTGCCATAAATTCACCCGTGGCTGTTGTAAATGCATTTACAACATCCACAGGTGCATTTACAGCAGCATTCTGTACATGTCTGGATGTGTTTTACTTCTGCTTCCAGGATCAGCAAGGGTGGCACAGGCCAGATGAATTGGTGTCAGGGGCCAGATTTGGCCCATGTGCCATAGTTTGGACACCCCTGTTTTAGACCAGGTCTGAATGGCTGCAAAGAAAGAAGAGAGCTTGGAAGTAATTCCCTGCTGGAAGAGGCCACCAAGATAACCCTAACATGTTTCATATTCAAAACTCACAGAAGAAGGACAGTGACAGCCAGCACAGATGCAAAGAAGGCCCGCCTCTTGCAGTTAGTGTGTTTGGTCTGCTTCTGGTATAAGAAACCCCCACAACGTCCACAGCAGCGGCAGCAGCAGAAGAACAATCCCACCAAGGAGACTAGGAGAATGAAAAGGAGACCAATGGCAGCACAAACCAGGAAGCCTGTCTCATATTTAAGCACCTATGGTTGAAAGGAGAGAGAGTAACATCAGACGCAGCAGTTAGCTGACATGGTAAAACACAGATACCTATGTGCACCAACATATCAGGAGATAGTAGGCTCCATAGAAGGCCTTATCTTAGAATGGGCAATTGCCACTAATTCTGCTCCACAGATACAATGAATTTACTAGAACATGTTACTAAATACTTACGGAATATCAGAGTTTTTAAATACAAAATTTAAGATTTGGCATGCAAATGCGCGCACACACCTATGAGTTTTCCACCAAAATACAGTAATACCTCGGATAACGTTTACCTCGGATAACGCTAAAATCGCATAACGTTAAGCAATCTGGGGAGGAGAATTGGATCGAATAACGTTAAGGTCCTATGGGATGTATCGGATAACAACTGCTAAAGCCTGTGCGGTTACAATGTATCTCTATGGAGCTTTAACGTTATCCGATCCATCCCATAGGATTTTAACATGCATCGGATAACACTAAAAATCGGATAACACCAAGACTTGTGGAACCAAGTATTAGCGTTATCCGAGGTATTACTGTAGTGTCCAAATGTGAAAAACTGACAAAAATACTTTCAAGATTTTGCTTAGCAGGAAGTACACTTCTGATGCTGTTATTCCCACTTGCCAGAACAAGACAAAATCCCTACTCTATAAATGTGATTGCTTTACTTTGCTTTCCTCCACATCTGTATCTTGTCCTGGATCAGGCTACCCCCATCAAGTCATCGCATCAGGGTAGGTGCTATGTAGAACTCATTTTGCATAGGGGCTTCAATGGCTTCTATGTAAGTATGGTAATATGCGTGATCAATAATCCTTATGTGCAGTGAGACCCTACTTCAACTTCTGGATCTGCTGCTAACCTTATTTGGGTATTTTGAAAACTAAGAATATTCACATGCAGTGGGTACTGTTTTAACCCCGCCCTCCTCCATTGCATCCCAGTTTCGTAACCTTCCTCGATGAGTCTTAACATTTTCCAAACCACATGGAAAACCCCCATGGATAGAAGAAGCTCTCTTTCATCAGATGCATCCACCTCCACATGGAGGAGGGTAGTGAACATGTTCAAACTTCTGATATGACTAAAGTTTGCATAATATGGATTGTGCCCTCTTGACTCCAAATTCTCCAGAATAAAGTCATCAGCTCAAAATAGCATGTAGAAATCACTGAGATCCTACTGTCAGGCAGCAAACTCCACACGGTCTATTCTTATTTTACAGAGATCTTAGGCTCCCAAACATCTCCCAAATTTGCGTGGTTCTCCATGTCTGCAACTTTACTAAAAGTCCCCTTTAAATGTCACAGCTAATCTCAACTACATTACCCTGATAGCACGAACCACTGTGCCTTTTTATGTCCTTACTGAAATAAGCACCCTATATTGAGACTGTTTTCTTTAACTTAAAATGAGACCATGGAAATTTACTTACACTGCCAATTTTTAGTCACACAATTACCACCTTTTGTTTTTGGTAAGATACCTACATCTCACAGCTGAGACAGTCCTACTTCACTAATACTTTCCCTTCCAAAAGTTCTCTTTCCTGTGGTACAGTCCAACTCCTTTTATTACTTTATTGCATCCTACTGACTCATGGCTGGAACATTCACCTCTTTAGTGAACTGCGATTCTTGAAAGTCAGTCTCACGATTGATCAGGTGAGTTAAAATATCTAGAGGGAAGCACAGAGAAGACACCATCAAATAAACATTTGCATACATGTATATAAATGAAGACAAACTATTCATGCCTAGGAGATCACGTTCTGCAGCTCTCCTTTTCCAGTGTCCAGGAGCTGCTATAATATGTTGTCATTTAATATGCCAACCATCAAAATGGCACCTTATCTTCAACAATAATTACATTTTAGAAATGTGTAGTTCCCGAATTGTATAATATACAGACTGCCCAGCATTACTTCAAGTTCTCCCAAATATCCTGCATCCTTCCCCACTGTAGAGTTGCTGGAGGCACATTTATGTGAGTGTGTGTGTAGGGCACACATGCTCAAAATAATCTTCAAGTCTTATTCCACACTCATTATGGGAAGTCAGAGTAAAAAATGACATCCTATTGGGTTGCTCTTTCTCACTGTGATTTATGGACATTTTTGCCTTTCTAGCAGGTTGAATCTACTGCAGGGGTGCCCAAACTTTTTGGGCTGTGGGCTGGTCACATGGTTCAGCAGGCCAGTCATGTGGTTCCTCCCACCCAAAGCAGAAGTAAAACGTGCCTTGCAATCTGTTTTGCAACAGGATGAGATAGATTTTAGACTGCCATTTTCTCTGCTTAAGGCAGGGGTGCCCAAACTACAGCTCGTGAGCTGGATCCAGCCCCCAACACCAATTCATCTGGCCCATGCCACCCTCATTGAGCACATTTTACTTCCACTTCCATGAGCGATGAGGGTGGCATGGGCTGGATGAATTGGCTTTGGGGGCAGATCCGGCCCATGGGCCATAGTTTGTGTGCCCCCATCTACTGTACTGTAAATAATATAGCAATGCAGAACACTGGTGACCAATCAACCTCTGTGTCTTCTTCAAATGAATCACATTGCATCTACACACAATAGACCCAATATGATTTATTTGATCAGACTGTTCTGCATTACTTTTCATATTACCAAATTCTTCCTGCTAGAGCAGTGGAGACAGAACAATGCCAACCCTGCCCTAGCTATTTTTCTTTGCAAATCAATAAGGGGAAACAAGATATTTCATTATGAGGGTTATTTGAGAGACAGCCTCATTTCACAGTCTGTGCTTTGTTAGTTAATTTGTCTCTGTATCCACTGGAGTGTGTCTTTATCAAAACATTATGTGAAGTAAACCAGTGGCTGCCAACATAACACTAAATCATGGTACTTAGCATGGTTTGCTCACAATTTAATCTGACTTTTATTTTTTTAAAAAAAAAATTAAGCAGTTTCTGTTTTAAGATTATGAGATTTGGAAAGAGGCAGGTGCAATGTTTGGTAATGTTTCATTACCAAACAAAATTTCTCAGTATTGCTCGTCTTATTTTGGGGGGATGGATTAAGATTCATAATATGTACAGCTTTCCACCTGTATTTGTTTAGTTCAGTCATTGTGTTGTTATTTTTTCTTAATTGACTACAAATGCATTGTTATCTACCATGGTTAAGACCGGTCACCATACTGTCTGTCACTGTAGCCAGGATCTCAAGTGTGAAAATCTGTTTGCCACCAATATGGGCTGGAAGAGCTGGTACAATAGAAAAATATGCCAAATGGCTCTCTAGCTATGCTTTTTGCAATGTTGTATTATGATTAGAGCATCATCTCTGCTCCAGATCTTGAAGAATGATGACAGCTTCAACTTTTATGACTAATATTTATTACTATACTACCTTTTGGGGTTATCTGCAGATAACCGCCCAGCGGCCCTGTTCCGGGTGACCAGGTCCCTCCTTGGCAAAGAGGGGCCGGGCCCTGGCTGGCAGGGATCTGCTGATGCTTTTGCGGATTATCTGGCGGAGAAAGTCGCTCAGATCCGCTCGAAGTTTAATCCCGGCGTGGAAGGTACCGAACTGGGGTTGACCAGGGCACAGTCTAGCCATGTTATCTGGGATCAGTTCGAGCCAGTTGGCCCTGAGGAAGTGGACAGGCTTCTTGTATCTGTTCGCGCCACGACCTGTGCACTGGACCCATGCCCTGCCTGGTTAGTTAAAGCTGCCAAGACTGTGGCAGGTGGCTGGGTTGAGGCGATCATTAATGCTTCATTAAAAGAGGGGCATTTCCCAGCACCATTTAAACACGCTTTGGTGCTCCCCCTCTTAAAAAAGCCGTCCCTCGACCCTATGGTAATTTCCAACTACCGTCCAGTGTCTAACCTACCTTTTTTAGGTAAGGTTCTGGAGAAAGCTGTGGCGCAGCAGTTACGGGATGTCCTGGATGAAGCGGATTATCTGGACCCGTTTCAGTCAGGATTCAGGCCCGGATATGGTACCGAAACTGCACTAGTCGCATTGGTGGATGATCTCTGGAGAGAGCGGGACGGAGGGGAACCGTCTGTCCTTGCTCTCCTCGACCTCTCAGCGGCTTTTGACACTGTCGATCATGGCATCCTTCTGGGAAGGCTCCGGGGCTTGGGGATCCAGGGCACAGTGCTGTCCTGGTTTTCCTCATTCCTGAGGGACAGGACCCAGTCGGTGTGCCTGGAGAAGGAGATGTCCAGCCCTAGGCCCCTGCAGTATGGGGTGCCTCAGGGCTCGGTACTTTCTCCTCTCCTATTTAACATCTATATGAAGCCGCTGGGTGAGATCATCCGTTCCCACGGGGTAAGGTATCATCAGTATGCTGATGATACCCAGTTGTACATCTCAGCCCGTGGGGACCCAGGCGGTGCAGTGGAAGTCCTTTCCAGGTGCCTGGAGGCTGTTAAGGTCTGGATGGGGGAAAACGGGCTACAGCTGAATCCCGGCAAGACTGAGTGGCTATGGGTAAGGGGCCCTGCGCTAACACGGGAGTTACCAGCTTTGGTTCTGGATGGGGCAGTTTTGCCCCAAACAGACCCGGTGCGTAATCTGGGGGTCCTCCTGGACTCACGGCTACTGTTCAATGAGCAGGTGGCAGCCGTGGCCAGGAGGGCTTTTGCACAACTTCGTGTAATACGCCAGTTACGCCTGCTCCTGGACCGGGACGCCTTGCTTATGGTCATGCATGCTTTGGTCACCTCCAGACTTGATTACTGTAATGCGCTCTACATGGGGCTGCCCTTGGTGACCATTCGGAGACTGCAGCTGGTCCAAAATGCGGCAGCCCGGGTAGTGATGGGATGCGGGCGTTATGCTCGGGCTTCGCCACTGCTTCGGGAGCTGCACTGGTTGCCAGTTTGTCTCCGGGTGCAATTCAAGGTGCTGGTTATTACCTTTAAAGCCCTATATGGTAGTGGGCCAGGATACCTAAGAGACCGCGTCACCCTAAGAACATCTGTCCGTCCCACCAGGGCGGATCGGAGGGGCTCTCTTGTTGTTCCATCGGCTGGGGAGGCTCGCCTCGCTGGCACCAGGAAGAGGGCCTTCTCCGTGTTCGCCCCGGCCCTCTGGAACCTCCTTCCAACTGAGCTGCGCATGCAGACAGAGCTCCTGTCCTTCCGGAAGAACTTAAAGACCTGGCTGGCAGGACAAGTGTGGGTTTCCAGGGGTGGGGGTTCCCATGTGGGGTGGTTAATCTAGGGATACTACCCTTGACGACACCCCCAGATACTGTTTTTAGTTTATGAATTTTAAAATTTTTATATTGATGTGTTTTATTCTGTGCTGTAAGCCGCCCAGAGTCGGGCTTGCCCGATTGGGGCGGGTTAGCAAGTGTGAGAAATAAATAAATTAGAGAGGAAGAACATGCCACCACTGCTGTGGCCATTGTCCACCACGCCGACACTGATACAAGACCTCTGGCCATTGTCCACCAGCCAGAGATGAAGAAAGAAGCCATCACGGAGGGCGGGCGGCTGAGGAAGAACATGCCACTGCCGTTGCGGCCATTGTCACCGGCTGTGGGTGAAAGAACCGCCAGCAGGGGCTGGGTCAACGTCAGGTGTGGCAGGCCCAGCGTCGGTCTAAGCTATAGCGGAGTGGTAGTGAGTTGGTACAAGCTGCGTGTTATGGAGTGGGGTTTGGCCATAAGGGGGTCGGTGGCAGGGGCCCTAGGTGGCAGAGCTTTGGACAGACTGGGATTTCGGATCCATGGTCCCGTTTGTGCTGTTTATGCATGGACTTGGCTGCTGGGACAGATGTGAAAGACTTGTGAGGGACTGGCATTAAGAACTGGAGGGGGGGCGGACATCGCCCCCTGGCCAACCTGGGCTTTGCACTCTCTGGTGGGCAATTTGTGGGGCTTCTTTAAATGATTGACTTTCTTCTTTTTCCTCAATGTTTTATGATGGCTGTGATTTATGATGTTGTGATTTTGTTGTGATTTATATGATGTGGTGATCTATTTATTATTATGGTATTGTATTTTATTGTATTGTTATTATTATTTTTCTGATATGATATGTATACGGTGTATTGGATGTTCTATTGTTGTGAGTCACCCGGAGTTGTGTTGTTGAGTGGGCAGCATACAAATCCAAACAACAACAATAATAATAGTGTTCTTCTTTGATGAATCCATTATAAATAAATAATTGCTACAAAACTTAAATATGTTTCTACAGCAAACAGAATGCTGTAACCCATATACACAGTATACTCAAAAATATCAGTACAGCATACCTAAACACTGCAACATAGCAACAGCAATTACACTTATATACTGCCTTAGAGCAATCTCTGGGTGGTTCACAGAGTACTCACTATACTCAGAAGGATGGAAGGCTGAATCAACCTTAATCTGTTGGGATTGAACTCAGTTTGTGGGCAATGTTTTCACTGTAGTACTGCAATTTAACCACTGTGCCATGGAGACACTTATTTGTTATTTAATCTGAAGTACAGTACAGGTACTGATATCCAGTCAATAAAACAATAAAACACACAAAGTAGCTCTGAGCTACCATTAGAAAGGAAGAAGAAACTGAGTTTATATATTCAGTATTCCAGTCCCAAAAAGAAACAGTTGTCATCTAGAAGCAATATTACAAGATCAACTGAAACCAACAGGAGCAATCATTTCTAACCACACAATCCATCTAGCTTCTTTTCACAGAAGAACCCTGTTGTAATTTCTGCTGCATACAAAAATGAGAGATTCCCTGTGCCTCAGGTCCCATATCCTAGAGTTCAGGGTCATTAATATACTCCCCTCTTCTAATTTAAACCATCTTGATATTTTACTTATCCACAAATTTATCCACAAGGCCAACGTAGCACATGCCACATATTTACTGTTACCTGCTATAAAATCTCCCAACGTAGATCTCTTTCCATTGGCAATAATTACACATTGCTTCAGATTTTTATAAAAAAGGAATGCTGTTTGGAACATCTCCCTCAGAATCCATGCTGTGTTTTACTGCCAATGTTTCCCCCCACTAACATATGTGGTCAGAGAGCCTATCAAGTGGCACTGCACTTTGGTATTCTAGCCCTTAAGGAGCTTGACTTCTGTCTGGAGGGGAAACACACATTTGCAAGAAATGGATTTCTGTTAGTTGATTTCACAGTGATGTTGAACCAAACCATTTCCTTCTGTTACATGGCTTTGTCTAGTTCGCTCGTTTTGCCATTTTGTTATTGCTTCTGACTTTCCCCCCTCTTCCTGTTTTTCTCTGTTGACAAGTTGGCCCAACAATTAAAGGTTGTAACTTGTTGTAACATGCTCTCTCTTCCAGAATGCCACATGCCTCCCTTTTCAGAAATAAAACATTCCACCTCAACCCACCCATTTTATTTCATCTGCCTTCCTCATGACACAGAGTAACATTCCATGTCCATTGAGTAACCTCAGATCTGATGAGTCTTATCTGAGGATTTTTTTTCTTGTTACAATTCCATACACTTCCTCAAGAAGCAAGTTAAATAGGGCTTATTCATGGCAGCATGCATATGACTGCACGTTGCAACATACTGGATTTTATTCTTACACATCCTGCCAAAAGCAAAAAAAAAGGAGGGGGGAGGAGAGGGGAGTGAAAGGTATAACTCAGTGCGGAAATGCCTCCCAGCAGTGCCAAGGCAGGGAGTTCAAATTCCCATTGAGCTTCCCAGGAGAAAGGCCAGCCAAAATCTCTTCAAGAATGTGTGGTTGATTCAGTTACAAGTCCAGTCGCATGTGCAGCCTTGGGCAAGTTTAAAATTCCCCAGGCAGTATGAGAAGGAGCCAATGGTAAACCACTTCTAAGTACTGTACTCTATTCAGAAAGCTCTATGAAGGATGCCATAAACTGGAAACAAGTTGACCCTGTGTAATTGTAATTTTTTACTGTTGCTACTGAATAATATACAGTACTGTACTATACTTGTATTCTTTAACTGTTTCTTTGGACTATGAAAGTGCAGGATCAAAACATTCACCTTCCTCTCTCTGGTGCAGGGGTTCTCAACATTTTTCAGCCGTGGGCCAGACCATGCCCCCTCAGACTGCTGAACGGACCAGACTGGTGCTGTAAAATGCGTCCGCGGCCTTCGTAAACACCTTTATGATGGCCGCAGACTCATTTACGACTGTAGCAAACACGTTTATGATGGCCGTGGATTAATTTACAGCAGCGGCTGGAGCAAGGTTGGGGTAGTGGTGGATTATTTGGGACCATGGGCTATAGGTTGTGAACCCTTGATCTAGAATGTGCTGCCATAAACAATAACTATTCCCATACCCCTTTGCCAAGATTGGGCCTTCTGCTTAACTTAAAAGAGTACAAGCATTTATTGAAATACAAACATCATGTACTATGCTGTGAACATAAGACTGACTAAAAGCTGGAGTGTTGGCCAGAGGTGTGCATAGTATAGTATCTGGTGACTGCAGTGTTAAAAAAAATAATAAGCAAACCAGTTTAGTTAAAAAGACACTCTCAAAAGAATAAAGAGTTTCATTGCTTCAACCTATGAAGGTGTTGTCATACAGCTCAGTTTGCATTACTTCTCTCTTTCCTTGGAACATATATACTTACCACCACTAATCAAAACCCAGTGGCTCACCAGGTATATTGGAGAGATACTGTATACATACAAAGTTGAACTGCCACATGAAGCGCATCAGAAAGACGAAATAGCTGCTATGTTTGAAGCCAGAGGGAAGTCTTTTTTAAGTGCCACACCAGCATCTCAGTTTGTGACTCCAACATCATATCACTATGAAAACTTCACTAACTTTATTTAGAAAGAAGAAGCCAACCTGCTCAAAATATCAGTTTTCTAGGAACCCTGTCAATTATTCTTACAGGCACAGGATACAAGGTACATTTCTGACAGCAACACTGTATGATCGAATTCCTTATTAAAACTGGAGGACAGAAATGGATGCCATTTATTTTTCTTCAAGTACAGAGCAACAAGTCCCATTGTAAACACTTTTTTACATAGCTGCGGAGAGAAGCTCATATGTCCATAAAATCCAGGTAAAGGATAACGGTTGCCCTTGCTTGAAAGCCAGTTGTATTCGACTCTAGGATTTGAAGTTCTTCACATCATGCTTCATTTCCATAGTCCTTAAACTTCTGTGACTGCAGTGGCTCAAGCGGCTAAAATGCTGACTGGGAGCCAGAAGGTCAGCAGTTCGATTCTCGAGTACTACAGGATGGAATGAGCTCCCGTCTTTGTCCCAGCTCCTGCCAATGTAGCAGTTCGAAAGCAAGAAATTGCAAGTAGATAAATAGGGACCACTTCAGTGGGAGGGTAACAGCGTTCTGTGTGCTCTGATGTCTAGTCATGCCTGCCACATGACCACGGAAATGTCTGCAGAAGCAGACAGCGCGGGCTCTTCGGCTTTAAAACAGAGATGAGCACTGAACCCTAGAGTCAGATACGACTGGCTTTCGAGCAAGGGAAACCTTTACCTTTACCTAAACTTCAGACAGAGCTAAAGAGGTGGGTGGATAATTCATAGACACTCTCCAAAAAAATCAGATCAGCTAAAAATTGCAACAGCTGACTGGATAGCTCAGTGACTAACTGTAGGTTTCTGGCCGTGGAATGAGAGGTTGAGGGTTCATTTCCCCACTATACCTCTAGAGAGGAGAGTCAGCCATGAGCAAGCTGCACAGACCCAGGGTGCCTCCAAATGAAGGCAGTGGTGAATCACTTCTGTGTATTCTCTGCTCAGAAAACCTTGGAAAAGGTCAACATAGTTGAAATTGACATGACAGCATGTGATTACCATTAAAAGCTACAACACTGGGAAGCACACTGCCTGTACCACATTGGAAGGGGCCTCTGAAAGAAATAATGGACACATGGAGTCTGTGCTCTAATACAAAATGTTGGTAGGATGGCCATATGAAAAATTTTTAAGGCCAAGTACTCCTGCACCTTTAATGGCTGTGCAAAAGAATGGCTTTTAGAAGATGCAACCTTCCCTGCACGCCATGTCTGCAGAAACTCCCTCTTCAGCACCACTATTTGAAATGCAGGAGTTCTAGTCTCTTTTCCAGGGAGCCACTCTAACCAGTGGCCTGAAGTGATCAGCTCTATTGCTCAGAGGTTAATTCAAAATCAACTTCAGTCACAGAGTTGTCAGTGCAGGCATCAGCTTTTACATCTGGGTCTATCCAGAATTATTATCTCTTACCACTGTCTAGGAATTGCCAGACCATATATGCATCCAGGGTTGAGATTAAGTGCTTTTCCAGTCAAGGAGATAACTATCCAGACAGGCAGGGGCTCAGCTCTTTCATTTTTCAGACTGCAATTGAGTCTATGCTGTTACTGTCACAACCATTACTCTCCATCAAGAAGTTTCTCCTCTGAAGATGAAGCACATCAGTCCTCATGGGATGACAAGAAGTGGTTCTGCAGGTTTTAAGCCAAACTTCCTATCAAAGGTATTTGCATAGTTTTAGCCAAGATCTTTTCTGTTTGCATACATTTCTTCCTTCTTTGCTTTGAAATGATCTTCTTAAGTTTCTTTTTCCTCTTAAAGCCTACTAGTTTTACTATTGGTACTCTGGAGCTAGTTTTGGGTGGAAAATGGGAATATAAATAAATAATGCAGTGATATTTCCCTGTGTTTACCACTTCTTTGTTAGAAGTTACAATACTTACCTACTCGCCCTGCTGTTTTTCTAGTGCAGTGGTGCCCAAACTAAGGCGATTTTAAAATAAAACAGTCAAACAGTTCTTCATTGCATTCTTGAATACAGACTTAACATGATATATGGGAGTAGGTACGGGCGCGTTTTACTTCCACTTCCAGGAGCGACGAGGGCCTCGCGGGTCGGATGAATTGGCATCGGGGGCTGCACCTGGCCACTGGGCCTGAGTGACTGGCTTCCTGAACCACATGATCGGCCCACGGCCCAAAAAGTTTGGACATCCCTGTGCTAGTGCATCGACCTGGTATGCGTCTGTCATAAAGGGAAATGTCTCCCTGCCTCGAAAGCCAGTTGCAATCTGACTCTAGGGTACAGTGATCATCTCCATTTACAGCCAAAGAGCCAGCTCTATCTGAGTCTGCATGTTTCTGTGGTCATGTGTCAGGCATGAGTAGACACCAGAGTGCACGGGGCACTGTTACCTTCCCACTATAGTAGTACCTATTTATCTACTTGCAATTTTTTGCTTTCAAACTGTTAGGTGGCTAATAAAATATGTGGGTGATGGGTTGTTCATAATATTGTTCCTGAGAACAAATGGAATATTCTGATATAACAAAAGGCAAGGCAGGAAAATCTTGTTCTTGGCGAAAGGGCATCACAGCAAGAAAGAACTGTTATGTGCTGTCAAGTCACCTCCAATTTATGAGGGTGCTAAGAATGAGCGGTCTCCAAAATTCCCAGTCCTGAACCGTCCTGCTCAGCTCTTGGCTGTGGATTTCTTTAAGGAGTCACTCCATTTCATATTTGGTTTTCCTCTTTTTCTTCTGCCTTCCACCTTTCCCAGCATTATTGGCTTTTCCAGAGAATCCTGCTTCCCCACAATGTGTCCAAAGTAGGACAGCCTCAGTTTTATCATAGGGAACTGTTTTGAAAGAGGAAGTGATGCAACAAGCATGATATTTCACACTTCATCTTTACCACAAGGCAAAGTGAAGACATACAGTATGTCTAGCCCAGGTACATGTACACCACTGGAGGACTAAGAGGGAAAACACTAATGCAGGACCAAAAAGTGCGAGCGTTGATAACTCTCTCTTTTTATGACTCATCTGCTGGGAACATAAATCTAGCAGATTTACAAGGTCTTGATCATACTGACAACACAAAATGTAGCTGACTGTCCTATCCTTAATCCAGTTTTCAGATTCTATAAACTGATTTCTAGACAATAATGTTGATAATTCCCAGGTTAAAGAAGCAAAGCTTGAAAAATACGTATACTGTATAGACATTCTCAGTTGATTCCAGGAGCCATGGGATTCAAACTGCTAGTTATGTGAACTCAACACTATTTGCCTCCGTCCTGTTCCATG
This sequence comes from Furcifer pardalis, assembly GCA_030440675.1. Lineage (NCBI taxonomy): Eukaryota > Metazoa > Chordata > Lepidosauria > Squamata > Chamaeleonidae > Furcifer > Furcifer pardalis. Next base: position 242,419,040 of record CP126890.1, read on the forward strand.
TCATGTAAAGCAACCAGATCTGCTGCATTCTCTCAGACTAGGCAACTGAAAGAAGGGGGCTGACTAATTTCTACTGACAGAATGCTGATCAGACTATTTGCTACAGTTGTGTTGGCCTGGGAATTGTGAGAGGTGTAATAAAACAATCAGATAGATGACAGAAGGGAAAAAGAAAAGTTCTTCCATCCCACTCATACTGTTCCTCCATTCAAACTCACAGTATCCCACAGATGTAGCATTATTTATTTATTTATTTATTTATTTATTTATCAGTTACATTTATATACTGCCCATCTAGATAGTCTAACCATTCTGGTCAGTGTACAACATTAAGAAAATACAAGATTAAAAAGATTTCAACAATGAAAAACAAACAAAGCAATCTGATGGTGATGTGTAGAAACCAAATTAAGTTATATTAAACCAAAAACTAAATACTAAGTAGCATTGGGAATAATGACCTGAAAATCCTCTCTAAAGTGCAGCATCTTTAGCTGTTTCTTAAATACAGTAATGTCTCGGATAACGTTTACCTCGGATAACGCTAAAATCGCATAACGTTAAGTAATCTGGGGAGGAGAATTGGATCGAATAACATTAAGGTCCTATGAGATGGATCGGATAACAACCGTTAAAGCCTGTGTGGTTACAATGTATCTCTATGGAGCCATAGGATTTTAACATGCATCGGATAACACTAAAAATCAGATAACACCAAGACTTGTGGAACCAAGTCTTTGCATTATCCGAGGTATTACTGTATACCCAGAGATGAGTCCTAGTAGAGCAGTGGTTAAACTGCTGCACTACAGCCAAAATGTTATCAGTTTGATCCTGACTAGACTCAAGTTTGACACAGCCTTCCATTCTTCTGAGTTATGTAAAATGAGTACCCAGCATGTTGGGGGAAAATGTTAATTACCTTGTGAAGAGAGTGCACTAAGTGCTATGGGACAGTATATAATTGTAATTGCTATTGCTATAGGGCCTGGTGCAGCTATTAGCAGTGAATTCCACAATGTAGGTGCTGCCACTGAGAAGGCCCTCCTCTTTGTCATAGTCTGGAGCTGCACTGTTTGGGAAGCATTAATGACGTGGGCAGCCATTTTATGGGAGAGACACTCTGACCGATAACAAGTTCTGACACCATATAGGGCCATGATGGTGAACCTTGGCACGCCAGCTGTTCTTGGACTTCAATTCCCAGACGGCCAAGTCTGTGAATCCTCAAGAAGGGTTTTACGGCGTGTACAAGTAAACCCATTTGTGTGGCTTCACAGAGACTTGGGCTCAGGGCCGTAGCCAGGATTCTAGGTGTGGGTGGGTGAAAACACAGAGAGAGAGAGAGAGAGAGAGAGTATGTCATATAAATAAGCAGCCAGGAGTTTGAGGGTGGGCAACACCCACCCTAGCCACTCCCTGGTTACGGCCCTGCTTGGGCTTCTGGGAATTGAAGTCCAAGAACAGCTGGAGCGCCAAGGTTTGCCATCACTGATATAGGGATATATATGTTGTCAACACCTTGTGCCTCACATGGTAGGAACTGGGAGCCAGTGCAGATTTGCCAGGGATAGGGAAATATGTTTGTATTTCTTTGTTCATGTTATCAACCCGTCCAGTGTATTCTGGACCATTGTAATCTCTATGTCAGGGACACAAGAAGCCCCATGTAGAGAACATTCTCACACCTCTATTGTCATTGGACTTCGACACTGTTCTTGGATTTTAAATGCCACTTCAAAAAGTTCTTGCACTCCTCGACAATCGTGTTTCTGCCATGTTCTGTTCATTCTTTTGAGTGGACATAATACTACACATTGCTACCACAATTCAATTCAAGTTCAAAAAGTACGACACAGATAACACCTCTTAAAATGTGTATACATTTTGGCACCTTCTGTATATCCAAATCACTGTAATCAACAAAACTTTTAAATACTAATATTTTATTATGTAAAAGGAAATGCTGCAGGAAGATTTTACCACATCAGAAAGAAAAAATATACACTCCTCTAAACTCCCTTTGCAAACCTCCAGACAACCTTCCATTTCAACTCCTTTTCAGCATATCTGACTGTGGGGAAATTTTTTTGACAGTTAACTTTGACAACAAGCAAATATGATAAAAAGCTAGATCAAATGTAAAATATACTGACACTCTGGGCTGTAATCCACATAATTTAATACATTGCAGACATCTATCAACTATGGAGAACACCACAAATGCAAGAAGAAAAAATTGGCTAGGACCCAACACTGATGAGGAAACATGCCTGTTACTGGGAGACAATCTAACTGGAGTCAGCAGAACACTGTTAAAAACTTTACTAACAAAAAGAAAGGGAATTAATTGTAAACTGGAAAACTGAAATATAATCTACAAAATCACATTTTGAGAAAAAGCTAAAACTATAAATTTATGGAAAGATCTAAATCCTATGTACTATACTGGAATATAGTCTAAATATGATTCAACAAATAGTCATTACCTAAGAAAGACAATGACTATATGAATAAAGATCAGGAAGATTAACACCATTGTGTTGTTGTTGTTCAGTCACATAGTCGAGTCCGACCTTTTGTGACCCCATGGACCACTGCATGCCAGGCACCCCATCCTCCACAGCCTGCTCAGCTCTACGCCCATTGCGTCACCAATGCCATCTAGCCACCTCATCCTCTGCCACCCCTTCTCCTTTGGCCTTCATTCCTTCCCAGCATCAAGGCCTTCTTGAGTGAGTCGTCTCGTCTCATTTGGTGGCCACAGTACTTGAGCTTTAGCTTTAGTATTTGTCCTCCCAAGGAACAGTCAGGGTTGATTTCCTTCAGGATTGACCTATTTGATCTCCTAGCAGTCCAGGGTACTCTCAAAATTCTCCTCCAGCACCACATTTCAAAGGCGTCTGTTCTTCTGCGCTCAGCCTTCCTTATGGCCCAGTTCTCACAACACCATTTTACTGAACACTAATTATGCTTCAGATGAAATATAAAATATAGTGACCAGTTTGGACAAATATATTCCAGTGATTTAAACAAACTAGACAGTAATTCAAGGCAAACAAGAAACAGCAATGGCGCATTTCATACAAAACATTTCTTACAAAGTAATAATGTACTAGGACTCAGAAATACCCTTTGATTAATTACCTCAGAGACATGAGGGGTACAGAAAAGTGAGGGGGCTAAAGATTCCATTGGATATTTAATTCACTGCCATCCATAATCAGAAAGACGGAGTAGGTCTTTCTGCTCAGAGGACCATGTGGATTAACTTGGTAAAACCAGCCAGCAAGAACAATATTGTTTTAATTTGAGCTAGTGTGAACATACATACATACACAATTTTCAGAGACATGTTTTGGAATATATGAAATAAATAATAAAGCAAGCAGTACCCTGAGCTTTTAAAATATCCAAGGAGAGAGTTATTCCTGCACCTCTAATTCGTGGTGTAGCTTCTTGTCAGGTCTGAACTAAAGATCCTCCAACACCCGCCGCCCAGTGTGATTAAACCAGGAGTGTCCAAACTTTTCATGCCCCCGGCCAGTCACGTGATTTAGCGGGCCACTCAAGTTATTCCTCCCACCAAAGCAGAAGTAAAATGTGCCTTGTAATCTATTTTGCAACAGGATGAGATAAATTTTAAGCTGCCATTTTCTCTGCTTAAACAAGAAGTGTCCAAACTACAGCCCATGGGCCGCATCCGGCCCTAACACCAATTCATCTGGCCCACACCACCCTTGTCGCTCCCAGAAGCAGAAGTACAGGCATGTTTTACTTCCACTTCCGGGAGTGATGAGGGCAGTGTGGGCTGGATGAATTGATGTCGGGGGCCAAATCCGGCCCATGGGTCATAGTTTGGGCATTCCTGGATTATACCATCAAAGAAAACTGATTAGCATGCTTCTTAGCTGCAAAAAGGTAGCAGTGCCAAGGCAACTGGGAAATGCAACAACAAAATAAGAGAAACACATTATAAAAGATCATGAAATGCTAAACCTGATATGCCCTGATTCATGGTAGCTGAATACTCTGAGAAGATGACAAGCCCAAGCGGACTGAGAGCTTGGCTTTAAACCAAGCTTTGGAACACTTCATAATGATGAATAAGGACACAGAGAGTCCTTGCTGGCAGTACCTTTTGTCCCTTGGTCCCAAGTCTTCCTGCCATAGTGTCACCTTTATGTCCTCTCTGCCTACTCTCCAAGCTCAAGTCTTCACTTCTTTAATCCCACACCTACCACACATCTTTGCAACAGCAAAACCCTGCCTGCTGCGTGGAAATTTTGGAAAGTTATTCATTGACTGAAGCTGGAACAGCAATCTTTCAGCAACCAGGAACAACAATACACAAGCTTTCTATGACAAGTTCAGCATTCCGTGAAATGTGTGTGTGTGTGTGCATGCGTGTGTGCGTGCGTGTGTGCGTGCGTGCAAGGGGGGGGGGAGAGACTCCAAACAAATTTTGCTATCTAGCTCAGTTTCCTATAACAACCTGTTAAGCCTCACTACTTTCTCAAGTAAGGACAGGTTCCTGACAATGTGTGCCAGAAGTGGGTAAAATTTGGCCCTCAAAATGTTGTTGGACTGCCACTTCTATCAGGCCTGGCCACTATAAGTAATGACAATCAAATAATTTGTTTATTTTACTTTATTTAAAATATTTACATACTCCCTTTCTCCTAAAAAGTCCCAAGGTGCTTTACACCATCAAAAATAAACAATATTAAAAGCTACAACATTTAATTACAGCCAAACCTCTCATAAAGAGCACCTTGCTTAAAGAGTAACTCGCTTAAAGAGCAGAATTTTCTCTGAATTTTCGCTTCACTTAACAAATAAAACCAACCAAAAACTCACTTAACAAATAAATCAGGGTTCACAATTCCCCCACCAGAAGCCACAATTGGTCACTTACAATGATGTTTTGCTTAAAGAGCAAACTCAATTAAAGAGCAATCCTGTGGAACACATTATGCTCTTTAAGTGATGTACAACTGTACAGTATTACAATATTCAAAGTGAATTAAACAAATATAAGACTAAAACAGGATGAATGCAGTGAGATTGCAAAGTTTACAAGCGAGACTGAAATATCCAAGATAATAAAATTCTAAGGGAAATTATGAAATATGGTGAATAATCATGTATACAACGAAGAACTTTAGACCTGCTCCATCCATCCTCATATTCATTATCTTCCTACATGTGGAGGAGGAGGATGGTTCTGAAGATGAAGCATTCCATTATCTATGAAGGCTCTCCAACTCTGATTTTCAAAGCTCTTGACATAAATACAAATACCCCATGGAGAAGAGGCTTTCTCCTTCAGATGTGTTGCCCTCCACATGTAGGGAGATGGTGGTTAAGTGTCAGTAGAGAAGGCAAGGCAAACAGGGTGTGCTTTCTTCTGTGCTTTCTTCTTATCCACCATCATTCCCTTCTAATATCCAAACAGGGTTTATAAACCAGGATCACCCACCAGAAATGACACTTGTCCCAGCCCAACTGCAATTATTTAGTTCATGCTCTCTCAGTCAGCTTCAAGGGCTGAGTGGCCATTTTGCCCTGCCTGCACAATGTGGGTAGCAACAGCTTCGAAGGGATGACCATTTTGTTTCTCAAATGCCCTTGGAGGGGTGGCGGGATCACATGAAATGAGACCATGGACCAGATGCAACCCGTGGGCCTTAGGTTGGGAACCCCTAATTTAGATGAGGGGGGAGGGGATAGTGGCTTAAAATTACAAAGTGCTGTGAGTATGGCAATCTTTTCTCTCCCCCCCCCCTCCATATTCCAGTTTCTGTAAAATGTTAGACCCTACACCGCCATTTTTTATATGCCAGTAGGTCAAAAAAACACACACACATGAAGGCTGGTTTCTTCATTAATCTCTTTTCTCTTTGTATGTATGTGTTTTAACTACTGTATTAGACAAAATTAATGGCTACTTGACATCATGTTTAGATAGAACTCCAAGATGGTTATCAAACAAAATTGATCTGATAAACTGATTAATCCAGCAAGTTCCTGCTACACTGGCTCTTACACACATCTAAGCACACTGTAGTTCCAAATTCAGTAAGCTCACGATTCACTATGCCTCCAGGAAGCAAAAGCTGGCTGTTATTTTATAGTGTCTAGAAAAATTCTGATTTTAGGAGTCTCTGTCTAGTCTTTAAAGGAGGAAGGACTAGACACAGACCTATAACATTAGAGTTTTACCCAGATGCTACATAATGGCATTGAGTGGGAAGATCATAAGGAGCGAGAGCATGTAAGGAATTGGTTTCAGAATAAACATGAGTCAGCATGGAGCATTGTTTCTAAGATGATTCAACAATTGTAGTTGCATCACGAGAGGGACTCTATGCAACCTAATAGATCCTAAAACCACGGCCAGTGTCACCATATGTCTGGAGGAAGCAGATCACCACAGACCAAACTAAACAATATGGTGACAACCGCATTTCTTTCATCACTTTTCTGTTTCACAGAAATATAAAGCAAAAGAGTGAATATTTTAACTTTAAGATGAGAAAGCATAGAGATCTGCTGACTTGAACTATGATTCCCTCTGGAACATAACAAAGGTCAAGCTGAATCAGACCAATAGCCCACTGAGACTGGTATTCTGTTCTCACAGTGACAAGCCAGACATTTATAGAATGTTCGCAAGCAAAACAGGATGTGCCAGCATTGTTTACTAGTTGCTGGTATTGAAAAGCATATTCTTTCTCATAGCAGAGGTAACATATGGTATTATGACCACCACGTCTCACTCTACTCAGTTTTCTCTCAACTAAAGAGCTTCAAATGTTGTAACCCTTTGTCACAGAGGGGTTATTCCAACCTGTCTCTCATAGATTATCGCTATGCCTGGTTATGGTTTATCCATGCTCCATCAAGCTTCATGTTAGGCCCTTACATCAGTGTATTGTATGTATCCATGTCTTGCAGAAGATTCTTGCTCCGTTAATGCAGCACCAACAAGTTACCCATCCCAATAGCTCAGGAGAAATTTGGGTTCTCAGTGAAAATGCTAAGGACCCATCCTCTAGAAAGGAGTAAGGCAGTTAGTTATAGAACTTATAAAAATTACTGTTTTGGAGTTGCAAACCCCAGAACTGCCAACTAATGTGGTTACTGGAAATGCTGGCTGGCAAAAAAGTAACTGAGGAGATAGTACCTGCACTCAGCACATTCAGGGGCCATGTTGGCTGGGGAGTTCTGAGACTTTTCCAAGTGCTGGGAAAGATAACCTTTTCACTGTGGATCCTTCACCTGTAGAACTCTAGTCAACTTGGCTTATCTGACATGGCTTGCCAATATTTTTAGAATAAAAAAAAAGTCTGCATTCTCCCCAAATCTTGAAAACTGGTGTTTTTCCCTCTCCAGCTTTGGTTGTTTTTAGCACTGCTAACGTTGATAGTAAAAAGAAAGAATTGATGGTTGTACTGTTATTGATGGCAAGACAAATCATGGCAACAGAGTGGAAAAACAAGTTTGTAATAAGTAAAGACAGATGGTATAGAAATGTTTGGGGTCTAGCCTTGAAAGATAAGTTAATATTGGAACTGAGGTTTAAAAAAGGAATGATAAAAAAGACTATATTTTGGGAAATATGGAAACCCTTTGTTGTATATGGATTGATGAACAAGGATGGAGTTAAACTGACACAGAAAGTATGCAAGTTTTGGGGAAAAATAGAAGAGTAAAATGTATAATAATAAGTTAAAATGGCAAATTACACCTTGTACAGTACCGAGGTGTGGGAAAGGATTGGGGGACTGATAACTGTTTGGTGATTGTTTTATGCTTGTTGTCTGTGTAGAAAATAATAATAAAAATAAAATAATTTTTAAAAATGATTTATTATTAATAGAGTCATACCTCGCATAACTAATTTAATTTGTTCTGTGAGGCTGCTCGCTATGCGAGTTTTTCGCTATGCGAATCAGACTCGCATAGCAAAAATTCCTATTGGAAAACTCGCATAATGAGCTTTTTTAGGGGAAAAACTCGCATAGCAAATATTTTTCATTATGCGAGTTTTCCCCATAGAAACACTCACTATGCGAGTTTTCTATGGGGAAAGTATGACTCACATAGCGAATATTTTCGCTATGCAAGTCATGAAAAAAATTTCATTATGTGAATTTCCCCCATAGAAACGCTTGCTATGCGAGTCAGCTCGCTTTTTGAAAAACCCACTCGTTAAGCGAGTTGCTCGCTTAACGAGTTGCTCGCTAAGCAAGGTTTGACTGTAGTCGCAATGGGCTTATACCATAAAATGTATAAAGGTCTCTCTGTATAACATCTTTTACTGAAAGAAAGAAGAACAGGTGCTGATGCTTATTATGGATTGAATGCTGTTTTCCTACACTTTTCTCCTCCACTGTCAACTGAATGTCTATTGTCCCACCTTCCTCTAGGTTTCAAGCATAATGTTTTCTTTTTGTTTTCTTTTTCATAGGGCTAGATGGCTACCTAACCAAACTTTTGTATACGGTGTTTTATTCTGTTTTTCTTTTCTCCCCCCCCCCCCCGGCAGAAACTATTCTAAATGGCTGATTCACAGAAAAGCCATACAATAAATGTTTGAAGTGGTAGCTGTATTAGTCTATGCAAGCATATCAGAGAGTAAACAAAACAACAACAAAATGCAAAAACAAAACACCATCGTGGCACCTTAAAGATTTACTCCTGTATTTAAATGTGAACTTTCCCGGACCAGATCTACTTTGTCAGACATAAGAGTGAGACCACATGGCATCAATTTATACACATCAGGTATAGAGGCACACAATGGTTGGCCAGAGTAATAGAAAAGTAACGTTGTAACTTTTTACAACTGACAATAATGGAATTAAAATAAATATTATGCACAGGAAAGGAAAATACAGTAGAACCCCCTATAGTGATTTTAATCCGTTCCACGGAGCTGATCGCTATGCATTTTTCATCGTTGTACGATCTTCCCTTTCGGAAAATCCGTACAAAGATTTTCCCTATGAGACAAACTATACAATATATTTGGCACCAAGCGGTTTTTCCCACTGGAAAATCGTTGTATGGATTTTCCCATAGGAACGATCGCTATGTGGAACGGCTTTCCCCCCTCCAAGCCTCATCGCTATGCGATTTCATCGCTGTATGGAGCGATCACTATATGGGGTTCTACTGTAGCTTTAAAATTAACACAAAAGCAGATCTATCTACACCAGGGATTGTAAACCTTTTTGCACCATGGGCTGGACAGACATGTGAGTTCTCCCTGCCGTAAAAGCTGCTGTAAACCATGGCAGGTGCATTTGTGGAGGGCAGGGGAAACTGCAATCCCGTTTCTAGGATCATTGCCAGGGGCTGGATGATTTGCTGCCGTGGACCAGGTCCAGCCCACCAGCCGTAGGTTGTGAACTCCTGATCTATACCTTGCAAATCTGAATTTTGCAGCAAGCAGGAAAATAAGTTAGCCTCACTATAATCAAGGAAGAAAATTGCCTGTATCTAAAATGCAGCAGTGCGCCTCCACAGCAGGCTATAAATTCAAACACTATACAGTCCTTCTATATACATCCTTGGAGGGAAGGGGGGAAATTATTGACAGAATCAAGATAACTGTTCAGTACTACAAAACATATATGTTATGTCCTGCTACAAAGTTCCTTAATGAACTTGTTTCCACTCACAGCTAAAAAAGAGGGGTTTTTTTTTAAATGACTATAAAGTACCAAGGAACCTAAAACAAAGGAGGGTTGCGGTTTAGTTCTGACTAAGCATGAACCGGATTGCATGTATGGCTTTTTCAATAAATATGGAATGATGCCCAAGATTGGGTCATGTTTTCAGCATTTCAGGAAGGAAGTATTGAACAATCAATGTACCCAGAAGATTAACAAGAAAAGGCTTCTGTATAGCGGCCTCTCAGAATCTGTATGCAACTTCTGCCTCATCCTCAATCCAATTTTTATCACACTGTTCAGACTTCAGCCTACAAAGATAAAGTATCTTAGTACCATCTCACCTCAGCATGGCTAAATTCTGTACCTGCCTCCAGTAATGTTTTACTGAGAATGCCAATCACTGTATTCTTCCAGAGTGTCACAGCAAAGCACTAGAAATTAATGGGCTCTCTGACACTCATATCTCACAGTAATCAAATTCCCAGTCTCTTTCTGGGAACTCAGAAGGGTAAGATGGCCAACAATAGTCACCCCAAGGCAATCCCATTAACAGGAGCACAGTGCTGAAAAATAGTTGTTAATTTGCTATGGAAAATATTATTCTATCCTCTACTACTATATAACCTTATTATCTTCAATACCACAAAAACCTTGGGAAAAGTCTAGCTGTTCTTGACATACTGCACTTCTTACCTGCTGGGAATCTGTTGGGTTGCACCAGCCCCAGGAAAGACTGTACCATACTGATCAAGCCCTGCAGTTCAGTACTTGAGTTGGAGGGCCATGTCTGATACTCGGGCTGTGTGAGGTTTGGCAGCGACATCTTAGCAAAAGCAAAGCACAGTTACAGGTCATGGACAGGTTCAGGGAGGCTCCAAGAACCAACAGTAGGCTTCCTTCACAAGAATCCTAGTCCCATGCTGCTCTGGAACAATAGCTGGTCTTCACAATGCTTTCTAACCACCTTCGACTTAAGCACAAAGCATTTGGCAGTCTTCCCTTACTGATCCAGGAACTCGGCTGACTACCTGCAATAAAGCAGAAGTGTTAGTGGACACAGGTATAGCCAAGCAACCAAGCAGGAAAAGCCCAAGCAGAAAAGCACCAGACAATGCCTGCTTCTCTTTTATTGGAACCACTGAATACAGTTCCTCCCCCATCCTGTATCAATCCTCTAATCCCCCCATTCCCCTGCCATGGTCCAAGCCTTTCCTCTATGTTTTTGCCAAACAGTTCTTGTTTGCAAATTGTACTGTCCTGATAAGATTTTGAATGAAGCAAAACAGGGTCTCATTTACAGAGCTAGCCCTCAAGACATTTTGTTGGCTGAGCCAGAAAAGCAGATACAGGTACCTCCCTACAGTCCCCAAAATCAAGATACTAAAAGTAAAAGTTGAAAGTAAGTCATAACTAACTCTAGGATTTGGTACTCATCTCCGTTTCCAGCCAGATAGACAGCACTGACATTTCCATAGTCATGTGGCAGGCAGGACTAGACCACCAAAGTGCTACCTACAGTCAAACCTCGCATAAAGAGCACCTCGCTTAAAGAGTAACTCGCTTAAAGAGCAGACTTTTCTCTTAATGTTCGCTTCGCTTAACAAATAAAACCAACCCAAAACTCGCTTAACAAATAAATCGGGGTTCGCAATCCCCCCCCCCCCACAATTGGCTATTTACAATGGTGTTTCGCTTAAAGAGCAAACTCGCTTAAAGAGCAATCCTGTGGAACGCATTATGCTCTTTAAGTGAGGTACAACTGTCTTTATCTATTTGCAATTTCTTGCTTTTGAGCTGCTAGGTTGATAGGAGCTGGGACAGGTGATGGGAGCTCACTCTATTGTACAACACTCGGATCTTGAACTGCTGAACTGCCAACTTTCCAGTCATCAAGTTCAGTGTCTTAACCACTAAGCCACCACAGTCCCATTAAAAAAACACCAAGGTATAAAATACTTTAAACTGGTCAGGTTATTTCAGATCATAGGAAAGTAAATCCTCACATATGGATCCTCCAAATATCTGTCCCTCTCTCTGGCAGTCAAAATGCAGCAACAAGAAACACTGACCCACACTCTGCCTTTCCTTAGCACCCAGAGCCCTCACCTCACTCTGTCCTAAAGTAGAGCCGGCCTTCTTCATTCCACTGAACGAGAAGGAGGGCTGGAGTGAAATAACAAGCACGTTCCCATAGAGTAGGGGTGCCCAAACTTTTCAGGCCATGGGCCAGTCACATGATTCAGCAGGCCAGTCACGTGGTTCCTCCCACCAAAAGCAAAAGTAAAATGTGCCTTGCAGTCTTTTTTGCAGCACGATGAGATAGATTTCTAGGTTCCCATTTACTCTGCTTAAATCAGGGATGCCCAAACTATGACCCACAGGCCGGATCCGGTCCTGACACAAAATCATCTGGCCCATACGCATTTTACTTCCACTTCCAGGAGCGGCAAGAAGAGCCAGATGAATTGGCATCAGGGCCAGATCTGGCCTACTACGGGTCATAGTTTGAGTAGCCCTGCCATAGAGAGCCCCCCCCCCTTGTAACTAAAACCACGCGGTCCAGATTCTCAAACGACCCCGCAGCCGAAAGTGCCCACCTGCGTGCCCGCCTCCCGCCAGCCAGACCAACTCAGGAGGGGGAAGAAGCGAGAGAGGCAAGGGCGCCGAGCGGACGCGTGAACGTGAGAACGCCAGCTCTGGCCATATGGACGGGCGGAGGAGACGAGCTCTCCAAAGCAAGCCGGGCCTCGTCCGGAGAAGGCGCCCAGACTAGTCTGCCACCGCTCTCAGCGGGCAGCCCATCAGCTCTGCTCGGAGATGCGCAGGCGAGCCAGCGTGAACTTCCACGGGTCGCCCGCCTCGCTCTCTCTTGCGCGCCCTCTCCAGCGCTTCTTCTTCCTCCTCCTCCTCCTCCTCCCCCCAGCCAGAGCCCCCAGCAGCCGGCGCCTGTGGCTCCAAAGCGCCCCGGCTTCTGGTTGCCATGAAACTCACCGCTCGGGCGGCGGGGGCTGTGCTGTGTGCAGACCCAGGTCGACCCGCCACGTCCCCCTCCTCCATGTCCGGAATGGAGACCGGGAGGACAGACTCACCTGGCGGTGGCGCCTGGCGAACACTGGGGGGCGCAGCTCTGGGGGGGGGGGGCGGGAGCCAGGGATACCCCGGGGGGCGTGTGTGTGGCGGAGCCCCTGCTGCTGCTCTCACCGCGGATTTCCCCTGGGGTGGAGCGAGGGCTTGCCGAGAGACGTCTCCGATCCAAACTGAATGCTCCACATGATGAGCCCTGTTGGCGTAGTGGTTAAACTGCTGTACTGCAGTCAAAACGTTCTGAGTTCGATCCTGAGCAGGCACCAAAATTGACTCCGCTTTTACCGAGCTTCTGGGCTCGGGAAAACAGGACCCAGCATGTTCGGGGCAAAATGCTAATTAACTTGTCCACAAGTCTGGCACACGGGTTGCGCAGTAGAGAAGTGTCATAGCTACTGCTCCACGTCCTGACCCGGCAAGGGGTCACGGTCGGACCCCCCCCCCCCGCATCCCGGCTCTTCCACGGATCTTCCTTGGGGCTCCCCAAAAAGACGGCTCCGCCGGGATACCCAGCCCCCTGCTAGCATAGAAATCCCTCTTCAGCCCCAGTCGTGTCCCCGGAAGGCAGGAGATTCCCCCCCGCAAAAAAAAAAAGTCCCTTAACCTTCCCTTCACCCTCTGGCTTCATTGCCACCTGAAATTGGGAATGGGGTGCGGATCATGAAGTTTTGGAATGAGGATAAAACTGTATCGGAGTGACTCTTAATACTCTGATCCTGCTTACAAGAACGAGAAGAGTCCTGGTGCTACAGATGAAAGGCACTTTTCACCCTTACTTACACCCCCCCCCCCAAGTCCTTAGAGAGAAATATCGCATTAAAAATGTCCCATCAAGAAATGAAATATTCCACTGAACTTTAAAAACCGGTGTTTGAGACAGGCTGCAAGAGTATGTATGGCCTGATGGCTTCATTTCATTCTAGCTCTGAAACTTGCTAAAAGTTTTTTCTTACCTCTTGCGGGCTGGTTCAGAGAGAGAGAGAGAGAGAGAGAGAGAGAGAGAGACTGAGGGTTGTTTACTGTTCATGTGTTTACTGACTGCATTCCCGCTCTTTCAAGTGCTCAAGGCAATAACACAGTAAAAAAAAAGTAAAGTGTTCGGATGCAAAAACTCCAGTTACTTTGCTGTGCAGACTGAGTTGTTTGTGTACCTGCTGTCAAGAAACACAGGGCACAACCTGGTTTTCCCAAGCATGTCCCACTTGCCTACCTTCTTTCACCCCAAGGTTGGAGGACAGCTGCCCAGGATTAGTCTTTTCCCCCTAGCTGGACTGTATCACTGCCAGGGATTTCCAGAAGTCCAAGAACATCTGGAGTGCCAAGGTTCACCATCATGGGTGTAGACATACTGATATTTTCATTGTTGTTGTTGTTGTACCACCCTAACGGCAGAAAGTGAGGAGGAGCTAAAGAAGCTCCTGATTAGGTTGAAAGAAGAAAGTGAAAATGCTGGCTTGAGACTCAATATCAAGAAAACCAAGATCATGGCAACAGACCCTAACAGTCCCTTGAAAATAGATGGGGAAGAAGTAGAAGCAGTGACAGATTTTACTTTCTTAGGATCTAAGCTCACTGCAGATGGTGATTGCAGCCATGAAATAAAAAGGCGACTGATTCTTGGGAGGCAAGCGATGAGAAACCTGGGGAACATAGTGAAAAGTAGAGACATCAAATTACAAACAAAGATTCGTATAGTCAAAGCAATGGTATTCCCTGTGGCAATGTATGGTTGTGACAGCTGCACCATAAAGAAAGCTGAGCGCAGAAGAATAGACGCCTTTGAGATGTGGTGTTGGAGGAGAGTTTTGAGAGTCCCCTGGACAGTGAGGAGAACAGGTCAATCTTAGAAGAAATCAACCCTGACTGCTCTCTTGAAGGTCAAATAGTAAAGATGAAGCTAAGGTACTTTGGACATCAAATGAGAAAAGAGGATTCACTTGAGAAAGCCTTGATGCTTGGATAGGTCGAGGGCAGAAGAAGAAGGGGGCGGCCCAAGATGAGATGGCTAGATGGGATTGCAGAGACAATGGGCACAGAGCTGAGCGAGTTGAGGGGGATGGTGGAGGACAGGAGTGCCTGGCGGACAGTGGTCCATGGGGTTGCAGAGGGTCGGAATCGACTGTGCGACTGAACAACAACAAGTCCTACAGATGAGCTTGTCCAAGCTATGCTTTTAACTGTTTTAACTGTTCTGTGGTCAAGAACTTTTGTCCACACGCTCTTCTCATTGTCCTTCTCTGTGACAACAAATAATATTTTTCTGCAGAAATGAAAAGTTCCAAATATGCAAAAACGTTGTTCATTAATTGGCTCATGCTACTGCCATATTTTCGTACTCTTAACACTAACTCTGATATCAGATAGCAAATATGAGATGGACCATTAACATATAAATTGACTAGTATTTAGTATTTAGGCTCTGTTTTTTGTGCTTTCAGTAAGGGAACTATTGGAACTTTTCTTTCTCAAGTACTGTACATTAATGTCTTGAACTGTCTTTCAATACTGTTATTACTCAAGAACATTTTAAAAAGTGTTATGTTATGTGCCATCAGATCTCAATAAACGAATAGTAAACCTAAAGATTTGAATTTTTTGGAATAGTGGCCATGTTAGTCTGTGGTTCAGGCATATCAGAAAACAAAACAAAATAAACAAAACAAAATAAAAAACTGTAGCACTTTAAAGACTAACTGCTATATTTTTGTTAGCTTTCATGGATCAAGTCCAATTCTTCAGACAATGAGTGAAACTTACAGGCATGGTTTTTATGCACCAAATTCAGGGGTCAAAGGGAGATGGGTGTGGTCAAGCAAGATGTCAGACAAGCAAGCACAACAATACAGCTTTCCACAGCCATCAACAACAATAGATTGTTCTACTGCTGTGGGAAGCTGTATTTATTTATCACATTTTATTTATTTATTACATTTTTATACCACCAGCGCTGGCTCTTTGGCTGTAAACAGAGATGAGAACTGAACTCTACAGTCGGTTACAATTGGTTTTCAAGCAAGGGCAACCTTTACCTTTTCTACCCATATGGGATATTTCTCACTCTGGGTGGTGTACAAACAATTAAAAAACAACAGCAACATAATACAGCAAACAAAATAAATACCTGATGGCATCTGAGGGCATTCTAATTCCTTGCCTTAATTTTTGATACTGTGCAGCTTTTGTGCTTGCTATGTTTATGAACTATGTACTATAGAATTCCAACTTCTAACATACACTTTAATTTGTTGCTTGCCCAAAAGTATAAGAGGGGGCTTAAATTTAAAAAATCACCCAGTTTATTCAATAATAACTTACTTGTACTTGTTCCAGTAGAGAATTGCTGTTTCATTTTCTATAACAGGAAAAATTTATAATCTAAAGGAAATTATGTATATAATCTAGGTTCTAGAAGATTTAGCCAACTGCTGGAAAATAATATTTGCAACTTAATTCTGCCTGCAAATATAATTCATTGACATTACCTTGGACATCCAATGAACTGTTTCTTTAGAGACATCATTAGATAAGCTACCCAGTGGCTCAGTGGGTAAAAGCTCTGTGCTTGGAGACTGAAAGGACATGGTTTGATTCCCTAAGAGCTGCGTGGCAGGGCACATGAAAGAAGCCTCATTCTGGCATCCTCTGCAAAAACCCTTTCAACCCAGATAAATCTGTGACATGGAAACACACATCATTAGATAGAAAGCTTCAATGTTTCACACCTAATGTATGCAGACAAACTCTCCTAGTAAATGGAGTAGTCTCTTAAATATTTTTGAGTCCTACAGTACAGATATCAAAATGAATTTTGGTTTTGATAAATATGCTATTATACTGATCAAAAAAGGCAAAGGAGCAGGAAACCTATAAATGTTCAGGCACTTGCAAAAATCTCAACATAAGCCAAAAGAAATTTACATCATTATTCAGGATCAAGTACAGTACTTTACAAGAATGAAGGTAGTATTCAGAACTTGATAGATAAGGAAAAATTACTGATTGCTTAAAATAGGAAAATACATGTCCTCACATCAAAATACCAGTGTCATCATTCAAACGCATGTGTGGAGTGCCTTTATTTGAAACACACATTTATTTAGAAGCCCTTTGAATAAAAGGCTAGGATGGCTTTGCATATTAGCTGCTAAGTGAACTTTTCCCAGGGATTGACAGAGAAATTCTCAAACATTTAATTAAGCGGGCTCTGGCCAACTAAAGCTTGTGTCCTGCATGCCTGTTTGTTAGTCTTGAATGTAACACAGCACCCTTCTGGAACATGTTCTAAATCAGTGGTGGCAAACCTTGGCACTCCAGCTGCTCTTGGACTTCAATTCCCAGAAGCCCAAGTCCCTGTGAATCCATATCTAAATTAACTTTCAAATTCCCTAAACGTACAGAGAGCATCGCAATGATTTCTGTAGTGCGAGTTGGGGAGAGATTTATTCAAGGGAAGGTAGCATGCTTTCAAGTCCAAACAAAAAGTATAAATACAAGAAATACAAGTTTTAAAAAATCCAAACGAAAGGAGATTTTGGATTGGCCATTTCCAACATTAACGTTGTCCTTTTCTTTTGGGATATATGAAGCATGGAAATAAGTCTGAGGAGAGTATGATAATGAGGGTTTGTAAAGAGGAGTGTAAAACCTGTACTGTATGTCTATCTCCCTACTCTCCCCATAAAAGAAACCAAGCCTACACGGTTCACGAAGCAAACATCCTCAGGGGAATTGTGAAACTTCATTTCCGGCTGCTAAGTCTGTCAGTTGGTGGAGCCTGGAGAATGAAAAATTTCTGACAGGAATTTCCTTGTTAAAACTTACAAATGGTGCCTTGGGGTAGACTGAAAAAGCTGCCCAAGAGTCTGAAGCCCTGTTTCATCCTTCCAGAGGGACATTCCACAGCAAACAGCTCATGCCTCAGGAGGAAGGGAATTGTTTTGCATGTGTACGTGTATACACAGCACACACACATACACAAATAGTCCAGACTGTGGAATTCAACAAAGATTGCTGATGTTAAGGATTTAACCTTTCTTTTGTGCAGTTTGTTCTTCACGCTAGAAAGACAGAGCTTATAGAAGTTGGCATATTTCACATGATAAACCTGCCAATGATGAGAAGAGGCATGGTTACGGCTTTTGGTGGTTGAATGTACATAGAAATGCCAATAATAGCAAAACATTTAAGAGATGTTAGAGGATTACTTTTTTAAAAAATGCTGAACAGTTAAGCTTTGCCTCTTGGAGCAGAGATTGACAAAAGATAGAAAGGTAACAATTGCTCCCGGACTAAATATTTTGCAGTAGACCAGGGGTAGCCAACCTTTTAAAGTCGAGGGCTGGGCAGTGATGGGATGTCCCCGGTTCCAGACGGTTCCCTGGAACCGGTAGGACCAATTCCGGAGGGTTCTCCGGGAGGGGAGTCCACTTTTGGGGCGTCCGGTTCCGGACGCCTCACCGAAAGAAAAATATTTTTTTTAAATCGGAGCTAAAATGGCTCCAATTGACTGCGCATGTGCAGAAATTCAATCTGACACATTGCGCATGCGTCAGATTGAGTTTCTGCACATGCGCAGTCAATTGGAGCCATTTTAGCTCCAATTTTAAAAAAAATTGTTTAAAGCTTTCAGGACGGCGGCGGCGGAGGCGGCACCAGCCCTCTGAGAAGGGCACCTCCCCCGCGGCACATTGAGGGTTGCCTGGGCCGTCCGCTGCCGACAAGCCCCATGCCCTGGGGATGCCCGGCGCAGCGCACCGCTGACGCCTCCTCCTCCGCGGGGCGCCGGCCTGTGGGCTGGGTGCCTGCAACCGCCGCCCACCGCCGACAGAGCTGCCGTTGGCTACATTCCTGTGGCCTCCTCCTTGGGCCGGTCCCTTTTTAGCCCGGCTGCGGCGCCTGGCGGAGGAGGAATGCAGGCGGTGGTGGTGCGGCATGGGGATGGCCCAGGGAGGCTCGGCAGCCGCGGCTGGAGCCACTGCTGCCCGCCGCCCCTGGCCATTGCCGGAGCCGGGCTAAAAAGGCCACAGGGGTGCAGGCAGCTCCAGCGGCGGCGGCAGCTGTGGACGCAGTCGGGGTGCCGGGTCCCAAGAAAGGTAAGCGAGGGGTTTTTATTTGGGGTGGGTGGGTAATTTATTTGTGTTTTGGGTGGGTGGTTGTTTTTATTTTATTTATTTATTTATTTATTTGTGTCTGGGTGGGTGGGCTGAGAGGGAGGGGTGTGTGTGTGTATGTTTATTTTTTATTTATTTTTATTTTTGGCCCCGCCCACAACATCATGATGTCATGACGTCGGCTTCGGCCATGACGTCATGACGTCATGACATTGGCCACGCCCATGACGTCCGTGACGTCATGGCGTGGTAGTAGAATTTTTGTCATCCCATCACTGGGGCTGGGTCACGCTCCCTCAGACACTTGAGTGGGGCAGACTGGTGGTTCCCTCTGCCGTAAAAAATACATCCACGTTTATAACAATCCACTTCTGGTGATGGCGCCATGGGACAAATGATTTGGCGTTGTGGGCTGGGTCTGACCCATGGGACGTAGGTTGCCCACCCCTGCAGTAGACCAACAAGGATTTCTGACTCCCAGTTTGCTTCACAATAGTCACCGTAAATAAATTTGTTTCAAAATAGTCACAACAGATAAATGTATAATGAAATGGCCAGAATAATTTTTCTTGAAGACCTGTAATTTCTAATCGTTCTGGTTCTCATAAGAAAACTCTAGGCTGAGAATGATTTTAATCATTCGTCTTTTACATCAGGTTCAGGACAAGGATCCTTATAAAAAGCAAAATGGGTCCCATATGCCTGTCAACCACTGTCTAGGAACAGAAGAGAGGAACATAATTGGGGTCCTTAAGCACAGCTAGGAGAGGATAGGTCCCTAGCTGCTATGTATATTATACATGTTCCATTTGACGTTAGCTGCTGCTTTGATTCAATTTCTGACATATTCTGGAAGCTACAAGTTATAATATAGTAATTCTGATGCAGTGATCATGTGATGCCAAACTTCTGAGCATAGGAATCAGTTCTTCTATATCAGTGATGGCGAACCTTTTAGAGACCAAGTGCCCAAACTGCAACCCAGAACCCACTTATTTATCACAAAGTGCCAACATAACAACAGGGGAGGAAGGAAACATTCCCATTGGGCTGCTGGGCAGAGGGTAGGGTGAATTCTGTGCTGGGGGAGGGAGGAAGCGCTCTTATTGGCCTGCTGGGCAGAGGGGCAGGGCAAACTCTGTGCTGGGGTGACTGCATGGGTGCCCATAGCGAGAGCTCCGAGTGTCACCTCTGGCACATGTGCCATAGGTTTGCCACCACTGTCCTATATGAAGGTTACTTGTATGAGATATGAAGTGCAACAGAGAATGGGCAGGATCCTTGTGTTTTTTTTCTTCACATGCATTTTGACTACTGACTCACAGAAGCTCTGAATAGTGAGATGATGTTTGAGACATTAAACCAGGGGTGCCCAAACATTTTGGGCTGCGGACCAGTCATGTGGTTCAGAGGGCTGGTCACTATGGCCCTGGGGCAGTGATGGGATGTCACCGGTTCCAGACGGATCTCTGGAACCGGTAAGATGAATCCCGGAGGGTTCTCCGTGAGGGGAAGTCCACTTTTGGGGCGTCCGGTTCCGGACGCCTGACCGAAAGGAAAAAAAAAATTAAAATCAGAGATAAAATGGCTCCAATTGACTGCGCATGTCCAGAAACTCAATCTGACGCATTGCGCATGCGTCAAATTGAGTTTCTGGACATGCGCAGTCAATTGGAGCCAAATGGATCCAATTTAAAAAAAAAAAAATCTTCCGAAGCTGGAGCCGCCTCTTTTTAGAGTGGCTCCGGCAGCAGCGGCGGCAGCCCTAAGAGAAGGGCACCTCCCCTAGCCGGCCACCGAGCTCCCACGGGGACGTTGGTGCCTGGCCGCGCCGTCCGCCTGCGCCGCGCCGCCCGTGCCGTCCGCCTGCGCCGCGCCGCCCGCCCGCGCCGTCCTAGGGACTTGGGCCCGAGAAACCCCCATGCCCGAGGAAGCTGCCGGCGGCCGGCGGAAGATGATGCGGCGGTGGCGAGCCCCGCCGCGCTTACCCAGGGCATGGGGGTTTGTCCGGCCCAAGTCCCTAGGACGGCGCAGCGTGGGCGGACGGCGCGGGCAGGCACCAACGTGCCCGTGGGAGTTCGGTGGCCAGGCAGGGGCTGCAGGCGGCTGTGGCGGCCGTGGCAGTCAGGGGCAGCGTGCCTTGCCGGGTGGCCCCAGGCCACATGAAGGTTCGTCAGTGCCAAGGAAGGTAAGTGAGGCTTTTATATTTAGGGTGGGTGGGTGATTTATTTGTGTTTTCGGTGGGTGGTTGTACTTTAATTTAAATTTTATTTTATTTATTTCTTTATTTTATTTCTTTAAGTTATATACGGGTCTGTGTGCATGTTTATTTATTTATTTTTTATTTTTGGCCTTGCCCACAACGTCATGACGTCATGACGTTGGCTCCGCCCATGACGTCATGACGTCATGACATTGGCCACGCCCATGACGTCCGTGACGTCATGGCGTGGTATTAGAATTTTTGACATCCCATCACTGCCCTGGGGCCAGATCCAGCCATGACACCAAGCCCTCATCACTCCAGGAAGCAGAAATAAAATGCATCCAAAGGGGGGGGGGTTGTTAGTGGGTCTTTGACCGGGGGGGGGGGGGGGTTGACACATCAGGTCAAATTTCACAAGCTGCTTTCAACTGATGAAAAGTCTGCCTGTAATTCCTTAGTCTAGTAGTTACTAGTCAAGCATATTTAATATGCTTAAAAGGAATTACATATGCTGGAGAGAAGCTTTGAAACAGTTCTAATGTGTGCCAACAGATTAATACATCAGAGAAGACAAGGAAAATAGTCTTTATATTTTGAAGTATCCTTTTTATATTTTGAAGTATCCTTTGTCCCATTAAGAGAAAAAAGGAAGCTGAACTTTGACAATGGGCTCCATAAAGACCAGGAGTTTTGCATATACTGTATTGACAAAAGGAGGTGGAGAAGTCTGGTGTGTGAAAACACTTGTTTGCTTTATGATTGAAGGCC
The DNA here is from genome assembly GCA_030440675.1 of Furcifer pardalis. Lineage (NCBI taxonomy): Eukaryota > Metazoa > Chordata > Lepidosauria > Squamata > Chamaeleonidae > Furcifer > Furcifer pardalis. Next base: position 242,440,894 of record CP126890.1, read on the forward strand.
AGTGAATGCAAATATGAAGCATTTAGTACTCTGTTAAGCACAAATAAGCATGTGACCATGCATAAAATCAAACAATTGCAGGGGAAAGGCGATACCTTTTATAGGTCACTTTAAAAATTCAAAAAAATGCAAGCTTTTGTAACTCAAGGTTACTTTATCAGGCACTCAGGCACTCTCATGGCATGATGTCCAAGCCAGGCTCCATTCTTAGATGTTTCACGGGAAGATAAGCAGCAGATTGTATCTTTTTAGTCTCAAAAACAGGAAGCTTCGGATCTGCATATTACCCTCCCCATATGGACCTCTCTGAAGCCAGTAAGCTTTCTCTGTGGCCAGGGTGGTGGTGGATTTGAGTGTTCTCCAGAATTGGGCAGTAAATTTACTTTGCTTGCTAGGCATGCCAAATTAGTCCAGATCAGTCCAAATCAGAGTCAAATAGGAATATTACCTAGTGGAAGTTCATCAAATTGGTGGTCCTGCTGCGTTGGTGTTCAAAGTTCCTGTCAAAGATGTGACTCCTTGTGGTATCCTCATTAGTTCATTACAATCGGCTGCTTATCTTCCCAAGAAACATCTAAGAATGGAGCCTGGCTTGGACATCATGCCACGATAGTGCCTGAGTGCTTGATGAAGTAACCTTGAGCTATGAAAGCTTGCAAATGTTTGAATTTTTAAAGTGACCTATAAAAGGCATCACCTTTCTCCTGCAATTGCTTCATTTAGTACTCAAGATTCATTGAAAAAGGCCACATACATCAGTGAATCACCACAACCATGCCCCAGCTGTTATTCTTCATCTCTGGCTCTTCCTTTTGCTAGACCTCTTGGGAAAGCCAAATTAGGAAAGAGGGTAAAAAGATCTGATCTAGTCATACCATAGGTATGTTCTTAAAAGTAACAGTACATCTCAGGCATGATTTTTCCTTGTTTCAGAAGTTTTTATTCCAGTTTAAACATCCGCTTCTGAATATGGCAGTAGGGACTAAAGGTGAAAGAACGGATTAGACCCCTGGATATAGTTTTCTGATCAACCTTTAAAAGAATTAAATTCAATGCTCTTTTATTGTAGAATATGCATGGCTGCTTCTTTCCTATGAGAGGAATACAGTATTGTCATTGTCATTGTTAGCTGCTACTTATATCCAAGTACAGTACTGTATACATTTTTTCCTGTAAACCATTTTCACAAATAGGAAAAATGCCATTGGTGTGAATTTGTTTAAGCTGGATACCTGCTTGCCATGAAGTGACCCACTCACTGTGATCTCAGAGACATGCAAGATTAACACCAGGACTGCAATGGACTGCCTTAGCTTTGAGGATATTAACAAGGTGTACCTTCACAGCCAGTCCATCTGGCATGGCCTCTTCCGCCTTCATGACTGTTGGGAATCAGAATAATGAAGTGGTTTCTTCTCCACTCGTTTTGCCGTTTGGCCCAATATGATGGTTTTCAGTGGCATTTCCTCCAGTATATAATCCACTGAGATTTCCCTTGGATAAAGAAGTAACAGTAAGAAATGCCTTCACTGGGATAAGAACTTGTAAAAGGAAGGGGACATGCCAAATACGTGTCCCCTCCACTAAAATGTAGACTACAATCCCTTTGAGGCAGAGATGTGTTCTTTTTGTTTACACTACTCCAGTAGACAAAATGGTAAACATACTAATAATGCTAAATAAACAAGGAAGTAAATATTAATAACAAGCAGTGACTAGTACTTTTCTAAAGCACATCAACTGCCAAGTTGTCAAATGTTAAGGAAGCTGGAGTTATATTTTGGTTGAATGCAACCTTCTTAAAACTTAATTCAGAGGACATGGACTATTTCAACAATTGCTCATCAGGTTTTATGTAGGTAGCAGCCAGTCTCCCTCCTAAATTAGCATAGTAACTAGATTGTTGATGAATGTATGTTGTATCTTCCCTCCCTTTGGTTAAGAATAAATAAATAAAAATAAAATTGCCTGATACCCCAGCACGCCACTGTTCCAAAGCAAGAAATTACAAGTAGATGGGTGCTCAAAGAGTTTCATACCCCTTGTATCAGTGGTGTTTGCCATAACTCTGTAGAGCAACGTGAATACTTGTTATGTGCATTACAGAGAAAAAGGAAAATGCTATTTTCTGGCTTGTTCTTTGTCTGCAGGATGCTGTGTTTGTTTTTGCAGTGGGTGCGGCTGCTAGGGAAATCACTGGGGTGCAACAATCCATGAGAACACAAGGAGGAAGTGAGAGGTTTATGGGCAGCAAGTGGAGGAGAAGGTACAGTAAAACCTCATATAACACTAAAACCTGGTTCCACAAGTCTTCGTGTTATATGATTTTTCGTGTTATCTGATCCTCTATGGGATCCATAGAGATACATTGTAACCACACAGGCTTTCGCAGTTGTTATCTGAAGCATCCCATAGGATCTTAATGTTATCTGATGCAATTCTTCCCCCCAGATTCCTTGATGTTATGCGATTTTCGTGTTATTCGATACTAATGTTATATGAGGTATTACTGTATCTAGTAGGGCAACTTCCCCTTAGGTCACCCTGGGAGCAGGTAGCTTCCTTGTCTTTTAAATGTGGGTGAGACAATCTTAGTCATATTTTAAGTAACTGTAAATAACTCAAGTTAAATTACTACTTAATCCAGACAGTCAGATTTTGTTACTTTTATTAGAACCACAGATTGAGACCTGAAGAGATTGAAATGGCAATCCAGACTGCACCCCAGAGGCATTGCCCCAAGGAGCAACCTGTAGAATCTGGGAATGTGCCCTTGAGCAGACTGGAAATAATGAGCATGATTGTTCCACACAAAGGCATCACATGATAGTCTTGTAAGCCTGCCCCACCAATGAGAAATTTATTACTGATTGCCCAGTTGATGGCCACTATCTTCCAGCATTCCATGATACATTGTTCATGATGCCACCAACTAGAGGAAGCCACAAAAAGATTTAGGAATGGCAAAGTGGTGGCACCTGATGATATCTAGATCAAGCAGATGAAACATTTCGGCCCAAACACAAAGAAATGGCTCCTTCAGGTCTTTAGTAATTGTTGGACAAGCAAACAAATCCAATATGGTGGGAAATGAAAGTAGTAATTATCTACTTTTTCTGTTTCCAGAACAGCAGTTTTAGAGGTGGCAAAATTGTAAATCTAAAATCAAATTGTAAGTCTAAATCAGGCTATTAAAACATGGATTTCCAAAACATGGGTCGCCACCCTCAAGGGCAGGGGTTCTTAACCTATAGCCTGCGGCACCATTTCATGTAGCCTGTGTCGCAACCGGAAGAGAACGCGTTTGACATGTTTACGACAGCCATGGACACATTTTACAGCAGTGTTTACTGCAAGGGGCACCAAGTCCTATCAGGAAAAACTAAAAGGACACGCTTAGCCATTAGAAAAGAAGACTGAAGGGACATACGATAGCAGTCTTCAAATATTTGAAAAGTCATACAGATGAGAGGCAGGATCTGTTCTCATTAATTTCAGAATGCAGGGCACAGAATAACAGGCTCAATTTACAAAAAGCAAGATTTTAGCTAAATATTAAAACTTCCTGTTAGAGCACTATGACAGTGGAAACAATTACTTCTGGATGTGTTGAGTGTTCCAGCATTGGAGGCATTCAGGAGAATTTAAGACATCCATCTGTCAGATATACTTTGAGTTGGATTCCTACACTGAGAAAGGAGTTGGATTCAATGGCCTTACAGGATGCCTCTAACACCAATATTCCGATTTTATGAATTTCTATAAAATGTTTACTTCTGAATGTACAGAATGAGTCCCTGCTGTTGAAATGTGGGAAAAGATCACAAAAATCTAATCTTTCAGTAATCTAGGTTTTAGTTACATTTTGGCAAATCTAGCTTACTTTGGATAGCGAATACGGCTTTTCAAATATACTGTACTAAAATTCCTGGCGGCCTCAGCCAACACCCAATGGCAAGGGATGAGAATTACAGGCCGAAAACTAGCTAGAGTCCTTTTACGGTAATGGTGTTAGAAAATTCTAGCCTTAAAATAATGTTTTGGTTGCTCTTAATTATAAAATAGACAAGCAACCTATGTTCCCAGTTCCACATATGGCAGGTCTTATCTGATGTGTCATGCTCTTTTTAAAAGGGCAATTAGCATTGTAAAGTATTATTTTATTTTCCAAGTGGATGGCATGCCTACTGAACTGCAAGGCCATTTGTAGAGGCTTTTTCCCCATCTTTAGGCCTACAATTACCACTTAAATGGGACGAAAGCCAAGATACCAGGAACTTGATTGATGTCAGACAATAGCAATGGGGCCTGTTTCTCCATCAGAGTTCCAGAACTTTACAGAACCATAAGAATGATCTTGAATGTAAACTAGTGAGGGTTTCCCTTGGATGGGTCTGTCACCCAAAATTTAACGGAGCAAAGGTCTCTGTTTTCAGGTGGTAGGTTTCTTCTGTGTCAACAAGGAGTTTGTATCTTCAATGTTCAATAGTTTACAATAGGGCTTTTAACAACTGGTAAAAAAGAATCAAGGACTAGCCAGGGCTACCTGCAGTTGTTTACTGTTCCAATGGTCAATTCTCATATCATCTCCTCTCTCTATCTTGTATTTGCATGAAGAGAAGCAGCAAGAGGGAATCTAAACATTGGGGGTTCCTTTGTAAAACTGAATCACTCTGTCTCATGTATGTGATACAAGCTTTTAAAGAGATGGGTGTATCACAAGTGACAATATAAAAAAAATGTAAGTTGCGGGCCATTTCCCGGTAGCTTTCCTTCGGTCATTAAGGAAGCAGACAGGTAAGCGTAAGGGCTAATGAAACAGCATAGGCCCATGATGGCGAACCTTAGCACTCCAGATGTTCTTGGACTTCAATTCCCAGAAGCCCAAGCACCCTGTAAATCCACACAAATGGGTTTACTGGTGTGTTTTACTTCTGCTTCCGGGAGCGACAAGGGCAGCACAGGCCAAATGAATTGCAGTAAACCCATTTGTGTGGATTCTGGGAATTGAAGTCCAAGAACATCTGGAGTGCTAAGGTTCGCCATCATGGGCATAGGCTTTAGCAACTGGTATGCAATTTCCCAGACCTTTGTAGGGCAATGGGAAGTACTTCTTACCATGCCTTCTCAATGTTAGATATATCCCATTTAAGCCAACCTGAAATTCCAGAGCTTGGAAAACTTACTTTATCAGGCTACAACTCCAGTCAGCCTTGCTAGGTAGGGGTTTTTAGAAGTTGTAATCTAAAAAGTAGTTCTTCAAAGTTCTGTGGTTTCTGTTCTCTTCACAGCCCTGTATGACATTGTCGACAAGTGCTCAGGATAGTAACATAGGGCATTCTTCTGTTGTAGGTAAAGGGCAACAAACTCCCACTCTGTTTCTAGGGACCATTCAAAAATGATACATGCCAGGTTAATATTTTCCTATAAAAATGTAGAAATCAGCAGTGGAACCATTAGTAAGTTGGAAGCTAACATTCCTGACTGCACCTCCATTTGGTAGAGGCAGTACAAATTCAACTAGCTTTCTTCAAATCCTGTTTCTTCTTCCACACAAGAGCTGTCCTTCATCCATTGAACCTCTTCTGTAACTCTTCAAAGTACCCCTTATTTCACTGTTGGTTGGTGCATAAGACTGCAGAATGCAAAATACAAACAAACACAATTCTATAGGAAGGGAACCAAAGGCATTAGGATTAGATTTATGGTGAATCTAGGTCTTGCAAACTAAAGTCCGTGACTTCCTTTATGGAGTTATCTCTTGTCAGCTCATCCTCTTTTCTTGTTGCCTTTCCTTTTTCCTAGCGCATTGGTCAGAAACTTGGCTCTCCAGGTGTTCTTGGACTTCAATGACTAGAAGCCCAAGTCAGTGTTCCTACTGATCAGGGCTTCTGGGAAATGAAATCCAACAATATCTGGAGAACCAAATTTGCTGACCCCTGTTCTAGTGTAAGTGTAAGGAGGACAGGCTGGGCCAAGACAACGTTAAGAAAACAGTGGTAGTTCTTGAAGACTTCTTATTAGTTTTTTAGCTCAAACTAAACACAGAACCATAAAGGGACTTAACTTCATACAAGGGAAAGTATAAGGAGAACTTTCCTCTCCCCAAGATTCTGATGAGAAATGACTCTGGAAGGAAAGCGCCAAACCGAAAAGTTGTTTTATTGGTACCATACATGACCATAAATGGCACAAACTATGCAAAAAAAAAAGGCTTTACAGTGCCCCAGGAGGCGGAGAAGTGGTAGATTGGGAAGGCAAAGGGACAGGGGACAGAGTACACGCCACCAGTTCATGCCCAGCCACAGCAATGGGGGGTCGTGACACTCATATTTTTAAGGTACAAAAAGACACAAGAAAAACTGCTGTAAACTATAATGTTGATTGTTGCATTGCCTGTTAACAAGGGTCAGAGCAGCACAGCACATATGGGCCCTGTAACTCAAAAGCCTCCCTGCTCCCCAACAAATAGACTTCAGCTTGATCCGGCTGACCCCCTTCGCCAGAGAGAATCCTTGGGATTCCAGGGCCAGGAGTCCATGTCCTTGTGGTGAACAAACCAAGTTGGAGCCGCTGGCCTGGAATGGCAGATCAAGGGTAAATGATGGCAACAGGTCTATTAACAAAAACATCCTTGAAGCAGGGCATCAGCTTGGAGAAACAGCCGCAGGAAGGCAAAAGGGGTGGTTGGCTCAACAGTTCAGAATGGGCCTCCCAAATGCCCCTGCGCTCAGAAGCCATCTATGCCATGAAGCCACACCTCATTCCTACTCTTGTATTCCTCTCTCAAAAACAGAAAAACACACCTAATGCTTGGTGACTTCAGAGAACTCAAAAGATGTTCTGTCTGTCCAGGGTGCACAAAACAAATCCAGAGAGGAAATGCAAGTGGAAGAACCATAGGTGATGTCCAAACACCGGAGAGCACAGGTTGGGTGGGAATTTTTAAAAGGGGCTGTGTGTCATTGGGGGACCCGGTAAGCCCTGTCACCTCCAACTCCAAAGAATGGATCTGCCTCCCAAATGACGGGAGTGGCCACCTTCTTGTACAGAACAGGCATGTCACTTCCCCCAGTTTCTTAAGAGGTCCTACTTTTCAACCTTGTCCTCGCATTTGGCATTGTTATAAACTGGTGACAATACCCTCTGAACTTCTCCAGACTCCAGAGAAGGATGAACCATCACGATGAACCCTCTCCAACCACTAATGGGTAGGGTGGGGTGGTTGTGGCTGCTTTAGTGAGAACACAGTGAAAGAACAGCATCATACACACGGCCTACAGCGCAGAAATATACAAGCACGAGGTACACCAACCCGAAAGGTGGGGAGGGGGAGGCAGAAGAGCAGGAGGAGGGAGCAGCACACACAAGTTACACAGAGAGGGCAAATTGGGGGGCAGGGGGGGCAGCCATGCTGTCCTCAAAGGGTCATAGAAAGGAAGTCTGCAAAGTCTCTCCTTGGTTCGAAGCTCTCAGAACTGTATATAAAAACCAAGACTCCCAATGGGTAGACAAGCCTGTACAAAAATCAGGATTGGGGGGAAAACAGGGAAGGAAGGGGGCAGATTCGTTCTCTCTCTTTTTTAAACTTACAATTTTAATAATTTTTTTTTTAAAAAAATCCAAAGTATTGGGAGTGGGGTGGATAGGTTTCAGGACTGAAGTTTGTTTCTTTTTGTTAAGAGCAGGCTATGTGGGTAGAAGCCTATGCCCAAAGATCAGACTAAAAGAGCAGTTTCCCCGCCCACATTCCATGAGGTGTAAAAGCCCCAAGTCCACACACACAAACCCCAGTTGTTGATCTGCCTCACCTGCAAGAGCTGGAAGGGGCTGCTCAAATCCCACCCCAAAAAAACTCTACCTCCCCCTCCCTCCCACCCATGTGAGTCACTGTCTTATGCTCCTGCTATCAGGAAGCCCCAGGAGGCTGAATGTGGAACTAAACTGATAAAGCCTGCCCAGGCTCTGCCCTTCTTCTGCCTGGCCGCATGAAGCACTTGGCCCTTCCTCATCTTAAGATGTTCCCTGGCCAAAAAGCCAAGCGGCCAGGCTCCAAGGGGCTGTGTAACACTGTCCTACGAGACGGTTGCTTGTGGTGTCTACGGCTCTGGAGGCTCAAGTGGGGAGGGAGAAAGGACTGAAATTCTGCTGGGGCTGGAAAGGGAGATCTGGGCTCCATCAGGCCCAGTGCGTCCCACGCCCCTGCCCTACAGGGTTGCTGCCAAAGACTGCAGACAGCAGAGTCGTGGTGGCTGGGGCAACTGGAGACAGGCAAGTGGGCAGGCTGGTCTCACCATGCCCTTTGGCCCAAGACCTCACCAGCCAGCCACACATCTTCACAAACTGTTCAGGTAGAATGGTTTTCGACTCAGTCTGTGGGTTAGGGATTGTCGGCCCCAGCCTAAGTCCAGTGAAGGCCAGGCTGGGCAGCGGGTGGGGTTTTTTACTGCGATGCTTGCGACGTTGGGTTCTCCGACTTGCTCTCCTGACTGGAGGGGGGCTTGCTGTTCCAGGGGCTGTTGGCGCCCAATGCAGGAGAGTTGTTGAAGCTGTCCTCGTCATCAATGCCGTTGGCAGCGTCGAACTGTGTGTTTTCCAGCCGTGTGATCAGGCGCTCGTCCTCGTCACCAAACTCCCCGCCCATCAGGGTCGGCTCGCCCACCACCATCACATCCTGAGGAGGGAAGAAGGTCCGGAAACATAATCGAGGTGGAGACTGCTCTGACCTACCCCACACATGCCTGAGGGAACCAAAACAGGAGACGGAATTTGCTCCACCTTCCCCAAGCCTTCTTTTCTCCCTTTCTAGCCTGGAGTGCTATTGCTACACTAGAGCTTATGGGTGCTCAGTAAGTCTGGTGATATCCCAGGAATCGGAGAAGTGGCCTCCAGAATTGTTTCTACTTCTGACTCAAAGAAGGACATGATTCAAGAGTTACTCTTCCCTCAAGAGCAGGGATTCTCAACCTGTGGGCTGTGGGCCATATCTGGCCCATGACACCATTTCATGTGGCCCACCACCATCTCCATCACATCATGAAGTGCCATGAGGAGGAGGAGGAAGGGCAAAATGACTGTCAGGCCCCCGGCTTAAAAAGGCCAAGAACTCCTGCGCAAGAGGAAAGAGAAGTTACTCCTTGACCCTTCTTGGACACTGATAGCCCAGGGTGAAACAGAATTCTACACTTCAGAAACACAGATGCTTGAGAAATAATATCTCTTTTAGTTATGTGATACTAGATGAAGTGGACTTAATCCACGAAAACTATCATTAAAATACAGGAGTTAGTCTTTAAGGTGCTACGACGTTCTTTGTCTTTTGTTTTGTTTATTCTCTGATAAAACTAAGGATTCGGAACGTAAAAGGGTTCAAGAGAATTTCCCAAATATCTTATTATGTTCAAAATGGCTGCTCTTTGAAGGAAACAAACACTGTTCCCTAGCCCTTGTTATGTTATACGCTACAGTACAGACAGTAAGGAAAAAATAGGGTGTACCGAGAGATCTCTGGGTGACAGATAGTCAAATGTTTCTGATTATTTATTAGCCAACTTTAAAAATGAACATAGGGATGTTCATAACGAGGAAGACCACTCGTTCACCTAACATGGTAATGTCGGCTCTCACCAGCACCATTTCTCAAGCATGTCAGGACAGCACTAGCTAAAATGCTTTTTAATCCCTCTCTCCTAAATTAGTTTTTTGGGAAGAAGAAATGTTTTAAGGAAGACCCAAGAATTCACTGCAGGTTGAGTTTAGTTTTGCTACTGATAAAAAAAACACACCTGTTTGCTCAGAGCGTTCTTAAGATACATCTGCCCACCTGACCTAGCTATTCTAGTCCTCCATGTCCTAAGTTTAAAAATAAAACCAGATTCTGCTACTTTGAACTCCGCCCAGCCACATGGTTGAGCACTCGCCAGCATTTTCTGAAGGTGCTCCAGCATATGGAAAAGAGCCCCTTGCCGGAGGAGTGCTCACGTGCAAAAGAAAAGAATGAATGAAAAGGGGATGCTTACAGGTACCTGACTGGAGAGGGCGAAGGTGCTGGCTGGGCTCTTCTTCTTGCTGTTGCTGTTGTTGGCATTGCCGCCACCGGAACTCATCGTGCTGCCCCCAGACATCTTCCTTTTCCGGCGCTTGCTGGGCTGCTGACGTGCAGGCTCAGCTGGGAAAGGTGTCAGCAAAGGTAATATAGGTCAGAGACCTCAGTTCAAGGAGGAGGACCTGCTCTTTCCCAGTTGCCTCAACTTCAGCTTGGAAGAATCCCACCTTTGTGCCTCTGCTAGGCTATGTGTTCCCCTAAAACTAGCTTTACTGATATACCCACTTAGAACCTGCCTGACCCACCCATACCTTTTCCTTATCAGGTGACTTGGTCATATTTCCCCAGGTTTGGGAGGCTTGCATTGATTACCTGTTCTCTACCAAGTTAGATACAAGGTGTTTGTGTTATCATATAAGGGCCTATACCCATGATAACAAACCTTGGGACTCCAGGTGTTCTTGGAGTTCAATTACCAGGAGCCCAGGTCAATACTCCAGCTGATCAGGGCTTCTGGGAATTGAAGTTCAAGAACGTATAGAGTGCCAAGGTTTACCATCACCAACCTATATGGTTGGGGGCCTTGATATCTGCCAGAGCATCTCCCCTTCAGAACAGTTACCTGCATTACCCTTTCATCACAATCTGCACAGCTCCAGGTGCCATACCTGAATGGCTAGAATGTCTATGACTAGAAATAGAGCCTTCTCAGTGGTGGCACCGCCACTTTGAAATGCACTGTCAGTGGATCTGCGCTAAGCCCCATCCCTGGATAGCTTTTAAAAACAACTTAAACCCCTCCTATTCAAGGAAGCCTTTAAGAATATTACACCTCTGGCAATAAATTATCTGGTTAGTTGACTCTGCTTGCCCTTAGACACCAGGTATTTAATGTCTTCAAGTATTTATTCTGTTTATTTGTCTGTGCACTGCCCAGAGTGGGAAATATCCCAGATGGGTAGTATAAAAACGTAATAAATAAATAAATAAATTTGCCAGTCCCACTTTGGAATCCCAGAGCCAGGAGTCTGGGCACCAAAGAGTACCCATCAATTGAGCTACAAAACTCAAGACAAGATGCAGTCTCCACCAAGCACCCAAATCCACAGAAAAATTAGAACTATTAAGCCCTGTTGTGCCCTCTACTGGCACTGACAAAGAATACACTTCACCTCCGTGTCATGCCACAGAATGCGTTGTTCCCACACCCAAGCCTGCCCTCCAAAACTCTCACCAGGCGGAGCCACCATCCGCTGCCACTTCTGGAAGAGGCATGTCTTGAGGCAGTCCCGGGGACTGAGGCTGTAGGTCTTGTGCCGCGACATCAACTCCTGCATGGGTTCTAGGATTACGCAAAGCTGGCAGAGGAAAAGGAAGAGGGAGAAGTGTTCGGTCTGAGGATTTCAACAGAAACCTCCTGCAGTTAAGAGATTGCTTGGGAGACCATGTTCTGAAGCTGGTGGCACCTGCATTCTGAAATTCCTAGACAGGTACACAGAAAGAGCCTCCTTGAAGAGTGTGGTATTTTTAAACCACAATAGGGCCTACCCTGGGAAACAGCCACCTTGTGCTGGCTAACCTCTCTCACACTAGATCAGGCGAAAGGAACTGCAGAATGAACTCAGCAAAAGGGGCTTCATGTTGGCAGTTTTGTGTCTGGCCTAGACATGGAAGCAGCAGCAGCTGAACAGCTGGAAACACAATTTATAGACTTCTTCTTCCGTGTTTTGGGCAGAAGTGAAAGTGCCCAAGCGAAGGGACCTTTTGCTGACTTAATTCTGCAGTTCATTTCACTTGAGGTACAAGTGGAATGGGTAGGCTTTTCTGTGCACATGAATACAGCCAGATACAAAGACCAGCTATGGATGAGACAGTTGATTTTAATATATTTGTACAGTAATACCCCGGATAACTTTATGACTTGGTTCCACAAGTCATGACGTTATCCGATTTTTAGCGTTGTCTGATGCATGCATCGAACAACGCTAAGAAAAAAAGCCCAGACTTCAGTGACAAACCCCTTTAAAGGCAGGCAGGGAAAGAAAGAGACCTCCCTGCCTTTAAAGCCACCCCCCATGTGCAGCTCGGCCATGAGGGAATCCAGCCTAGCCCTGTTTACCTTGCTGCACGCTCCGACAGCCAGCTGGAGGCTTGTTTTTCTCTTTTACTTCCTGTAGACAGGGAAGGGGGAAATAGAGAGATGTGATTGGTTCTCTAGAGAACCAATCACATATCTCTATTTCCCCCTTCCCTGTCGTTTCAATACAGGAAGTGAAAGAGAAAAACAAGCCTCCAGCTGGCTGTCGGAGCGTGCAGCAAGGTAAGCAGGGCAAGGCTGGATTCCCTCGTGGCCGAGCAGGCAGTGGGGTGGGTGTGGGGAGTCCCCAAACTGCTCGGGGGGGGGAGGAGGGAAGTGGCAGGGAGAGGAGCTTTGGCCTCCTTTACTTCTTTATGACGATGGATCGGATAACGCTAAAATGAATGTTATCCGGTGCAAATCTTCCCCCCAAATTTGTCATTGTTATGCGGTTTTAGCGTTATCCGGTGCAATCGTTATCCGGGGTATTACTGTACTTGTTTCCTCTGAAGCCTGAGGTAGCTTGCATGATAAAAAAAGCCTTCCACCATTCCACATTACACCTGTAGGAAACAGTCAGTGGTGGGCTTAAAAAAAATATTACTACCACACTGTGGGCGTGGTATGGTGGGTATGGCCAGGGGAAAGCCCTGCATTGCACCCAAATTAGGACTACTTTATTTCAAAATCTGGATGGCTGGAGCCAGCCAGAATTTCTGCTACCAGTTCTGGTAAACTGGTGCAAACGTGCTGATGCCCACCACTGGAAAAAGTCCATTAAAATAGACCTAAAACAATTGTGAAACAGTGTTTTTAAAAAAGCAGAGAGAGAGAGAGAAGCACTACTCCACACCCCACTGTTTTTAAAAGTCAGGCTTCCAACTTCTTTCAGAAGAATGAGAAGGAGACCATGCTCCATTTATAGCCTTGAGACCCTTGTGGAAAAACACTTACTCGGAGGTAGTTGAGTGTGGAGTTTGAAAGTCCACATCGGGTGATGTTCTTGGACAACTGATCGAGCATCTGGGGGTCTTGTGCCTGGAGCATGAACATTGGGTGGGGAAAACAGTAAAGAAAAAAAAAGAATATGTGACACCAGCAGATGTGATACATAGGACAAACCCTGGAGACAAACCCTCATCCACTAGGACTCAAAGACAACTTAAGTCTTCCACAGTCATGCTTCACTGTAGAAATCAGACAGGACTTACACAGAAGGCATTTTACATCATTAGTCCCTTAAAGAACAGCAGATAAATAGTTTGATGTTCCAGCCATCTGCTTTTGTTGTGGTTCAGTCGCACAGCCAATTCCAACCCTTTGCAACCCCATGGACCATTGCCTGCCAGACACCTCTGTCCTCCACCATCTTTCTCAACACGCCCAGCTCTGTGCCCATTGCATCTACAATACCATCCAGCCATCTCATTTTCTTCCGCCCCTTCTTCTTTTGCCCTCAACCTTTCCCAGCATTAAGGCTTTCTCAAATAAATCCTCTCTTCTCATTTGATGTTCAAAATACTTTAGCTTCATCTTCACTATTTGACCTTCCAAGGAGCAGTCAGGTTTGATTCTTCTAAGATCGATCTATTTGTTTTCCTTGTTGTCCAGGGTACTACAGCATCTTAAATAGTTTTTAAGATTTGTTCTGCAGTTCAACTTGTTTCTGTTGATTATCAACATTTCTGATTATAACATTTTAGCATTACTGTACAGTAATACCTCGGATAACGTTTACCTCGGATAACACTAAAATCGCATAACGCTAAGTAATCTGGGGAGGAGAATTGGATCGAAAAACGTTAAGGTCCTATGGGATGGATCGGATAACAACCGCTAAAGCCTGTGCGGTTACAATGTATCTCTATGGAGCTTTAACGTTATCCGATCCATCCCATAGGATTTTAACATGGATCGGATAACACTAAAAATCGGATAACACCAAGACTTGTGGATCCAAGTTTTAGCGTTATCCGAGGTATTACTGTACTCTTTATCATTAGCCAGTTTGATTATTTTAAATAGAAAAGCAGAGTGTAAATATGAAATAAACTTTCATTGTTACTTATAATTTTATTTGGTTTGTTTATTTTTAATTTTTAACTCTTTTATTGTTATTGTAAATATTTTTAATGTGCCATAAGCTGCCCAGAGTGGGAGAATATCCCAGATGGGTGGGATGTAAATGCAAGTAATAAATAAGTAAATAACAAACAAACACATTCAGCAGCAGATCTGAAGAAAGGAATCAAGTCTGGCATTCATTATGGTAATAATAATGGGAGTTTGGAATTCTGAATCCATTTTCTGCCTTTGGGGAAATCAGTTGGCCAGGATCTTATGAACTCACCTTACTAAGACTGAAGTCCCAAGAAGCAACAATATGAGCTGCAAAGGGACCCAACAACACAAAATGAATAGAAGTGAAGTCAAGCCAATGGTTGGTACCAAGCAATGGACTTACATGCATAGCAAGAATGCTGCGGGGAATGAGTTCCCGGTGCTGTCGGATGCTGAAGTGCCACGTCTTTATTCTCATCATGTCATCAAACATGAACTCCAGGTAGAGGCGGCCCTCCACACACACCTAGAGTAAGAGAAAAGGAAGCAAACGGCCTTTGGAATTAAGGTGAGGCTCTCTTCACATATATTAACAGTGATGGTGAACCTTTTAGAGACCGAGCAAACAGAGGGGCGGAGAGAACTCTGTGCTGAGGGGAAGGGAGGAAGTGCTCCCATTGGGCTGCTGGGCAGAGCAAACTCTGTGCTGGGGGGAGGGAGGAAGTGCTCCCATTGGGCTGCTGGGCAGAGGGACAGAGCGAACTCTGTGCTGGTATGACTCTGTGTGCTGACAGAGAGAGGTCTGAATGCCCCTTTTGGCATGCGTGCCATAGGTTTACCACCACTGCTATATAACAAATCTATGCAACTGAGCAAAGACAGATCTGCAATTACAGATGCTCATCTTAACAGTCTTCATAGCTAACTCAATTCCCAACTCAAGTTCCATGATGCAGGGACATGGATGGGGAACCAGTGAGGAGCTCTTCTTTTTGTAAAGATAATGCTTCTTCATTGCCTGTGCAAAACCAAACCACCCAAAACTATACTTTAATTCAATGGCAGGGACAGCTTGCATCAATACATCATCCCTGGGGAAATCAGACTGCACCTATGAGCAGAGGGAACAGGGAAGCCAGGTGGGGAGTGACAGATGGTGTCATACTACTAAGAAGGTCTCAGAGGCATTGATCCTGGGAGCCCTGGCTTTGCTAGATCACTAGCCGCATCCAACACCTATTCTCTGCCAAGCACGAGCTGTTTGCAGAAACAACCGAGGAATAGCAAGATGCTCTCATCGACATTTCCAGGCAAGAGTCTCTTAGCCAGAGTTGGAGGTAGGGGAGCAAATATGCTGTATTCTCACCTGGGTGAACATGGGTTTGCCATGCTGGGTAACCATGGTGCACTGGTCACAGTCGAGCGACACAAAGTTGTTGTGGAAAGATTCCTTTGGGTGCTTCAGGACATAGTAGAGCTCAGTAGCCCCTCCTTCAAAGATGCTACGGAAGTAGCGGGGAATCAGGGTGCGGCCAATTGCTGGTCAGAAAAGAAAGGAAGGCAAGCAGATGTGAATGAGGGTTTGCAGGCACTCTTCTGAGGATCACAAATATCCAGTGGAACTCCTGGCAGGCAAAACTGTCTAATATTAGGATCGAGATAGCACAGTTCACCTTCACATTTCTGAACTTGCTGTCCTTATACCATAGCTTGGCTTGCTCTATATAGGGAGGGTGCTAGATAATCCACTGTCAGATCTTGGGAAAACTTCCAAAACTTCCACAGGTTCCAGAATCCCTGTCCTAGATTCTGTGTAGGTGAGGGATGTTTTTTTTCCTATAAATTGCTTTCCAATACAGTAATACCCCGGATAACAATTGTACCTGATAGCGCTAAAACCGCATAACGTTGCAAGATTTTTGGAAAAATCTTGCGTCGGATAACGCGATTTTTAGCGTTATGCGGTACAAGCGTGTGCGTGGGGGGGGGAGTTGGATTGGGTAGAACATCTACCCAATCCAACCCCCTCCCCAGCGCCCGCCTGCCTTTCCCCCGATGCTACTGCAGGGTTCCCTCTGCTTACCTTCCTTTCCTTCTCTGACTCCCAGCTGATTGCAAAAGGCTTGGTTTTTTTAAACTGCAGGGAAGGGGGGGAAAGAGAAAGGAGTTTCTTTCCACGCTGTTCTTTGCTTTACTTCCTGAATTGAAAAAAATATAGAGATGTGATTGGTTCTCTAGATCAGCTGATCTAAAGAACCAATCACATCTCTGTATTTTCCCCCTTTCCTGTTTCATTGGTTTTCTAGATCAGCTGATCTAGAGAACCAATCACATCTCTGTATTTTTTTCAATTCAGGAAGTAAAGCAAGAACAGCTTCCCCCCCTTCCCTGCAGTTTAAAAAAACCAAGCCTTTTGCAATCAGCTGGGAGTTGGAGAAGGAAAGGAAGGTAAGCAGAGGGAACACTGCAGTAGCGTCGGAATGGCACTTTCCCTGACCCTACTGCAGTCACATGGGGGTGGCTTTAAAGGTAGGGAGGTCTCTTTCTTTCCCTACCTGCCTTTAAAGCGGTTTGTCCCTGAAGTCAGGGCTTTATTTTTAGCGTTGTTGGATGCATGTATCGGACAACGCCAAAAACCGGATAATGTCATGACTTGTGGAACCAAGTCATAACGTTATCCGGGGTATTACTGTATATATACACACACACAATTGGAAAAGCAGTGCTGATCTTAGTTCCAAATCAGATGTCTGAGCTCTTTGACATCACTAGCCTCATTACACTGATCTCAACCTTAAGTGCATAAGGGGGAGGTTGTAGTCAGTGGTGTGCTGGGCCACAGGGATACAGGGACTCATCTCGGTGTGCCCCAAGCAACTGGCACCCCCCAGAGGCAGGCAGAGGTAATGGAAATGTATGTATGTATGTATGTATGTATGTATGTATGTATGTATGTATGTATATATGTATGTATATTTTATGGATTTATATACCGCCCTACTTAGTGTAACCAACTATTTGTACAAGACAAATAGAATACAGTGACCAATACAATACAATAATAGGGGCATAACAATACTGTGGTAGAACATCACACAGCAAAACAGCAATAATATGACAATACAATCGAGCAATAATATAGCTGTACAATCCAACAATACAATGTAGAGATATAATCCAACAATGCAATGTAGCAATATAATATAGTAATACAATGTCAAGAAAATACAGTCCAGAAATACAATGTAACAATTTGGTAAGATATCATAGATACAGCGTCCTCTCACCACCTGCAGCTGGTGGCAATCTCCTCCTCCTCCGGGCGAGATGGAAGGGCCCGGAGGGAGGGCGGGAGCGTCCACTCACTACCCGCAGCTGGCGATAGTCTTCTCCTCCGGGCGAGATGGCAGAGCCCAGAGGGAAGGCGGGAGCGTATGGGAGTTTTTTCCCCAAACCCCCCAATAGGCACCATTACTTCCTGTCCACCACCCTCCCAAAATGCCCAGCATACCCTTGGTTGTAGTTCCCCTACATATGCACTTCAGGGGTAGAACCTGGTGCAGTTGGTATAATCAAGACGGTGAGGCAAATGATCTCTGATTCGTGGCTATGATCAACACTGGCTGTCTGCTAGCTGTCACAAG
Source organism: Furcifer pardalis (assembly GCA_030440675.1). Taxonomy (NCBI): domain Eukaryota; kingdom Metazoa; phylum Chordata; class Lepidosauria; order Squamata; family Chamaeleonidae; genus Furcifer; species Furcifer pardalis. The sequence goes on from CP126890.1 coordinate 242,458,721, forward strand.
TAGACAAGTAACTGATCTAGAGAACCAATGAAACAGGAAAGGGGGAAAATACAGAGATGTGATTGGTTTTCTAGATCAGCTGATCTAGAGAACCAATCACATCTCTGTATTTTTTTCAATTCAGGAAGTAAAGCAAGAACAGCTTTCCCTCCCTTCCCTGCAGTTTAAAAAAACCAAGCCTTTTGCAATCAGCTGGGAGTCGGAGACGGAAAGGAAGGTAAGTAGAGGGAACCCTGGAGTAGCGTCAGGGGAAAGGCAGGCGCTGGGGAGGGGGTTGGATTGGGTAGATGTTCTACCCAATCCAACTCTCCCCCCCACGCACACGCTTGTACCGGATAACGCTAAAAATCACGTTATCCGATGCAAGATTTTTCCAAAAATCTTGCAACGTTATGCGGTTTTAGCGCTATCAGGTACAATCGTTATCCGGGGTATTACTATACTTGGATTACAGTGATATTGAATGGCTTGCCTTGTATTCTGACTGACATCATTCTATCACTTTTGAGATTATATCCCATTACTGCTTTTCTTACCCTTTTATTGACAATTATGGCTACTCCATTTTTTCTGAAGTTTTCTTGTCCACAGTAGTAGATATGATGGTTTCCAGAGCTGAATTCACCCATCCCTGTCCATTTTAACTTGCTGATTCCCAAGATGTCAATGCTTATTATTTCCATTTCCTTTTTTACTACTTCCAGTTTTCCCTGGTTCATAGATCTCACATTCCATGTCCCTATACAGTATTGTTTCTTGCAACACTGTATTTCTTCTCCCCCTTGCCTGTCCCTCCCCTTCTTCTGGTCTGTTGTGCTAAACACCCTATTTCATCTCAGTTGCCCCCTTTGCTTTGCCTTTTGTTTTGGTCCATAGGGTTCTCTTGGCAAAATTCCTGACGTTGGTTTGCCGGTTTCTACGTCAGTATCCTCTCCTCTCATCATACATATTATCACAGTTTAAAACAAGGTATTATCATGCACATTATAACAGTTTATATACCACATGAATAATGAGCATGTCTTCCTCCAGACGTTATTGGTAATCTCTCATTATCCATGGTACTGGTTAGGGCTGGCAGGGCTGCATTAAAGCAACATCTAGAGGGCCACCCAGTCTCCACCAGTCAGAAATATACTCCTTGCTAGACTCTAAAAATCTAAATTTCTCACTAATTCATTCCACAGTTTCCTACAGCAAATATCCAGGAGCCTAGCTGTTTTCCCACAAGAAGTTGGACACCTAAGATATTGTTTAGCTGTATTATTGCTATTGCTACTGGAAAGCCTTCTGGGAATGGTAGTACTGTACTTAAAACAACTATTATGGAAAAGCCCATATTTTCTGTGGAGATACTGCCAAGACATCAAACCTGGTTGCTGGGTCTAACAGAGTTGCCTGCCCCATGGTGTATATCTAATACCCCCAGCCTTTGGACTTACTGTATCTCTTTGGTCCATCTTCCAGACAGAAGGTGATTGTTAACATGGCGTCATCCTCAAAGAACTCGGTGGTGAAGGCATCCCACCACAGATTGTCACACTCCTACAGGCACAGAGAATAAAAACATTACCTGTGGCGAAGGGAGAACCTCAGACATGTAGTTAGATCCTACAACCAGCAATACTGGCCTACAAAGGTAGGAAAGGAGCCCACAGAGATGATTTGAGAGGGCTCAGTTAACAATCCAGACTTCTTTCCCTTCCTTTTCTAGGCTAGAAATACCCCTAATTTTGAAACCACGGGAATTCTCCACATCTTTTCCTGGCCCAACCACTCTGTACCCACAAAATGATACCTCTGTCCAATTCTGCAGCCGCTTGTTGAGCTCAAATATCCTGTAGTCAGTCTGGTTGCCATATGGTGTGTGCCTCCTGCCAACCAAGCAAAACCATTAAAACAATGGACATTATTAATGTATTAATATGAAAAATATTAAAGAGATCATCATAAAAAGCAACACCAAAAAAACAATTTAAAACACATCTGGGAAAGGAGGAAAACATGACATATACCCGTGATGGCGAACCTTGGCACTCCAGATGTTCTTGGACTTCAATTTCAGAAAGCCTAAGTCCCTGTGATTCCACACGAATGGTTTTGCTGCGCATTTTACTTGTGTCCAGGAGCGACAAGGGCAGGGCGGGCCAGGCCAGATGAATCGCAGCAAACCCATTCATGTGGATTCACCGTTCAGTGTCCTATAGTGTCTAATCATGCCTTTCACATGACCATAGAAACATGTGCAGGTGCAGACAGTGTTGGCTCCTTATTTGTAAATGGAGATGAGCACTGCTCCCTAGAGTTGGATACAACTAGTTATTGAACAAGGGAGACATTTACTTTTACTAAGGTTAAGGTAAACAAAAAGGCAACAGAATAATGTCACTGTTTCTTAAATAGCTCTACAACAGGTTCCCAGTCACTTTCACAGATAAAGTACAGTTATCTTTAGTTAATGTTACTGTAACTCCTTTAATTTTTAAAGTGAATTTATCCATTTTTATTCTTGTGTAAAATGACTGTTCTTCAGTTTAATATTTTTAATTAAATCATAAATCTTCAATCATTGTGTTTATTCCCTGGAATTATACTTCCAGAAATAACTTAACAGACCAAGCAACACAGGATTTGCATTCCATGGAATAAACATAGCAACCAAACACTTTGTTGTTTAATTAAGATTATTAAGCCTACAGACATTTTAGAAAGAAGCAATAAACTCTCTTTAAGAACCAAGTAAGTCAAACACTAACTAAAGATTTGAAAAAGGATGGAAGTGAATGGATGTCATGGGAGAGCTGATATAAACAACCCACAATGAAAATTCAGGGTGGTAGTCTCAGGGGCCAAAAGCTGCCTGCAGCCCACACTTTGCCTACTCCCAGTTTAGATGCAAAGCTCCTTTACTGGTGTTTTTTTATTTGCACTATCTGATCCAAATAATGTTTATAATAATAATTTAACAGGAACACAGCCTTATACCGAGTTAGAATACTAGTCCACTTAATCCAGAACTGCCCACTCTGACTGGTAGCATCCCTCCTGGGTGTCAGGCAAGATTCCTTCCTAGAGCCACAGGATTTCCTGTTATTATCAGTTGCCCCCCCCCCCCCCCATTAATCTGTTAAACTCTACAATTTTAAAAAAGGCAGATACATTCCAGGTGACAAGACAGAAAGTCTGTTTCACCTCACTGAAAACCTTTGGTTAGTTCAATTCTATTTCCACTGGCAGGATTAATCTCTTTTATTGCTATTTTAAGTGATAAAACAGAAGTTTTCCAAGTCTATAACTCACTGAAATGTTACTAGGTTTTGCAAATTAATGTTGTTTAAAAAATTAGTAGCAGAAAGCCTTAATTTCTTCCTTAATATTTTTTACAATGAGTTTCTCAAAGAAATCAATTTTATTATTGCGTCTTTATTTTAATGATCTTGTTTGAATGAAGACAGATGTAACATGTCTTACCCTCAAACCAAAAATCTGGAGATGACTGTAGAAGTACTATTACCTCAAAGTCACCACCCTCACACTTGAAATGTTACCTCTGTCTTTACCTTAACACAAATGGTCAGGAGGAGGAAGAAGGCAGACCCTTACCCAATCCCAGGCTCCAGGTAGGTTGGCGGATACATAGGAGTCGGTCTGTGGAGAAACAAGCCAGTACATAACGGATTAACATACGCCTCAGCCAATTCATTTCATTACACTGCAGAGGGTAACCAAGAGGAAAGGCTTAGGAAAAAGACAAGGAATGTGTTTCTTATACCATGCATTAAATCTGTTTTATCAATTCTATCTTGCGTTCAACTCCACTACTGTACATTCTCTTCCATTCTTTAATCTCTCTTATCATTCTTTTCCATCACATTTGGTTTTTTTAAATTCTGCTCAGTATGTAACAAAATTTCCTCCTTCCCTTTAAATCTGTGATGGGGAATGGCTGGATCTGTTTGGAGATGCAGGAAGAGCCCTGCTGATTTCAAATTTCATAAAGTCTAGTACATTTTGGGCAATTTTAGAAGTAACAAATGCTAGCCAAAACCCTTTGTTGCTTACCAGCTATTGCAGTTTCATTTAACTCATGGTTCCCATGGATGGCCACAACTACAAATGTTTCAGCAAGGAGGCCTTTGGGAGCAATGAAATCACTAAGAATAGAGCAACCTGGTAAACTTCTAGTGGTTGAACAGCATTGCTTCTCAGTGAATAAGTACAGAATTGCTTGGATGCTGTTTTGCTACTTCTAAATGTAAAAAGGCTAGAGATTTACTGTATATACTTGAGTATAAGCCTAGTTTTCAGTCCCAAAAATGAGCCCCCCAAAGGGGAAATGGCTTACTTGGGTCAGTGACCACGAGGGTTTCAAGACTGCTTCGGATTGAGACATGCCAAAAATTTCATTAATTTTACCATATTTTCATGTATTTTAATTATTGAAACTCACTAGCAGTTGCTGCATTTCCCATCCTTGGCTTATTCTCGGGTCAATCTATTTTCCTGGGTTTTCAGGTCAAAATTAGATACCTTGGCTTATAGTTTGGTCAGCTTATACTCGAGTATATGCAGTAAAAAAAAAAACCTTAAACTCCAAAGGATGGGGCAGACATACAGGCCCTTTCAAATGATTCCTTTTAATTACTGAAACTGGAACCATCTCCTGATTATATCCTGTCACTGGTAAAGCTAGGGAGGGGGATTACTCTACGCAAGGGATCTGCCCCTCTCAAGTCTCAAGAACTTGATTTCATTAGGTAGTTATCCATTCATCTTGCATATGTAGCTCTTCTGCCTCCAACTTTATCCACACAGCAACAGTTTAAAGCAGGCCAGGCTAAGAGAGATAAACTGATCCAAGATCACCTAATGAATGTTCATGGCATAGAGCAGTGATGGTGAACCTTGGCATTCCAGTTGTTCTTGAACTTCAATTTCCAGAATCCCAAGTCTCTGTGAATCCAGGCGAATGGGTTTCCCATTCTGTTTTCATGGCTCTGTACATTTACCATTACTCTACTAGGCAGAGTTGACTGGTGATGCACAGAATCAACCCTTGCCTTGAAGTGCCTACAATAAAAGATGGCTGTATTTTCAGCTTCACACTCATCTTCAGCCTCTTCAGCCGCATGGTAGGTCATTAAGTAATTAGCCCATATTCTAGGTAAAGGTCATCCTTGCTCAAAAGCCAGCCGTATCAGACTCTAGAGTTCAGTGTTCTTCTCTGTTTACAGCCAAAGCGTTTGCAGATGTTTACATTGACATGTGGCAGGAATGACTAAACACCAGAGTCAGTGGTGGGATGTCAAAAATTTTACTACCCCACCGTGACGTCATCGGTGTGGGCGGAGCTAACATCATGATGTCATGATGTTGTGGGTAGGGCCAAATAATTTTTTTTTAAAAAAAAATACAAAATAATAAAATAAAATTAAGCATAAACACAAACACACACACCCGTCAACCCACCCACCCATAACACAAACCCATAAATTAACTAATTAATTAATTAAAAATACATTAAAATACACCCAGTGAAAAGGTAAGCCCCGAAGGTGGTTTTTTATTTTTTTTAATTTGCTCACATTTGCTATCCCGCCCCAATCAGGTGTACCCGACTCTGGGCGGCTTACAAGATAAAATGCGATCACAAACCAAACCAATAAAATACTAATAAATTAAAAACTTTAAAAACTTTAAAAGTTCATAAAAACAAGAAATAAAACAGGAAACAAAACAGCCCCACGGGATAAAACCGAACAGAAAGGGAGGCTGTCCCTTAAATTAACCACCCTGTGTGGGATCCAACATTCCTTTGTCCCCACACTTGTCCCACCAGCCAGGTCTTTAAGCCCTTCCGGAAGGGTAGGAGCTCTGTCTGTAGGCGTAGTTCATTTGGGAGGAGGTTCCAAAGGGCTGGGGCGAACACAGAGAAGGCCCTCTTCCTAGTGCTAGAGAGATGAGCCTCCCTAGCTGATGGAATGACAAGAGAGCCCCTCCGATCCGCCCTGGTGGGACGGACAGATGTTCTTAGGGTGACGCGGTCTCTGAGGTATCCTGGCCCACTACCATATAGGGCTTTAAAGGTAATAACCAGCACCTTGCATTGCACCCAGAGACATACTGGTAACCAGTGCAGCTCCCGGAGCAGTGGTGAGGCACGAGCATAACGCCCGCACCCCATCACTATCCGGGCTGCCGCATTTTGGACCAGCTGCAGTCTCCGAATGGTCACCAAGGGCAGTCCCATGTAGAGCGCATTACAGTAATCAAGTCTGGAGGTGACCAAAGCATGTGTGACCATGAGCAAGGCGTCCCGGTCTAGGAGTGGGCATAACTGGCGTATTACACGGAGTTGTGCAAAAGTCCTCCAGGCCACGGCTGCCACCTGCTCTTCGAACAGTAGTCGTGAGTCCAGGAGGACCCCCAGATTACGCACCGGGTCTGTCTGGGCCAAAGCTGCCCCATCCAGAACCAAAGCTGGTAACTCCCGTGATAACGCAGGGCCCCTTACCCATAGCCACTCAGTCTTGCCGGGATTCAGCTGTAGCCCGTTTTCCCCCATCCAGACCTTCACAGCCTCCAGACACCTGGAGAGGACTTCCACTGCACCGCCTGGCTCCCCACGGGACGAGATGTACAACTGGGTATCATCAGCATATTGATGATACCTTACCCCGTGGGAACGGATGATCTCACCCAGTGGCTTCATATAGATGTTAAATAGAAGGGGAGAGAGCACCGAGCCCTGAGGCACCCCATATTGCAGGGACCTAGGACTGGACTCCTCCTTCTCCAACCACACCGATTGGGTTCTGCCCCTCAGAAATGAAGAAAACCAGGACAAAACAGTGCCCTGGAACCCCAGACTTTGGAGCCTACCCACAAAAGCTGCTACTGGTTCTCCAGGACACTGGGAAAAGTTACTATCGGTTCTGGCGCACTGGTGAGAACCTGTTACATCCCATCACTGACCAGAGTACACTGAACTCTTCCCACTAAAGTGGTACCTATTTATCTACTTGCAGTTTTTTACTTTTGAACTACTAGGTTGGCAGGAGCTGGGACATACAACAGGAGCTCACTCTGTCATGCAGTACTCGGGTCTTGAACTGCTGACCTGCCAGTTGTCAAGTTCAGTGTCTTAACCACTAAGCCAAAAGGTAGGTACTATGTAATTTCATTGTCTTCTAGGGTATTACCATTGTATAGCTCTTGAAGCTTATATCTTAAGAAAAAAATATTGATACTCCCAACCAGCCATCTCCACACTGTGTACAAAAACTCATCAGGGTTCTAGGAGAGAACAGGCAGTGCACTATGAAATAATTAAAGGCTCTGACTCATGCAAAGTAGCCACCATCAGAAACATGGCTGCCTGCTGGGCCCCTACACAGTTTAGCTGCTCTGGACTTTATGTCTTTCCAATCAAGGATGGCTCATGAAGAAATGCAGGCTTTTCTGAAAGCTGATAAAAGTAAACACTTTTTTTTCTGGCTACTTCTCTCATTCTGAATTTATCAGCACACTAAATGTACCTGACCTATGTAAACACAGGGAATAAATCTCTAGACTGAGGCAACTGAAGTTAGAAGGAAACTATGTTTATTGCCCTCCTCCTCTCAGCAGGCAATGGAAGATTTAAATGTTCTCTCCAGGAAGACTGTGATCGCATTCCTTCCCTCCTGGTCCAATCGATTAGCATGTGGCAGAGATGGAAGAAAAATCAGGGTCTCTTTCTCTCTCTGCTCTATATCTTCCAGAATACTTCAGTCTGTCTTGCTAGTGCCCAGGCTGGTTTAAAGATTCTGGGTGAGGCACTACAAAAACCTTTCTCCATTCCTAGCACTGGGAGCACTTAATCAGCTGAGGGCTCCATTGGACCCCTGGTTGCCCATATACCTTCAGGCCAAGCATCATTTGTTTTGTACTTCGTGATATCTGAAGAGGAAAGCCCTCATACTGGCTTACTTATTGGTACAAACAACCTGATGCCTAGACAAAGGGAGGAAGAGGTTGGGAAGCAATGAAGTGAATCCTCTTGGGCCGTGGGCTGATCATGTGGTTCAAGGAGCCGGTCACTAAGGCCCAGGTGCGGCCCCTGACGCCATTTCATCCGACCAACGAAGCCCTCGTCGCTCCTGGAAACAGAACTAAAACGCTCCTGTACGGGCACGTTTTACTTCTGCTTCCAGGAGCGACGAGGGCTTTGTGGGCCCGGCCCCAAGTTTGGGCACAACTGGTTTAGATTCAGCTAATCTTGTACCCGAAGAGCCTCTCACTTACCCCACATCTCGATCCAGCATAGTGCCCGGGTGGAAGGGGGGGAAGGCGTTGCCGTTTGGAGGCTCCTTTGGAGAGTACAGCTTGAATGACTTAGAGGAACAGCCTAAGAAAAAGGAAAGGAGAACATGAGAAGAACATAGGCCGGAGAAGCTCACTTGTCCTGGGGCAGACCCAAGACAAGGATGACACATCTGCAATCTCATCCTATTGCTATCACCCCACTTTGTCATCTCTTCCACGACCACACCATCTCTGACTTAAGCCTGCCAGACAAAGAACTTCCAAATATAAAATACTAACAGATCATCAAATTGAACTCAGAAATGAAGTCAAGTCAAATTAACAATATATAATCCTGCTCCTGTAACAAAGCACCATTTTTCATGCCAGAAAAACAAGGCACAGCCCTATGGAAGCTATACATATGGATCTGTATTATACACTTTTAGAATCAGAAACCAAGACAGACATAAAAATAGCTGTCATAACAGTGGATGCCAAGCAAAAGAGCTGCAGTGAAATGCTTGTGCAAATATACGTACGTAATCTTCCGTACTGTTGGAACACCACTGAAATAAGAACTCCCATTGGGCTGCTGGGCAGAGCAAACTGTGGTGGGGTGACAGCGCATGCACTCACAGAGAGGGCTCTGAGTGCCACCTCTGGCACGCATACCATAGGTTCACCACCACTAGAGTAGGGGAATTGCAGCTTGTAAGAACTGCTTGAGGGAGGGCTCAGGCTCATATATACATTAAAATGCTCATCTTGACAACCGCTCATGCTCTTATTGTTATGACAGATCTATTTTGAGCTTCTGAATGATATTTTAGTTTGTATGTTCATTTTCTTTCCATATTATATCAACCTGAACCCAATGAAAGAAGAAGTCAATGAACAAGTCCATTTTGACACAATGGTCATCTTTCAGGGTCTCTGTGAGCAGAACTTGATGTGTACTGCTGCACTAGTTAATCTCTTGGAAATTTTTTGTTTATGTTGAACAAACTTCTGGCACACTGGAAAATTATCTCATGGCTACAGCTAGGGCAGAGACTTCTATCAGTGTGTGGCAGCTTAACTGCTTAATTGCTGGATGGGTGTTGGCTGCCACACTGGAAGTACAAATGCTGAGAGCTGGGTATTCTTTTTTTTTTCTCTTGCGAAAGAAACAGAGCAGAGGCCATGGATGTGCTCCTGTGTCTTGCCAAGTACAAACGTGTGGTGGAATACTGGTTCTTTATGTAAAAGCTCCCATTCTGAGAGGTTGTTCCTGATCACCTGCCCCAGCTGCTCAACTATTTCTGTAGTTGCTTTGAAAGAGGGATCAAAAATAATGAAGTCATAAGCCTTTCATATATTGTACATACAACAAAATGCAGTGGTAGAATGCAAAGTACAGTAATACCTCGGATAACGCTAAGACTTGGTTCCACAAGTCTTGGTGTTATTCAATTTTTAGTGTTATCTGATCCATGTTAAAATCCAATGGGATGCATCGGATAACGTTAAAGCTCCATAGAGATCCATTGTAACCACACAGGCTTTAGGGGTTGTCATCCGATCCATCCCATAGGACCTTAACGTTATTTGATCCAATTCTCCTCCCCAGATTACTTAACGTTATGCGATTTTAGCGTTTTCCGAGGTAAACGTTATCCGAGGTATTACTGTACAGTAATACCTCAGATAACATTAGTATCGAATAACACTAAAATCGCATAACATTAAGTAATCTGGGAGGGAGAATTGCATTGGATAACATTAAGATCCTATGGGATGCATCGGACAACAACCGCTAAAGCCTGTGTGGTTACAATGTATCTCTATGGATCCTATAGGATTTTAACATGCATCGGATAACATTAAAAATCGGATAACACCAAGACTTGTGGAACCAGGTTTTAACGTTATCCGAGGTTTTACTGTACTACTTTAGATCACAACTGGCTGAAGGCATTTTGAATATTGCCCTTCATTTATTCTCACTCTCACAAACTCTCCACAACTACAAAACTAGCATATCAGAGAAGGGGCATAAGCTAGCTAGAACATTTATTCTCATTGTGTTTATGATGAAGACTTTTTAAATAAATATTTAAAAATTTACCCCTGACCTGCAATTTGTAGTAGACTAATCCTTTCCCTTATGTAAGATTTCAACCACTTTAATCTACTGCATGTGTACATATGCCTTCTTTTAAGCTCAGTAGAAGTGTAAAAATATAGAACTGCTTCTTACAGAAGTGCAAGGTACAGTACTTGGGCTGTATTTCCTGTGCTAATAGAAACAAAACGTAGGCTGACTTTTCTCGACTTGCAGCCCAACATATTTGAATAGCACCAAACCCTCCACCCACCCCCAGCCAACACAGACAATGGCACTATTGGTTGGAGCAATGGATTTTGTAGTCCAAAACAACTAGAGAGCCTTAAGACAGTCTAGACAAGGTAAGATTTTGAAAAGAGTATCAAGCTCCAGAGAGAAAAGGATGAGACTTTAAGGGGGGGGGGGGAAATGAATTCCCAGTCCCGACTCCCACAACACAGTAGGACCTGCCCTGCTCATAGAATTGTGGGACTGGGAGCCATCAAACAGGCAGGAGGTAGAGCAGCCCTCTTATCTCCATGCCACTTCTTCCCCCAACTGCACCTTTGTGAGTCATGAGGTTTCTCTGTAACTCACAAGGGTGCATGAAGAAACACATCCCGACGGGAGGCAGCCGCTGTCAGAACTCATCCTCTAACATAACTTTGCAAGATGGAGGGAACCCTTGTGACCTGCCTCTTTTCACAGGGTGTGAAGAAGCAGCACAGACATGGCACAGAGGTAAAAAGACTGCTCTACCATCTGCTGGTTTGGTGGCTTCCGGTCCCATGATTCAGCCTGGAGGATTCCCAGTGAATTATGGGGAAAACTTGATATTTACTAAAGAACAATACTCTCCATGTCTCAGTTTGCATACTGGCAAAGAAATGCATATCTCAAAGAGCTATAAGCAATCGAAACTATCTGGTCAGCATTCTCTACCAAAGCACCCTTCCATCTTGACTACCACATCTTTGCAATAACCCCATCCTCTCCTTTCTCATTGTTTCCCCTTCTAACATGTGCTTTAAGATATCCTCAAATTATCCTATGTTGAAAATGAGTTTGTTTCTTGATTTCTGGGATATCACATATGTTACTTAAGGCACTTTTGATTTATCCCCATTTTTCTGTGCCAAATGTACAGAAAACCATTTTAATTTTGTGAGAGGGAAACCTCTGTGGTCCTTGTCCACAAGCATTCTGGTCTATCCAAAAACTCTGGTTTAGAGCTATCCAAAAGCAAGAATATCAAGCGGCAGTGCGTGGAGAGACAGAGAAAAAACGCTTTGCAGGTGATGATCAATATACTCCAGAATGATCAACCTGTAACCTGCAGGGAAGAGGGTTCGGGCATGGCCAGCTGGGGAGAGATGGGAATAAAGAAGAAGGAAGAGGACCTGTTAGAGACGCTGGAGGAACAGCCAACCAATTACACCATGGAGGAAGGCAAGGAGTCCTACATCTGAACAAGGCGTCGACTATCTATAGCTGGAGATAAGACCTTGGGGGCCAATCCTCATGGCTCAAGATTAGCCAGATGGCAGGGAGGATGCCCCACAAATCTACAACTGGGGTGCCCAGCGCCAACTCAGAAAAGTCAGTGGTGGTGTAGGCACAAACACCAGCTAGTGTTTAGTTTGTTTAGTTCGTAAAGAGAGCTCATTGCTTTTATTTTTATTTAAAAAGTCTGTTCTATGCCTTTAAAATCTTAACTGAACAAGGAAATCTTTAATCACCATACAGTAATACCTCGGATAACGCTAAGACTTGGTTCCACAAGTCTTGGTGTTATCCGATTTTTAGTGTTATCCGAGGCATGTTAAAACCCTATGGGATATATCGGATAACGTTAAAGTTCCATAGAGATACATTGTAAATGCACAGGCTTTAGCGGTTGTTATCCGATACATTCCATAGGACCTTAACGTTATTCGATCCAATTCTCCTCCCCAGATTACTTGTTATGCGATTTTAGCGTTATCCGAGGTAAACGTTATCCGAGGTATTATTGTATTTACTTCTCAGAACGGGGCTCCCATATTGATTGGTCACTGTTTCCGGAAGTCTTATTCCAGAAAGTAAACATGATGGTCAAACCCTTCTTCAGTTGTTATTAAGGTAAAAATAGGTGCTTTAGACAAAAATTGAAGTGGAATCTCCAACTAAACAATCTTAACACTAATCAAATGTAAAAAAAGACACAGGTTAGGTTAAGAAGCTCCTGCAGAGTTTCTTTTTTAAATAATCAGAGAATCTGCCGCTTGCAGTGGCAATCTTTTTTTAACCCTAACCTTATTCAACCATTAATAAAATTCATTATTAAATTAAAAACCTTGTTAAAGCCTCATTATAACATTTATAAACTTATAAATAATATATTAAAACAAGAATCAATAAACCTACAGTAAATTACTAGAACCTATGAACATTACTATTTAAAGATTACAAAAATACAAATAAATACAAAGTACTGTACCATATTTGCTGGCGTATAAGACCCACTCCCCCCCCCCTTAAAATACACTGGAAAAATGGAGTGTGTCTTGTACTGTATAGAGTGGCCTGTAGTGGGCTATTTTGGTAATAACAGGGTGCATCTTATACTCCGATGCATTTTATATGCCAGCAAATACGGTAAGTGCCAATCTGGCTACATGCTTCCCACTTCTGCCAGACTGGAGGAAGTATGACACACATGCACCAGATCAACCTGAAAAATGGCCCTCAAGCATTCCTCATTTTTCCAGCCCAGTCTGAACTGTACAGGTTCCGCTAGACAGCATGGGACAGGCAGTGAAAGAAATGAAGGAATAATCAGGAGAACACCAGGGATTGTGTCCTAGTCAAGTTACAGGGCTTTATGAGAGAGTGTACAAGACAAACAGATAAGGAGTTAATCTTTAAGGTGCCACAACATTTTTTGTCTTTTTGTTTTGTTTACTTGCTTGCACAGGCTAACAAAGCTACAATTTCAAAAATTTCTAAGATAAAAAGAGCATAGATTGTTTATTTAGAATATTTATTTCTTACCACTTAACACAATTCTGACACTGAAAATGGGAAATGCCATTTAAAACAGGAGAAAGTGTGAAGGGTGGTAATGCCTAAACTGGAAGCAGTAGGGAGTTCCAGGGCTGTGATCAACATGCTTTAAAATGTATGTGAGACACAACAAGTGTCTCTCCAGCCAACCAGGAGACGTCACTAGAGGGCTCCATTAGCTGTTCCACCAACCTCAGCCACAATCCCTGCCTTCTCTTGACAAACATCTTTGTCTTTCTCTTCTCCTGCCCACACTGTCCCATCCCTTGTTATGGCATAGTTCTTATGGCATCCTCCTCTAGCTCCCTTTGGCTTCTTTCTTTGGCTAAGAACAGACCTTCCCTCCATCTCCTTAAAGAAGCATCTTACCAACACAGCTGTAAGACCTGCAAAGCAAGATAGACAACTTTGACTTTGGCAGGTGCCATCCTGTCTAGAGCACTTCACCTACTCCACCCAAAACAGAGTCAGTCTGGATACTTAACTCAAAATGAGAATTCTCAGTTATCCAGAGGATTCCCTGGCTTTTTACATGTTGCTTGCCAATTCAGTTGCAAAGTGACAGATTCATTTACCAAATATCAATTGGGCACTAAAACTCAATCATTAGCACAACACAAAAACATACGGTAATTACCAAAAGAGAATAGTAAAACCTCATATAACACTAAAACCTGGTTCCACAAGTCTTGGTGTTATATGATTTTTAGTGTTATCTGATGCATGTTAAAATCCTATGGGATCCATAGAGATACATTGTAACCACACAGGCTTTAGCGGTTGTTATCTGAAGCATCCCATAGGATCTTAATGTTATCTGATGCAATTCTTCCCCCCAGATTCCTTAATGTTATGCGATTTTAGTGTTATTCGATACTAATGTTATATGAGGTATTACTTGTATTAAACAGTAAGGGCACCTTTTACTTCCGCTTCCAGAAGCAATGAGGGCTTTGTGGGCCGGATTAATTGGCATTGGGGGCCGCATCCAGCCCCCAGGCCATAGTTTGGGCACCCCGTCTTATACACAGGCTGTCCAAGAACAAATGTTTCACTTCCTTGCCTTTGTCTTCCTCTATAGAAGTTGACTTCTTGAGTTTCTAAGAAGGGACACAAGATGACAAAGCAGAAGAATATGTATTCCCCCCACAAGTGACTTTTGCAGAAGGGCAGTCAAAGTTTGTCATATATTTAAACTAAATGGATCATTGAGATTGACAACTATTAAATTATTCTTCTCTCTGAAAAATGAAGCAACCTGAATTGTGGGCTCCTATTTGACTCGCATGCCATGCAACTCCAACATTTGGCAACATTTGGAACTTTCTGCAGCCCAGAATCTCTGGAGTAAACCCCAGAGAAGATTCCCATTCACCTTACGAGCCACCCCCCTTGCGCATCATCCCCTGCCCCCACCGTAGCAGACATTCCCCCATTGCAACCACACCCTCTGGCTCCAGCACAGAGATTTCAGGGCTTCATACACAGGAAGAGAGCAAGAAGGACCCTCTGGGTGACCTTTCTGTTGCTGTGGAGATGGAGAAATCACCAAGGCAACCACCGGGCTCCTCCCCTCTCAGCATCCCCTGACAGGCACCATCTGCTGCTGGGTGAGTAATGGCGTTTGCCAAGCTTACTGCAAACCCAGGTCCATCCAGCTTGACCTTGGGGCTAAGCAGTCTGGCTGTTCTGCATCTCTCTCACAGCAGCCAGATGTGCCAATGCCAAAGATCCCAGCTCCACTGGTCCTGAACTACTCAAACCAGCCTGCAGTCTAAGAGATTTGCCAGAACTGCTATTTTGCTCATTCCAGTCAATGGATTCTGGGGTTAGCAAGCCAGGACTCTTGTCTCCTTCTCTTTTACCTTTTCCTCAACAAGCTGGATAAAATGAGAATAGCAGAAAGGAGGAGCACAAGCGCCTTGTCTCTTGAGATGAACCCATCTCCAAGACACCCAAAGGATCCAAAAGATAATCCAGTACACACTGGACTCATAAAGCCTTCTTCGCAGAAGGATGGCTCAGAAAGTTCCCTGGAAGCTGGAGATGGACATATCTCCAATTATCATCTGAAAGACTACAGCACAAAATGCTTGCTTTGCTGTGGTCGCAGCATAAGACACAAAAATAACCCCCCTCCCCCAAAGAACAGGAAGTTGGGTAGAAGCAGAAGCTTTTCACACTTATATCTGGAACAGTTTTCACTCTCTATCTCAGATCTCCTATGACAGTGGTAGCAAACCTATGGCATCTGTTGGCACACATGCCATCGCTTCCTCCCTCCCCCTAGTCCAGAGTTTGCCCCACCCCTCTGCCCAGAAGCCCAATGGGAGTGCTTCCTCCTTCCCCCAGCACAGTTTGCCCCGCCCCTCTACCCAGCACCCTAATGGGAGCACTTCCTCCTTCCCCCAGCATCTCTGTTTCGGCACTTGGTCTCTAAAAGGTTCGCCATCACAGTCCAATGATAAAAGATTGCTTCTGAAAATGAACTAGTCTGATATGCATGTACCAGAGATGGGATGAACTACTGTATTTGCCAGCATATATGCACACTCTCCCCCCCTTAAGTTACACCAGAAAAACGGAGTGTGTCCTACACTCCAACGCGTCTTATACACTGGGAAATACAATAGAACCCCTTGGTTCCACAAGTCATGACGTTGTTCGGTTTTTCACATTGTTCGATACATTGATTGAACAATGCTAAAAAAAAGCCCTGACGTCAGGGACAAACCACGCTGAGGCAAGGCTTGGCATTCCCCCCCCCCCCCGGGGTAGGCACGCAATCGCGTGTCGTTCGGGGTTAGGGCAAGGTATGGGAAAGACCCCCGTCCCCTGCCCTAACCCCGAACGACACACGCGCGCACGCTCGAAGTTCAGAAAGTGTAAGGATCTTTACCCTTTTGCAACCTCGGGCGGCTTGGAGGCTGGCGCGGCGGCGGTGATGGGAGGATGCGGTAAGGTCCCTCGCATCCTCCCCTCACCGGCGCCGCACCGTGTGCGCACGCCCGAAGTTCCGAAAGTGTAAGGATCTTTACCCTTTTGCAACCTCGGGCGGCTTGGAGGCTTGCGCGGCAGGGCGGCAGTGACGGGAGGATGCGGTAAGATCCCTCACATCCTCCCCTCAACGGCGCCGCGCGCGCACGCCCGAACTTCCGAAAGTGTAAGGATCTTTACCCTTTTGCAACCTTGGGCGGCTTGGAGGCTTGCGCGGCGCGGTGGTGGTGACGGGAGGATGCGAGGGAACCTTCCCGCATCCTCCCATCACCGCCGCTGCACCGCGCCAGCCTCCAAGCCGCCCGAGGTTGCAAAAGGGTAAAGAACCTTACACTTTCGCAACTTCGAGCGTGCGCACGCATGTCGTTCGGGGTTAGGGCAGGAGACAGGGGTCTTTCCCGTCTCCTGCCCTAACCCCGAACAACACGCGCGAGCACGCTCGAAGTTGCGAAAGTGTAAGGATCTTTACCCTTTCGCAACTCGAAGTTTTGAAAGGGTAAGGATCCCCGTACCCTTTCCAAACATCGTGGGGGCGGGCGCTGGGGGGTGGGTTGGTTTGGATAGATGTTCTACCCAATCCAACTGCCCCCCCCACGCATACACTTGTATCGAATAACGTGAAAATCGCGCTATCCGATACAAGTTTATTCGGTTTTCACGCTATTGGGTACTCGCGTTATACGGGGTATTACTGTACAATACTTTCTTGAACAAAAAACTGCAAACAATCAGCACAATCAATGCAATTCAAGGCATTGCAATCTGAAAAGGTATCTTTTCCCATCTCTGGCATATATCGATCTAAAAAAGAGAGGCTGTTAGTTCTGGCATTGGAATTCTCTCTAAACTCTAGAGGTCCAACCCAGTATAAAGAAATCTAGCAGCCTTTGCATAACAGGTAGGACCGCAGTAAGGCCTCACACATCTCCAAAAATGATGATTCCTCACTACAGTAGCACAACTTTCCCAGAATTTCCCTCAATAGCTATAATTTATATAAGGCACATAATGTTTTACTTGGCATTTCAATAGTGCTTTTTAGTGGGGTGTAGAAAAGGAGAGTAAAAGATCCCACCATTTGTGTGTGTGTGTGTCCACCAGATTGGAGTCCCAAAGAAATTTGCCTACAGCAGCAAAATTCTGGTTATCTAGTTTTGCTACAGAAGTAAATAGACACAAATTAATAATCTTTCCTCTGCTCAGTAAAGCACTTTATTTCAGCAATTTATTCTCCTCATCTCAGCTTTGTAACATTACTTTTTAAGACTACAACTCACAAAGTCCCCCACTGAACATGTTATTCAGGGAAAAATTGTTAATTCAAACAAGATTATTTTCAAAACCTCAACTAAATTAATAAAGCTTCCATAGTAGAGAGGCAACTTTCAGGCAGATCCAAACTTTGGCATTTCTCATTTTAGATACTGTGTCATCTTCCATTACTGAACAAAGCACAGAGGTAATGTAAATAGTTTGGCAAGAACATAACTGAAGACTGCCTAACAAAGAATGCTACTATATATATTTTGTTATATTTTATCCCTTCACAAACGTTCTTGTAAAATTCTCTTTCATAACATGTCTCACAGAACAAAGGATGTGCTCACACAGTAACACTAAGGTTAGACTCATTAGCAAATGTTCAGTGCCAGGTATTCCCACTATTACAACTGAAAAGGGGACATTTAGAGCTAACCCGAATAACAACCAGAGATCATCTGCTGCCAGCTGTAGGAAGCTGTTTTTATTTGCATACTTATCTGTTTAATCACTCTATGCCTCTGTATCTGGTATATATAAGTTCATGCCTCGACATATTACTTCTCTGTCTGATGAAGTGGACTTGATCCACAAAAGCTCACATTAAAAATATAGCAGTTAGTCTTTAAAGTGCTGCAGCAGGTTTTTCCCCCTGATATGCTTGAAAAACAGGCTAACACGGATACTATCCCAAAAAGTTGTTCCCATGTCTCCTATCTTGCCCTGGTTTATACATCCAAAAGGATGAAATAGAAATAATACGGTGGAATGAGCTGCACCATTTCAGATGGGAGATGGTGCACCTTTTTTATTTTAACATGATCCACTGGAGTGGAAACACTTCTTGCAAGTAAAAACCCAGCAGAGAAGAGACAGGAGTTCTTTAAAACATTTCTCCCTCCATACCAGTTGTTTCTTTGCAGATTTTTTTCCTTAGTGAGAGAATGGGGAACATTCAAAGATGGTACTACCATCCCATCAGCAGACAGAGATAGTACCACTTTTCTTTGATGTGTATTTGGCCTTTGAAACTGAGGCACATGTTTCAAAGCAAGGGTTCGTCAGCCCAGGATCACACTGAAAAGGTTATTCAATCATGTGCATCATCTCCCCAACTTCCAAGCATTACTTACAAACTACAACTGGGACCCAAGCAAGTGTTGGTTAAGTTGCAGATGGTTAATGCTACTTTAAATAGGACAGCAGGCTAGATAGAAACTGGCATGTGTAAATGTTTATCACCTGCTTAATTTCTTTTCCAAATGAGCCCCAAATATGGGTTTGTGGAATTCTTAGAAGTGACAAGCATTTGATTTGCCTGGAGTCATCCTGACAGACTCTTAGCTGGTAGGCACATTATAAAAGAGCTACACTTTTTTATCAGGTTACTTTCAGGATGGGATGACTTAAGATGCTACCCAAAAACAAGGATGGTACTTTCTAAATTCTGCAGCTAAAAGGAAAATGAACTATCTTGTATCAGGGCAAGGGGCAGATGTTCCTATGCAGGACAATTCCAGATATGTCTCTATGTCACCAGGAGGCAGCATCAGAACCAGTGAAAGGGAAGGGTGTAAACAGGAAGAGTGAGTCAAGAATGGACAAAGTTCATATGGGTGGAATGGAAAGTAACAGCACACAGCATCAGTAATAAGAATGCTAAACA
The DNA here is from genome assembly GCA_030440675.1 of Furcifer pardalis. Taxonomy (NCBI): domain Eukaryota; kingdom Metazoa; phylum Chordata; class Lepidosauria; order Squamata; family Chamaeleonidae; genus Furcifer; species Furcifer pardalis. Next base: position 242,478,064 of record CP126890.1, read on the forward strand.
TCCTGTGAAATCATCCACGATAGTTAATTTTTACATGGCAAATAGTTCAGAGAAGAAAATGACTCATTAAAATAAAAATCACCAGTCAAGACTCTCTAATACAGTTGTACCTCGCTTAAAGAGCATAATGCATTCCACAGGATTGCTCTTTAAGCGAGTTTGTTCTTTAAGTGAAACACCATTGTAAGTGACCAATTGTGACTTGGGGGGGGGGGGATTGCAAACTGCGATTTATTTGTTAAGCAAGTTTTTGGTTGGTTTTGGTTGTTAAGTGAAGTGACCATTCAGAGAAAATTCTGCTCTTTAAGCGAGTTACTCTCTAAGCGAGGCACTCTTTATGTGAGATTTTACTGTAACCTGGAATTATGTGCTTCATACATGGACTTTGTTAACTACTGACACCAGCAAAAATGGAACATGCTTATTGCAATACTGCACTGCAAGAACAAAAGGAGAGAAGAAAAAGTATCTAGCAAGTTTCCTTCTTTTCTTGCCCTGAATGCTCCCATAAACAGTGAACAGCTGGGCATATTTAATGCGATCTCCAAAATGCTGTTTCACAGGATGCCACAGAATCAGGATAGTGACTCTCCACCACTCACTCCATGAAATGAATTTTGTGAAAAAATATCAAATATATTAAGCAATACATTCATCAACTTTAAAAAAACATCAACATCAACAGATCTGCCAAACATGTATAGATGAATATCCTGAAGGCTACTATTCAGTGAGTGATCTGGAGTTTGCTGAGATACAGGAGGATGGGGGAACAGTTGGCTCCTGAAACTGAAATTGTTGTTGTTCAGTAGCAGTTGATTCCGACCTTCTGCAACCCCATGGACCACCGCACACCAGGCACCCCTATTCTCCACCATCCTCTTCAACCCGTCCAGCTCTGCGCCCATTGCATCTACAATACCATCTAGCCATCTCATTTTTGGCCGCCCCTTTCTTCTTTTGCCCTCCACCTTTCTCAGCATCAAGGCTTTCTCAAGTGAATCCTCATTTGATGTCCAAAGTACTTTAGTTTCATCTTCACTATTTGTCCTTCTAAATCTTTACTATTTGTCCTTCTAAGGAGCAGAAATATTTAAGCTAAAAACTTTATGTATTACCTGAGCTCTGGTACTCTCCATGTGGATCAAGAATCAGAGCTCATGGTAAAGAATGACTGATTTGCATTTATACCACACCCTTTTGGTGCAAGTACCAAACATTATGAGAATTATGACAGTTGCACTCCAAAACAATCTATAGGGCACATGAGGAATGCATCACAACATTAGTCTCCTACATGTGGAAATGATCAATATGAACTAAAAGAATACGTAAGTCTTACATGCATTTAGAACCCAGAGCCCCAAAGGACTCAGAAGCAAATTATCAGTCTAGTAAGGATTCTCAAGTGTCAGCTACTACAGTCTCTCTGACATTCTCTACACACTGTTAAAAGCATTGCCTTCTTGTTAATTATTTTGTTCTCCAGCGAATGTTGACGTCACTACTTTTAGCATCAAAATGGCAATATTATAATTTTGAGTAGCATTCCATGTTATTATAACTCACTATTCTGATTGCTAATAATCTGAGTTGGAAGACCTAGGGTGCTTTTTCTCTGCTCCTGAGGCAGTTACAAACTACAAGATCCAGCATGCAACAGAATGAGGTCCCTTTGGCATAAAATGAAAGATACACATGGCTCGCTGGAGGCTGTAGTTGCCTATAAACTACAGCACAAACAACTTTAGAACAAAGGGCAAAGAGCTATCAAAACGTGCAGGAGATAACAACTCTTCTTCCCAATCTGTCCAGTCCAACTCAACATCCTGTAGATTCACCAAGTACAAGTGTGTTCAACATGTCTGTTATCAAGAAAGGTGGCTATGTTGTCTCATGCAACAAAGAGTCTTATATCTTAAACACTACTTAATACACAGCAAAAACTTTCATGAACTATAGTTCATCAGATGCAGGATGTCTGTTACTATCTACAGCAGAGGTTTTCAACCTATGGCCCATAGGTCAAATCAGGCCCACAGTGCTAAATAATCCAGCCCCCAACCTCACTCTAGACACATTTACAGCCATCATAAACACATTTATGACAGCCATAATCCAGTCCGCGGTTGTGGTAAATGCATTTACACCAGCTGCAGATGCATTTTATGGCAGTGTTTACAGTGGGGGGAACCACCATCTGGCCCGCTCAGCTGTCTGAGGAGGTGTGGTTCGGCCTGCAGCTGGAAAATGTTGAGAACCCCTGATCTACAGTATTGTGGAAAAGTTTTAGCCACCACCAGCTGGTTTTGTGGAAAATCTAATGAGTGATTGGGGTCATAACTGAGGGCCTAGGTGACCTAGACAAGGGGTGTCCAAACTATGGCCCATGGGTTGTATCAGGCCCCTGACAACCAATGCCCTCACCGCTCCCGGAAGTGGATGGGGGACACCAATGCGCATGAGCATCCAGAACCACTTCTGGGAGTGGCGGGGACATATTTGTGCATGTGCAGAGATGTCCAGAACCACTTCCGGGAGTGGCAAAACCATTTCCGGTAGTGGGACAGATGCATTTGCGCATGCGCAAACACATCCAGCACCACTCCCAGAAGTGGTTCCTGACAAGCATGTGCAAACCTACCCACTTTGGGGGCATGGTTAGGCCCACTCAGCTTTTCCAAGGGTGTGATCAGGCCCCTAGCACAAACAGTTTGAGCACCTCTGACCTAAACAAACCAAAATTGATGAGAGACTCGCAAATCTCTCCAAGTTTGATGAAGTTTGGAGTTAGGGTGTATGAGTTATGGTCCCCCAATTATTCAATGAATTCCCCCCCAAACTAACTGATGGTGGCCTAAGACTTTTGCACTGTACTGTACACTGAATGTTATGAATAGATCATAACAATTAGGGGCTGTTCAAATACCACGTGACCATTTTAGGAGGGGAGAGGGTCGACCAAACGTCACGGAAAGTCACGGGGGAGGGGGGTTCGGCATGCAGTCATGTGACTCCAAAAGGGGAGAAAATACCTTTTCTACTTTTGGATCTCCCTGAGAGTTTGCAAGTAAGAAATGTGTCGGATAAAGCTAATTTTCCAAGCTATTATTTATCATATTTACCTGGGTTCTTTGCATTGTGTTGCTTAAAGAGGCTGGCTGTTAGAATCCTTTTCTACTTTTGGATTTCCCTGGGAGTTTGCAAGTAAGAAATGTGTTCGACAAAGCTAATTTTCCATGCTATTTCTCTTATTTAGCTGGGTTCTTTGGATTGCATTGCATTGCAAAGGGCTGGCTATTTGAATCCTTTTCTACTTTTGGATTTCCCTGGGAGTTTGCAAGTAAGAAATGTACTGGATAAAGCTAATTTTCCATACTATTTCTCTTATTTAGCTGAGAAACCACGTGATTTAGGGGAGGGGTGTTGGTCAAAGGTCACAGAAAAATCACGGGTGTGTGTGTGTCAAAAAGTGGCCAATTTTATGTCACGTGGTATTTGAAAGAGCCCTTATTACACATAGATTTTGAACTCTACCATGATTACTTGTACATCTTGCAATTAGGTTTCCCTTCACTCTAATACTTACAATTCACATCCCTCCTACACTTGCCAACTCTGGATAACATTTCATTTATCCAATAAAACCCTTCAATACTCCATAACACTGTTTCTTGTTTTGGCATTCTACCATGCATATGCTTGATTTACGAAAAGGAACACTCACAATGAGAGACTGAGTGACTAGCAAGGATCGGGGCAACATAAATATACAGTACATTCTTATATAAAAAAGTAAAAAGGCTACATGGAACACAATGATTGAACGAGATTGCTTTCAGAAGTAAGGCTTATTGTTATCTACGGTAAGTATTGATAAATATAGAAGGAAAGCTAAGTCAATGAAGTGGCTGAAACCCAGAACCACTAAATTCTATCAGCAGCTCAGTGAGAACATAGATTAAGCAGATTAGTTCTGGATCCATTGCCAAACACCTTGGCTTCAATAAAACCTACAGAAGTAATGAAGCCAGAATCTCTGGATTCTATTTAACAGCTGCAATACTCTGTTGCTTCAGAATAACAAATAATCATTTACTACAACATTTGTATGTTTGCTTATTTGCTTATTCATTTCATTTATATAGTACCCGTTTTCTTCCCTTGCAGGATCCAAGATGGCTTGCAAATATTTACAATACATGTGTGTAATCAAAAATGCAATGACCAAATTCTGTTGTTTAGTGTAGTGAATGGGAATAAACCCATTAAATCAGCAGGAATTTTGTGAGTTACCGTAACTCTTCTGGAAGTTCCACCGATATAAATGAGCCCACTCTAACTGCAATTTATTATGCTAAAATAAGCAGCAGTTAGAGACAGCTCATTTAAATTAATGGAACTTGTGGAGGAATTGACTTAGTAAATCCCGATTGATTTAGTGGACCTACTCTAGTGCAATTTACTACACTAAGCAACAGGATTTTGGCCATTAAATTACATTAAAAAACTTTATATTGAATTGTAAAGTAAAATTTAAAAAGCAATCACTCTGTTTAAAACTGGTTAAAAATCACATGCACATTTTAAAACAGTAGCAGTAGAAAAATAAAGTTCAAATAAAAATGTTTTGGTCTGCAAGCAAAAAGGATAGCTTGGAGGGGTATCAACCTTTAAGACTAAAAGAGTTATTATGGTATGTATGTTAACATAAAGCAGGGGTTCCCAACCTACAGCCCATGGGCCAGACCCTGCCTGCAGCAGCATTCCATCCAGCCCGTCACACCAAGAAGTGGAAGAGTTTATGTCACTCGTAAAATTCACCCACAGATGTGGAAATGTACGCACGGTTGTCATAAACGCAGAAGTGGATGCATTTATGACAGCCATAAATGCGCCACTTCCATTTCTGTGGGGCACAGTCAGGCCCACAGTGTAAAAGGGTTGGGAACCCCTAACATAGAGCATGTTATGGGTCCATTGAAGCTTATGCTACAATATATCTGTTAGTGCTGAAGGTGTAGGATTCAAGATGCAACTGGGTTGACTGTTCCACTATGTTATCCTTCTCTAACATAACACCTTCTAGATGGTATGAGTAACAAATTCTGTTATCTATAGTTTGGGAACTGGGAGGATGCTAGACTAAAGAATATACTACCGGTATCTAGCCTCATTTTTCAAGGCTGTGAGTTTCTCTTTAAAGTTCTAAGATAGAAAACAGAAGGTATTATCAAATGTAGAAAGGTACAAGTCGCCCCTTCCAAGATTATTTGTTTGTGGGGAAAACCCTTCAACCCCTTCTCACACAGGCAAAAAGCAACATCGGCACATGGCAAGAAAAATTGGGTACTAACAGATGGAAATGTAATATCAGGGATTTGTTCCTCTTGGTTCCTACAATTAGGTTCTAGACACTGAAAGGTGGGGGGGGGAATCATATAATAATAGAACACCACTTTCTATATTCCTCTCTGAGTTCGACAACATTTATGGGACATACAGCAGAAGGAACAAAAAGGGATGGTGAGCGCCAATACTTTCTCCACTTTCTACAAACTGCTTTTTGGGTTTTCAGAATGAAAGCACCTCTAAAAATAACTCCCACTGTTTTAAATTTGGTTTTACCATCCACAACCAATCTCTAAGTATATGCTAAGCTGAATTTACATATCCCCCATTTCCGCCAAGAGTAATGACACAGCAGGTGGGCAAACATAGCCCTCCAGATCTTGGTGGACAGCAACCATGGTTATTTCTTATTGCTGGGTATGCTGTCAGGGATTACAGGAATTCCAGTCCAACAGCACCCAAGAGGCTTCACTCTATCCACCTCTGCCATACTGCAACAATACTCCATTTTGAAAAGGACCATGATTCTGATTGGAAAAAAACTGCCTGATGGATTTGTGTCTCCACTACAACAGACTGAAGAGGGCAACCTTCCAGGAAAGAACTGTTAAAATATAAGACACCATGGCCTGGCAGATGGCTGAGGACCTTGTCCCCACCTCCAGACCCCCATCAATGGCCAGAGGGGAGTTAGTCTGTGTTCTGCTTTGGTTGTTTTGTGAGGTTGTATTTTACAATTGTTACTGTACTGTTGCTGTTTTGACTGTAAGCCGCCCTGAGTCACCTCCGCGAGTGGGCGGCAATATAAATCTGAACTAATATATATATAAATAAATACTTTGGCAAAACTGAAGGCTGTGAGCTACAATGGTAAAAATCTAGTAATTGTGTGGCATGAATTAATTGTGACTTACAATTACCCTTTCCAGGGTTTTCTGAGTGGAGAACATAAGAAGTGATTTACCATTCCATTTTTCTGGGGGTGCTTTAATAGCTGTATGCCGTATTTCCTTCAAAATAGAACAGGATCTTATATTAATTTTTGTTCCAAAAGATGCATTCGTGTTTATTTTCAGAGGATGTAACGCATTAGATAGACCCATTACAACACATGACTAACTGAATTATGAAGCTTCATATTAGACACAATGATGTCTGTTTGTTATCAAGTGTGCACATTATTCGTGCGTTGTGTCTGTATTCCGATTGGTCCTTTGGCAATAAGTCTCGAGTTCATCTGCTTACATAAGCGTTTACCTCTCGTCCAAAGGCACTCGCTTGCGTATTTACAAATAATTAATTATAATTTATATCATAATTTATTTTAACTGTTAATGTCAATAATATTTATATTTAATTATATATTAATATTATTATTTTATAATTTAATATGTCCATCACATATTGCAACAGACATAGTAAATGTGTCCATCTGGCTGACAATCTTAACTATGGCTTTATTTTTGAGGTAGGGCTTATGAGCATCCTGGAAAATCATGTTAGGGCTTATTTTCCAGTTAGGTCTTATTTTTGGTAGCTTGTCCAAGGCAATACAGACTGGCTTTTGTCCCAGGTGTCAGAGTGAATAATCAAACTCCCAACCTCAAGCTCCATAGGAAAGTTCGTAACTCTCTGAGCTATCCAACCTGATGACACTAAATCTGTTGGTCAATAAGACGGATTGTATTTAAAAACCTATTAAAAAATAAACACAGTTGGAGATTTTGGGGTTACATAGTAAACCATGTGTGGCAGTGTTTTCAGCTTCTCATGTTCAGTGTAAAGGGGGAAATGAGCCTCTCCCCAGCTGCTACCAACACAGTTAAGCTATGTTATAAAACACTATCACCAGAAGTTGCACAACTTTACTGTATAATAACTTCCCCTTTGGATGCTTCATATCCCTTATTTGCAATCCCAATATACAGGTACCCTCTTTATTTTAACTTCTTTATTACCTCAAAGGGACTGTGCTGGCTTAGTGGTTAAGATGTTGAATTTAAGGTTGGCAGGTGAGCAATTTGAGACTCGAGTGCTGTACGATGGAGTAATGTCCCATCTCTGCCCCAGCTCCTGCCAACCTAGTAGTTCAAAAGTAAGAAATTGCAAGTAGATAAATAGATACTGCTTTGGTGGTAAAGGTAACAGTGTTCAGTGCACTCCAGTGTCTAGTCATACCTGCCATATGACCACGGAAATGTCTGCAAATGCAGACAGCACTGGCTCTTTGGCTGTAAATGGAGATGAGCACTACACCCTAGAGTCAGACACAACTGGCTTTCGAGTAAGGGTTACCTTTACCTTTACTATTACTGTACCTCAAAACCAATCCTAAGCACAAGTGCATGTTTTTGTTCAGTTACACCGTCGATTCCAGTTTTTACATAATTAAACCTCAAGTATGAGACAGAGAAAGAAGAGAGGACCTCTAATAAACCAAACAGATCACGTACTTCTATACAGTTTGAATGCTTTGGCAAGGAGATAGAGAAAATGAAGTGAGTTGTCTGCGTTTAAAAGGACACTTGTCAGCCTGAACAAGCTGGCATCAGTGAAGTGCTTTAAAGAGTGGGTGGCAGCCTTTAAATCTAGTGCCAAGGACCTACAGGGTCTGGGCTAGAACTCTGCTACAGAATTCTTAATCTAAATAAAGAAGCACAATGCAAAGACCCATTTTCCATTAGATTGGTTTCCAAAAGCTACAGAATGGATCTGCACTGAACATGTGCAAAAATGATGCAACGCAACAAGAAAGGCAATGATCATAGAAGCTGACAACCCCACAACTAAATCACTTTAGGCGATTTAGGTTTTTTCCTGCACCTTCCTCTGAAACAGCAAGCCAGGCTTTGGAAAACTCTCCTATTAATCCAAAAGGTCATGTTTAGTCAGGAGGATCCAACCCAGTCACAATATAAACTTTTCTTAAAGCCTGGAAATGTCACTTTTTGAGACTACAGCTCTCAGTGTCCTTGAGCTAACATGGCATAAAAACGTTTCCAAATCATACATTTCAAACATATATTCCAAATCTAGAAAAAGTCCTACTACCTACTGACAGAGTGAAGACATTTCCTCCTTAGATTGTTCCTGGATAACTTACTCTGCATCTCCAAGCATGCTTACTGAAGACTAAGTTGCTTGAAAACAGCAAGACATAATTTCTAAGTAAACATGCATAGGACTACATTACTAGTAGTCTATTAGCCATATCATTGCACACACACACCTGCCCAACACTTTACATAGAAAGTACAGGTAGACAAAGCAACAAGAATAGACAACATAAAGATAACAACCCTAGCCTACAGTTGGCATGTAGAAGGCGCAACTGCTAACACCTGAAAGTTTACAGCATCTAATCCACAAAGAATGGTAGAACAGTATGAAAGGAAACACCAGAATATGAATTGGGTTACATAGCTAGCATGCTGTCAATCAATGAAATTGAATATATAAACATTTTAGAAAACTGCTGGGAAGTTATGGTTCTTCAGATTATCCAAGACTCCGGCTCCCAGCAGCATTAGCCAGCATGGCCAATAGTTAAAGACTGTGACAGCTGCAGTCCAACAATATCTGGAGAGATACAGGTTCCACATCCCTGTTTTAATGTCATATTGGGAAGGAAAGTGTTCTCTGACAGTCTGTCCAAAGAATGGGGCATAATTCTTAAGGTTAAGTACAGAATTCTCCAGCTCATAATTGCCGTCTTTCCATCTACAGCTTGTTTTATGACTCTATACTATTCCCTTGCCAAAATTTGTGGCCCTCTAGATCAGTGGTGCCCAAACTTTTTTCTTGCGGGCTGGTCCCACCCCCGACACACAGCTGGAAGGGCCGGAGGTGGGCTGCTCCCACTGCTGACAGTTTTGACGTCATCCCGAGCATGCCAGGGCCTCTCTTAGTGCCACAAATTTTGACTCATGGGAGACTCTGAAATTTTCCCCGAAGCAATGATTGGCTTTAGCAAAGGCTGCTGAGGAGAAAGGATAGAGCAAGAGTCTGCTCGGAGCAGCCTGGACAAAGCGTGGTCGCTGCCTCTGCCACCACTGCTGATGACATCAGGCAGTGAGGATGGGTGGGGGCAGTCCTCGGTGAGCCTCGGTGCTCACTGTGGGCCGCATTAATGATATGCAGGGGGCTTAATTGGGCCCACAGGTTGCAGTTTGAGCACCCGTGCTCTACATACTGCTGAACTCCAACTTCCATCAGCCTAAACCAACACAGCCAATTGTGAAAGAATCAAGGGATCTGATGTCCGAGAACATTCAGAGGACTTAGAGATGTTCAGCCCCAGATGGACATGACCCTTGGAATTCAAAGCAAGACATTTAACTCATGAAAAGAACTCTAAATACAGTAGTCTCAATTTCCCAGCCATAACACAGCTAGAGATATAAATTGTAGGGGGGGGAATTATACTCCCCATTGCTGCTGCCTGGAGAGGCATGGCACGTAAGTATCAGACATCTCTTTCAGATATATATGACAACACTTTGCAATCATTCGTTTCTAAATAAACTCAAATCATTATGCTTCAATATGCAGCCAAAGAACTAGAAACAACTCAATCATATCAAGGAGTTAAAGAGTTTAAGAAGTTGGCTGAACTGACTGCCAGCCTACCTGTCTCACTCTGCCTTTTAAAATATTTTAACCTCCTCACTGATCTTTTGTCATACTATACTAAGCACAATACTCACACAGCACAGCACTAGACTACATGTTACTACTCTTGTGCTTTTTAGCCTTGCATTGATCATGGAGGGCAGATGGTGATTCCTGAATAATTCTTGATTGTGGCAAAACCTGTTTCAACTTACAGTACTGTATCTCTATTTCTGAACACACATAACAGAGCTCTAAGTATTCAAAAGATCTATTATCACATCCATCTACCCTCCCCCTCAAAACTCAAAGGGCCAAAGCTTCAAGAGACCCAAATATTTTATTTCAAAATTATTCAGAAATCTCACAGATATCTGCCATACTTTCAGCCAATACTTTAGCATACTTTTGGTTTTACTAATGACTATTCAGACAACTTGCAAAAAACAAGAGGAGGTACTTGACTGGAAATTCAGGTTTTGTAGTGGTGCCAATGCACATTTTAAAAAAAGTGTTTGTGTTTAGTGTGCAAGGCTTCTTCATAGCAGCAGTCTGGAAAAAGCTTTATGCACTGTTACTTCAGGATGTAGCCCTCACTCACATTAATAGTAATATAGAGCTAATATCTCCAAAACAAAGATTGTTTTCAGTCATACCTGGTTCCCCATGCAACTCAAAACTTTGTATAAGTCTAGGTACAAGTTAGCATTATTGATGAATGCACTTTACTCTGATCTGAGTGAACCAGCATCCTACAGTGACCAGAATTAGCATCTATCTAAGCAGTTAGAAAATATGTTCTCTTCTATGGAAGATTACAGCACATGCATGCATGAATATGTGATGAGATATGGAACTGCATTCAATGGGAAGTGTTATTTTACCAAAAGCACATTTCAGCCCTCTGGGCAGGATTCTGAACACTTAAAACCACGTTTCAACACAATGATACTAAGCAGAATTCCAGAATGTGATGCCATATTCCCCACAATTTCCCCAAGATCTGCCATGCTAACGTGGACCCAAAGATACAAAAGACAGGAGGAAGCTCAATAAAACATGGAGTTTGCTAGACAGATCTCTTCCAAACTGCCAGAGTACATCTTCATCAAATGGATTTAGGATTAAAACATCAAGGCTGCCCTTCTGGTTGGCTTCTTGTTGTTTTAACGGAAAACACAGGACATTTGTATCAAAGGCATAAAATTCTACTTTTCAGACCAGTGGAATCTCACAGAACAGCCTGAAAACCCGAGTGGGGTGGAGTGAATTGTGCGACTGAGCGTTTAGTCAAGTGCAGGACAAAGTATTCTGAAAGAAAATGGAGTGAAGGATAGGGTGGCCTGAGACCAGACTGACTGACAGCAAGAACTGAAAAAGAAAGGCAGTGCTACATATCTCTAAAGATCTACTCTACACTACTGCTTCCTTGCCTTCTCTATTCTGAAGGTTTGAGATGTTGTCTGGCTCTATTGGTGGAAAACATCAGCCTTATCTGCACATTGGTCACCAACCAAATGTATACCTCAACCAAATATGAAATGTTTGAAATGGTAATCGTGTTAGTCTGTGCAAGCATATCAGAGAGTAAACAAAACAAAATGACAAACAACATTTTGGCACCTTAAAAACTAACTGCTGCGTTTTAATGTTAGCTTTCATGAATCACGTCCACTTTGTCAGCTATAAGAGTGAGACTTCATGGCGTCAATTTGTACACATCAGGTACACAATGATTGGTTACTATATTTTTGTCTCAGTCAAATATAGGTCACAATAGAAACTTTCTGATCTTCCCGGCTTTGGCCTGCTGCTCCTTCAAATAAAGTAAATACACATCCAGGAAACCTAGTCTATGCTACAGATCAGCCCCATGGTGTTGCCTTCCTTCCTTCCTTCCTTCCATCTCCCCATGACCCCTTTCCTGGGGATCAACTTGTAATTGTCTTCTAAGAAGAGAAAAGCAACCAATATCACTGCCTGATGCAAACTGCACTGGCCAGACAGATGGGAGAGTAAAGTCAGGAAACAGGAAAAAAAATAGCAACTTCCTGGCCAGATTAACCCCCAAACCCTCATTTGGTGCCCATCAAACCAGATCATCAGCTGGCACCCATTCTGCCTTTCTGTCTAGTACAGCTACCTAGAACTCCCTCCCCTTACTAGATTCAAGGATGGGTACCTGCTCCTTTCCCAAACTCCATCACTGCACCCATCGAAGAGCCCCATGAAGCCACTGAAAGCAGCCCCCCCCCACTGCTTTATTCCTTCATGACCACCTCTACCACCACCCCCATCAGCCCTTCTGAGCCACCTGGGACTCCCCAAACTTGGTCCGAGCGGCACCTGCGCCAGGACATCTTACCTGCGGAAAACTACCGGAGTGTGGCAGCTGCCAGGGAATGGGGGCGGGAGGGGGAGAAGGCAGGACAAGCACTCAGAACATCCCTGCCCGGCACAGGCGCCTCACACGGGGGACCCAGCCATGGGTTGGGTTGGGTTGTAGGGAAGGGGTGGGTGGGGGAGAAAGAAAAGTTCAAAATGAAAATAAGGCAAGGCAGGAGCCCAGGTAGGTTGCAACGGGAAGCGGCAGGAGCGGAGCGAGAGGCCGCGCCGAGCTGCGTAAAGAGGGGCGACTTCGGTGGAAAAGGAGGAAGCCCGTCCTTTGTTTGCCAGGTTTTCCCTGAACAATGGCTGCTGCTCCTGCTGCTGTCTCAGGCCCTCCGTTGGGGTATTATGGAGGAGCCTCTGCTCTCTTGCACAAACACACCAACACACACACACACACGCGGAGCGCTCTCTCGCGTGCACACGCGCGCACATGCACACCGCTCCCCCTGCGCCTTTGAGAAAAGAGGCCCCGAAGCGGTCCAGCCCTTCCTCCCGCTCCCCCCCCACACCAGCCTCTCCAGGGGCTGCTCTGATCGCAATGAAAGAGGGAGGGGGCTTGGCTATGCCCAGGCTGAGAGGAAAACAAAAGGGAGAGACAGAGCCAGACAGACAGACAGAAAGAAAGAGGTAAATCCCGGGGAGGGAAGGAGCCGGAAAGGCCAGAGGGGAAGGAGCCTGTGTGGCGGGGAAAGGGGTGATGCCATTGGGGAGGGTGTGTGTGTGTGTGAATCTCCCATCCTAAACCAGGCTGGGTGGCAGGGGAAGGGAAGAGGGAAGGAAGAGACTTCGCAGGGAAGAGTCAGTGAGGGAGTGGAGGCTCTTCCAAGGAAGAAACTGGGGGTGGTGGTGGGGGTGGTGTTCTTCTTTCGTGTCCTGATCAAACCCTGGACTGCCAAATGAAGCCACTTTGTCGTTGGCCAAACATAAGTCCTGATCAGTGCAATCAACAGAATCGATTATTATTATTTGTTCTTATTAATTAAAAGCATTTCTGTCATCAGGGGCAGGTGGCACATGGGCATTAAGGTGTCTTGAGGCTTCTTACCCTCCTTTCACTGAAAACCAATAAAACTACAACTCACAGAGCGTGATTTTTTTTTATGAGCTGGGAGAGCCTTTTAAAAAGAATAACTCAATAAGAACAATTAGCTATGCCTTTTTTTAAATATAAGAGGCTGGGTTTGTTTGTATCACATTATTATTATGGCTAGCTCACTGGTTTAGCTTTGTGTCTACTGAGGCAGGAGTTGAGAGTATGATTCCCTACTGTGCCCCCAGGGACAAGAGCCAGCCTAGGCAAGTTACAATTTCAGAGCATCCTGAAAAAAAGACCTTGGAAAGGATTGCTGTAAGTCAGAATTGACTCAATGGTGTGCTGTTATGATGAAGAATGGTGTACATGGTCCACCAGATGTTTGGACTGGAGTTTTGAAATCCCACTCTTCAGGACCAAGCCCTGGACCTAAGAGTCAGTGAGGTATTGCCTGATAATGCAGCTGGTACCTAGTAAGTGCTACTCTCTGCAAATGCTCTGTCACGATCTTATCAATGCCAATTTCACTCAGATGTTTTTTCAAATCTTTTAGGATTGCTCCCAGCGCTCCAATCACTTTTCTTCCAGAGATGCTGTACTTCAGGTCTTAGATCCTGATATCTCATGATCTTTTCAATCTTTTTTGCTTCTGCCCATCACCTGGGATCACATCAATCAACTTAACCAAATGTTTCTCAGCCACAGTAATGTCTGGAGTATTGCTTCTTATCGGTTTGGATCTTAAAGTTCCTCATTCTCAACCACCTTTTCAGGTTGGGGTTCCCACCAGTATTTTGAAGATGGTATTCCATGATTCTTGCACAGATTCCAATGTAACACTGCTGCAACTCAGTTATGGTATCCTTTATAGCCAGTCTCTGCAGTCTTACCGCATCCACCGATAATGTAGTCCACTGTTTCATTCATTTCTTTACAAAGTCTACACTTACTGTCATTTGCAGGGTTTTTTCAACGTTTTGCTTTAATTACGGTAGTTCATAGTGCTTGTTCTTAGCCAGTCAAAAATGTAAGTCCTTTTGTCTTTTTAAAATATTTTTGTTGTTCAGTCGCACAGTTGATTCCGACCCTTTGCGACCCCATGGACCACTGTCCGCTAAGCACTTCTGTCCTCCACCATCCTCAACTTGCTCAGCTCTGTGCCCATTGTGTCTACAATACCATCTAGCTATCTCATTTTTGGCCGCCCCCTTTTTCTTTTGCCCTCGACCTTTCCAAGCATCAAGGCTTTCTCAAGTGAATCTTCTCTTCTCATTTGATGTCCAAAGTACTTTAGTTTCATCTTTACTATTTGACCTTCTAAGGAGCAGTCAGGGTTGATTTCTTCTAAGATTGACCTATTTGTTCTCCTTGGTGTCCAGGGGACTCTCAAAACTCTCCTCCAACACCACAACTCAAAGGCATCTATTCTTCTGCGCTCAGCTTTCCTAGTGGTCCAGCTCTCACAACCATACATTGTCACAGGGAATACCATTGCTTTGACTATGCAAATTTTTGTTTGCAATTTGATGTCTCTACTTTTCACTATGCTCCCCAGGTTTCTCACTGCTTGCCTCCCAAGAATCAGTCGCCTTTTTATTTCATGGCTGCAATCACTGTACCAGATTTTAGCCATCTCTAATTTAGCTCTTGTTGTTCAGTCGCACAGTTGATTCCACTCTATCCATGTTATTTTCAATATTTTTATACATTGAGCATGTAATGGTTTATTATTCTATTCTTTTCTTTAATACTTCCTCCCTATAGAATTCTTTGATTAAGCAGTTTTGATAGTACCTTCCCTAGAGATCATATTCACCCAGAGATCTTTCTTCCTCTTCTACCACTTGTTTCATTTGCATTATTCCTTGTCTACCATAGTCCTGCAGCAGATATAATCCATTCACATCACTTTGTGGATGAAGAACATGGTTTGCAGCCATCACCTTCCTTGTTCTCCAGTCCAAATCACCCAACTATTATTGCTAGAACAACAGAACTATAATGACATAACCCCTGATTTCAAAGCTACATCAAGGAGTACTAATTTTCACTCCTGTCCCACCGCCCTGCAAACAGAGCCTTCAATGGTTTTTATGACTGGGAGAAATTCACCTAAGGAGCATGGAATAACTGCACAGTGAAGCATCAACCAGCCTTTGAATCTTTACATGTAGCACAGCTGTTAATAGGCCAGAACCACTGTCAAGAAAAAGGATGAAATCCTAGCCTGGGGCTCATGTTAAATACACCATGTAATAATAATTAAATATGCCTTGAGCATGTGGCAACTACCTTTGCCATGTCAACCCCTGGTATATTACCACAGCTACTCTGAATTCTATTGCAAAGTATGATTTATGTGTGTGCACAAGACCTTCTTCATGGCGTCTGGATTAATCTTCTGAGAGTTTTACTCCCCTGGAAATACTTATGCAGTTTAAAGCCACTCTGTCCCTTCCATACATGGTCAGACCTGTGCTGAGATAAATAATACTCTTCCTCCTCCTTCTGTGTCTAGGCCAGATGTGAAACTGCCAAAATGAAGGCACCTTTTGGTGAGTTCATTCTGCAGTTCTTTTCACCAGACCCAGTGTGAGAAAGATTAGCTGCTTTAGCAGTTGTAGCTGGGGCTAAATTTACTGTCAGCCTGAAGCAGAACTGCCTCATTTTCAACTAGCATCTAAAAGTGCTGGATATTCATCCAAGCAGGTAAAAAGAAGCAACAGCAAGCTGAAGGTACTCCTCAAACTCTGAGCAACTGCAGATGTTAGGTACTGTCTAAAGGCTACACATCTGTTTTCTTTTTAAAAAGGAGTTGGGGCTTCCATTATGTGCTGAAATACTGTGTCTCACAAAAAAATTAGCCCAAAATTCTGTGTGTGAGAATGCCACTGGGATAAGACATAGCTCTACTTTAAGAAATGGTATGGCAACAGGAATGGTTCGAATTACCAGGACCTAAGCTACAGAATTCAGGCAGCAAACCTTGGAAGATCCAGTTGTTTCCAGTGAGAAACTTGCCAGAGCTGGGTCTGGGATACAGAAGACCAGACTTAGATTTAATACAGGATCTTATCTCTGACAGGGATCGACTCTAAACCCACTGACTACAAGTCTAGTACATAAGGCTGAATTAACACAGAATTCCAATTTGTGGCCATTCACATTTCAAGTTCTTGTATTCACAGTTTAAGACATCCTCAACAAGATCATCTTGATTAATTATTATAGAGCATATTATTTCTGAGGGGAGAAATGTCTTTGTATCAGTAGAAATTAATTATCCTGTCTGCTATCAACATGATCTTACAGCATCGTATCTCACAGATCCACAATACAGTTTTTAAAAATTATTTTTCACTTTTTTCATATTAATTTCACCAAGTAACCCTCTAGTTTCAGTGTGATGGGAAATATCAAAAATGTTAAATGAATAGTATGGATGTGTCTGGAGATATGCAGAGGGGCATTTTTAAAGTCAGATATTGGCCTGGGTGATTTCAACAGAAGGGACAATCAACCTTATTCTAACAATCCAGGGTTAAAAGATACAGCTGCTACCAAGTTCTCAAATCTGTATTCATAATCTGCAGTTAATCACATCACTTTTAGAATAATAAAAGGCAGTGTTAGACTTTTCCCCCTTGTCTATTTTAGTCCTGTAAACCAAGTCAGGGAAGGCAGCAGAGTCTTAACTCTGGTTTGAAAAGACTACCATTAATTCTTTTAAACAACCTCAGTTTACAGGGAATATTTTTCAAAAGTGGATGTAACACCTACTTAGGATAATGTTCCTTCTAATACAGGAGTGCTCAAACTATGGCCTACAGGCCAGATCCAGCCCCTGACACCAATTCATCTGGCCCACACTGCCCTCGTCGCTCCCAGAAGCGTAAGTAAAATGCACTTGTATGCCGTGTTTTACTTCTGCTTCTGGGAGTGACGAGGGCAGTGCGGGTCAGATGAATTGGTGTCAGGGGCCAGATCCTGGCCCACAGGCCATAGTTTGGGCATCCCTGTTCTAACAGAAGCAGGACAGTAGCAATGACGTCTGGGAAGTGCTGTTCCCATTATGTTCTTCACTGCAATAGAAGTTTATGAGTCATTCTCAAAACATGGGGGAACAGACTACATGACAGAAGGCTGAATGGTCAGACAACCTAGAGCTGATTCTGGAGGTTTTGCAGATGAACCCAAAATTTAGCTACAAACAAACCAAATGATAGAAAACAAAGCATTAGGGTTAGGGAGGAAAAATGCTAGATAATAGACACAAAGAGATTGGGTTGTGGTGAATATATTGCTGTATCCCCTGCTACTGGCTCAATAAAAAGAGAATTGGCCTGACATTCCAGACTGGAACCAATGGACGTATGAGCCGAGGAGCTGCCCACCTTCCTGGCAGACCTGCACTCACACTTCCTTTTCCATTTGATTCCAAGGAAGCTATTATGGGCCTAGCCCAGAGTCTGTTGTCAGTAATGGATTGCATGAGGGCAAACAAACTGAAACTTAATCCAGGCAAGACAGATGAGCTTCTTGTCAGTCCAAAGGAAGATCAGGGAATAGGGATTCAGTCTGCACTAGTAAAGGTAAGGTAAAGGTTTCCCTTGCTCAAAAGCCAGTTGTATGCAACTCTAGGGTTTAGTGCTCATCTGTTTCAAAGCCAAAGAGCCAGCGCTGTCTGCTTCTGCAGACATTTCCATGGTCATGTGGCAGACGTTTCTGTGGTCATGTGGCAGGCACGGAACGCTGCGCACAGAAGGCAGCGGAAGACACGGAAGGCAGCGCATGGAACGCTATTTACCTTCCCACCAAGGTGGTCCCTATTTATCTATTTGCAATTTCTTGCTTTCAAACTGCTAGGTTGGCAGGAGCTGGGACAAAGACAGGAACTCATTCCATCCTGTAGTACTCAGGAATCGAACTGCTGACCTCCCGCCTTCCAGTCAGCATCTTAGCTACTTGAGATGTACCTAACATCAAAATCCAGGAACAGAGAGCTGAATGAGGATACAAATCTTTCCATACAGGTTTGGCGAGTGTAAACAAACACCCACTTCTGCACATTTTGGTCAGCTACTGCACTTTCAAATAGCAGCTACCATTGTACTCTCTGTCTTCCCCATCCCTAGCAGCAGGAACACATCTTCAGCAATCTTTGAGAGAAGAAAAAATATTCACTTTGCATGTAATCAGCTGCATCAAATTCACAGTCCCTGCTATAGTTATTCCAGAAGTCAAGCAGTTTTAGAATGTACTGTATCCCAGTTTCAACCATAGGCCAAGCCCCACAGAGATCCAGCTGCTCCAGTTGGTTCTGTGACATTAATACTTAAAAGAGGCACTGGATTAATGCTGAAATGTGACTGGAATGCATTTGCCCTCTCTCCTTGCCGCCGCCGCCCCGCCCCGCCCGCCCCAAATCGCATCTTAGACATCACAGCAGTACAAGATATACCTCTGGTTGCCTCCCATACACCCACTTATGGCAGTTCTCCTTTCAGTCCTTTTTGTGTCATCTCATTCAGCAGCCTTTATTTTACTTCACTGTGCAGCTAGCTCTGGGGCTCTGGGAACCATAAATCACATGGGGATACAGCTTTATAGCCATCGATCCAACCATGTGACAACAGATGCCACCGTCAGATACTGAACACTTCCCCTTCTTATAAGAGAAACTCAAGCCCTTTTACAAACGCTAGTCATAGCATGTTCACTTGCTCCATACGCTAAGATATCTTGGGAAACACAAAAAATGCAGATTACATTTAATTTCCAGACCATGTGTGCTTGATCCTAGGCTGAAGGCAATAAAGTGTGGGGGCCACTGATTATGAGAAAGCACCAAAACAGTGGCAGGCATAGATAGGGCTGCCAGCAAACACATTTTGGGCATG
Organism: Furcifer pardalis; assembly: GCA_030440675.1. Classification (NCBI taxonomy): domain Eukaryota; kingdom Metazoa; phylum Chordata; class Lepidosauria; order Squamata; family Chamaeleonidae; genus Furcifer; species Furcifer pardalis. The sequence goes on from CP126890.1 coordinate 242,497,351, forward strand.
TGTATCTGAATCTATGTGTGTAAAGGGAGGAGGCACCCCCAACGTTTGAGGCAGGTGGTCTACTATGAGGCTTCCTGGCATAATAAGGTTGAGTGGGAAACCTCTGTGTTCTACAAAGTCCTCAGTGGAGCAGGTGTTTCCTGTCACTTGCTTCACATGGTTGTTTTCTCCTTCCTCTGGGACCCTGCTGATTCAGGGCATTTAGTTCCCCCACTCCATTTCTATTAGATCTAGCTCTGTAGGTAAATGCTGCTGCTGTTTAAGCTCCTTGGTCGTTTGTCCGTTGTGATCAGTGAAATCTCCAACGGGTTTTCCCCAGCAACTAAATGATGACACTCCATTCCCAGTTCCTATGTGAATTAGGGCTATAGATGTTGTTCAGAGTTTATCTAACAGTATGAAAATATGGTTCATTCTGTAACATGGCCTCCAGAAGGGTTTGCAGCCATATGATGCTACAGGTCCAGGTAGATTTTATTAGCTTACAAAAACCAATTCAATATACATGCAGATTCCTGGTGCAATTATACTGTTCCTAGCAAAAGCACCACAAAAACCCTTTCTACTAAAACCCCTTTCATTGCTCTTCAAGTGAGCATCTCTACCTGCAGAGGTCTGGAGTTATTGGGACTTATTCTGCTTTTTGCTGATAGTAATATGTTATCAACTCTGCCCACTCGGAATTGAGTAAATCAATATTCTGAACCAAGAGAACTGATAAAATTGGCCTGGATAAAATTACTCAATATTAATGCTATTATTTTACATAATAAGAGTCCTGTTGATTGCAGAAAAAGACTAAGAACTATGGCAAGCACCCAAAGTGTGCCCTTTTTAAAAAATACAAAAATCCAGAGTTAGGCAAGAGGAAGAATCATATTCTCCCTGGGCCTTCACATCTCTAGAGAGTTCCGCTTCTGTCTTTAAGGGCTAAGAAGTTGCTATAGAGCAGTGTTTTTTCAAGTTGTGACCACCTTTTATCATAGCTAACTACAAACTTCTGTTACATTTGTATAAAAAGGCATTTTAATGGAATAACAAAAAAACATTAAAACTAGGTTTTTTTAACCCTAATGTGGCTGCTTTGCCACACAATCCACCTCACAAAATAGTAGCATCTCTCTCAGTTCCCTCCTCCCTCCTCCCAAGACTCTCCTTATCAGTGCAATATGGCATAACCATGGCAACCCCCTAAAAAAATCTTTTTTCAAACCCCTTGGTAGTCTGTCACAGGTTGAGAACCTGTGCTATAGAGTCTAAAGTTTACAACATAACAAAGAAACATTAGAAAGATGCTAAAAATCTGTCTCCAACATTAGTACCTGTGTTTTGTACTGTATGTTTACAAAACTTTGGAATACTCAACAGCCTAATTCTGATTTGGGTAACATGCTTTAGTTTGTCTGATGACCCTTCACCACCCTCCAGAAGATAATCACAAAGGCATCAAACTAGAGCTGTACAGTTCTATTCTCTATTTGGCATCCAGCCTCAAGCACAAAAAAGGAATAATTTAAAATACATTCTGATCTGAACATTTGAAAGTGTTTGGATCCAAACTGTAACCTTCACGAATTTCTGCTCTAACTTGTCAAAGACTCTATATTTCTTTTCTAACCATAGCAAACTACTGGCTCCCTAAAAGCAAGGAAGTTTTACACAGTCACAGTAGACCGTTTGCGTAATGATCAGCGACTGGTGGCCCAGGGCCCAGTTCAGAATGCTGAAAGCTGCCATCTGGCCTACTTTACCAGAAATGTTTTCTACCGATTCTCTTTATTTCTTACTGTGACCCTATCTGTCAGGCATACTGGGTGGAAATGGGAGATAAGAAGACACCCTGGTAGTTTGTGCAAGAGGAAAATGTTTCAGAAAGAGGTTCTGAGGAAAATTCTATTTTACCAATAATATTTGTGCAGCCTCTACATAGGTGGGTCCCGGGCATAATTCAGGGACACTGCTGAATAGGACTGGATGTATGGAAAGAGAGGCAAGGAACCAGTCTAGCTTTTGGCTTTAATTGGCTGGCAAACCCATCTTCCTGCTGATCACAATGCTGTGAGGAAAGGCTGCACTTGCAATATATTTCCCTGTAGCATTCTGCAGCAAATCAGTCCTGTGGAATGTTCCACTTCAGTGGGTTTTGGCAGCCCCATCATTTCAGCATTTCCTTAACCTCTTAGTTTCATGTTACTTCAAAGCATGCCATCACTATTCCCTGGTGATTCTCTTCCTGCCACAGAAAGGGAAGAAGAAGAAGAAGGGGAGAAAAACTTCTGGAACAAGTCACAGCTTCTGGAACAAGTCATCCACAGCTCTTCAAGCCAGCTGCCAACAAACAGGCCGGAGGAAAAGCTGAGACAGAACCACAAAAGATCATACACTTCTCACCAGTGCTTGTGATTCAGTGACTAACAAAGACCATGGAAGTGACTTGAGGGTTATCAGATTGTCTCCTGCACTCAAGAGAGATAAAAGAGCCAGAGGAAAGGGGCTAAGAAGAAGGCAGTAATCATTTTTTATTGGGACACAGTATCCCAATCCAGATCTTTTCATTCCATACAATTTGGCTGATCACACACACACATCCCTTCCTACCTGCTTTACAAGAACTGGATTTTATATGATCTTCTGCCAGTATATATGTCTTCATCTCATTTTGTATATGCCTTCATCTCGTTTTGTTACACAGGACCTACTGTAAATTGTGTAACCCATATTCTGCTCACCTGTGGCCTGACATGGCTCTAGGAATGTCCTGGAGGCTATAAAAATACCCCTCTCCCCCAAAGAGAGGAGTGGCATGAAGCCCAAAGTTAAAATTTGTCCACCTCTGATATCAGGTATTGATATAATAAAATGGGTTGATTCCTGGAGTCAGCTGGTTATCTATCCAACTGTACACATTTATACAGGAAAGAAAAACAGAAGTGTTTTAATAATGGAAGAGTTTTTGAATGAATCTATGGGACATGCCCGGAACAATGAAGACCTATATAAAAACTCAAGACCTAGCTAAAAATGTAAAAAAGAGCATGAAAAAGTTACTTTTTACACTCCCAAGAGAGACAAATCAAAGCAGCAAGGTAATGCCTACATAGAGGAAACACAATTTCCTGCTTGGAACCGATTCTCCAAACCCAGCCTTAACACTGCTATTTTAACTTCTTTTATCGCAGATAACACACAAAAGGCACAAATTGACAAGGGGAAGATTGCAGTTGCACTACAGCATGGTACCATATGCCACATATGAATGCTGCCTAAGTACTAGCACCTCTGCTTGAAGACTGTTGGGTTTGATGGTACATTATTATCTGCCTCATATGTGTGAAATGAATGCTTGTGTGCACAAGCATATAGTATGGATGGCTTCAGCAAACTATTTCTACCTAATCCAAAGACAAGGATGGATGATATCTTCATTAAACCAATAAAATATTAGAAAGAAGCTTTTTTTATCTTATAGAAGTCTTAATCTGGCTGGTCATTATAGAGATAGGGATGGTATGGAAGAAATATACAAGTCTCAAAAAAACCTAAGAAAGGCAGTGTTCCTTTATTTAATCATGTTCCAAAATAGAATGTGCATTTGAAAAGTCACCCAATCTTTGCTTCATGTTTAACTGAAAGAGTTCAAGCTCACTTTCAGAAGCTAGACTTGGTTAAGATCTACCAAATTACGGCCTGCAACACCATTTCATGTGACCACCACCACCACCTCCACCACACCAGGAAGTGCCATATGGTGGAGGAAGGGCAAAATGGACGTCCAGCCCCCAAAGCTGCCTGAGGAAGTGTAACCCGGCCCTCAGGTTTAAAAAGTTGAGAACTCCTGTTATCTAGTGGGTGCAATTTCTGAATCCAAGGCTTGTTAGAGAGTGTTATCTGTTACCACCACTGAAGCCGAGAGACAGCAACAGCAACTTCAACACAAAGATTAAAATTTGCTAAATGTTCTTTCTTGCTTGGACCAAGAGCTGGGGAATCAAGCAGGGGAAGATGGAACAACAGTTACTCAGGAGGGAGCTATCTGTTTAACTAGGCAGAGCCCCACAGGGATTGTAAGTAAGGCTGGATTGGACTGTACTGTCCTCCTGGGGCAGAACTGGCAGAAGAAGCAGTATTTCTGTTGCATTCAAAATCCCTCTGGAATCCAGATGCTACAGTTAATTGAGAGGATGGGGTGGCATGTGTTGCTGAACCATTGTGTATATTTGTAAACAAGAGTGGGCATCTGTGGATTTCTGCAAACATAGTTATATCTCAAATGTAGTGTACTTGGGAGTCTAGAAATCATTTTTCTTATTTTTATCTCTGAATGTGCACATTTCTGTGTCTCTGGTTCTACTTCTGGTCTGGCCAGATTATCCTGCTATGGTAATAGAGCAGACCATACTGCCAGCGACTCAATGCCAATCATTAGGTGGTGGTTAACTAACCTGACAACCCTGAAGACTAATGGCCTTGGTTGGCAAAGTCCACAGGGAAGGGTGATGGTCCCCAAGTGGATTAAATCCTACTTGAATTCATCTTGATGGAGCGAAGCAACTTGTTCTAACAGACCTGGGGCTGAGGAGGACTTTATGTGTCAAAAGGGCTCAGGACCAGAAAGTGACTCATGGAACTAGATCAGTGGTACAGGTGTCACACTGCGATGCTTACGGTAAATTAAGGACTACTGCATTATATTGTTCCTAGGGCAATTTTCATGGCTGATCACCATAATAACCGATACCCAGAATCGACACATGAAGGAGGAGAAGGAGGTTCTTCTTATATATTGAGTACTTCTTTTAAAATTGATTCCTGGCCATTTGTAATTACGTTTAAATGTTTCCCCTTTGTGTGTCTCTATGTGTGTGCCAAACTGATTTGGAAGACAAATGAACTGTAGTTTACTGATTTTAGTTATAATGTTGTGATTCGATTTTGTATTGTGATGGTTTTTTTATTGCTGACTGTAAGCCGCCCTGAGTCGCCACAGTGAGCCGGCAGCAATATAAATCTAAATAATAAATAAACTGAAGTTCAAGATATTCATGCCCTGGCACAGTTGAGCTACATAGCCATCAGCATGTCCATGTCAGCACAGATCTAGAGAATCCTACATACAAATACTGTACGTACACAGATACAGTCTCTCCAGCAGCCCACCAATGAGAAGGCTGTTTGTTTTGTACAAGTCCCAAGAGAACTCAGATGACCTAGGATTGTCTCCAGTCCACCTCTTCTGGATTGTAGAGAACATCTATATCACAAAAGCCATAAAGGATAAAATGTTCCTCTTCCTAAGCAGATGCAGAAGCCCTACAGATTTTTTGCCCAGCAACTAAAGGAAACCACAAACTCCTTGTATGGTTGCACAATAAACATACCACTGTTCTCTGACAGGAAAGAAGCCCTACATAGAGATCCTTCAAACTTGTCAAAGCTAAATTGCAGTAAGGATCTCAAGTCTATTGATAGAACCATGGGACCAAATCATGCTCTTATCAAGTATTATTGGATTTCAATTTGGCAAGAAAACTGAGTACCAAGATCTGGGAAAATATATGAGGTAAAAGAGTATCAAAATATAAGTCTATAAGGATAAAATAAACTGTTTATAAAATATTGTTATTGTGTTTTACACCAATGAAATTGAATCATATGGATTCTATATACTTGTGCTGGAAATGTTATCTGGATGTTTGTACAGTACTTATTTTCATATGTGGTGAGATTGTGAGACTATATTGAAATTTTGGAAATTGGTTTTAAGAACAATAATGAAATATTAAATATTGAAGTATGACCTAAAATTGTGCTTTTATCAATATTTGAGAATGGTCAATAGATCTGGACAAAGAATGAATTAATTTCAAATTTATTAACAGCCGCCAAATTAATAACAAGGAACTGAAAAGTAAAACATGGTTTTTAATTTCTTGAATGGTATAAATAAGTTTGGGATATACCTATTAATGATACATTGATATTTAATATCAAAGTAAATAAAGGGCTGATAAATAAGAATTTCCTTATTGTTATCTGGGGAGATTTTATGGATGTTGTATTAATAAAAGGCAAGGGATATTTACCTTCACAGGAATCAGTGCAGTTTTGGAAAATGAATAGGACTCTATAAATGAAGGGGAAAATATTGATGATTATCTACTTTGATCCCACGGGAAGGAAGCATAGTTTGTACAATTGTATTACTTATGTTGATTATCTTGTGTTTATCATGTTGCTATGTTTGCTACTTTCCCTTTTTTGTAAGTTTCATTTTGTATTTGTTAGGTTTCAAGTGTAATAAAATATTTTTTAAAAAAAGGATCTCCGGTCTACTTTGTGGGAGCAGTGCAATGTCAGAAGTTGCCATGGCACCTCTGACTGTGTCACAGCAAGTTTCCATGCTTCATTTTCAAAAGAACATGAAAGGAGTGTGTCATTCTGTTCCATTTCTAGAGATGCCACAACAAGAATAGGTTATCTGCTTGCTCTAGTACCGTGATGGTGAACCTTGGCACTCCAGATGTTCTTGGACTTCAATTCCCAGAAGCCCAAGCCCCCGTAAATCCACACAAATGGGTTTACTGCGATTCATCCGGCCCACGCCACCCTCATCATTCCTGCAGCCAACTGCAGCTCTGCATTATGCTTCACTCACCTAACAGAAGGAACTCTGTGTACAGTGGGAGGCAGGAGGGATGTCTTTGTTAGGTCTGACAACTAATTTTATGCCCTGGGATCTTCCAGGACTACAAACGGAAAATGTGAAACCAGAAGCATGTGGAATCCACATCCATTTTTTTAAAAAACTGGTGTCTTTCATGTTAAGCACGGAGCATGGCGATATGGACACCTTGCAATATGGACACACTGCGCCTTAAATACCATGTTCAAAAGATTAATTGTGCCTTTTGAGGCTTCCAAAACAGTGACTCACCTCCCCCTTTTCCTTATTTTTATCCTGGGGGGGGGGGAGCAGGAAAGATGGTGGAGGCTAGGACAGCCAGATCCATCAAAAGCCACAAAACATCTATGTGTGTATGCGCGCGCTGTATGCAGCCACAAGCTCTCATACGCACCTTAGGTGATGCAAGTTTGAACCACCTTGCATCTCATTCATGTGGCCACATGATACCATTGAAAATTGTGATTTCTTCACATGGAAAGCCACACAAATTATCCTGAATGTGATGTAACAATGTTTCATAGCCAGCAAATAATTCCTCATAAGCTATATGTTAGAAAAGTTTCATTTTAACAGAAGGGAAACTTTTAACAATACCAATCTTCCCCCGTCATCCATTCTGTTCATACTCAACATCTCTAATCAACTTTTCAATTTGTGAAAATGACTTTAGAAGACCTAAATACTAGAGTCATTTTTGACTGTTTGCTACATTCTGCCACTAGGCTTTCAGAGTGTTTGACTTGTGGGGTGGTGGTGGTGGTGGAGAGCAGGGGCTAATCAAACTTCAGCTAAAATTAGTGTTTTAGAGATCAGATTTTAAGCACAAAAGGAGAAATGCTGCGGAAAGCAACGTCTCTGCATCTTCTGTCCTAGTCTAGCAATATAGTCAAGGTGATTTTCCTAATGAGAAGAAATCTGTGTTTTTCTTAACTAATTGTGTGATATTGATTAAATAGCTTCAGAATATCACCCATATTGAAATATTTTTCTAATCAATTAAAAGCAAGGATATACGTGAAAGAAAATACCTAGATGGTTACCTAGATTACCTAAAAGATCTTGGACTGTGTATTGGACTGGCTTATGCTACTGACTTTTATTCTTTATGAAACTGATCAATAAATCTTCATCCTGAACAACTTGTCTTCATTGGACTAAAAGGGTAAGAGCAGAATTGCATTTCACACACACAAATCTTTGAACACGCTACCAAATTAAAACCTCCTTTTGGCTGATAAGCTGTAACTCTGTTTGATTGCCGTCCAGCTCGCCCTGTGGATGTTTGTTTTGGTTTTAGGAGGTTTTCCAGACGTGAGGGGGCTGGCTGGTACGTGACAGTATGGAGAAAAGTCCTTCAAATTTTTTGGTTCAAATTCATGAGACTTAGAGGCTCACATCAAGTAAGCATGTCCATGCACACCTGAGGATTCTCACAGATGCAGCAAGATACTACAGGCTGTGTACACCATCGCTATTTAAACCATGGAATCTTAAAACTTACATTGTTCCACATTGATACCAGCACTTAGAAAATCTGTCATTTGTTTGGTTTTGAAATTGCAAGATTCCAGAAGCTTTATTCCTCTGCTGCTGCTGGCAGGACAAGAATACCATTCTAGGTAAAGAAGTCAGCAAAGTATTTCTCCTCTCCCTTCTTTACCAGAGCTGGTCTAGACCAAGGGTTCCCAACCTACAGCCCGCAGGCTGGGTCTGGCCCATGACACCATTCCATTAGGCCCATCACCTTCTCCCCCACAGCCAGAAATGGAAACAGACACATTTACACATGCACAGGCACATGCCCACACACGCACATGCACAAGCACACCAGTGACTGTTGTAAATGTGGAAGTGCGCATATATTTACAACAGGAGTAAATGAGTCCGCTTCCAGGGGCATGGTCCAGCCTGCTCAGCTGACTGAGGGGTGTGTGGACAGGCCCATGGCACAAAAAGGTTGCCACCCCATATCTAGACTGTTAATGAGAGAAGGGATTTTGTTTCCCCTGCGTATTGCCTGCTTAAATATGTAGCCTCTTCTTTTAGATACATTGAAGAATACCTAACCCATCTTTACCTAACTGGGTGGCAGATGGTACAACACCCAGAACTTCATAGTAACAGCCATGATGGATCAGGCCAAAGGTCTATGTGTTCCAGCGATCTGTTCACACAGTGGCCAATCAGACAGCTAAAGAAATTCCACATGCAGGACATGACTACAACAGCATCCTTCTGCTCATATTCCTGAACAATGTTGAGATGTGCATCAGAATACTAGAAATACTATACAGCCATCATGACTAGTGATGGCTCATGAATGCAATGAATCAGGATTGCACTAACTACAGGATTAGAAAGAATTGTCCCTCCTGAAAATCTTGGTATCTATCAGAGCTTGGAAAAGTTACTGCTTTTGGACTAACATTCCCACCATCCCTGATCTAGCAAGACTACTTAGAGATTCTGGGAGCTGTCATTTTAAAAAAGAGAGAGAGACGTTGTTCGCCATAGTCTCTAACAACAATGTTGATGCTATTAGAAAAGTATAGAAAGTAAGTCAAATATACCTTTTTCTTGTAGCATTCAATGTGTAAATGATAGGGGTATTATACAGAATCCTCCTTTAGATGTTGATGTTCAAAATAATATTTTCTAAAAAGCAATGGTGTGATGCAGCAGACACCATTAACCTCATACATCTAAGTGTTCTTCAGACAAAGAAATTGAGGTTTGAACTGAATAGGAGGCAATGTTTTGTGAGACTTATATATTTTACAGTCATGGGCCTTGCTGGAGGGATCAGATTACATTAACCCCAACAGCATACAAAAATATACTTAGGATACAGTGGGAAAAATTCCACCAAAGAAACACATCTAAGATGGAATAATTCCTAGCATTCTTGTCTCCAGTATCAGTGATCCAGTAGAAGCCTTGTAAGGAAAAGACAGAGTAAGGCTGAGGGCAGAGGAACTGCCCAGTTAAAGGCAGACAGGATTCTGACACTCTCATCCCTCACAAACCATCTTCACAATAAACTAAGGTAACTCTTCTGCCTTCTGCTATGGAAGGGAGGGAAAGGGGCATAATCTTCCCCAATAGCTTGCTTTGTACACTGAGTTGCCAAACCACACAAAGACTCCCTCACTGATAAGAAATAACTGTTTTTATAAAATAGGAATGAAGATTAGCAAATTCATGGGACAACAAGTTAAAAAATGCTTTCTACACTCACCAGTCTGCATCCTGCCTTTTAATGACATTTTACTCATAAAACACACCAAAGGGTGAAGTCTCAAGTTGATCATTTTTCAGTTCTCCTGGTATTACAACACTGAACTGGCCACTATGTTTTTCAGTACAAAATATAGACTTTGCCGTATAAATGCAAAAATAGAATTTATGTTGTATCTATTCCAACAAACTACCTTCCTCACCATTAGACATACTGGCTAGAATTATAGATTAATATATCTGGAGGGTGCCAATATATTTGGGTAAGGCTGCCACAAAGCATAAAACCAAATGAAAATTTGTTATTTTCATGCCACAAACTCAACCTGCGTGTGACTTTATTCCCTTGACTCTTATTTCTACACTGAGTGTCACAATGCATTTTCAATAAACCTGTGTAGTTTTCATAAGAGCCCTATTTGCGTGGAGAAAAAGTCACAAAATTACAGACAAGTTCTAAAGCAAATTTTGGGTACTTCTGCCCCTCAGGGAAACTGAGCTCCTCATTACTAATACCCATACCTGTATCTCAAAAAGTTACTTGCACCAGAAAGAAGCACATCCGTAATATCTCGGTTTCTGCCAATAATGATGATTTAGTGTCCACTTGGAGATCCTAAGCTACAGTTTAGCACAGTCTTCCTCCATCTGACAGACTCCCTTTGTGTCTGACTACAAGCCTATTGTTCCTAAGCAGCCATTATGTGTACTGTTTTGGATTGATGGGAGTTGTTGTTCAATGTATCAGGAGGGTACCAGGCTGTGGATCAAGCTGGTGGAGTCTGTTTTATCATACCAAACCAGCACAGGATGCCAGACACAGCCCATGAACAACCTAAGATCAGCTTGACTCTTGCTTTTTGCAAACCACTGGCTTTAACCTTGATCAACCTCTCAGAATTAAATCTAACAGCTACCCTGACTTAATTCAAGGAATAGCAAGTACACAGAACAACAAAATAAATCACAGTGTATATTTCTACCGGCTTGACACACATGTAGTCTATGACTTCCTTTCTTGGTTTGGCCTTTATTCCTATACAGTACATTGGTACCTTGCTTAAAGAGCATAATGCATTCCATGGGATTGCTCTTTAAACAAGTTGCTCTTTAAGTGAAACACTTGGAAAAAGCACCACCTCTGCCATTGTAAGTGACTGGTTGTGACTTCTGGAGGGGGGAGGATTGCAAGTTGCAATTCTGGAACAGAGAAATTACAAAACTAGGATTAAAAGGGAGACAGCAGAAATCAAATACATCCATCTGTTAGATACCCATCACAGGGGGCTAAATATTAGTGAAGGGTTTCTGGGACATTATCAAATTTGATACACAGATTGTGATATGATTTTATACTACAACTTTCCTGCCAATTCTCTTTAGTAAAACAGAAAGAAACCAGGTACAGGTGTTTGTTTTTTCCCCCCTGACATGCAGGTCACAAGTTGATCAGAGACCATAATGGGCTTTCTCAGCAACCTTGAGATTGAAAGGGAGTCATTTAGAGTTTATCTGAATAATCTATTGTTGCTAATGGCTGGGTGAAACTGCATTCTTGTGTTCGCTTGTCTGTCATCTTGCTTGACCACACCCCTTCTCCCTTTGAGCCCCTGAATTTGGTATATAAAGAACATGCCTGTAAGTTTCACTCTTTGTCTGATGAAGTGGACTTGATCCAAAAAAGCTAACAATAAAAATATATCAGTGAGTCTTTAAAGTGCTAGTGTTTTTTATTTTATTTTATTTTGTTTATTTTGTTTTCTGATATGCCTGAACCACAGACTAACACAGCTACTATTAAAAAACAACAACAACCCAGATTTAGTTAAGCGAGTTTTTGGTTGTTTTTAGTTGTTAAGTGAGTGTGACCATTCAGAGAAAGTTCTGCTCTTTAAGTGAGTTAGTCTCTAAGCGAGGTGCTCTTTATGCGAGGTTTTACTGTATTTTCTAACTAAACGAATATGGTCAGAACAGGCTGATCCACAGAACAATACACAATAGTACATACATATTTGGTTTCCCATATAAATGCTACCAAAAGTATTAACTGAAAGGGTACCATCTCAGTTCAAGGATGAGGGGCCAGTCTGCATTTCTGCATATATATATTTTTTAAATAACTCCTAGAAAGTGTTGCCCAAAAGTGATCTAAAAGGAACATATAGGAAATGGCTATGTACATAGCAAGGTCAGCCAAAACTTCCAGGAAAGAGGCAAAAGGCTCATCACCATTCCCGGAGGTCAAACACAACTGCATTTGGGTTTATAAGCCAGAAACACGGACCACCTCTGAATTGTAATAGGTGGGACAGAGACATGTTGGATCACTGGACCTTCTTGCATATAAAGAAAATAGGCTGGAAAGAAGCTATTTCAAACTTAGACTGGGAGCCAGGTGTATGTAAAAAAAAACCCTCCATTTTTATTTAGTTTTGCAGTGCTATTTCTAACTTCTGCTTTCCTTTTGTTTTGTCCCAATTCATTCCTCACTCCCAATAAATGTTTCCCTTTCTCTTACAATTCTATTCTATTACCCCTGAGTGAAGTTCCTCCAGCAAAAATCTTTTCAACCCAGAAAGCACCTTTGTGTGCTTCTGACAGGATAAAGAAATTATTATAATATATAATAGTAGATTATAACTGTCTGTGGTTACTGGATGAATTAAAGGGATTGTCTCTAAAGGTTAATAAACTCTTGTGTAGTTCCCATTAGGATTTGGGTAGTATAATAGAGGTACTGAAGCCATTGCCTTTCCTCCAAACAGCCCAAGGTAGTGAACACAGTTCTCCTCTTTATCCCCACTTTATCCTCATCCCCACAATAAGCTAGGTCAGGCAGAAGGAAAGGGAGCAGCCCAGGGAGACCAAGTGAGCTTCCTGGCCCTACCCAGGTTTGAACCTGCCTCTCCCAAGTCCTGCTTCAACACTGTAACCACTGCACCACATTGGAAGAAAACATAAGCATGGGTTCTTGCAGCTCCAGCCAGCCAGAATATGGGTGCTCGCATCCAGTAATGGCTATGAGTAAATCTCAGCAACTGTTTGAGAATCAAGAACATTCTGGCAACATCCTTATAGGTCAGTGGTGGGAAACCTATCGCCCGTGTGCCAGATGTGGCACTCCCAGGTCTCTCTGTTAGCATGCATGCCATCACCCCAGCTCAGAGTTCGCACTGCCCCTCTGCCCAGCAGTCCAATGAAACCTCTTCCTCCCTCCCCCTAGCACAGAGTTCACCCCGCCCATCTGTTTGGGCACTCGATCTCTAAAAGGTTTGCCATCATTATTATACGTAATAGAAAAATGAATGATAAGAATTGGGACAGAAATGCATCCAAAATAGCTGAAAATAGACCTTGCAAGCTGAGATTTCTCAGTGACTATTTTTAATTCTGTGAGAAACCCTGGATTAACAGACACCTCGTCTTTTTGCCACTCAGCTAACTGTATCCTCTTCCCGTTTCTTTGGATTCAGCTGACAAGAACAGCTGACTTCAGCCTAGCAGCACAATCCTATGAATGTGTATTTTGAAGTGGGTACCACGAGCAAAAGTGACCTTCACCTTACCACCATCTTCAGTTATGCTTATTGCCAAGTGTACAGGATAGCTGTCTAAAATGCAAAACATACAAGGACAGTTTCAAGGTAGCTCAGAAATTAGTTGTAAAATGACCATTTACCCTAACCATCATATGTACCAAGGAGTAATAATTTTAAAGTATAGGGACATGTATTCAAATTAGATGCAAGAAAGCAGGTTCTAATTATAAGAACAGTAAATTGTTGAAACAGGCAACTTTCTTCCACTGAAATCTCCAAAAGAAAAAGAAAAATAGATCTCCCAGACACACTGTTGATATAGAACTTCCTGTTTCAGTTTATTACTGGATTAGATGACCAGAGGGTAGATTCTAGTCCTAGGGCTGTAAATTCATTTAAATGACAGGAAAAGGCAGTAGATGTTTAAGGACATATACCTATGACAACTTAATGCAGATCAGCGGCCTCTTAACAATCTTTACAGTCCTTGTTTTAGTCAAGGTAGTTTTAAAATGGTAGATTCCCCCCCCCTTGCCAGTAATGCCATGGTTCTTTATTCATTCCAGAATAATAACAGAATACATCAGGTTAGGGAGAAGAAAGCCTGATTTCACCAATATTCATGCAACAGGCAGAGAGTGAGAGGAAGCAAAGCACAGCAGAGCGAGGGGGGTTTCTGACAGAGCCCACCCACTAGCATGAAGCCACACACAGATGTAGTTAGGCGGATGACTCATCTTCTTTTAGGGGCTGCTATTTTCCACCCTACCCCACCACGCCTTAATGAGATTTGTTTCACAGGGAGGGGTGCCCAGGCACCAGAAGGATGGGTGGGGTACATAGTGCTAGGCAAAGCACAAGGTGTGGGGAAGAAATTTTTTTAAAAAAACCTTGTCAGGAAAATCTAGGTGATGAGGAAGGTGGGTCCAGTTCTGTAGAGGAGACTGGGAGGAAATGGAGATGGAGCTCATCATCCCAGCCATCGCCTACAGCACCACCAGGTAGTGCATGAAGCACCTTCCCAGAGCATTGTGTTTTTGACATCAATGTACAGTGAGCTCCCTTTACTTACAAAGATTGTAGGAGAAGGTGAGATGACACTGAGGGAAGGGCTCTTGCCTGGAGGGACTCAGTTAACCAACCATTCTTACAATCTGTCTATTAGGTTGCAGGATGCTCCTCCAGTCAACCTTCTTGGCACAAAATAATGGCTATACTGTATCTTCTCCTTACACAGGTTTTACACCTTGCTCAACTTTTTCACTTTGCCGTTATCTCTGGTCTTAAGGCTCCCTCTCAGCACTAGATGTGGGCAGTGACTTGCCCTTGTCTCTGCATTTGGGTATCCCCAGATCTGCATTTCAGTTCTAAGGGTGGGACTATCAAGTACCTACAAGCACAGTAACGGAACACCTCAAAAGGAAAGTACCTTCAGAGAGTGGTTGGGGGGGGGGGAGTCTTTAAATCTTCTATCTCCTGCCAATTTTCTAGTTCAAGTCCCATTCCCAGATACTCCTTCCTAGGTTTTCCTAAGGTAAGTATACAGTCAAACCTCACATAAAGAGCACCTTGCTTAAAGAGTAACTCACTTAAAGAGCAGAATTTTCTCTGAATGGTCATTTCGCTTAACAAATAAAACCAACAAAAGACTCGCTTAACAAATAAATCGGGATTCGCAATTTCCCCCCCCCCCCCCTCTGCCACCAGAAGTCACAATTGGTCATTTACAATGGTGTTTCGCTTAAAGAGCAAACTCACTTAAAGAGCAATCCTGTAGAACACATTATGCTCTTTAAGCAAGGTACAACTGCAAGCATGCGTTTGGAGGCTGGTTTAGAAAAGTTCCTCTCCAAGTCCTTGCAGAGAGCTGAGCTGTCCACTTAGGTGCAGCCTTTTCTCGCAAAAGGCAGTGCAAGAGTGATGCTAGCAGAGTTGCTGAAGGAGCAAAATTCCCATCTCTCCTTCACCACCAGCCTATACTAATAGGAATCTCCTCAAATCCCATGTAATCCTCTCTGATATGCCTTCCTTGCACTTTCCCTGTTCTCTAGGCTTCTGCATGCCCAGACAGTGCCATCTGTGTGTGTGTGTATGCATGCCCCCCCCTAGGGTACAACATGGAGACTCCCTTGTGCGTGTGTGGTCCCCCCCCCCAGCTAGCTGGCTGGCAAATTCCTTGGGCAGCTGAGCAGAGCTAGGTGCTGCAGTGTGGCTGGCAAGGGTTCACATGCATCCAGCATGTGACAGTTCCCAATTAACTCCCGCTCCAGTTCTGAGTGCACACAGTGAAGGCAGCATATACAGCTCAGTGTGATGCTGCAGTTGAAACACACACACTCTGCACCAGCCCATCAACAAGTCATCTACTACTCCAGCACCCATTCCCTTCACCCAACACACATTCTTTCTGTCTCTCTACTGCAAAATAGATGCACCTACAGCCTTGCACATGACTGCATCTGAAAAATGACCCCTGCTACAGTCTACTGTCTTCCTGTGGCTTGGCAAATAAGAAACTTCCCTCCCCTCCCACCATCACACTCCCTTATCCAGCATTCTCCGCTCAGTCCAGGTTTGGAAGCATTGTTTTATGTTTTACTTATTTTACATTGCTCCTTCCTCCCAATATTAGAACCCAAAGGCAAGTGACTAAACATTTAAACAGACTTAAAACATATAAAGTATATTACTAAAACACAATGTAACATATTACCATATTAAAAACAACCACATAAATTAAAACAACTTAAGCCCATCAAAAATACAGAAGAAGCATACAGAATACACACAGTCCATTAAAGCCCTTTCTCTGCAGCTAGTCTGATTGTTGGTGATAAGCAAGAGAGAAGAGAGCTAACCTAAGATCTCTCGGAAGAAACTCTCAGCATAGGAGCAGCTGCTGAGAAACTTCTCATGCCTTCAATCAGACACGCCTGTGTGTGTGGCACATCCCCTGAATATCTTAAAGCCTAGGTTGGCCCCTGTGAAGTTATGTGACCTTTCAGAGAACCTTTCCAAAGTTGCATATACAGCACTGTATATTTTAGGTCATAACCAGTATTTTGTATTGCCTTCTGAAATGGACCTGCAGCTAGTTCTGTCGTAGGAGAGAACTTATGGTCTCTTTGTGACTGGCCCAGGGCAACAGCTTGGCTGCAGATGCTGAACACATTTCCTAAGATCCTAAGCCAACATAGCCAATAATGAGGCTGTGTGGGAGATGTAGCCTGACAACATCTGCATCCCCCCCCCCCGGCTTGTCTTAAATCCATCAGAATTAAATAAGAGCAATTATATGCCATAAAGTCCATTCTGACTTATTGCATCCACTTCCAGGGTTTTCTAGACACAGAGGAATAAAAAAATGGCTTGCGATTCCCTTTTTCTGGGGACACTCTGTGGCTCTTCTTCTCCCAGGAGGTACAGTTGCAAATCAAGCTCTCAACCTCAGCTCTGCAGCCAGATACCTAACTCACTGAGCTAACAAGCCAGCACTGTCAGCAAAACACATACCCAATCCCATGAGGTCAATTCCAGTGTCTTCTTTGGACACATAACAATCTTCTTAGTATTTGATTCTGTTTTGATTGTTTAAAACCTATCCCAGGCCATGAAGACATGTCAGTTTTGGTCCTTCAGATGATTTTGTTCTAGATCCTAGAAGCTAACATGGCCAATGAGCAAGAATTCTGGAAATCCCAAACACATGGAAAGCCAAAGGCTGAGAAACAATACCTAAGTCATTTCACACCCATGAATGGAATACTGAGTACTCCAGTCTACTGCTGCACTACCACAGAGATGGCGAACCTTGGCACTCCAGCTGTTCTTGGATTTCAATTCCCAGAAGCCCAGGTTTCTGTGTATGTACAGTAAACCTATTTGTGTGGATTCACAGACTTGTTCTTCTGGGAGTTGAAGTCCAAGAACAGCTGGAGTGCCAAGGTTCGCCATCATGGCTCTACCACATCACTTACCACAGAAAGAGCCTCCTCAAAGATTGAGGTATTTTTTAATCACCATCGGGCATACTCTTGTAACAGAAACCTTGTGTTGCCAGCTAATCTTTCTCACGCTAGGTCAGGTGAAGGGAACTGCAGAAGGAACTCACTAAAAGGTGCCTTCATTTTGGCAATTTCACGTCAGGCCTAGAAGAAGAAGAAGAAGAACAAACCCTAGTATACTTCATTATGTCTCTTGGAGCGATGGGCAACCAATGACTTATCTGGACCTAACACCAAGCCCATGAACATCTCCTATTTAGGGGCTGTTTTGCTTCTGTGAGCCTTAGTTCTCTCTCCTGGGAAAGGTCTACTGACTCTTCCTACCCTCCCTCAGTACAAGGGTATAAACAAGGTCAATGGTCTCAGAAGTATCCTGCTAAAAGGAAGCAAAGCCAGGTTCCCTGATGTTTTGTTGTTATGCCAGTGATGTACCATCAAGTTGTTTCCAACTTACGGCAACCCTGATAGACTTTTCAAAGATGTTCAGTGAGTGGTTTATTATTACAACCCAGTGAGTTTCCTTGGCTAGACAGGGATCTGACGTCCAGTCCTTGAAGGCCTAATCTGACATTCTTTCTGATAAACTATGAAGGAGAGTCAGTGTGGTTTAACACCACTAAAATGCACTTATCCTGGAAGGAAATGTTGTACATTAAGTACTGTATTTGAAAAAGATACTTTTCTAGACTTCATAACTCCCCAACCAAAATGATTAATGACAAATTGTCGAATTCCAGAAGTTACAATCTAAAAATAACAACTTTTCCAAGGTGTGTATTTTGCCCAAAGAGCATCACTAATCACCTTTCCATCCCAAGTCTATTCTACTGACTCACAACCCATCATCTATATCTGGCTTGCTGTTTTGTCCTCTCTCCCTTACAAATACTTTTTCTGTTTTTCATGTGTGTATTGCAGGCCTGTGCCTCAAAATAGTTAAGAGGAGCATCTCTAATCCATAGGTTTGAAATAAACAGTAGAATAATTCTCTTCTCTAGTAATTGCTTAGTAATATGTAGGCAAGATTTCAGAAATGCAAGGTTGCTTCTGGATGTTCATGAAGAATATCTAGCAGCAACCAAAAGGTGATACAGGATTTCTATGACCCCTCCGGGAGACTACACCAAAGATGCAAAAAGGCAGTCTGGACTGGAGTGAATTCTTTATTATCTCAAGCAGCATCTCCCTCAATTTACTGAAATATACTGAGACAGAAGGACAAAAATTCCCAATGGAAATAATTGAAATTACCTGAAGCTTTACCTTTCTCAGTAAAACTACAGAAGCAGCAAGATATTCATGGCAGACAGTCACATAACAGTATCATCCCAAAGAAAGGGAGAATACAGTACTGTACTACAATCACAGCTACTCAACAGTAGCTTAACCACACCCACCCTTGTCATTTTACCTCTTCCTGTTTTTCACATAAACAAGCAAAGAAGAGCAAAAACTATTCCTGCCAATGCAACTGATGCCAATCTGTAAACAGAGTCACGAAATTGGGATTTCTACATGGGCACCAAGGTCATCTGTGTGTTTGAGACATTTAATATGTTTTACAACCAACATAGGACTATTATTTCTTTTCATTACACATTTGGAGAGGTAGTCAACAAAAACTACATTTTAAGACTTTAGATAGTACAGTAATACATCGGATAACGCTAAGACTTGGTTCCACATGTCTTGGTGTTATCCGATTTTTAGTGTTATCCGATCCATGTTAAAATCCTATGGGATGGATTGGATAACGTTAAAGCTCCATAGAGATACATTGTAACCACACAGGCTTAAACGGTTGTTATCCGATCCATCCCATAGGAACTTAACGTTATTCGATCCAATTATCCACCCCAGATTGCTTAACGTTATGCGATTTTAGCGTTATCTGAGGTAAACATTATCCGAGGTATTACTGTATAACCTTTCCTTATCTGGTACCTGGAAAAATATTTCTCTAACTAAAGAAAAGCACTGTTTTTATTTCATATTGTATGATACCTGAACTCAAGTTTCAAGCCCATCATGTTGTGGAGAATGGCTTCTGAATTTTCAGCATAACCTAAGACTGTCTTATCTGGGGCTTCTAGATGTAATGAGAAAGGGGTTTTTGAGCTCCACGCAATGGCTGATGCCAGAGATTCTCAACCTGCGGCCTGGATGTTGGCTGCAGCACCATTTCATCTGCCCACCACCACCACCACCACCACCACCACCACACCAGGAAGTGCCATGTGGTGGAGGAAGGGCAAAATGGCCGCCTGGCCCGTGAAGCAGTCTGAGGGAGAGTAACCCGGCCCTTGGCTTTAAAAGGTTGAGAACTCCTGGCTTATGCTATTTCCTAGATCAGCTGACTCCAATATTAATGGTCCCATTGGACTATATTCCCAGTTCTTCCTTAATTGAGTATGTTCTGCAAAATCTGGGATGTAGTGGGTTGGGCACAAGACAAAACATTATTTATTATTTACTTGAATTATTTACTGCCTTCCTTGAAAAACAAGGACTCAAAATGGCTCACAGGTTTAAAAACAGTACAAACAAAACAGAACATATGAAAACACCCAGTGGTGGGATTCAATTTTTTTTACTATCTACTCTGTGGGTGTGGTATGGTGGGCGTGGCCAGGGGGAAAGACCTGTGCTGTACCCAAATTAGGACTACTGTACTTATTTCAAAACTTGGATGGGTAGGGCCAGCCAGAATTTCTGCTACAGGTTCTGGTGAACTGGTGCAAACCTGCTGAATCCCACCACTGAAAACACCATAAAATTAAAAACGACTTAAAAGAATATCAGGAAAAAGACAGACCCCTCCCTCACTAAAAGTATCTTCCTCAGCAACCAGTCAACTGTCCAAATATTTCCTGAATGAAAATGTTTTTGTTTGTTGAAAGAAGAACAATAGAGAGGAGTCAGATTTCCTCTAGACTTTACTTTGAGGGAAATTATACAACCTGGGAACAGCCACCCAAAAGTTTTAACTTGTGCATAATCTACAGGATTCATATTCATTTTATTTACTAGATTTCTAACCAATGGGCTGAGGATATTCAGACTGAGCATTTGCCATAATTTATTTATTTATTATACAGTAATACCTCGGATAACGTTTACCTCGGATAACGCTAAAATCGCATAACGTTAAGTAATCTGGAGAGGAGAATTGGATCGAATAACGTTAAGGTCCTATGGGATGGATTGGATAACAACCGCTAAAGCCTGTGCGGTTACAATGTATCTCTATGGAGCTTTAACGTTATCCGATCCATCCCATAGGATTTTAACATGGATCGGATAACACTGAAAATCGGATAACACCAAGACTTGTGGAACCAAGTCTTAGCGTTATCGGAGGTATTACTGTACAGTAATACCTCATATAACATTAGTATCGAATAACACTAAAATCGCATAACATCAAGGAATCTGGGGGGAAGAATTGCATCAGATAACATTAAGATCCTATGGGATGCTTCAGATAACAACCGCGAAAGCCTGTGTGGTTACAATGTATCTCTATGGATCCCATAGAGGATCAGATAACACTAAAAATCATATAACACGAAGACTTGTGGAACCAGGTTTTAGTGTTATATGAGGTTTTACTGTATTTCTATACTGCCCATTTGGGTGGTATCCCACTCTGGGCGGTAGACAAACAGATAACAAATAAAAACACACAGCAGGTCAAAACAAACAACTGACAAATATGTCACAAACTGAACTAAAATAAAATAAAATAAAATAATTGGTGTCTGAGGGCATAGGACCTTAACCTGGCTCACAATTTATCGGTAAATGGACAACACCCTGAATAATCCGAATATGGCCTTTCCCTGATGGAATATCCCCTCTGGACCATCCTCATCCTAAAACACTTGGTTCATATTTTCCTGAAAAATAAGAGCATCTGGCAGCTGTAACATTCATTTGTAAAAGGGGTGGGATGGGGAAGTGGAGGATTCCTTCAGACTTCAAATGTGTTCTCTGGCAAAGTAACTAATAAACAGTAACAACTACCAATAAAGTGAGTGTGTGGTAAAGAAAGCAGGACAGAGTCTACAATGTCTCCTGTTAGGTAAACTATGGTGCTACTAAGGCCCTGTTCTTCTGCAATCAGATGAAAGTGAGCCCATCACTGTAGTCCCCCACCCCACCACTACCATCCGCCAATGACAGCTGCTACTCAGAGTACAGTATAATTTTTCCTGGAAATCATTTTCACAAACAAGAAAAATGCGATTGGCGTGAATTTGTTTAAGCCTGATTCCAGCTTGCCATGAAGTGACCCACACACTGTGATCACGGAGCCATCTCCTGCAGCACGTTTGAAATGAGACATGCAGAATTTAACACCAGGACTACAATAGACTGCTGCAGCCTTGAGGATATTATCAAGGTGTGCCTTCACAGCCAGTCCATCTGGCATGGCCTCTTCTGTCTCCATGACTGTTGGGAATCAGAATCATGAAGTGGTTCCTTCTCTGCTCATTTTGCCGTTTGGCCCAATATGATGGTTTTCACTGGCATTTCCCCCACTGAGGGGGCCATCACCTCACCTAAAGGGGCTTATCCGCCCGTATCTGTTGGCCCCTTTAGGGAGTAAGGTTATTTACCACCATCCAACACTCAGCGTTGAGTTGCTGGCTGTATGGTCTACTCCATTACTGTAGCAGGTGTCCACCAATGCCTATACTCAGAACAAAATCAAAGATGGGTAGTACGTTACAGGTGAGTGATTTCCAGCCACACTGTACTGATGGGTGGTCTCAGGCTCCTCTCCATCCAGCTAAATACAGTTGGGAAATGATGGAGGTTTAAAATAAAATTTAAAAATGCCTGCTTGTACACAAACACTTAAAATTAAATTTTCATGAGTAAAACAAAACAAAGGTTGAGAGTTGTTGAGCAAATAGTATCAGAAAGGAAGAGGTCACAGATCACAGAGGGGTTATAAATAGGCAATGTAGGGCAAACAGCACAGAAAAAGAGGGCTTCATATTGTAACTGGCTGTACTGCATATAACTCTTTCCTAACCAGGGAGACAACAATCTACATCTGAAAGATTTGCCAATCTACACCTGAAAGAGTCATGTTACAACCTGGAACCCTCCCTGCTCTATGCCAAGTGTCACAAAAAAGAAAGAAGAAAACCTGGGAACAGAGTAATATGGGAAGAAAATCATCTGGAGTTTCAGCTCTAACAGAGAGCGCACTGTGTTGTTTCATGCAGGGCCTCTGGCTTCTAAAAATAAAGGGAAGATTTGTTGTGCAAATTCTACAAGATAGTTAGACACAGAAAGACCCTCCTCGAAGATTGTGTTATTTTTTAACCACCATTGAGCATACCCTGGTAAGGTTAACCTTGTGTTGCCAGCTAATCATTTTCACACTAGGTCAGGCCAAAGGAACTGCAGAATGGACTCACCAAAAGGTGACTTCATTTTGGCAGTCTCATGTCTAGCCTAGACACAGAAGAAGAAAAGTTAGATAGGCCCCACTTCTGGGTGGATATCCTTGTCAACAGCACCCTGAAAAAGACTAAAATGGGTTTTACAGTTGCCACACCATAGTCCCTGAGAGAAACCACATTCTTGCCATATAAAAATCACATCTGCAGGATCTCACCAGGTATATTCTGCACTGCGCATACACAATCAAATAATCTGCTCTTGGTCTTTCTCAAAGGGATTTTTGCTGACAAAGATGCAAAGCATTTTGAAGAAACTGTACTTGGATTTTCACAAAGTTTACAACGACAATGGTCCTGGAATCTCTGAGCTGGTAACAGCAAAAGGCAGAAAGGCCATCTACTGTAACATACACTGTCAATGCAAGCAGTCTTATGCCCCATGTCAGGGAAGGGGGATATGAGCAACTCTCATCATCTTTATCACCGGTTAAACTAGAGATGATGGGAGCTATAGTCCAATAATGTCTGGAGGACCATGGGATTCCTATTTCTATCCAAACAGGCTATTTTTCCCGCCCTTCAGACTGATGTTTATAGAAATAGGCAAGAAAGCAAACCTCAGGGATCGAAAGGGTAATAGATACTGTAAATTCAAAAAACAAATCCTAATGGCTTTAGTGAATGACCAATATGACATATAACAACAGAGGCTAGGAACTCAAATTTATCAGCCATTCTTTCCAACTGTGAAATGACAATTCATTCATAAAGACACACACTTCAAATCCTTTCCCAGGAATTGTTTATCTGACCTCATGTGACTTCATAAGAAACAGCTTTCCAGCATACATTCCAGATCACTAGATCTGTGAAGATATGCATAAAGATATTCTTGTGCAAATTAATGCAATATTTTGATTGCTTGAGAATTTTCATGGTCAATAAGCAGGTATGCCCAACAGTCACTCCTTCACAACACCATACTTATTCATCAGGCACTGTTTCACCTCCTTGCTTTGGTTTTTGGTTGTTTGGGGGTTGTTGTTTTTTTTTTAAAAAATTCTAGGACTAGAATATCTGCTTAGAAGAAGCACAGGGAAAGCCAAGAAAGAGACTTGCCATAAAATATGGGGAGGGGGAGATGTTCTGATATTTCTTTCCACTGGACCAGATGGATATATCAAGCACAATACAGTATTTGCATTTCTCCCTCAGAAATGTAAGAAATTCCAGTCTTCTTTGCATTTATGTTCTGTTCTGCTCTTAAGAGGCAACTCCTTTGTTGTTTTCTTGCAATGCCACAGCTTCCCCTTTAAAAGCAGAGGCACCCATAGCAGAAACTCCTCCAAGTTAATGCGCACACACCCCAATAAGAGCAGCCACTGGAGAGGCTCATTAAATGTTTCTTGCTGGTAGGAGGCCAGAACCAGGACTTGTTTGTTCTCTTTTTGGATAAACAGTCTGTCATGGGCTTTAGGAGCAAAAGCATGGGAAAATCTACAGTTGCAGGAAGATGTCCATGCACAGAGGAAACACAACCCTAGCTGCATTCTTCTACTAAACGGCTTCCTTTTTTCATTTGGAAAGCTGAACACAGCAAACACTCATCCTGGCAAGGGGATGCAGCTTTCATTGGGGGGAAATCTATTAAACCCCAGTTTGATTTTAAGATCTTATCCATAAATGCTGCCAACCATGCCATGACTTGGGACAAGACATGGTTACAACATAGCTTATGTCACTCCTTTCCCTCTCACACACAGAGACACGCACACACATCTTGCCGAGTGGGATTTGTTCAGCCTCTTGGCACAGAGGAATGCAAAATAACCGGAGTGACAAAGGCCTGTCTTGCATCAGCACTACCTTCCAATTCAAGATACAACATGGAGCAACCCTCCATCTCTACAACTGGACATGAAGGAAAGATTGTGTATGAGAAGCCAGGCATTACAAAGCACCACACTCCTGGCGCAGGCAGACTGCAGGTTCCTGGGAATACAGCCTAGTAGTCTGCCTGCCTGCTAGCCTTCTCCCGGCCCCACATGTGTCAGCCAGCAGGCAGGGTGGGTCAAGGCACAGTGAGAAAGAAAACTGGGAAAGCCTGGAGGGAAGAGGGAAGGGGGGGGAGAAACCCATGCTGTGCCTGGTGCTTTAAATGTTTGGCCTGGCTTTGGAGGGAGAACACGTGACTTTCTGCTTGAGGAAGCAGCAGCAGCTCTGGCAGCTTCCAGCGGGAGATGGAGGAGGAGGAGGAGGTGGTGGTAATGTGGGGGAAGGGAAGCAGAAGGAAAGGGGTTGTTTAGAAACAGAGATTGCTGCAAGCTTGGGAAGTAGATTCATGCAGACAACAGGTAAGGGGGGGGAGGTAACCTGAGAGGCTCATCCTTCAGAGATCCAATGTTAGAGCAAGCAGGCATTTTCTGTGCTCTGAGAAGCACACTATAATGCCTATTACCCAAAATTAAGACAATGTGGACCAACAACATGGCTGCTACATGGGCTATGTTTTAGAGTAGTTAAGAGTACCAGACCACTGCCACAGCAAAGACCATAATGCTTTAGATTAAGATGGAATATTTATCCCAAGATTGTATGGATGATTCTTAATAGCTCAAGCCATACCACTGTTGATTCCAGAAGGTCAGTAGTTAGGAAAGGTCTCCTTTGCTTGAAAGCCAATCGTATCTGACTCTAGAGGTCGGTGCTCATCTCCGTTTCCAGCCAGAGAGAGAGTGCTGTCTGCGTCTGCAGACATTTTTGTGGTCATGCAACAGGCAGGACTAGACACCAGAACACACGGAACATTATTACCTTCCCACTGAAGTGGTACCTGTTTATCTACTTGCAATTTCTTGCTTTCAAACTGCTAGGCTGGTAGGAGTTGGGAGAGAAAGTAGCTCAGTCCTTCATGCAGCACTCGGCTCTCAAACTGCTGACCTGCCGACTTTCCAGTCGTGAAATTCAGCATCTTAACCACTAAGCCACCAAGCTCCTAATATAAAATAGGCCTGACATGGAAGATTGCCGCCTCATCACAGTATAACATTTTAGTGAAGGCCACATAATTTCTGTGTGCCACAAAAGTGGAACAGCCATGGGCAACTGTCTCATTGCTAAGCAGAAAAAGACAATTTTGACTGCCCAGTGGCCAGATGTTCCCCATATCCCAAATCCTAGCTTCCCTCCCCTATGCCCAACTCTCCGCTTGGAAGAACACATAGGGCAGTGATGGCAAATCTTGACACTCCAGCTGTTCTTGGACTTCAATTCCCAGAAGCCCAAGTCCCTGTGAATCCACACAAATGGGTTTACCAAGTCCCTGTGAATCCACACGAATGGGTTTACTGCACATACACGCAGTAAACCCATTTGTGTGGATTCACAGGGACTTGGGCTTCTGGGAATTAATGTCCAAGAACAGCTGGAGTGCCAAGGTTCACCATCACAAACATAGGGTTTTCTGCTCATAACATACATCACACAGCCATGGCTGTTCCAAGGCAAGCCTTCTGACACCATACCTGGAACTACAATAGAATTTTCAAAACTACGAAACTTTCAAAATGGTCTAATCCAGGTGTTTGTTTTGATGGCCCAAAAGTGAAACCAAAAAAAAACCAAAAACCCCCACTAAAATTTCACCTCTGCTAGCCAAGCTTGCCTATATGTCAACTAGACCAACATTGATGGTGGGAATTTTATTCTCAAAGTTGCCTCTTTGGAGATTGTGATATTCTTGAACCACAATCGGGTGTACCTTGGTAACAGCAACCTTGTGTTGCCAAGCTAATCTTTCTCACACTAAGTCAGGCGAAAGAAACTGCAGAATGAATTCACCAAAAGGGTGCGTTCATTTTAACAGTTTCATGTCTGGCTTAGACATGGAAGAAGAAACCTTCTAACTTTCCAAGATTGGTAAAATGAGTGCCCAGATGTTCCTCTACCTGAAATCAGAAGCTATAGGGTTAGGCAAGGAGAAAATATATCCAGCAATCCCAAACCGCCACATGGTCTTGGCAGTTTTTCTTTAGGAGAGCATAAAACTGAAGGATGTCAGCCCATCCTCCATGTATACCAACTTCCTCTCTCTTTCCCCCTCTCTCTTTGCCAAGACCATTATAGGCCCAGCCCAAAATGCCTAAATCATTCATCCTTACAAGGAGGAAAAGTTCAGCCTTACAAAACCAGACTGAAACCTCTTAAACCACACCATTGAGCACAACCATGCCTTGAATAACTGCCATTCAAACACCCCAGGGGTGGGTGCCCAAACTTTTTGGGCCACGGGCCAATCACCTAGTTCAGCGGGCTGGTCATGTGGTTCCTCCCACTGGAAGTGGAAGCAAAACGTGCCTTGCAATCTGTTTTGCAACAGGATGAGATAGAAGTTTA
The DNA here is from genome assembly GCA_030440675.1 of Furcifer pardalis. Lineage (NCBI taxonomy): Eukaryota > Metazoa > Chordata > Lepidosauria > Squamata > Chamaeleonidae > Furcifer > Furcifer pardalis. Next base: position 242,524,631 of record CP126890.1, read on the forward strand.
GGCTACCATTTTCTCTGCTTAAACCATGGGTGCCCAAACTATGGCCCATGTGGGCCAGATATGGCCCCCTCACACCAATTCATCTGGCCCATGCCACTCCTGGAAGCAGAAGGGTGTGTTTTACTTCCGGTTCCAGGAGTGGCAAGGGTGGTGTGGGCCGGATGAATTTGTGTTGGGGGCCGGATCTGGGCACCCATAGTTTGGGCACCCATGAAATACCCTAAAACTGAAAGGATGCTTCAAATTTCAGAAATCTGTGTAGATGAGATGAGGAAAGGCATGTCCATTCTTCTCGTACAGGGAGAACAACAAGATAATCCAATAAATATTGCCTTTCAGGATATTTACCTTCCCCTGGGCACGGCGAGCGCCCCCTCCCCACACACACACTTTGAGGTTTCCTCTCCAACATATATTCAGAATGGCCCTAGTAGCCAAGAGTGCCACACAGGTCGGATCCTTCCCACAACTATTTCTGCAATGTGGCTCTACCTACCCTCTAGACCAGGGGTGCCCAAACATTTTGGGCCATGGGCCAATCATGTAGTTCAGGAAGCTGGTCACTAAGGCCCAGGGGCCGGGTGTGGCCCCCGATGCCAATTCATCCGGCCCGCGAAGCCCTCGTCGCTCCTGGAAGCAGAAGTAAAACGCGCCCGTATGGGCGCGTTTTACTTCTGCTTCCAGGAGCGACGAGGGCTTCGCGGGCCGGATGAATTGGCATCGAGGCCCACATCTGGCCCCCGAGCCTTAGTTTGGGCACCACTGCTCTAGACTGACCTGCCCCACACACCGCACACCTCCTAAACTACACATTTCCCTACTCATACCGAGTACATGAGATTTTTCCCCCCCCCGGAACTCAAGAGGCTTTTGCCCCCCCCACCCGCCATTCCCCCAGGTATGACCACAGCACTGCACTCTCCCCCCCCCCCAGCTCTCTGCCCACCAACACTAACAACCAATGGCTAGGAAAACACGACACACACACGCGCGCGCGCGCGCCGATCGATCCAAAATAAGCACCACTTCGGAGGGAGGGAGGGAGGGAGGGGGGTGCCCACCACCCGCAGCCCCCATGATCCGGGATTCCCGCGCCTGGCGCTTCGTAGGGACCCTGCAAACCCACCCACCCCTCCCTCGTCTTGGGAAAGGAGGGAGACGAGTTTTGTTGCAAGCTTGTTTTCATTTTCCCTGTTCCCGATGGCCGAGGGGCCCGGGTAGGGGGAAGAGGGTGAAAGGAGGAGAGGATTCCCCTTCCTTCCTTCCTTCCCTCCCCCACCCCCCCACCCCGTATACGCTGCACCACCCCCACCCCCACCCCCCAATTCCTCCCCCTCTTCGGCTGCGCGCCCCGACTCACCTGGGCATGCACACCCCACTGACATCTTCACATGCCCGGCGGCCTGGCGCAGAGAGGAGACGCGACGTGCCCGCTCGGCGGGGCCCTGCTGGCATCCGCCGCCCTGGAAAGGGACCCCGGCCCAGCCTCCCCGGACCGGAGCGCGCGGGGCCTTCCCGCCCGGGAGGCGCGAGAACCGCCGCAAAGAAGAGCGGAGCAGGAGCAGCCCGGCGGCCCCCGCGCGCGCTCCCTGCTGCTTGCTTGCTTGCCCGCCGCCGCGCGAGTTCGGGGCTCGGGCTCGGCCTGGGCGCGAGGAGGAGGAGGAGGAGGAAGGAGGAGGAGGCGACGCGCTCCCCGGGGCTGATGAAGATATGCTAATTGCGCGCGGGGAGGGAGTGCGAGCGCGAGCTTGTCAAAGTGACCTGAGCCCAGAGCCGCGACAGGGGAAGGGAGAGGGAGAGGGAGAGGGAGGGGCGGCCATGTGACGCAGATGGGGAGGAACACACCAATCTCGGCCGCTGCAGCCACCCTAGGCGGGCCCGCGCGAGGAGGGGAGAGGAAGGGAGAGGGGAAGGGAAGGGGGCTGGCGGTGGAGGAGGCAAAGTGCGCGCTTCCATGTGTGTGCGCTCCAGCAAAGAGAGAGAAAGAGAGACATGTGCTGACACGTTTGCAGGCGTACATGCATGTGTGCATGAAGTGGTGCAAAGCAAAGGCAAGGATCGCGTGCGTGCGTTTTGCACGAGCGTTTGTGTATATGAGGGTGGATATAAAATTCGGAAAGCCTTGTCCTTACCTTTTCCATCGAGGCCAATTTAAACAATATATATACAGTAATACCTCATATAACATTAGTATCGAATAACACTAAAATCGCATAACATTAAGCAATGGGGGGGGGGGGAAGAATTGCATCAGATAACATTAAGATCCTATGGGATGCTTCAGATAACAACCGCTAAAGCCTGTGTGGTTACAATGTATCTCTATGGATCCCATAGGATTTTAACATGCATCAGATAACACTAAAAATCATATAACACCAAGACTTGTGGAACCAGGTTTTAGTGTTATATGAGGTTTTACTGTATATCATAAATGCTGCTCTTCCTCCAGATTCTCTGACTTTCCCCAAAACATGTGTCTCCATTACTCACAGTCTGCTGGGGTTCAATGCTAAGAAAAAGGGGGGCCCTCCAGGCAGCCCCCCCCCCAAAGCCCCTTGCCTACTCTGGTGTGGTGAAAGACTGTGTTAACTCTGTGGCAAAGGACAGACGCTCTGCAATGCTCAGACACGCACTTCCCCATATCTCTCCCTCTTTATTCCCCACGAATCAACCAGTCCGGATAGTTGCAGTTAGATTTTAAAGCCTTGCTTAGACCTTCCTCGAATTTAAAAATGGCAACAACAAGAGGCTGTCATCCTGTAGGTTGAGGTTATGACTCGTGGATTAAAATACAACCTAAATAAGATTGCCAAGTCTCATGGTGCTGACTGGAATCCCCTGGGGAACAAAAGGAAAGCAAGCCTCAAGCTGACTAATGCTAGAGAATGAGAAAATTTGATCCCCCCTAAATGAGATAGTCGTCATCTTCTTCCATGTCTAGGCCAGACATGAAACTGCCAAAATGAAGCCACCTTTCGGTGAAGTCATTAGTTACTTTCGTCTGACCTAGTGTGAGAAAGATTAGCTGGCACAACAAAGTATACCAGATTGTGCTTCAAAAATACCATACTCTTTGAGGAAGCTCTTTCTGTGTACCCCATGAGATGGGCTAAAACTTGATGACCCATATTCTCTCAGACCCACTAAGGCACCATCATTTGCACACAAAAGTGTTTTTAATGTGTATTGTAAGCTCACAATACTGATACACTAAAAATCCAGGAACAAGGAAAGCAGACGACAGTTGGGAGCCTGTGGCACCACGTGACTGGAGCCGCTGTGCCATTTTGAGCCAAATACCAGCTTCCCAGCCAGCCAGCCTCCTTTTTTGCACAAGCCCTGGCAGGAGCAGTCCAGGCCCTGACTGTGGTGGTGGGGAAGGGGAATTTCTGAGATCGGTTGGTTAAGCTTCATGCCTAGAAAAATTCCCTATGTGCCTAGTTAGTTGTAGGTAAGGAAGGGTGAGAGCCTTAGTGAGACTCAGGTTGCTGGGTTTATATTTTCAACTTACTTGGCTACAAAAAAAATATGCCTCATTTCCCACCCCCTACGGGTGCTATATTCCTTTGTCAGGAGTTTTCTCTCCCCCCCCTATTTTTTTGAATCTGCTTGGTTTCTTCCCTGTGACATCAGACAGGACTCTGGCTGATACTGCAAAAAATATTGGGGATTGACCCTAAGGTCACAGGAAATGTGAGGCTGTTGATCTGACAACCCTAAAGCTAAATGGCTCCTCTGTGAGGCATAAGTCTGGCCTCCCACTCCTCAAATATGTACTACATTCTTCAGCCTTTGCAGGAAGCCTTTTTAGTCTATGTGGGATTGCTTGAAAGAAGGATTCCTTGGATGGAATCATGTATCATTGTTGCTGTACAGAATAAATATGTGCAGTCTTTTTCAAATTTTCTAAATCTTAATTTCTATAATTAAGCAACTCGACTCCCTCCTCCCCATTTCTCTCTGCTGGGGTCCAATCAGTGTTAAGCAGAGCAGGACTAATACTTCTTGTGTCTTAGATACAGTAAAACCTCATATAACACTAAAACCTGGTTCCACAAGTCTTCGTGTTATATGATTTTTCGTGTTATATGATCCTCTATGGGATCCATAGAGATACATTGTAACCACACAGGCTTTCGCGGTTGTTATCTGAAGCATCCCATAGGATCTTAATGTTATCTGATGCAATTCTTCCCCCCCAGATTCCTTGATGTTATGCGATTTTCGTGTTATTCGATACTAATGTTATATGAGGTATTACTGTACTGTACAATGTTTCTACTAAGGCAACACAAAATGGCTTTTCCTTTTTTATGACTGTCAAATTAGTGACTTCTATCATGTTGTTTGTGACTGACTGCTACTGGAGGGATCTTTTCGACAATTGATTCAATGTTTTCATATACAGTATTGCATTTTACCGTACTCTTGACCCATTTCATACTTGCCTTACTCCAGCATTTAAAATAAAATATTAATTATTATTTAGTTAATTTTTATCTAGTGCAGGGGTTGCCAACCTTTTCAGGATGCGGGCCGGTCACTTGGTTGAGAGGGCCAGTCATGTGGCTCTTCCCACTTGGAAGCAGAAGCAAATATGGCCACATGTGCAGAATGCTGCTGTATATGCACCCGCGACTGTCATAAACATGTTTACGACAGCTGCAGGTCATTTATGGCGGCATTTTGTGCATGCGTGAGCACATTTTACTTCTGCTCCCATGAGTGGTGAGGGTGACATGGGCCGAATGAATTGGCATCCGGATCTGTATCCAGCCCACAGGCCATAGGTTGGGAACCCCTGATCTAGTGTATCCTCCAAAGAAAGTAGGATACATGAGTTTTCCTCCCTATCTACTACAGTGCAACAGCCTTGTGAAGTAGGATAGGCTGGAGACGGTGGTTGTTACTACAACAATCCATGAGTTTGATGATGGAATGTAGATTTGAACATAAGCCATCCAAATCAGAACTATAGCATTTACATCATGTTGTCTTTCATTCTACGATCAAGATCCGGTGTGGTATCTTCTTGCCTCTATAGCAGCTCCAAACGAAACAGATTACTGAGATATATTTCAGTGGTTTAGGGTCTAATTATGGAACTAGGGCTTGTTTGTTTACCTTGAAGGGTGAGCTACATCAGCAAGTAGACAAGGGGATTGTTGGTTCTGTTGGAACCCTGTCTGTGAATTAGTTAACCGTCTGTGATCAGAAATGGAGGAATGGGAACATAGCCAATGAAATATAGTAATTAGGGTGTTGGAAAAGAACTTAGGAGAGCTGGACTGAATTCTCTACTGATCTAAGAAGCCCATTGGATGGCATTAGGCTCAGTTAGATGAAAGATGGGGTATAAATGTAATAAATAAAATAACCAAGTTTACAGTGGATCTTGTGGTTTCTAGGTGAAGTCACAAATTCAAAGGACTAATTCAAAAAGGCTCCTGTCCATTGTCAAGGATCTTAGCCTATGTTATCCTTCAGGGGTCCATTTCATTTTCTATGATGTTAATATACCAGTGCTGTGACAGATTCAGCATCTTGAAGTTCAGAGCCTTTATTATGCCAATGGTACCTAATTCTGTCTCTCCTTTGCATATTAAGTCTACCAGTAATTAAGTAGTTATAGTTCAAAACTCCTTGACATCCTCTGAATGGATATGTGCCGCAAGTCTGCCAGCCCAGATCCAGGAAAAGCTTTACGGCAAGAACAAACGTTCTTGAAAGCATGCAAGAGCAAACCAAATTAGAAGATGGAGGAAGGAGCTCACTGGACAAGGGACAACATTAAAGGAGGATATGGCTGAGGAACTCAACGTCCCCATCATCACTAGGAGGACCCTGAATAGGGTGAGGGTTGGGAGTCCCTAAATGCAAGACCAACATGCTCAAATGGGGACTGCTGGTGGACAACAACATGTCATGTGAATGTGGAGAGATAGAGTCCGGCCTATTTGCTGATCTGCTGGTTGCTGCCAGACATGCACTGATGAGGACTTGCATTTGGGCAGTGACAAAGCGAAGAAAGTGGCTTCATTTTGACAGTCCAAAGTTTGATCAGTACATGAAAGAAGATCTCATCTAGTCAATTCCTGGAAGCAGACCACCAGTTTTGAACAACTTTTTCTCTACTGTCATGATCAAATCTTGGACTGCCAAACATGAAGCCACTTTCTTGCCTTTGTTATTGGCCCAAATTAAATGTTCATTGGTACATGTTTCTGGTAGTAATCAGCAGACCAGTAATTGAGCCTGATTCTGTATCTCTCCACATTCACACATTGTGATGTTTGCCAGCAACCCCACTTGAGCATGTTGGTCTTACATTTAGGCACTGTAACCCTCAGCCTATTCAGGGTCCTCCAGGTGACATAGGGGAGGTCGAGTTCCTCAGCAATAATAACCTTTAATGTTATTCATTGTCTAGTGAGATCCTTCCTCCATCTTCTAAATTGGTTTTGCACAAGAGTGTTTGTTTTTGCCACAAAGCTCTTCCTGGATCTGAGCTGGCGGTCTTGAGGCTCATATCTGTTCAGAGGATGTCAAAGGTCATTTTTTTGCTTACTTCTCTCAGTGTCTGCTGCTATTTCTCCCCTTATCTTAGGTGAAGTGATACTAACAAGAGGGTATATTTTCTCAACTGGTGTAGGTTTGAGGCATCCTGTTACTATCCTCATGATTTCATTAACAGCAATGTCAATTTCTTGTGTGTGTGTGTGGACGTGTTCCATACTGGAGCAGCATACTCTGCTGCAGAGACACTCAGAGCCAAAGGTGATGTGCACAGTGTGGATAGTTGAGTTCCCCATTTATAGTTTGTGAGTTTCCTGGTGATGTTATTCCTTGTATTAACTTTGGCTTTGGTATTCAGGCAGTGCTGCTTAAAAGAGAGTGTCCAGTCAAGTGTCACACCAAGGCATTTTGGTGTGGAATAGTGCTGTAATCAATTCCCTTGCCATGTAACATTCAACTTAACCCTTGCCTCTCAGTTTTGAGGGTGGAAAACACATACAGTTGTACCTTGTTTAAAGAGTACAGGTATAATGGGTTCCACAAGATTGCTCTTTAAGCGAAACACCATTGTAAGTGACCAATTGTGACTTCCAGTGGGGGGGGATTGTGAACCCTGATTTATTTGTTAAGCGAATTTTTAGTTGGTTTTATTTGTTAAGCGAAGTGAACATTCAGAGAAAATTCTGCTCTTTAAGCAAGTTACTGTTTAAGCGAGGTGCTCTTTATGCAAGGTTTGTCTGAATGGAACCTCAGTTAACATACCGGTAATTAACGAATTCTCTAGGATGTTTCTTACAGCAAAATTTACTTTAACCAAATTTTCCATAGGGATGTATTGAATGCAATTTCCCATAGAAATTCAGAAAAAAGCCATAAACCGAGCCATTATGGATTTCCTTTTGTTATGCGATTTTTATATTAACCAAGGCATTTGTTAACTGAGGTTCCACTGTATATTATACAGTATTAGAGACAATACACTTCCTTGGGGCAGTCCATTCTTTTATAACCTCAATCTGCTGTTCTTTCGATTCATCATCACATAGAATCTCCGGTTCTGGAGGAATCTGCCAATGACCATAGTAAGCTTGTTATCTTTGGTAAGCTTATTTATTTTATGGAGCAGAATCCTATGATTGACAGTATCATATGCTACAGTTAAGTCAATGAAAGCCACTCCCATAATTTACTTTCTTTCGAAGCCATCATCAATGTGTTGTGTAAGGTTAAGGATTTGACCACAATATGATCTGCCCGGCCTGAAGCTTGCTCCTTTATGATCTTTCCATCAATAAATTCAGAGATGTGATTGTTGAAATCATCCTTTCCAGTGCCTTATAACGATGGCAAAGGAATGACACTGGCCAGTAGCTTTTTTGGTCATCTGGGTGTTTGCCGAGTTTCAATAAAGCAACAACTCTAGCCTGTCTCGACAATTTAGGAGCCTTAAGTTCGTCTATGCAGTTATTCATTAATTGCAGGAGCCATTCCAAAGTGCAGGGACAAAACTGTTTTATCTGTTCTGTTCTTACATCATCAATACCTGCTGCTTTATTCAGTTTCATGCTCTTTATAGCTTTCTTCAGTTCAGATGTCACAAAGGGACTATTAAGTAAACCCCCCTCTTATTTCTCTGATCAGATAGCTTTTCCTCTGTACCTTTTTGCCTTGCATTTTTCCATTCTTTTGCAACTGACTGGCTATTTGGTCTGCTGTTATTCCACTGTACTTTTGCTGTGGCTGGGTTAAGTCTCCACCTAAATTTTTAAGGAGTTTCCAAGCTTGTGTAACAGAAGAGACCTGCCTCTCAGGTAGGCCCCAACGTTCTTCTGGATTGCACATCTCTGGCTGAACAACCCAGGCCTCGGATGTGTGTAGAAAAGGTAGCATTAGGCCAAATAACCACTCCAAGTTTCTTCACGAAAATATATTGAAAGCATAGTAACATACAGAATACAGTTCATAAAAAGATCAGCAAGCATTTTAAAGCAGAAATTAAGGTTCCAGGGAAAGCCTTCCGCACCCTCCTTCCTCAAGTCTCACATTTAGCAGAATGGCTCCACAGCATTCCATATATACACAGAAAAGCTATGTGTGTGTGTCTGCGTCACTGGGTTACACCTCTAGCCGTCCCCCTTAAGGATTCTAGCCCATGATCTTACAGCAAGGCATGTCAATCACATATTCACTTTCATTTTTGCAATTCCATGTGGTTCCATTGTTTCAAATTCTTCTATCTCCCCCAGATGCAGAATCTCCATTTTAAGTGTACTTAAACTCAATTAAGTGGGTAACAAGACAAATAGAAAAGCACCTTTTTAAAAGGGGCTATTTTAGAACAGCTTGTCTACTGTGCTGCTTCATAACCAGGTTCTCGACTAATGTGCACCATCGTGATTTCCAGTTTTCAGCTCTTCCCCAGCTTCAAAAGTATCTTCCTGAAAAGGATCCTGCTTGTGGAGTGCCTGATACAGTACCTATCTAGCAGAGGTTGGATGTTATCAGTCAGGCCTGGATGTACTGGGTGCTGCATCCTCTTGGAATATTTTTCCTTGATATTATTTTCATAAGATGGACAAATTCATGATAATTATCTGGATGCGGTGTGTGTGTGTGTGTTCTCTATGCTTTTGTCCAGCTGTTCTCAAAAATTCACCCATTTAGCCTTCTTAAAGTTAAACTGATTGGATGAGATTAAACAAATTGACACTTAATCCAGACACAGCGGAGGTATTCCTTTCAAAAAATGAAAATCTTCAACTGGTCTGGACATACAGTACTATTGTTAGACTGTTGATAAGGGGCAGACAGAGAGAGAACATGGCTGCCTTATTATTACAATTTTGCTGGCTGCTACTCTGTTTCCAACCACAAGTAAAAGTGCTGACTATGACCTATGAAACCCAACCTACTTGAAAACCATATTCTCCTCTACAAGACTGTAAAAGTTGAACATTTCTCAGGAAGCCTTAACTCCTTTGCACTTTCATCATTTTATGAGGACCTGGAACACCTCATAGAACAGACACCAAGAAATGATGTACACATTATTATAGGAGACTGGAATGCCAAAGTAGGAAAGCAAAAAGTTACTGGAATAACAGGCAAGATTGGTCTTGGAACACAGAATGAAGCAGGACAAAGACTGATAAGAGTTCTGTCAATATAATGCACTGGTCATAGCAAACACTCTCTTCCAGCAACACAAGAGGAGACTTTACACATGGACATCACCAGATGGCCAACATAGAAACCAGATTGATTACATACACTGCAGCAAAAGATGGAGAACCTCCATACAGTCAGCAAAAACAAGACCAGGGGCAGATTGTGGCTCAGATCACAACCTACTGATTGCAAAATTCAGGCTTAGACTAAAGAAAATAGGAAAAACAATTAGGCCAGACAGATATGACCTAGACAATATTCCTTGGGAATACACAGTTGAGGTGTGGAACAGATTTAATGGCTTGGACCAGATAGACAGAGTACAGAAGAATTATGGACAGAGATGCAGGACATCATGCAGGAGGCAGCAAGAAAAACCATACCAAAAGAAAAGAAGCGTAAGAAAGCTAAGCGGTTGTCCGATGAGGCTCTTAAAATAGCAGAGGAAAGAAGGGATGCAAAAGGCAAAGGAGAAAGGGAAAAATACAATCACTTGAATATAGAATTTCAAAGAAAAGCAAGGAGAGATAAGGAAACCTACCTGAATGAACAGTGCAAAGAAATAGAAGAAAACAACACAAAAGGTAGGACTAGAGAGCTTTTCAAAAAAATTGGGGAACTCAAGGGAACGTTTAAAGCAAAAATGACCATGATAAAGTACAAAGATGGCAAGGAATTAGCTGATGCAGAAGAGATTAAGAAAAGATGGAAAGAGTACACAGAGGAACTCTACAGAAAAGACCTCAACATCCCTGATAATCACAATGATGAGAACATTGAACATGAGCCAGCCATCCTAGAGAGTGAAGTCAGAAAGGCCCTAAAAAACACTGTAAACAACAAAGCCAGTGGAGATGATGGTATCCAAGTTGAACTTTTCAAAGCCCTAAAAGATGATGGAATCAAATTACTGTATTACATTCTATATGCCAGCAGATTTGGAAAACATAACAATGGCCACAGGCTTGGAAAAGATCAGTATATGTTCCAATCCCCAAAAAGGGAAATGCCAAGGACTGTTCAAATTATCGAACAATTGCCCTCATCCCACACGCTAGCAAGGTGATGCTTAAGATAATACAAGATAGACTGCAGCAGCACGTGGAGAGAGAATTACCAGAAGTGCAGGCGGGGTTCAGAAGAGGCAGGGGGACCAGAGACCACATTGCTAACATAAGATGGATCATGGAAAAAACAAAGGAATATCAGAAACAAGTCTACTTCTGTTTCATTGATTACACTAAGGCCTTTGATTGTGTAGACCACAACAAAATGTGGCAAGTAATTAAAGAGATGGGAATCCCAGAACACCTTATATGCCTCATGAGAAATTTGTACATGAAGCAAGAAGCAACAGTTAGGACAGAATATGGAATGATGGAGTGGTTTGGAATAGGAAAAGGAGTAAGACAAGGCTGCATTTTGTCACCCTGCTTATCCAACTTATACACAGAGCCCATAATGCGCAATGCAGGGATGGAGGAATCACAATTTGGGATCAAAATTGTTGGGAGAAACATCAACAATTTGAGATATGCAGATGATACCACCCTAATGGCTGAAAGTGAGGAGGACCTAAAGAAGCTCCTGATTAGTTTGAAAGAAGAAAGTGAAAAAGCTGGCTTGAGACTCAATATCAAGAAAACAAAGATCATGGCAACAGGCCCTATCAGTCCCTGGAAAATAGATGGGGAAGAAATAGAAGCAGTGACAGATTTTACTTTCTTGGGAACAAAACTCACTGCAGATGGGGATTGCAGCCATGAAATAAAAAGGCAATTGATTCTTGGGAGGCAAGGAATGAGAAACCTGGGGAGCATAATGAAAAGTAGAGACATCATATTGAAAACAAAAATTCGTATTGTCAAAGCAATGGTATTCCCTGTGGCAAATTATGGTTGTGAGAGCTGGACCGTTAGGAAAGCTGAGCGCAGAAGAATAGACGCCTTTGAGATGTGGTGTTGGAGGAGAGTTTTGAGAGTCCCATGGACAGCGAGGAGAACAAATAGGTCAATCTTAGAAGAAATCATCCCTGACTGTTCCTTAGAAGGTCAAATAATAAAGATGAGGGTAAAGTACTTTGGACATCAAATGAGAAGAGAGGATTCACTTGAGAAAGCTTTAATGATTGGAAGGGTCGAGGGCAAAAGAAGAAGGGGACGGCCCAAGATGAGATGGCTAGATGGTATCGTGGAGACAATGGGCACAGAGCTGAGTGAGTTGAGGGGGATGGTGGAGGACAGGAGTGCCTGGCGGACAGTGGTCCATGGGGTCGCAGAGGGTCGGAATCGACTGTGCGACTGAACAACAACAACAACCTTCATGAGACACACCTCAATAGAGACACAAGAAGGGGACTTTCCTTGTGGCTTCTTGCAGGCTCTGGAACTCCTTGCCAAGGGAAATTAGATTTTCTTCCCCTCCATTGTCCTCCTGCCAGAATGCAAAGGTCTTTTCTATTGAAAGGAGCCATTGGAATTTAACTAGAATGTCTACTAGAGGAATTTTAGCTGGTTGTGGCTATTATTGTGTTTTAACTGTGCTTTTAAATCTGTTTGTGTGTTTTAGTGACCTCTGTTCCATTTGGACATTATTAGTGTTACTATTGACAAACAGAGAGATTATTTGTATTAAATTTTATTCTAATGGTCATGTTGATTATTTGAAGAATCACTTTGCAATCTTAGCTTATTACAAGTTTTGTCCATGTATACATTTCATGAGCACTATGTTAGTCCATAAAATATTAAATCAAAGAAGGTTTCAAAGTCTGCATCAGAATTTGAGCTCCTGATTCTTATGAAATATAGGGGCACAATAGTAGAATAAGTTCAACAGTACTAAAAGAGAGAGAGAGAGCCTGAATTGATTTATCTTGTTCTTGAGGAATCACAGTCAGTTCCCCACAGAAATTAAGCTAAAGTGCAAATGTCTAGTCCATAATGTTTGTCTTTTAAAGACAAGTTCAGTGATAGGCAGCAGCCGGTTCACAGCAGTTCGCCAGAACCGGTAGTAGTTTTTCTCAGTGTCCCGGAGAACTGGTAGTGGCTTTTGGGGGGAACCACCTTGAGGGCTTATCTTTTCGCCGGTTCCCCCACTGCGCATGCACGCCAAGCACTTGGCGCGCATGTGCGCCTACAGCGCTTGGCGTTCATGTGCCCCTACAGCACTTGGCAGGCTTGGTGCACTTGCTTGGTGCACTTTCGCGCCTATAACGCTTGGCATGCCTACATCACTTGACATGCATTTGCGCCTACAGCGCTCTGCCTGCCGAGCCAAGCAGCCATTTGCTGCTTGGAATGTGGCAGTGCAGAGCATCGGGCAGCCACGCATAGCCAAGGAGGAACCGGAGGCTGCTGCTGAGGGTCTCGGCGGCCTCCTTGCTATCCTCCCAAGCGGGGAGGAGGAAGAGCAGCTGCTAGCCTGAAGCTCCCTACAGCCTGCTCACCAGGGTAAGTGACTCACCCTTGGGTGTGGGGTGGGTGGGTATATTTTAATGTGTATTTAATGTCTATTTAATTTGAAATTTTATGTGTACTTATGTTTATGGGTTTTTTACTTTGGCTCCGCCCACAATGTTGGCTCCACCCATGACATCATGACATCAGCTCCATCCATGATGTCATGATGTTGGCTCCGTCCATCACATTGGCTCCACCCACAGTGTGGTAGTAAATTTTTTGGCTGCCCACCACTGAACAAGCTTAAGCCTAAATGATTTATTTTCAGAAATTAAGTCTGCTTCTGACAGTATTGTATCAAGACCCAAACTGCAGGAAAACTAGTTGTATATGCAATTTTAATTCTCAATGTTAAGATCTACAACATATTTAAATTTCATCTGTAAATTGCCAGCTTAACCACTGTTGAGTGTACTAAGTATCTTCAAACATAATCCTATGCACAGAAATAAGGTCAAATAAAGGTACCAATACTATCTTTTGAATAAATGCTACCTTGCCACTGTTAACTAATACTGTACCTACTTGTGTTGCTATCTCTTTCTTTATTTTTTTGGTCAGGTTATCCTGCTATGGTAATAGAGTAACCATATTCCCAGCGACTCAGCGCTGAATATCAGGTGGCAGTTAACTATCCTGACAACCCTGGGGACTAACAACTTGGGAGAAAAAGTCCACAGGAAAGGATGATGGTCCCCAAGTGGATTAAATCTCACTTGAATCCATCTTGATGGAGGGCAGCTTCATCAAGACTGGCCTGGGGCCAATGAGGACTTTGTGTTCCAAAAGTGCTCAGGACTAGAAAGAGACTCACAGAACTAAATCAGTGGTATGAGTGTCATACTGGGATGCAGAAGGCAGATGAAAGGCTGCTGAATTATATTCTCAGGACAGTATTCATGGCTGATCACCATGAGGATCACCAATATTTGGATTTGGAAAAATCAGGAAGATTATATTTATCATTTAAGTGTAAAACAGCTTACTAAAAACTATTGCAACAGTAAAAAAAACCATCCCGCTAAAATAATGTAATATTAATGACAAGTAAGTATGTATTAATTTTATTGTGTCCTTCCAACTTTGAATGAAAGTCAGTGTGGTCAGTGGTGGGATGTCAAAAATTTTACTACCCCACCGTGATGTCATCACAGTGTGGGTGGAGCTAACATCATGACATCATGATGTCATGGGCAGGGCCAAAGAAATTTTTTTTAAAAAAAGCACACACACACCTCAACCCACCCACCCACCCGCAACACAAAACCGTAAAATAAATAAATAAATAAATAAATAAAATACATTAAAATACAGCCACCCACCCAACCACCCCAAACACAAATCAACCAGAGCTTTTAAACCAGAGCTTAAAGCTTATTTTGGCTAATCTTTCTCACACTAGGTCAGATGGAAGGAACTACAGAATGAACTCACCACAAGATGGCTTCATTTTGGCACTTTTCAACAGTTAAAGAAGTTAGGTCCTAAGTCTTTGCCTAACCAGTTCTCTAGGAGAATATGCCTTAATGTAAAAGTAAAACAGCTGTACCTCCTTAAGGGTTCTCCAATTGGAACAGCAATTGGAACAGCACAGGTGTAGCTTATTGATGAGGTAACTCCAAGACTTTGCTTAAAAACCTCAAGTCAGGCCACCAGGCCTTTTTAGGAACTGTGGTAGTATGTCAATATAGGTAAAGGTATTAAATACACATTAAAATACACACAGACACACCACATCCAAAGGTGAGTCACTTACCCTGGGGAGCAGGCTATAGGGAGCTTCAGGCTAGCAACTTCTCTTCTTCCTCCCCACTTGGGAGGACAACAAGGAGGCGGTGCATACACGCCAAGCACTGTAGACATGCATGCACACCAAGTGCTTGGTGCGCATGTGCAGTGGGGGAACCAGTGAAAAAGTAAGCCTCAAAGGTGGTTCCCCCCAAAAGCTGCTACCGATTCTCTGTGACACTGGGAAAAGTTACTACCGGTTCTGGCGAACTGGTGAGAACCTGTTGCATCCCATCACTGAGTGTGGTACAGTGGAAAGCGTGACAGACTAGAACTCAGAAGACAGGTTCAGATCTCTACTTGGCCATGGAAGTTTACTGAGGTGGCAGCACTGGTAAATTACTCCTTAATATTTTAATATCTCACATTAAATGAAAACTCTATTAAGTCTGCCACACGTTCAATGAGACACAATGGCTCAAAACAACAAGAATTTACTGATAGTGTTTCTTTTAATCAGCTTATGTAACATCTCTATACCTTTTCCAATTTACAACAGCAATAGTTAGAGGAGTAATAAACTTTTATGGCAGTTTTCCTAAGCGTTATGTATTATAAATATAATCAGATTTGTCCTGGTTGTTTTTCTTTTCTGCATGTTTGCTAGTTCTAGTAGACCTTTCTCTTTAGGCATACTGCAAATAAAGACTTTATGAGCTCCTTTGTAAAAACAAAACAAAACACAAAATCTATGTATTTATTAATCACATTTATATCCCACCCTCATCCAAAGACTCAAGGCGGCTTACAAAATTTAAAAAATACAATTAAAACACATTTAAACACATTAAAAGGTTTAAAAGTTTAAAAGATTAAAAAGTTTAACAGATAACGGAGAGAGAGGTGGGGGTCAAAAGAGCCAGACGGCTGAACTGACCATCTGGCCAGCACCCCATACCTGCCCCGCCAGCCACGTCTTTACCCCCTTTCTGAAGGGCAGCAGCAGGAGGTTCCATAGGGCTGGAGTGGACAAAGAAAAGTCCCTCGTAGTGCTAGAGAGGTGAGCCTCTCTAGCTGATGGCACAACCAGAGAGTCTCTCCGGTCCGCTCTGGTGGGACGGGCAGATGTTCTCGGGGTGACGTGGTCTCTTAAGTATCCTGGCCCACTACCATGTAGGGCTTTAAAGGTAATAAACAGCACCTTGAATTGCACTCAGAGGTATACTGGGAGCCAATGCAGCTTTCAAAGCAGTGGTGAGGCACGAGCATAAGCAGTTATTTTCAGCTTAATATAAAAATTAATAGTTATGCTTTGATTAATTATTTAGGTAGTGAACCTACGTGTGATGGCAATTCCCTCCAGGGTACAGTTTTTAGTTATGAAGGTATAATACAGTCTTTTTTTAAACTTGTTGAACTGAAAATATTATATATTAATAGTCCTAATGACTGTTACCTGAACAACTTTTTCTAATAAATGGAAGTTGCCATGGTAGTACTGTGTTATATAACTGTTATAAGCAAGAGAGGAAAGGAGTTTAGGTGTTTTGTTTTGTTTTAGCTATGCGCAATAACTTTGCTGAATTTGTTTGCAAAGTCAATGCCTTGTCATTTATTTTAGTCTACCCTGGGAATGGAAGCCATAAGAACAAGCCAAGCTGTCCAGAACTTTGTTGTAGTGCAACCATTCTTAACCTTTGGTCCTCTAGTGATTTTAGCTTTCATCTTCCATAACCCCTGACCACTGGTTGTGTAGCCTAGGAGAATTAATCTGAAACATATGAGGAACTAAGGTTTGAGAACCACTTGTGTGGGATCCAGGTACATGTTCCTAGAAGTCATTGGACACCTTTTCAGTTTCTTTCAGCCAGATCCACTTTATAGGATTATTATAAAGGAAAGGCAGGGAAGGAAAGAGCCATGTATGCTATCTTGAGAAGATTGAAGGAAAGGTAAGTACAATACTGTATTAACAAAACCAATTATATGACAGCAGATTGTTAACTATCAAAATCCTCTTGTTTCCTATACAGGAATTTTTTTCATCCTTTAAGGCTCCAGCAATGTAGAGTAATATACTGTACAGTGGAACCTCACTTAACAAAAGGCTTACTTAACACAAAAATCACATAACAAAAAGAAATCCATAGAAAATAGTGGCTATCCTTTTTTGACGTGAATTTGATGAACGTCTTACGTTTTGTTTGGGTGGTCTGGCAGCTTTTGTGATGTAACAAAAGTCATGTACTTTTGACAAGCTGCAACACCAAAACAAAGGCACCCACGAAAATAAGGGTTATGTCATTTGAAAGATCGTCTTGGTGACTTTAAGAATTGGTAGAACCCAAAATCCAAAAATGCAGAGCAACGACATCATTGCTTTCGGAATTAGCATTGGAAAAGTGTCAGTTTTGCTGGGAGGGGGGTGTCAGTTGTCAGGGGACCAGAGAAAAACCACCCAACTAATTCAGATGGTCCAAAGTGCGTTTGAAAGAAGAAAGGTTAATCTTTGTGTGGACACTTTAAGATTTGGAATTGGACTTCGGAAAAATAATCTATGAAGCGTTTTACAAAAAACCACTCAAATGAGGTCACAAAAACACAAGAAAAAGAGGGAAACCAAATTTAAAAAATGAATATAACAATTTCCTGAGGTGAATATAGTTCACATACAACATGTGGAGAAAAATTATGCCAAAGCAGGAATTAAAAAAAAGATATTGAGGAAAAATGTGACTTGTTACAATGATATTTCCGCAAGGGGGGGTTGGCGATGAGCCAACAAAAAAAGATTGACCTATTGAAGTGATCCAAAGTGCAATTGATAGAGGACATTATAACCTTTCTTGTGACACTTATACAATTTGGATTGGACTTCAGAAACATTTTCTATGAAGGCTTAAAAAAACACTTTCTAGCCTTTCCTTCAAAAAAGAAATAATAAGTGGCTAGTAGAGTCTAAGGGCACTACTGTCAGGGATTTCATTCATGAATTCAATGTGTTGAATTATGCTCATTATTTCATTTATTTCTTCTGATCTGAATGAAATAAAATAAATAAATGAACTAATGAGCATCATTCAACACATTGAATTCACGAACTAGATCCCTGATGGTAATGTCCTTAGACTCTACCTGCTGATTTTTTTTACTCCCCTTTTTTTTACCCCCCAACCCTGCTCCCTTACCATACCATCCAGTTTCTGGGATGTGGATGGTGTGGCATGCAAGAATTTTACTGACAGTGAAAAGGTAAAGGTCTCCCTTGCTCGAAAACCAGTTATTCTTGAGTTTAGGGGGCAGTGCTCATCTCCGTTTACAGCCAAAGAACCAGAGCTGTCTGTGTCTGCAGATGTTTCTGTGGTCATGTTGCAGGCATGACTAGACACTGGAGCACATGGAACATTGTTACCTTTCCTACCAAAACAGTACCTATTTACCTACTTACAATTTCGTGGTTTCGAACTGCTAGGTTGGCAGGAACTGAGACAGACAACAGGAGCTCATTCCTTCATGCAGCACTTCAAATTCAAATTCAAATTCAAATTTATTTTTATACCCCGCCTTGCTCAGGCGAACCTGACTCAAGGCGGCTTCCATGGAACATAAAACAACAGTATACAAACAACATAGTATAAAACAACATGGAGGGGCGCGGCGGCGGCGGCAGCGTTCCCGTGCTCAGCGGCTGCGGCGTCCTTCAGGCCCCCTCGACCAGGGGCTCCTTTTCACCTCCCGGCCGGTGACGGTGGCCGGGAGGGGCGCGGCGGCGGCGGCGTTCCCGCGCTCAGCGGCTGCGGCGTCCTTCAGGCCCCCTCAGCCAGGGGCTCCTTTTCACCTCCCGGCCGGTGACAATGGGCGGGAGGGGCGCGGCGGCGGCGGCGGCGTTCCCGCGCTCAGCGGCTGCGGCGTCCTTCAGGCCCCCTCGGCCAGGGGCTCCTTTTCACCTCCCGGCCGGTGACGGTGGCCGGTAGGGGCGCGGCGTTGGCGTTGGCGTTCCTGCGCTCAGCGGCTGCGGCGTCCTTCAGGCCCCCTCGGCCAGGGGCTCCTTTTCACCTCCCGGCCGGTGACGGTGGCCGGGAGGGGCGCGCCGCCGCCGCCGCCAAATCTGGGTTTCTGCGCAGGCGCAGTTTATTGGAGCCTTTTCGGCTCCGTTTCTCTTTAACTGCCTGCTGGTCGGAGTGGAAACCGGTGCTTCCGTGACGCAACGGGGGAGGTCCGGTATCATTTTCGAAACAAGGGTAAGTCGAAATTCCCCCTCCCTAAATGGGATTGCCGCGCAGAATGCGGGACGGTTGGCCGCCCTGCCTGTGTGCCATATCTGGCCCCTAATGCCAATTCACCCAGCCTGCACTGCCCTCATCGCTCCCGGAAGTAGAAGTAAAACGTGCCAGGCATGCTTTACTTCCACTTCTGGGAGCAACAAAGGCAGCGTGGGCTGGATGAATTGGCATTGGGGACCAGATCTGGTCCATGGGCCATAGTTTGGGCACCCCAATGTAGTCTTTTCTGGGCCATGCCCTTATAACTCTCAATGGTAATCCAAAGTAGGGTTTGAAGACCCTACATTCAACTAAAGTTCAATTAGTTGGCCATTATCATTGTTTAGCTCTCAGTTCCACCCTTTTGAAACTTCAAGCAGCTTTTAAGGGGTCTGAAGCTTCATGTTAAGAGTTACCAAGTACTATTAATGCTTGGGAGAGCAATTGTGAAATGCTGCAGGGGCTCACTTAAAATAATGTTTAAAATGCCCTTACAATTGTATAGCTCAGCCTGACATCTAGAAAACTAGGATTTGCATCTCAGTAGAAAAATGCTCTGAGTGTGATCTGGCATACAGCCTCTTATTGCCCACCTAGGAAAAACTACTGATGTAAAGATGACATCACTGAGTAGGGGCTGATGGGACACGAGTCTGTTAAGGGAACTAGTTGGGTGTTTTCCAGCAGCTTTTGCAAAGGACAAAGGTTTGCATAGGTTTGCACCACTGCACTAAACTATTGCAGTACTCAAATAAAGGCTTAGTAAGAATTAAAGAAAATATTCTAGATCAGTGGTTTCAATTTTGGGGCCCATGACCCACAGTGAGACTTCAGTTCCCAGAAGCCTAAGTCAGTACATTGGCTGGTCAGTGCTTTGGGGAATTGACTTAGGCTTCTGGGAATTGAAGTCCAAAAACCAAAGGTTGGGAAACACTGTTCTAGATACATAAAAAAAAGAAATCTCCATGTAGCCATCTAAATTAATTGTGAAAGATTCTGAGCTTTTGGTACATCTCAGGACTGTCCAGATACGAGCAAACTGGAATGCATCCAACACAGATGGTAAATGGTATGGAAATCAAGTGGCTGGGGAAGGAGGGTAAATTTAGCCTGGAGAAAAGAAGACTGAGAAGTAATGAGATGGCCATACTCAAATATATGAAGACATATTACATTGAAAATGGAGCAAACTTGTTTTCTTTTGCTCCAGAGAGGAGTTGAACCACATGAGTCAACTCACAAGAGATTTCAACTAAACCAGAGATTCTCAACCTGTGGGCCATGGGCCAGATGCAGTCCACAGCACCATTTCATGTGGCCCACAATCGCCTCCAGCACACCAGGAAATGCCTTGTGGTGGAGGAAGGGCAAAATGACCATCTGGCCCCTGAAGCTGTCTGGAGGAGCATGACCCGGCTTTAAAAGGTTGAGACAGAGGCGTAGCTACCGCCGTATCTGCCGTATCAATTATAGGGGCCCCCGGGCCACGGGGCCCCCAACCTGCGTAAGCAAAACAAATCTTTACCCTTCCTAAGGGCCCCCAAACAAATTTTTATACGGGGCCCCGCCAAGGCACGCTACTCTTCTGGGTTGAGAACTCCTGAACTAAACATTAGGAAGAACTTAACTGTAAAAGTTACAGAGCAGATAACTTTGGAACATAGTAGATTCTCATTCTCTAGTCTAGAACTTTATAAACAGAGTTTGCACAGTCATGTGCCATGGACATAACACCAGGGAAGTTTCTGAGTAGCAATGGATATGACATCATCATCTGTTACTCCCTTGAGTGTTCCCTGTTTCCTGTCAGCTTTGCTGCAATGCTCACAGTGTTTGGGAGAGATATAGATTTTCCCAGGCATTGTATATTGTTGCAAGCTATGCTTGTTATAATGCAATGTATTTAAATGTAGTTTGGTCTTGAATAGACAATTGGTATTAACTTTACCAAATATATTCAATATCCAATAACGATTTGTCACTGCTTATCTGGTTAAGTGCAAATCAACCAAACTCCAAAATGTTCTATACCAATGATGGCAAACCATTTAGAGACTGAGTGCCCAAACTGCAACCCAAAACCCATTTATTTATCGCAAAGTGCCAGTGTGGCAACAGGGGAGGGAGGAAACTCTCCCATTGGGCTTCTGGGCAGAGGGGCAGGACAAACTCTGTGCTGGAGCAAACACATGAGTGCCCACAGAGAGGGCTCAGAGTGCCATCTCTGGCACGTATGCCATAGGTTCACCACCACTGTTCCATACTTTGCCTTCAGTTTCCATCTCTGACCAAACAGCTTTACCACCGGCGCATCCCATCATTTTTGTGGTCTTTTGTGGTGCCTTGGTATCCAGTCTGTTAGCCGACAGGTCCATCTGATATCCTTTAGGCAGGTAATATGGGCTCCCCATCTTCTTTTTGCCATATATAGTCCATCGACCACATAATGCAGTCCGATCAGTGATGGGATGTAACAGGTTCCCACCAGTTCGCCAGAACCGGTAGTAACTTTTCCCAGTGTCCCGGAGAACCAGTAGCAGCTTTTGAGGGGAACCACCTTGGGGGCTTACCTTTTCACCGGTTCCCCCACTGCTCATGCACTCCAAGCACTTGGTGTGCATGCACACCTGCAAGGGTGTGTGTGCACGCGCACGCTTATTTTTATTTTATTTTATTATTTTTATTTGGCCCCGCCCATGACATCATGATGTTAGCTCCGCCCACACTGTGATGACATCACGGTGGGGTAGTAAAATTTTTGACATCCCACCACTGAGTCCATTTCTTTGATGTAATTCCTTATTGCTGAACTTATCCCTGATTGTTACTCTGCACATCTATCTTTTCATTGCTCTTTGGGTTACCACCATTTTTTCTTCCTCTGGTTTTGTTATTGCTCATGTTTCAGATGCATACAATCAAACCTCACATAAAGAGAACCTCAATTAAAGAGGAATTCGCTTAAAGAGCATAAATTTCTCTGAATGTTTGCTTCGCCTAACAAATAAAACCAACCAAAAACTCACTTAACAAATAAATCAGGGTTTCCAATCCCCCCAACTAGAAATCACAATTGGTCACTTACAATAGTGTTTCACTTAAAAAGCAAACTCACTTAAAAAGCAACCCTGTGGAACACATTATGCTCTTTAAGCAAGGTACAACTGTACAACATTGCTGGTAACACTGTCGTATTGAATATGTTTGCCCTGCTTTTACCAAATATCTATTTCTCATAAAGACATGGACTGATCCAGCTCTCTTATGATGGTGGGACTGGCTAAGAGAATTGTCATTATGAGTATCCACACATATTTACCATTACACCACTGATTATGGATGTTTTAGCTATAGATTTTGTGTATCAACAGGAGTTGGACTAGATCACCTTTGGGGTGCTTTGCAACACTACAGTCCTCTGATTCTGTGACAGCTGTTCTACACCCATTTACTCAGGTTATGTTTATCTTGACTTCAATTTATATTATGTGACTATGCCATTGTATGGTGTTATTTTTTTAAATTAAGATGTGTGTTAACCAGTGATGGGATGACAAATTTGTCACCATCACTCCATGACGTCACGACGTCATGGGCGTGGCCAATGTCATGACGTCATGGGCGGAGCTGACGTCATGACGTCATGACGTTGTGGGCGGGGCCTTAAAATAAAAAATAAAATAAAATAAATACACACACACACCCTCAACGCAACCCACCCACCCACCACACAAACCCGTAAATAAATTAAATAAATAAATAAAATTTAAATTAAATAAAAATACAACCCCAAACACAAACCCCTCACTTACCCCTGGGAGGGCTCGGCAGGGGCGGACGGCCAGGGCAGGGCAGGCCTCAACTTGCCTGTGGGGGCTTTGCGGCCCCGGGGGAGGTGCCCTCCTCTGAGGGCTGGTGCCGCCTGCCCACGCCGCCGCTGAAGTAATCGCCGCTGCAATCTCCGCCGCCGCCATTATTGTTGCTGCCGCTGCTGGCGCCGTCAGCGCCGCTCCCGTCAGCGCCGCTGCTGCCTGTGTTGCTGCCGCCGCCAGCGCCGCCGCCGCCACTATCTCATTCTTGAGGACTGCCGGTTTTGCCAATTTTTTAAAAAAAATTGGAGCTAAAATGGCTCCAATTTACTGCGCATGCGCAGAAACTTAATCTGCCGCATTGCGCATGCGTCAGATTGAGTTTCTAAGCATGCACAGTAAAATTGGAGTAAAAATTGCTCCAATTTTATTGCGCAAGCGCAGAAACTCAATCTGACGCATGCGCAATGCGGCAGATTGAGTTTCTGCGCATGCGCAGTAAATCGGAGCCATTTTAGCTCCAATTTTTTTTAAAAAAATTCTTTCGATGAGGCGTCCGGAACCGGACGCCTCAAAAGTGGACTCCCCTCCCAGAGAACCCTCCGGGATTGTTCTTACCGGTTCCAGGGAACCATATAGAACCGGGGACATCCCATCACTGGTGTTAACCATTTCCCTTCTAATTACCTGTTTGATAAATCTATTTTCATAGCACTGGATAGAGCCCCAAACTAGAAAAACACTTTCAGCAAAACAAAGCAAGTAGACATCCTAAGCAAAAGCTATTCTTAACAGAATTCCTGAGTAGCAATGAATATGACATCATCTACTAGTCCCTTGAGTTGCCATATCATTAATTGCTGTATCTGTGCCTGTGTATGAGAAAGATATTTGATTGGTTGACCTTTATCCATGTGGTATATGATTGGTTCCTTATTATCTATTTTCCTGTAGGCATGGCTAACAACCCTGGAGGGTGTAATCCTAAACCCATCAGCAATTTAAGGTTTTAACACCAGGCTTTTTTTGTTATTCAAGTCGTCCCCACCTCAACTGGCCATGACTCTATTAACAAACACTCCAAGATCACCCAAAGTAGGGTTTGCAGACTCTAAACTCAAGTTCAAATAAATTCAGTTAATTGGCCACTACTGTTGTTAGATCTTACTCTTCTGTACAGTTTGTTGAGAGGGCTATAATACCTTTGTTGTTGTTCAGTTGAACAGTCAATTCTGACCCTTTGCGACCCTATGAACCACTGTCATCCAGGCACCACTGTCCTCCAGCATCCTCCTCAACCTGCCCAGCTCTGCGCCCATTGTGTCTACAATACCATCTAGCCATCTCATCTTTGCCGGCCCCCTTCTTCTTTTGCCCTCCACCTTTCCCAGCATCAAGGTTTTCTCAAGTGAACCCTCTCTTCTCAGTTGATGTTCAAAGTACTTCATCTTTACTATTTGACCTTCTAAGGAGAAGTCAGAGTTGATTTCTTCTAAGATTGACCTGTTTGTTCTCCTCGCTGCCCAGGGGACTCTCAAAACTCTCTTCCAACACCATATCTCAAAGGCATATATTCTTCTGCGCTCAGCTTTCCTAATGGTCCAACACTCACAACCATACATTACCACCAGGAATTCCATTGTTTTGACTATGTGAATTTTTGTGATGTCTCTACTGTTCACTATGTTCTCCAGGCTTCTCATCGCTTGCCTCCCAAGAATCAATCGCCTTTTTATTTCATGGCTGCAATCACCATCTGCAGTGATCTTTGATCCTAAGAAAGTAAAATCTGTCACTGCTTCTACTTCTTCCCCATCTATTTTCCTGGGACTGATAGCGCCTGTTGCCATTATCTTGGTTTTCTTGATGTTGAGTCTCAAGCCAGCTTCTGCACTCTCTTCTTTCAACATAATCAGGAGCTTCTTTAGGGCTTCCTCTTTTTCTGCCATTAGGATAGTATCATCTGCATATCTCAAATTGTTGATGTTTCTCCCAGCAATTTTGATCCCATATTGATCCCATATACAGTAATACCTAGTCTTACAAACATTATAATTCCATGTTGTTTATGGGGCCTCCCAGCAACTAGATACATTCCAGGATCCCTTGGCTGATGCTGATCAGTTCCTCTATGGCAGTGATGGAGAACCATTTAGAGACCAAGTGCCCAAACTCACCTTCGACACAGACTCAACAGGCTGCAATCCACATCACACCTTGCATGTGAGCTGCCCACCTTACCCCAGACAAGGGAGGGAGGAAGTGCTCCCATTGGGCTGCCAGGCTGTTTACAAAACATTTGCTGGGACATCTTGGCATTAGGTAAGTCAGCTATCAAGTGTGATGTGATAAGAAACTACTGTCCTATTTCAAACCTCTGGTGACAGATTAGAGGTTGTAATCTCAGCAGTCTCTCACATTTATCTCCTCCTCCAATAACCCCCTCATGTTGGCTTCCAATACAAACATATAAATAACAATAAATTTCAGCTAAGTAATTGTTAAGTGAACAATAGTTATAAATCTTGCTATATTCTTTTCAGCAGTGAAATAATTTTTTTTTTGTATTTTACATGCAGGAGAGTTCTGTGCTATGACCAATGCTCTGCATACAATATTTTCTCCCAATATGGTATTAGTCCTATCCATTCTCATTGTTCTGAGAACTTTGGACCTTAGTAGTCTCACACTTACTCAACAGTAGTGGACTCTGATTTCCTTGAGACTGTTTTTGAAAATATTTTTGACACAAATAACTTTGGATTTGTATTATTTTGGGATGTTTAATAATAAAGAATAGATTTGATCTGCCTGATAGATTGTGGTCTAAACATTCATTTATGCCATCACTTTAAATCAGGGGTCAACAACCTATGGCCCACTGTGCCAAATAATCTGGCCCCTGCCATAGTTCCAACCGCCACCACTCGAAGCAGCCATGGACATGTTTACAGCAGCCATAAATGCATTTGTGACAGTTGCAGATGCATTTATGGCAGTGTTTGTGGTGGGAGGGAGATGCCACCAGTCCAGCCCCCTCAACTGTCTGAGGGAGCATGACCCAGCCCCCAACTTTAAAAGGTTGCCAACCCCTGCTTAGATAATATCTGAATGCTTGTTATGTGAGCTAATACAGTACTTATTAAACTCAACAACTATCCATCTTCTCATTATAGACTAAAGATGAGAATGGGCCTCTTATGACCCCCCCCCCTCATTCTCACAATGAATCAATAACTTGGCTAGCTACTGGTATACAGTGGAACCTCGGTTAATGTAACTAATGTATTCTCCAGGACGTTTCTTACAGCAAAAATTACTTTAACCAAATTTTCCATAGGAATGCATTGAAAACCAAAAAACATTAACCAAAAAGCTGTTTCACATAGGAATGCATTGAAAAATTAATTAATATGCTCTGGGGGGAAAATCTGTAAACTGAGTCACTATTTTCTTTGGATTTCATTTTGTTATGCGATTGCTATGTTATGATCTCACAGCCATCACCCATGGCACACATGCAGGATTTAACACTGGGACTGCAATGGACCACCGCAGCCTTGAGGATATGGATAAGGTGACCCTTCACAGCCAGTCCATCTGGCATGGCCTCTTCTTCCATGAGCGTTGGGAATCAGAGTTCCTCCTCTGCTCATTTCGCCATTGGGCCCAATAACTGGCATCTCCTCCACTGAGGGGAACCATCACTAAAGGGGCTCATCTGCCCATAGCCGTTGGCCCCTTTAGGGAGTCAGGTTAGTTAACCACTGCCTGACACTCGACATTGAGTCACTGGATGCATGGTCTACTCCATTACCGTAGCGGGATGTCTGGCCAGATCATAGTGTGTGGGTCACTAAATGGAAAGATGGGATCCCCCTTAAACAAATTTACGCCAGTGACATTTTTCCTACTTCAGGAAAAAATGCATTCTCAGATAGGAGTTGCAGTTGATGATTTTATATTAACTGAGCTGTTTGTTAACTGAGGTTGTGCTGTTATGACTTTTTTGAATAACTTAGTATCACTTTGGTTCCATTTGTAATATGTTATGTGTGTTCTTTGTTTAGGAATGTTTTACAGTACTTGTAAACTATTAAAAATCTATGAAGAAAGAGATTTTGGTGCAGACCTTACCAAGTCTTCATTTAACAACTATGCTTTCTGTGAAAATTTGACCAGAGTTCTCTACTCTTGTCCACATACAACAGTTAAGACAATAGTAGCAAACAGATTAAAAACAAATTACTATTTTTTTTTAGAAACTTGCCTCTTATGCCTCTTAGGCACCTTCATTAATCTTGCTGCTTTTATTATATACCAATTAATTAGTTTTTGACTACTTCTTCCTCTCCCATATCTGAATCTGAATATTGGCAAAGGTAAAATGAGTACCCAGCATGTTGGGAGCAAAGTGGTAATTACCTTGTGAAACACCCAGAGTATACTAAGTGTTATGGGGTGGTATATAAGCCATTGCTATTTGTGGGTATAAGAGTTCTTGTCTATTACAGTTTTACTGTACAGTCTTACAACCTCCAAAGCAGGAGATTCAAAGCTGGGATAACCCTATGCCTGTACATTTGGGAATAGGTCTAGTCTCTAGGTGAAATAAATCAGAGGCATGTTCTTTGATGCAAACATAGAATCCTGCTGTTGGATGTTGCTCCTAGTGTCACTGCAGTATCCCTACGTGATTGCCTCCAGGCAAGACAAGGCAAGGCAAGTTTTCTGAGCATTTGACGCTTCCTGCGCCTGGCCACAGCTACTATATTGGCTGCTGGCTGCCTCTTTCCTGGAAGAACTGCAGCTGGATTCGAATCATTAAACATCCAACGCCACTCGTACGGAAGCCAAACAGACACCCAGAGCAACCCATGGGCGGTCACATCCGGCTGCTAACCGCGGGAAAATAAGGCCACAAAGAGGCGGAGCTGACTGATGCCGTCTTCCTTCGAGTTGGAGGGCGGGTTGCCCAAGATTAAGATGGATCTGAAGCCAAAGATGCTGCGTGGGTGGGAGATGTCTTCCTGGCACAACAGTTTACTGTATGGCTGGAAGCTGAACCTTATTGTTGAAGGCTGCTTTTACTTGCACGGCAAAAGAAGCTCATAGATAGAGCCTACATTTGCTAACGGAAAAGCAGGGGTAAAATGTGGGTCCCCAATAATGTCGTTAAGTGCCATCAAGCTACTTTAGATCGATGGTGACTCTCTATTTATGACCGCTAACCCCTGTGCAGAAGAATAGACACCTTTGAAATGTGATGTTGGAGGAGAGTTTTAAGAGTCCCGTGGACAGCAAAGAGAATAAATAGGTCAACCTTAGAAGAAATCAACCCTGACTACTCCTTGGAAGGTCAAATAGTAAAGATGAAGATGAAGTACTTTGGACATCAAATGAGAAGACAGGATTCACTTGAGAAGGCCTTGATGCTGGGAAAGGTGGAGAGCAAAAGAAGAAGGGGGCGCCAAAAATGAGATGGGTAGATGGTATTGTAGATGCAATGGGCACAGAGCTGGGCGGGCTGAGGAGGATGGTGGCGGACAGGGGTGCCTGGAGGGTAATGGTCCATGGGGTCGTAAAAGGTTGGAATTGACTGTGCGACTGAACAACAACAACAACAACCCATCATGACCAGGCATCGCAAATTAAAGGTGGTGGAATCCTTTGTCGATTCCATCCGTTGCATGTTCGATCACCCTCTTTTCCTACAAGTTTCCAGTTATTGCCTTTTCCAGCAAGTCTTGTATCATTCTGTTTTTTGTGAGAATTTAGGCTCGACCCTGTTTCATACTGAAACATCCGCAACACGATGTCAAAGCCCAGAACAAAATTAGACCCTCTCATTGAATCTGCAAATCCCTACCCAACGAGCCTAAGGCATACGTAGCATGTCTAGCAAAGCCCTTCTAACACATTTACTTGGATAGTCTCCCTAGAAAGGCGTGCAAGTCTTGTATTTTGGATTTTATGTTACTGGTAGCCTTAGAAGCAATTGTAGAAACACGAATCCCCTCTATTCCGCTAGCATTTATCTATCGATTTGCTAAGTATAAAGATTATTGTACTGTACAGTATTGCAGTAATAATACAGCGGCTTTTGAGATGTAGCAAAAGAAGCCATCTATTTTCAATTATTCAGTCAGATAAATTAAAATTTTAAAAGTCCTCAATCACTGTCGCTTTTTTGACAATTATATCCAGAATGAGAAGCCGAAGAACTGATCCCTAACATCCCATCCCCCACTTTTTAGCGTTACTGTAAACATACGTGATCTGGTATATCAGAGAGTAAACAAAACAAGACAAAAAATTTGGTGGCATCTTAAAGCCAAACTCCTGTATTTTAATCTTAGCTTTCGTGGATCAAGTCCACTTTGTCAGACCAAAGAGTGAGACTTCATGGCATTAATTTATACATATCAGGTACAGGCGCGCACAATGGTTGGTTAGTGTAACAGGCATGTTTATAAATCAAGTGTGGCACTTTACAACCGGTAATAACAGAAGATCAATTATTGGGGTTTTATTTATTTTATTTATTTATTATTCGCATTTAATACCCCGCCCCACTCGGGAAGACCCGAGTTCAGATTTATTACTGTGAAGTTTGGTTCTGTGGAGTTGTAAATTATTAGTAGATGGATGCCAAATAAATATTGTGGTGCTGTATTATTACACATCTGCTAATGAGTTAATCGAGGCTGGTGTGTAAATGACCTAGCCATGTCCAGTAAAGCATTTTAAATGTGAAATAATTTTAGCATGAACCCCCCCCCCCAACAAATTCCATGATGCCATGCAGGGGGGGGGAAGCAAACCCTCGAATGTGCACTGAAGCCGAAACCCCCGCCTCTTCCGGTCTCCGCTCCTTTGCATTCTGGGAAATAGAGTCCTACAGTGCCGGCCGGGTTTCTGAACCGACTTGCGAGGAGGTGCCAAGATGGCGGCACTGTGGGGCGGCGGCGTGGGACATGCCGCTGTCGGCGGGACCCTGCCGCGGCGAGGCGGACCGGACACTGTGGTGGGCAGTGGCCTTGGCTCCTCTCAGGTACTGGCCGGGCTGATTCGGCTGGGGAAGGGCTGACCAGAGCGCAGCAGCCGGACCAGCTGGCCCCGCTGGGTGGACACGTGGAAGCAGCATGGCCGGCGGAGGGATGTGGCACCAGACCGGGAAAAGGGGGGGCGGCATTGGGAGTGGAGCGGAGTCTCCCCAGGGAGAAAGTTTGATTTTAGACTATGGTAGGGGACGTATCGGGGGTTGGGGGGGCTGAGTTCGGGGGCTGAGGAGGAAAGCCACGGGGGAGCCCCGTCGGTGTTTGCAACTGGTTTGCAATGTGGTGGTTGCCGTTTGGAGCGAATTTTCGGGGAGACCAGCTTGGAAAGTGGGTCGAGTCCCCCTGCCCCCCATTATGGCTGACGAGGCTACACTAGGGGGGGGGACTCCCTGGGCGTGGGGTGGCTCCCAAACCTGGGACCCACTCGAGTGCCCTGGGAATTCTTCTTCAGTGTCCCAATCAAACCCTGGACTGCCAAAATGTAGCCACTTTCTTGGCTTGGTCGGTGGCCAAAATTACATCTTCATTGGTGCATATATTTTTTTTTTGAGTAGCAATATGGGCAGACTGGTGAATGAGTGAGATTCTGTACTTCCACATTCACAAAGCGTGTGTTGGTGTCTGCCAGCAGCCCCCGCTTGAGCATTGATGTGCTATTGCATTTTCAGGCGCTCCGACTCTCAGCCTGTTTAGGGGTCCTACAAGTGCCGTTGGGGAAGTAAAGGACGGGGGAGCGTTTATGAAGGCAGGGCAGAAGGTGCGGGTGGGGTTGCAGCCATAAGTAATGGCAACATATGACTTTCCTTGGGAGTGTGCGATGCGCAGACTTTCACTCCAGATCAGTTATTTCTAGATGGAAGGGGAATCAAAAAAAGCCTTTCGTTTCATTCTTTGGTGGCGGCTGTATTGCTACTATTATACAGTAAAGCTTTTGTAGAAGTTGGATTTGTTCTGCGGCAGTCGAGATGTGTGTGAGAGATGGAGGTGCTCCTGGTGGGCAGAAGGCTGAGTGGAAAGTGCCCGGTAAAATGCGCTTTCTTTTTTTTTGCCAGCACTAACTCCTTCCTCTTTCTCCGATCTCCCTTTTCATTCCTGGGTGTGCCCATATCCTCCCGCTGGCTGATCCAGTTTAGTTCCATTTGATGATGCTTTCTATTTAGCATTTCTGGTGCTTCTAGGAGAGGGCACTGAGTTTGCATGACTTTCTTTCCTTCAAGCTCATTGGCTTTTTGCATTCCCTAAACCCAGTTCTTCCAACTTCTTTAAAATCCCTTGGATTTTCTTTAAAAAGTAATGTTTTTTGCTTCTATAAATGCAATTTAAAACATTTGTGAGATTTAAGAGTACACTCCTATTAGGAATAAAGTAATAGTACTGTACAGTAAAACCTCAGATAACACTAAAACCTGGTTCCACAAGTCTTGGTGTTATACGATTTTTAGTGTTATCTGATGCATGTTAAAATCCTATGGGATCCATAGAGATACATTGTAACCACACAGGCTTTAGCGGTTGTTATCTGAAGCATCCCATAGGATCTTAATGTTATCCGATGCAATTCTTCCCCCCAGATTCCTTAATGTTATGCGATTTTCATGTTATTCGATACTAATGTTATATGAGGTATTACTTGTATAGTGTATTGTGTGTGGACTATTTTACAGTCTGTTCTTTAGAAGAGTCTGTTGGGATTCCTGCTGGACTTCTCCATTTTGGTTTCTTCCTAGTACACTCAGGATGAGATAAATGAAGTAATCACTACAGCATGCATGCAGGAGACTCTGGCCCTCTATATAATGGAAAGCTCAAATTCCGATGGGCAGGGAATGATGGGAGTTGTAGTCCTGCAACATCTGAGGGGGCCACATTTTTCTGGCCCTGACTACAAAGCAAGATCATAGTTACTTCCCCTTTACAGATAGGTTGCCTGTCCTTTTGTTGCTCTGGGATTGAGAAGATGAATGGTGCCTGTTTCAGACTATATATTGATGAGCAGAGAGAGATCCAAGCCTCAGCATGGTTTATTTTGCCTCGTCTGAAAGCATCCTGTTGTAAACTTGTCCATGTTAAAGTATTTCTACATTTATTTAAGAAATCATTAGGTATTGAGCAAGCTAGTTGTGTTGTCTGTTCTTTTTAGAAAAAGTAAAATAGCATATCTACTTTTTGGATGCTATGTACAGTATGATGAAAACATGGTTAGCAAGTGAGATGCTGTCAGGGAGAAGTGTGACTGAGAGGGAAAACCAAGGCATGCTCCCAGGTAATCATGGATTGCTGCCAGATCTTTGTAATTAGAGTCTGCTGTAGAAAAGCCCAGTAATTTCAGATGTGTGTCTAGGGAGGGAAGCAGCTAAACATGCTTTTGAGTAGAGCTTACTGTCTAAGTTGGCTCTCTGCTTTGAGTATTTGCATTGCTGACTCAGTGCTTGGATTGAATGTATTAAAATTAATGTAACGTTCCAGATCTGTTAAATGCTCAGGCACACATTTACAAGTTACTATTTTAACTCATTTTTAAAACAAAATTAGCATTAGTGGAATTTAAAACAATGATTAACATTTCACATTATTTTGTTACATTGAGGGATAATTTAGTCATGGAAATACTTTTTATCCATTTAACAATTAAATAATTTTATCAAGAATTGATTTCAGTGCAAATTAAAGTTAGCATTATTAAATTAGTTTTAATATTAATGCATTTGTGCTGATTTTTAAAGTCATAATCTACATACAACTGTTTCATTGAATAGTTAGAGTAGTCATAATGAAAAGAAAAATATTTATGGAATATCTTGGTGGAGTTCATGATATTGGCAGCATCAGGAACATGGCTTTAATAGGATAGTGTAAGAATAGCTTCCTACATACAGAAGGCCATCAATGCACCAGTTTTGACTCTGCAAATGTGCTAGTAGTCACTACTGAAACCTGGGCATCCAGGCTCAGGGCTGAGTCCAGGAGGACAGCCAAGCGGTGGGCCTGAACTTTCAGGAGGATTGTAACCCCATCTAGCACATGTTGCATCCCTATTCCTTCATTTGCCTTCCAGTTGAACAGAGGCACCCCTGTTTTGTCTGGATTAATTTTCAGTTTGTTTACCCTCATCCAGCCCATTGCTGAGATTAGGCACTGATTCAAAATAAGGAGAGCTTCCTTGGAATTAACTAGGAAGGAGAGATAGCGTTGGGTGTAATCAGGATATTGGTTACACTGAACCTTAAAACTATGGATAACTTCTCTAAGCCTTCAGCCAGTGATCTGTAAGATGAATGGAATGTTGTAATTGCATATTTTTCTTTCTGTTGTCTTTACGTCTGCCTTGCTTGTTTTCACAAGTGGTGAATCATATAACTTAACCCCTGCCCTAGGTTATTTGCTATCTCCCAGATACCAATTCATTATTCTGGCACTCCATCTATTGTTCCTTGTGTGTGCAACGTGCCTTTCTTGAAGGCTCTGATGGAGCTCAAACATATGATGAGAATTTCAGGTTCCAAGATAGCTGCCAGATTCTTCCCTACTTTGAAATATATAATTGCAATATATATATATACAGTAATACCTCGGATAACGCTAAGACTTGGTTCCACAAGTCTTGGTGTTATCCGATTTTTAGTGTTATCTGAAGCATGTTAAAATCCTATGGGATGGATCGGATAACGTTAAAGCTCCATATAGATACATTGTAACTGCACAGGCTTTAGCGGTTGTTATCCGATCCATCCCCTAGGACCTTAACGTTATTCAATCCAATTCTCCACCCCAGATTGCTTAACGTTACGCGATTTTAGCGTTATCCGAGGTAAACGTTATCTGAGGTATTGCTGTGTTCTGTTACTACGTCTTTTAGTAGTGATCTTTGCCTCATTTTTCATTTTACTTGCAAAGTGAGATTAATAAAGTGAAGACCAAAGAATAAATCAATTAAAATGGTGCTACGGTGGTGCTGCAGTAGCTCAAGTCACTAAGACGCTGACTGGGAGGTGGAAGGTCAGCAGTTCGATTCCCGAGTACTGCAGGACGGAATGAGCTCCCGTCTCTGTCCCAGCTCCTGCCAACCTAGCAGTTCGAAAGCAAGAAATTGGAAGTCGATGAATAGGGACCACTTCGGTGGGAAGGTAACAGCGTTACCTGCCACATGACCATGGAAACGTCTGCAGAAGCAGACAGCGCTGGCTCTTCGGCTTAGAAACAGAGATGAGCACTGACCCCTAGAGTCGGATACGACTGGCTTTCGAGCAAGGGAAACCTTTATCTTTACCTTTACAGTGGTGCCTTGCTTTATGAACGCTTCATTTAATGTAATTTTTGTTTTACGAATAAAAATCCATTGAAAATAATGCCTTGCTTAACAATTTTTTTTCACAATACAAAGTTCCTCTATAAATTATAGTGGCCTCTACAAAATACAGTGGCCTCTAGTGGCCACTTCTGGTAATACTGTGTTTCACTTTACACATTTTTCATAATAGGAAACGTCTCAGGGAACACATTAAATTCGTAAAGCAAAGTACCACTGTACTTGAATACAGTACAGCTTTTCTGTGAATGTGGAGAAATTCAATCAGTGTAGCATTTATGTGCATGCACTCTATGTCATACCACATGCACAAAAGAAGTTCTAATTACAGTGGAACCTCATACAACAACCGCCCCATATAGCTATGAAATCGCATAACAATTAGATTTTGGGGGGAAATGGTGTCCTGCATAACAATTTTCGTGCAACAATTTTTCAATGGGAAAAACCACCTAGCAAACAAATTGTATGATGCATCCCATAGGGAAAATCGCTATACGATACATGCATCATAGAGCAATTGTTTTGTATAACAATGCGCCCCATGGAACAGATTAAAATTGTTGTATGAGGTACCACTGTATAGTAAAACCCCTACTTATGAATGCCCCTACTTACGAATAATTTGACTTACGAATTGGTTCTGCACTGAAATCCATGCCTCGAGTTATGAACATGCCCTGATTTACGAATCGATCCCCCCCCCCCCCGTTGCCTCCAGTGAAGCAAAAAATGCAATTTTCCCTATGGGTTTATATTTTATACACATGCAGCCTTTCAGAGCCCTGTAGGTGGCAGTAGAGTGCTCAGAGAGGAGTTCTTTGTCTGGAGTTTCAGCACCAAACTGGCTGCTGGTTGCAGTTTATTGTTAGAGTTTTCTGAGTTTTTTTGTCCATTTTCAAAGCTTTAATACAAGGAACGGTGTTTTTGCTTATGTATGCTTTCCTTCCAATGCTGCTGTTGTTTTTGAGTGGTTTGATTGATTTTTGGAGGGTAGGGGTGGCCCGTTTTGATTGTTGGAGGGTTGGGTGGGGCTTTTGCTTTATCTGAATGGAGATGCCTCGAGCTACGAACAGATTCGATTTACGAACAATATCCTGGAACTGAGTTTATTCGTAACTCGAGGTTTTACTGTACTTTAATTTGTTTTGAATTTTACCTATACTGTATTTCATATACATTCACAATTTTAAACTGCAGTGTTTGCTTTGATATGAAGAAAGAATGGAATTTTAGTGGCTTCTCATTTGATGAATCTGGTTGTTTTCAGTAGACTGTTCACGTCCACATGTTATTTCTATCATTTTGTTCTATACAGTAATACCTCGGATAACGTTTACCTCGGATAATGCTAAAATCGCATAACGTTAAGTCATCTGGGGAGGAGAATTGGATCGAATAACGTTAGGGTCCTATGGGATGGATCGGATAACAACCGCTAAAGCCTGTGTGGTTACAATGTATCTCTATGGAGCTTTAACATTATCCGATCCATCCCATAGGATTTTAACATGCATCGGATAACACTAAAAATCGGATAACACCAAGACTTGTGGAACCAAGTCTTAGCGTTATCCGAGGTATTACTGTATGTGTGTGTGTGTGTGTGTGTGTGTGTGTGTGTGTGTGTGTGTGTGTGTGTGTGTGTGTGTGTGTGTGTATATATATATATATATATATATATATATATATATATATAGAGAGAGAGAGAGAGAGAGAGAGAGAGAGAGAGAGAGAGAGAGAGAGAGAGAGAGCAATTATATATTTCAAAGTAGGGAAGAATCTGGCAGCTATCTTGGAACCTGAAATTCTCATCATATGTTTGAGCTCCATCAGAGCCTTCAAGAAAGGCAGGTTGTGCCAGTTAGCTAGATTCTTGTCTAAATATGTTGGTTCAGCAACTCAAGAACATCTGCCAGACCAGCATAGGTGGCTTTTCCAAGAGATCATGTGCGTTTGTTTGACTGCTGACGTAAGTCAGTACTGAACTGAGGAATGCTGTCTGCTTCTGTAGTTTCCCTAGAAGTGACAGTAGGAAAACTGACACAGCACTGTTTTCTTGCTACCTTCTCCTAGCTTTCCTATTACCTTGAAATATTTTTCTTTATTTACTGTAACTAGCTTGTGCTGACTATTCCTCTGGAACATCTGGTTATTTCTCCTCACACCCTTTCAGCATCAAGTAGCATCCCAACAAGCTTTTCCTTAAATGACCTTCCCCACACCCCAAATATTGCAGTAATCATATGAGGATCTA
Organism: Furcifer pardalis; assembly: GCA_030440675.1. Classification (NCBI taxonomy): domain Eukaryota; kingdom Metazoa; phylum Chordata; class Lepidosauria; order Squamata; family Chamaeleonidae; genus Furcifer; species Furcifer pardalis. Next base: position 242,561,202 of record CP126890.1, read on the forward strand.
ATAACTGACACTGCTTGGCATGTTAATCTGTCTGTTCTTCAGAAGCAGGAATTTTTTATGATGGCTGGTGAGACTGTTCCCCATGTCCACAATTACATACAGAGCTTTATTTCTTTGAAGTTCTGGCCTGAAGTTCATGTGACTGGCTAAGGAAAAAAATTCTTTACTGTGGGCTAATCAGTACAGTGTCATGAGTATAGTAAGTAGAAATGAAAAGAAGCACATGATATGATGCCTTCTGTGTGTGTGGAGTATGGCAGGATGGTTCTTGTGGCTACTCTCTCATGCTAATGAAACAACTATTCAGATAAAAGGCAGTCATCTTGTTTGGTTATTTGGATACAGGATTCTTCCCACTCTTGGTTGAAAACATTTGGAGACCAGTGGTTTGCTTACCCCAGTGGGAAAATGTATTATTGGCTTTCAGGCGATTGTTTAAGGCAGTGGTCAGCAAACTTGGCTCTCCAGCTGTTCTTGGACTTCAGTTCCCAGAAGCCTTGATCAGCAGGAGTGCTGACTTGGGCTTCTGGGAATTGAAGTCCAAGAACACCTGGAGAGCCAAGTTAGCAGACCCCTGGTTTTAGGTAACAGCCAAATAAATTCTTGTACTTCAGAAATGCTGTATCTTTCCTTATTGAGAAATGCAGCCCCAAAAATTCATTATAGTTTTGAAAAATCTTATTTACTTACAGTATTTATGCAGACCACTCAGTAGCAGTGTTTTTCCACACTTCTCACAGAATAAATATTTAATTGCAATACAGTATTTTATTTAATTGAAATACAAGATACTTGCCAGAATTATCAAGCATTTTGACAGGAGGGAGACACTAACCCAGGGATTCTCAACCTGTGGCCTATGGGCCAGATTCAGCCTGTGGCACCATTTCATGTGCCCCCCACTGCCTCCACAATACCAGGAAGTGCCATGTGGTGGAGGAAGGGCGAAATGGCTGCCTCTGAAGCTGTCTGAGGGAGCGTGACCCGACCCCTGGCTTAAAAAGGTTGAGAACGCCTGTTCTAACCAATGCAGCTTGGGTAAAAAAATGCTTGATGGATCAAAACAGTGGACACGTGTGTTTGTTTGCTTGCTTCTCTTTTGATCTATAGACAGGGTAATGATGTGCTTACTGGTGTTGTGTATTCTGCAAAAAGCATATTGTAAGGTTCAGGGGTCTTGCAACTCCCCAGGATGTGTGGTGAACCCCATGGGAAGAACACGCCAAATCCCACAGGATTTCTATGACACCAGTCACTAGGCCTGTGAAAGCACAAGCTTTCCTGCTTGTCTCCCACCCACCCACTTTCTAGCCTGTGTGGCCAGGGAGTATAAAACAATAAATCTCCAAATGTAGCATAATCTAGTTTAAGGGCTCTCTGCCCCCATTAATTAAGGAGTGAAACCAGCTAGGTATTTTAATGGTTTTTTTTTTAAATTATTAAAAATAGAATGTTAAAAAAAATAGTAAAAAACAAAGGCCAAGCAGCATTAAAAAAACCAGATCTAAGAATAAAACACAATGGGCAGCACATCGTGACTCACTCGTTTCCCTAAACTAGCTATTAATCTTTAGCAAGCAACTTACTCATGTCATTCCCGCTCTTATGTGTTAGCTGCATGTTGACACTATGGCTCATCATTCACTTCCTCCATCCTATATCACTAACTCTTTTATTCATCTTCTTCAGCTCCCCCTCCTCTTTCTGGTTCTTGGTGTCAATCTGTCCTGGCTCCCAATGATGTTTCAATACACCAATTGGGGGCAAACCTTTATTTTTCGTTCTCATCCTCGGTTCAGTTTCTCTTTCCCAGGCATTGCTTTGCTCCAACATATTATCTTGAGCTGGGACACCTGCTGATAAGAAGGCCCAGCAAGTTTAAGTAAAGGCCTCTGCAGAAACAATTTCTCTTTCCCTGAACAGACTGAGACCTGAGTGTCTCAGGTCATCCATCTCATCCCCACACCTTGCACAATTTACTAGATGCAATTTCAAAAGTAACACTCCATTCCTTACACATGTCACAATTGGGCATATGATAGAGGGGCATTCTACCTAGAGGTTAGGTCTGGCTGTTTAGACAGGGGCACCCAAACTATGGCCTGTTGGCAGAGCAGGCCCATAGCGCAATTCATCTGGTCCACACCACCCGTCGGGCATGTTTTACTTCTGCTATTGGGAATGACAAGGGTGGCATGGGCTGGATGAATTGGCGTCGGGCTGGATCCGGCCCGTGGGCCATAGTTTAGGCACCTCTGCTTTTTTTTTTTAAAAAAAATATTTTTATTAGGTATATAAAAGAAAAGACAAATACAGATGTACATAAATTCACAAAAATCATAAAATAAAGTTTCTAAAGTAACAGTATTACATTAAACAAAAATAATCCAAAACCCATAAAGTAAGTGTAGATAAACTTCTCTCAGTTTCAATAACTAATACATAGTGTTCTCCTACCCTGTTACATTTTACATCATTATTATCACCCTCGTGCTATATACACTGTCCGGGGATTTATGTAACCTCATAATTTCCAAAAGTCATTTTGTTCTTGTACAGGGGCCATGCCTTTCTTCTTAACCAGCGTGTGATCAATAAATGGTTTCCAGATCCTCCAAAAACTATTCCCTTGCAATTTACCTTTTCTAATATTTAATTCTCAGGTAAGTTTTTCATTCAGAGCCAGATCCCACATTTGTTTATACCATTCCTGAATACTTAACTTTTCATTATTCTTCCAATTTTTTGCTATACACTGTCTGTCCACTGATAACATGACGGCCATCAGTTCCTTGTTGTCATTATTCATTTCATATTTATCCACCTCCGTTAGCAAGATTGTCTCCGACCCCAACTCGAGTTGCATATCCAGTATTTTCTTAATCTCATTTTCTATCTTTCCCCAAAAAATTTTTTAAGCATTCGCAGCTCCACCACATGTGCTCATATGTTCCTCTTACTTTTTTGCATCTCCAACATTTCTCACTCAAACTATTATACATTTTATGCAACCCCACTGGGGTCCTATACCACCTCCATATCAACTTATAGTTGTGTTCTTTTACTCTAACTGACATTGTTCTCATTATTCTCCTCCTCCACATTTTCTGCCATTTTTTCCCTGTAATTGTTACATTAAGCTCATGCTCCCAGGTTTGTCTCAACATCCCCTGTATTTTTCCACCTTTATTCAAGATTTTATAAATTTTACTTACTATTCCCTTGATTCCAATATCGCCATTTCTAACTTTGGTCAGAAGTGTCTCAAATTCCGTACAATCCCTATTTAGACCGTCTTCTAACAAGAAAGCCTTGTTCCAATTGTTTATCTGGAGGATCTTAAACCAATTTACTTCCAATTGCAAATAAAGCTCATTTCTTTTTTCTTGATTTCTACAAGTTTTGACCCAGTCTTTCAGTAGTATAACCCCATTTTCCAACAAGATATCCCAACTCCTCCTGTCTATTTTCATTGGAAAATTACTGAAGTTCTCTAATTCTAAGGCCGGTGAAATTCCTGGAATAAATTCTTTCCTTACTTTATTCCATACCTCTACAGTTGATTTTAGCATCATTCCCTGGATTCTCCTCCTCTTATTATCCTTTTTTTCCCATAAAAACTGTGCCTTTCCGATCTTTGGAAATTCTTTTCTTTCAATTTTCTCCCATACGGGCACCTCTGCTTTAAGCAGAGAAAATGTTAAAGTCTATCTCATCCTATTGCAAAACATATTGCAAGGCACACTTTACTTCCGCTTCTGGTGGGTCGAACCACATGATTGGCCTACTGAACCATGTGACTGGCCCATGGCCTGAAAAGTTTGGGTACCCCTGGTTTAGACTATTGGGAAGGATGAAAACAGTAACATTGGCTTGATTTAAGAGTCAGGTTTTTTTTTAAAAAAAGGATCTAACTGGTTGACCTAGTTTGATCTGCTCATACCATATTTCATTTTCCTCTGTTCCTCTTTCCCAAGTACTTACTGACAGAAGATTTGCGTTTGGCATCATTGGAAGCAGAATCTATCCTTGAAACAGGGGAACTCCTGGAAACTATGCAGGACTACTTAGATTCTTCTGTCATCTCTATAATTGAGGATTTCAACAATCTGAGTGAGGTATTGTATGCTTTGTGCATTTTGGGAGGAATGTTTTTAAGGCCCCCGGGCTTTTGTTTGAGTACTACTGCTTTAAGGGCTCCTTGGTGTGACAACCTCTGTGTCAAAGCATAAGTGAAGAAAATGGATGTTTAGCTTCAGTTGTCAACATCACAACAATGCTCTGCATTCATCAGTTTGTATGCTTTTGTGTTTTTATATAATTTGTATCTTGGTTGGCAGAAAAGTGTTGGGGAAGTTCTGTAAGGGTGCAGAAGTCTGCAACCTTGAACCTTTGTAGCCTTGTTTTAAGCCCCTTGTTTAGTTCCAAGGTGGAAAAATATTGATAGTCTTCCCTTCCTTTCCTCCCTAATTTTTTCAGCAACCACAAGGGCAAGCAGCTTTAAAATTATATAGTTGTGGAAACCAATGAGGGTAGTTTCCTTTGTGTCTCTGCAACTTTAGATGGAACAGAGAAGCCCTTCGGTTCATATGGAGCACATCCTCTGGATTAATTTTTGTTAAATTACCAAGTGTGTCATTGGGTGCCAGGCAAATTGTGGCTTTTCTAAAGGTTCAGGAGTCAAACTACATAGCCATAGTGTCAGACTCAGTTGAAATACTTGTGAGTGCTGAAAATTTTGGCTCAGCCAACCTGTCCAAATTTGGCTCCTTCCAGATGTGGGAACTGTAGTTCCATGTTTGTAGGATGTAAAGTCAATGTGATCTGCTCTACTAGGTTCAGGGTTTTGATGCTCTGTTCTGAGTAGCCTTGGGTTCTCAAATGTCCAAACCTATTTGTCATTTTGCAGTTTTGATGTACTCTGTGGTCATTAATAACCTTTTTTCTACAATCTGCCTCTCAAATTTTGATTCTTATTTGCCTGATTTATGCTAATTAAACTTGTCTAAGAAATCAATTCAGTTGTCAATATTGTCTGTCACTTCATTCTTTTAAATGTCTTCTAGTGAAATTTACTCTGCCATCCTTTTGGTTTTTGGTATATTCTGAGTGGGATTCCTGCAGCTTGTTTGTTTGTTTTTTCTCCCTCCAATCAACAGACAAAAAGCCGCACAGATGCTGAGAATGAGCTTTCCCTGCTAAATGCAATCACAGACATTCTGGATAGCACAGATGATGAATCTTTATCTCCTTTTGACACCATTCCTGATTCTGAATTACTGATGTCTCCTAAGGAACGTGACAACTCTTCAGTAAGTTACTATTTTTGGCCTTATTTATGGGGCAGAAGATCTTCTTACCCTCTCATGAATGGTTAGTCTAAAATGCTTAATCTAAACCCAAAGAGCCCAGATTAATAAATTATAACTGATTCTAGTGAATTAATGGCAAAACAGAGTAACCTTTACTTTGTATTTGTGATCTGGAGTGCTTGCACCTTGACAGGGGCTATCTCTTCTGAGGCATACTAGATTCAAACTAGCCATATTTTCCCCAGTTGGGAGTCTGAACTTTGAGTAAGATTAGCACCATTTTCTTTCGGTCTGAACCTGTCCCTGTAGTTCGTGGTGGCTAACCTTGGCACTTCAGGTGTTCTTGGCCTTCAATTACCAGAAGCCCAAGTCAGTACTCCTACTGATCAGGGCTCTCTCTGGGAATTGAAGTTCAAGAACACCTGGAGTGCCAAGGTTAGTCATCACTGCTATAGCTTCTGCAGGCATTGCCTGGTAGTCTGAATTTTGTGCTTCTGTATTTGGCTGGACATACATAAAGTTGGCTGAATAAGTCTTGAAGAGCTTGGAGTACCACTTATGGGATGCCAGAAAGATATGAATTAATTGGTTTCTTACAAACCTAAAAAAAGGTCACCTTTTTTGAAAACCAGTCATATCTGACTATAGGAATCAGTGCTCATCTTTATTTACAGCCCAAGAGCCAGTGCTGTCTGTGTCTGAAGACATTTCCATGGACATATGGCAGGCATGACTAGACACGGAATGCTATTTACCTTCCCACTGAAGTGGTTCCTATTTATCTACTTGCTATTTCTTGCTTTCAAACTGCTAGGTGGGCAGGAGCTGGGACAGAGACAGGAGCACACTCCATCATGCAGCTCTCGGGTCTCAAACTGCTGACCTGCTGAAAGTCCAGTCATCCAGTTCAGTGTCTTAACCACTAAGGCACCACAGTCCCTGCCTTATGAGCCTAGCCTGTACTAATATAGTGCAGCTGTGGTGCATAGAAGTCCAAGATTGAGTAGTATCTTTGGTGGATAATTCAAAATTTAGAGAAAAGATGAACTTTTGATTGTTATGCAGAAAATCTCCAGGTGACATTATTCTCAAGCTCTTTCCCAATTTCCAAACTGTTTTCAATTTGTCAGTTTCAGAGATTTCTTGGCTTGTCTGTAACACCACCAGAAAATGACTTAAACACCAAGGACAATTTCCAGGAGCCTAAAATCTGTAGCATCATGACAGAAAAGGTGAGGTGATTGTGTTTTATATAGACAATGAAGCAGGTGATCTTGTGTAACCTTTCTGGTTTGTATTTGCATGCAAATATCTGCCCTGCTACTTTGTCAGCATTATTCACTGAACGATTGTTATCATTGACACTATTTTACACATGTCATGATGAGTTCAGGGTAAAACAAATGGGATCTGAGTTCTGTTATAAGAAGAAAGGGTTAAATAAGTGCAGCCCTAACAGGTGTAATCTGATTACCCAACTAGTCGGGTTCACATTAAAAATCTTCCGAGATTCAATTTCAGTCATAAGTAGTTCAACTTATAAACATGTAATCTAAGTAATTTAAGTAGAACAGATCATTTACAAATTGTGAAGAAACACAAAGGGGTAAATGATGAAAAAGTATTTGCTAAAGATCAAGAGACCAATATGACTTTACAAAGATAATTCTGTTTCACATTATGATCTACTAAAGATATTGTAATCCACAGGTTTCCTATTTCTAAAATGACCTCTAGTAGTCATTGTCTTTTCCTTTTCCTTCTCCTGTCAGTTTTATAAAACTCTAATTTCCAAACCTTTTTACTCCTCAACCCTCAAGAAACAATATAGGGTCAGAGGCCTTACACACAGTACTATCTGTGATTTGGACATACATCTTGAAAATCCTTCCTGCCCATAATTATTTGAAGGTGCAGGTGTTTGAAGATGACTGTGAAGGACCCAAAGAATTGTGGCAATGACTATCATCTATTTATCAGTCTTTTTAGTCCAGGGGTGCCCAAACTTTTCAGGGTGTGGGGCGGTCATGTGGTTCCTCCCACCAGAAGCGGAATCAAAATGGACCTTGCAACCTGTTTTGCAACAGGATAAGATAGATTTTAAGGCTGCCATTTTCTCTGCTTAAAACAGGAGTGCCCAAACTATGTCCTGTAGGCCGGATCCAGCCACGACACCAAATCATCCGGCCCTTGCCGCCAGAAGTGGATGTAAAACATGCCTGTACATCTCGGAGTGGCAAGGGCAGCATGAATAGGATGGTTTAGCATTGAGGGCTGGATTTGGCCCATGGGCCGTAGTTTGGGCACACCTGTCTAGTCAACTGAAGTCTGTAGTTGTGGTTCAGAGAACCAATGTATCAGGTCTTTGTTTCCTTCGATCCTTACTGATCGCTTCTCTCTTTCTTGCCAGGTTGAGGCCAGCTCTAGCAACATTCCTTTGACACTGACTCCAGTATGTCAGAGGGACATGACTGCTTCAAAGAAGTCCAGTGGGAAAGCCACCAGGAGACTCTTCAGGCATAGAGAGCGAGAACTGTCCGTACTGCAGCGCAGTGATGGGGAAGAAGAAGAGGAGGAGGAGGTGGCAACAGGCTGCAAGCAGGGGCTCATGGCAAGTGGAAAGGATGTCTCCGCAGCACTGGCAACCAAGGAGGCTGAGAATGGCATCGATGAAAGTGATGGTCCTTATGTCATTGCCCCAGAAAGTATCTCCCTCAGTGAGTTAGTAAGGTCAATGCACCCTTACTGTCAGCCCACCTTCACTGTATGCCTGAATGCTGATACCCAACCCCTGGCAGAGGAGCTCTTTGCTGGCCCAGTTGTGCTGGAGATAGTGCCTGAAGGTGGAGAGAAAATGGAAATTCCTGTAATCCTGCAGAATGTGGAGGCTGTTAAGCTCCCACATGAAACAGATAGTAATTGCACCACTGGATGTGAAGATAAAGAGGCAGCCCTGCTGGTCCCTGCCCTGGAAAACACATCCTCTGAAGACAACACTAAGACTGTAGGGAAGGACACAGTGTTTTCCTTGGGTGAACAGGCTGAAGAAGTAGACAGGGCTGCCTCTCCAGGAGGAGAAGATCCTTGTCCTCAAGTAAAAGAGGAAGCTCAGAGACCTGAGCCTTGGAAGAGTGGATCTGAGCCTGGATCAGTTGCACCCAAAACTCTAAATCTCAATCCCTCACAGAAGAAGGGCCGAATATGTGGTCGTAGCAAGAAGAGGAGGAAAAAACTCATTAAGGAAACAAAACGGCATAAGGAAGACATAAACAGCTTGCAGGTTTCTGCCTTTACTGAAGAGCAGGCGAGGACAAGTGGGAATAACCCATGTCCAGATGTTGACTTTCCAAAGAAGCAGCTGGAAGAAGGTGGAAGTGATGGTCAGGATGGGTTACTCCGTGATCAAGAATGCCAGCTAATAGGAGGGCTGGATATACAGAGGGAAGAATTGGCCATCAAGGAAGCAGGGTCCACAAATCCAGCTGTGCCAGATTTGGAAAGCAAACTTGCTTCCCCAAGTGTAGATAAACAGTCATGTACTCAATGCGATGCAGGTGCAGGCTCATTGGCCCTAGACCAGGAGGTTATGCCAAGGGAGCCCAGTGAAGAAAGTCTCACCAACTTGGCAGTGAACGAGATGTCTAGCCCAGAAACTTCTCAGTTGCTCTGTAGCAATTCTGTGGATGTTGCAGAGCAATCTCTTAGGGACCTCCCATGCATCAACAATAAGGAAGCAAAGGAAGCAGGGGCACGAGAACCAAAGCCCAAACCTCTCAGCTTGAGTGAATACAGGCAGCGCAGACAGCAACGCCAGTCTAATGATGATAGCACCAGGAGTGGGGCAGAAAACCAGAGTGCCAGCAAGTGGCCCACACTTCCTGAGTTCCCCACAGAGCTGGCTGATCTTCCTTGTCTGAAGATCCCTCCTCTACAACCTACCAAAATTGCTGTGGCTGGACCGGTGAAAGAGTCTGAGAAGTCTGCTGATGCTTCCACCCCAACTCTTGCCTCATCATGCAATGCAAATGCTGAGTCCCCTTCAGTGCCAGCTCCACTTTTGCAGCCTGGCTGTGTGACCACCACCACTGCTGTTCTTCCTCCTCCACCTGCCATGCCCCCAGCCATGCCTTCATTGCCTAGTCAAGTAGGTGCCTTTCCCCCTGTGGGCATGCCTATGCCACCCCCTCCACTGCCCCCATACCTAGCATCAGCCCCTGGGGCTTTCCTGCCACCCTCTCCTGATCCTTATATCTTGGGCTCACAACCACCACCAGTGCCTTCCTGGCCTCCCTTTGCCTCTTTGCCAGTCAACTACCAAAGTGTACCACCTCCACCCTTGGCTACAGAGGTCTGCCCTCCTGTCTTTCATCCAGCCCCCCCTCTGCCTCCTCCAACTTGGCCCTCTATGCCTCTTCCTTTGCCCCCTTTCCCTCCCAGCCTATTGTACAACTCTGCAGAGTGGAGACTGCCTCCTCCTCCTCCCTACTGGAATGGCATCCCAATACCTCCCCCAGCATTGCCTATCCCATATGGGGATGGAAGAGTTCTTACTCAGACCCCCCCAGCCATCCCTTTAGCTGCCCCATCTCTTCCTGAAGGGGGAGTTGACCAAAAGCACCCGGCTTTGTCACTTGAGCCCTCTTCCTTAGAAGAGAAGACCTTGGGAACTAAAGAGAAACCAGGTTGGACTGTCCAGGTTTCTCAGGTGCCGTTCCCTGCCGGATTCAAGACTGCTGGTAGAAGAGCCTCTGACCCCAGGAGACAGGTACAGTCCTTGGCTCCTGATTCCAAAGCAGAAATAAACTCTAGTGGGTTTCAGCCTGTGTCTGTCCCCCAATCAGTTGTAGGGCCTTCAGGGCATGTTGAGAAGAACGCTCTTCCCCAGGAGTCCCATTCCTTGTCCCCAACCCAGCAAGCCAGAGAATTCCCTGGCCCACTGGAGCCCCCTAAAGAGCACTCTTCATTGCCTGCTCTACAGCCTGCACAGGATGTTTGGGCAACCGGTGGCCCTAAGGAGAAGCCCTTTACTCGACATGCTCCAGCTCAGAGTAGCCAAAAGGGTTCACCTGTTTCTCGGCTACAAAAAGAGGAAGAGGACTCGTCCTTATCTGTTGCCTCAGCACAAGAAAAGCTGACCAAGCCTGATAGCAGGGGTGCAGCCCAGACAGCTCCAAATGCTCCAGGATTGTCAGTGACCCAGAAGCCACTTGTGTCTGTGCAGATTCTCAAGAAACCGACCCTTACTTGGAAACACCAGCCTCTTGCTAGCATTGCACAGCACAACCGCAATAAAGACATCGTCCAGTCATTTATCAATGAAATTGGTGAGTGACGGTGCTACCACTGCGAGTGGGAGTTATTTGGGATGGTTGGCGCTCCTGACCGAAGAGGTTTGCCCTGGCAGGTGAGGGTCAGCCTTGATTACAAGTTGAGATCCAGGTGGCTCTTTGGATAGGCAGACTCCCATGGCTGCTTGTGGCAGGCAGCCCCTGCTCATCCTGAGCTTGCTTTCTCTGACTAGGTAGAGGTTTATCATAAAGCAGGGGTGAGTTGAGGACAGATAGGAATCTAGTGGTAGGTCTTCAGATCTATGTAGGTTAGCAAGGAATTCTGACTCCTTGAATTGTTAAAGTATAGCCTCTCTCTTGGTCTTGAATTATACTGCCAGTGTGGAGAAAGCTGGTGGGTCACCAAGTGGAGCTCTTTAGTTTCAGTGTGTAACACTGAAAGTCGAATGTTTTTAATTCTAGATTTATGTATTTCCCACATCCCTATTGGTGGATTTTGGAGGGATTCTAGTAAAAAAAAAAGCCTGAAGTCTGTGCAACTTGTCCCTAAAGTGGGGGTGGGTGGTGTACAGAGATCAAGGGGCATCTCATTTCTATATCCAGTCTTTTGACGGCCCTACCCAAAACCTTTGTCTACAAAATGTTTCGTACAAAAGTTTTTTTAAAAACTAACACACACACACTTCACCTTGCACTCTTTAGTAACCCAAAAGAGATACATAATATAACTGCCCCTATAATTTCTTGAAGGCTCAAAGGAAATTTTTGGCCAAACCCCCCTCCCTTAAAAAAATGATTTTAGAGGCCTCATTTTGGCCTGTTCTAAATCTTGACGACAATTCCGTTCCTTCCCTGTCTTGTGGCTGGGATTTGTTTATACCTTTTCTAGTGCCATCTTCAGCAACTGAGTATTTTTCTCTGAGCACATCCTGAGCCTTTGAAGCTTCTCTTTGGAAATCAGGAAGCACTGGCAAGTGTGCGTAATTGATTGTTAATGTCATCCTCCACCTTTCTCCCTTTTATATTTTATTTTCTTCTCTTCAGGAATTGAAGCCTCGGACCTGTCCAGTCTGCTAGAGCAATTTGAAAAGACTGAAGGTGAGAAGTTAAACTTCAACAAGTTCTTGTGCTCTATGACTCATGTTATTTTAAAGCAGACATTCTCAACCTGAGGCCTGTGGGCAGGATGAGCCCTGTGGCACCATTTTATGTGGCCCCCTGCTGCCTCCACCACACCAGGAAGTGCCTTGTGGTGGAGGAAGGGCAAAATGGCCATCTGGTCCCCAAAGCTGTCTAAGGGAGCGTGATCTAGCCCTCAGTTTTAAAAGATTGAGAACTCCTGTCTTAAATAGTCTTCTGGCTTCCTTGCCTCAAGGTCCCCAAAGGCTAAGAGTTATTCCAAGTGAAAAATAGCTTTTTATTGCTCTATGACTCAGTTGGTGATAGTGGCCAGCTTCATGTTCTGCTCTCCTTTGCCCTACAACCCAGCACAATTTATTTTAAAAACAAGCCCTGGATTGAATTGAGTTTCTTTGCCCGTCTTGAGTAAAATTAGTTGTCGTCATACATATCCCGGGACAGTGGAAAAGAAATGGTGGCTTCTGTTCTTAGACCAGATTTTCCAGATGATGTTGATTCTTGGGCATAATTTTGCTGGATCTGTGCCTTAGTCTTGTTGTATTAAGGATTGAAAATATTAGGAAATGCTTTAGGAGCACCTTGCAGCATACCATCTCTCGTTGATATATTTTATATGCTGAATTTTTGCTTGGAAGTACAAGGGAGAGTCTAAAGAAAGTAAAAAGTAGAGTCAAATAGGGCGAGGAAGGAAGGGAAACAGATGCTTGAGGCTGTATCGGCGGAAACCATGGTAAGAGAAAGGAAATTGTGTAGCCTGTAAAAACTGTACCTTCTTTTACAATTCATTTCATTTTTTTATTCCATTGCAGTCTTCTTAAAGTACCGTCTGCAGATAGATGCTCTGTTTCAAAATAAGTAGAACAGATTTTTAGCAAACCAAATCCTGAGAGATAAACCAGGTTAATTACATATATGACTGTATGACTGTAACCGTGTGTTTGAGTACCAAGCTCTAAGGAGGTACATCTGGTCTTCTGCACCACTTTTATTCACATTTATTAAGGCTCTTGTTTTTGTTTCTTTAGCCAAAAATGAATCACCCAGTGTGGCAAATTGCCAGAAAAATGTGCCTACAGGGAATGCTGAGTAAGTATTGGGCTGAGTGGTAGTAGGGTTTTGCTTTTACTCTTTTCATCTGGGTGGGCAAAAAGCACTGTGTTTTTCTGGAGACAAGTGAAGGAAGTTGGTACAAGCAAATTGCTAGCCAAATGAAGTATGTGTTAAGCACCTAAGGAGTCTTGGAGGCTGGTCCTTTTGGTCTTCAATGGAGGGCTGCTTGTTATGTATAACACGGTACAATAAGGCCCTTGTCTCTCTCTGTCTCTCAGCTCCAAGGCACAACAGGAAAAGAAAATTGTAGATCGGCTCCAGGCACCAGAACTCACTAATGTTGCAGGTGAATTATTAATTTGAACATTCTATTTCTTATGGCTCCCTTAAACTGAGATAGCAAATACATTCCATTTAGACATTAGTAGGTAATTGTATTAGTGGAGATGGGACTAAGAAAGAAGAAGAACTTGCTATGCTTTGTTGTCTCTCTTGACTTATTAAAATTGTCTCTTTTCAGTATCAAGGGTACAGTAAAGGTACTGAAGCTTTCCTGAAGTGTATAGAGCCATGGTTCCCAATGTGGGGCCCATGCCACACAGGGCCTAGGCAGTTTGATTTAAAAAAAGGGGGGGCAATTCAAGAATTAGTTAGACCAAGTTAATGGCCTTTTTGGCTTCCTCCACATGAATAGGAATTCACTTTTTGAATAATAAGAATTATATGTCATGGGGGGTTGGAATCAGGATTTTAGAGATGCTTAGGTGGGGGATGGCCAAAAAAGGTTGAGAACCATTGGTCTAGCAGGACTAACATTAGAAGGCTAATATGGTAGAGGGAGACGAGATACAGAAGTCAAAGGAAGGCATTTTTTGCTCAGGAATACACACTGTTTTCAAAACTTGAAGGCAGCATAGAACAAAATAAGTAAAGTGCCACAAGGTGTTACAGAGCAAATGGAAAATCCCCAAGATAGAGATGCCATGGTGAAAAAAGTTACATTGACTTCCAGCAACACAAGAGGCGACTTTACACATGGGCATCACCAGATGGCCAACATTGAAACCAGATTGATTCCATACTCTGCAGCCAAAGATGGAGAACCTCCATACAGTCAGCAAAAACGAGACCTGGACCAGACTATGGCTCAGATCACAACCTACTGATTGCAAAATTCAGGCTTAGACTAAAGAAAATAGGGGAAACAATTAGGCCAGGCAGATATGACCTAGACATCCCTAAGGAATACACGGTGGAGGTGTGGAACAGATTTGATGGCTTGGACCTGATAGACAGAGTGCCAGAAGATTATGGACAGAGATGCAGGTCATCATGCAGGAGGCAGCAAGGAAAACCATACCAAAAGAAAAGAAGCATAAGAAAGCAAAGTGGTTGTCTGATGAGGCTCTTAAAATAGCAGATGAAAGAAGGAACACAAAAGGCAAAGGAGAAAGGAAAAAATTCAATCAATTGAATACAAAATTTCAAAGAAAAGCAAGGAGGGATACGGAAACCTACCTAAATGAGCAGTGCAAAGAAATAGAGGAAAGCAACACAAGAGACAGGACTAGAGATCTTTTTTAAAAAATAGGGAAATCAAGGGAATGTTTAAATCAAAAATGACCATGATAAGGGACAGAGAGTTAGCAGATGCAAAAGAGATTAAGAAAATATGGAAAGAGTACACAGAGGAACTCCACAAAAAGGACCTCAGCACTCCTGATAATAACAATGATAAAAACATTGAACTTGAGCCAGACAGGGTGAAGTCAGAAAGGCCCTGAAAAGCACTGCAAACAACAGAGCCAGTGGAGATGATGGTATCCCAGTTGAATTTTTCAAAGTCCTAAGAGATGATGAAATCAAATTATTACATTTTGTATGTCAGCAGATTTGGAAAACACAACAATAGCCACAGGATTGGAAAAGATCAGTATATGTTTCAATCCCAAAAAAGGTTAAAGCCAAAAATGTTCAAATTATTGAACAATTGTGCTCATCCCACATGCTAGCAAGGTGATGCTCAAGATAATACAAGATAGACTGCAGCAGCATGTGGAGAGAGAATTACCAAGAGTGCAGGCGGAGTTCAGTAGGCAGGGGAACTATAGACCACATTGCCAACATATGTTGGATCATGGAAAAAACAAAGGAATATCAGAAACAAGTCTACTTCTCTGTGCCCGGTCTCCTCCCTAACCAAACTGGCGCTGTGAGCATCGTAGTGGTGGTTTGAGGGGTGAACGGGCGCACCCAGTTTCACCACCACCAACAAACCGGCGCAGTGAGCAGTGGCAGTTTGGTTCTGGGGGTGATTGGCCGTGTCCGGTCTCCCCCTCAACCAGAGGAAACCGGCAATCTGACCCTTGGGACTACGGAGCCCCCCCCCCCCCCCCGAGATCAACGTTGGAGAATTTGAGACAAACCTTTGCATCGCACAATGTTATCTTTATATTGTGTGGTGCAAAAGTTTGCCCCACATTCCCCAATGTTATCCAGTTTTAACACTGTGCGGTGGAACATTAACCAGGGTATTACTGTAATGGCAACAGGCCCTATCAGTCCCTGGAAAATAGATAGGGAAGAAGTAGAAGCAGTGACAGATTTTACTTTCCTAGGATCAAAGATCACTGCAGATGGAAATTGCAGCCATGAAATAAAAAGGCGACTGATGCTTGGGAGACAAGGTATGAAAACCTGGGGAACATAGTGAAAAGTAGAGACATCACATTACAAACAAAAATTGGTATAGTCAAAGCAATGATATTCCCGGTGGTAATGCATGATTGTGAGAGCTGGGCCATTAGAAAAGCTGAGTGGAGAAGAATAGATGCCTTTGAAATGTGGTGTTGGAAGAGAGTTTTGAGAGTCCCCTGGACAGCGAAGAGAATAAATAGGTCAATCTTAGAAGAAATCAACCCTGACTGCTCCTTAGAAGGTCGAATAGTAAAGATGAAGCTAAAGAACTTTGGACATCAAATGAGAAGAGAGGATTCACTTGAGAAAGCCTTGATGCTGGGAAAGGTGGAGGGCAAAAGGGGGTGGCCAAAAATGAGATGGCTAGATGGTATTGTAGATGCAATGGGCAAAGAGCTGGGAGGGCTGAGGAGGATGGTGGAGGACAGAAGTACCTGGAGAACAGTGGTCCATGGGGTCGCAAAGGGTCGCAATCGACTGTGCGACTGAACAACAACACACCTGGTGAAAGAGGGTGGCTTTTCAGTTTCTTCTTCTGCCAAGAGATGTTATAACTTTGGAGTTTGCTAGACAGGGAGGACTGCAAGAAGTACGAATGGACTCAGATCTCACTTCAGTGGCTGGGTTTATATTGGGATGGGAAAACCAGAGTATATCACTTTGACCTCTAGTAGAACACGAGTTCTGTCTCTTGTTCCATTTCCTGAAGAGTTTTTCTCTTTGTCTTACAGGTCTGACCCCTCCAGCTACTCCACCCCATCAGCTGTGGAAACCGTTGGCAGCCGTCACGGTTTTGGGGAAACCCAGTTCTCCCAAAGGTGACCGGCTTTTGAGCACGCTTCACAGAAAAACTCTGGCCCCTGTTCATGTAGGTGCCGGCGAGCATGACTATTGTCAAGTCAGTGCTGCCCAGCCAAAGGAAGGTGGCCGATGGAATGTCAAGCATAACTCGGAAATCACAATCAAGCCTATCAAGGATGTGACAAAACAAGTGCTAGAAAAACCAGCTAGGAACCAGCCTCCTACTGTTCCTAGAATGGAGCATGTGGACACTCCCCGTATTGCCTGCCAGAATCCCAAAGAGGCCCCCTGGCATACAGATGCTGGAGAGGGACAGGTCAAAGCCTCTGGTTCTGTTGCCACGCCAGAGTCTCCACTGAAGAATCTTGCCACGCCAGAGTCTCCACTGTTGGACAGTCACTACAGAAGCCCATGCAAAGAGCCACTGGACCACCGGACTAGTACACCAAGGTCCACGGCTCAGGGCAGCAATGAGCCATGCTCTGTATTGCTCTCTCCAGCAACATCCCCCTGCAGAGATGCAGAAGAACCAACAATACAGCAACCTCAGGAGGTTCAGCAGAAGTGTTTGGCTTCCAGAAGGTCCTTGCGGTGCTATCGTAGTAGACGGAAATCAGTGAGTCCTAAAGAAGGCAGTTGGAGAGGCCGAGGTAGCCGGACCAGCCGGTCTTTCAGCTCCAGCAGTGACAGTGACTCATCTTTCTCCTCTTCCTCCTCCTCCTCCTCCTCCTCCTCACGTTCACGTTCTCCACCATCAAAGCGCTGGAGAAGGTGAGCAATAGATTCAGTCTTGCACTCTTCCAGGCAAGATAGGGCACCTTGTTTCCTATGGGCTTGCTGCTGAGCTACAAGAAATGGTAAGGACTGTTTTTCCTAGCAGTCATGGCTGAAGGATGGGTAAAGTAAGGTTGCTGGGATGAAAATAACCTGTAATGGATTTCATGCCTCCATTAGACATTCTCAGACAGTGCGCACTCAACACTGTTGCGATGCAAGGCTTTTATAACAGCTACAAAGAGTTTGCTCTCCTTTCATTCCCATGTTCTCCTGCTCTCCCCCCCCCCCCCCCGTTGCCATAGTTTATGTGCTTGTAACCTTTGGGCTTGTTAGTAGTAGTTTTGAACATGTCATGTTTATCTTAATTTATCTCTCTGTCCACTGGCTTACTGTAATTGCTAAATGTAACTTAAAAAATTGATATACAGTAATACCCCGGATAACGATTGTACCGGATAGCGCTAAAACCACATAACGTTGCAAGATTTTTGGAAAAATCTTGTATCGAATAACGCGATTTTTAGCGTTATCCAATACAATCGTGTGTGTGTGGGGGTGGTGGGGGTGGTGGATTGGGTAGAACATCTACCCAATCCAACCCCCTCCCCAGCGCCCGCCTGCCTTTCCCCCGACGCTACTGCAGGCTTCGCTCTGCTTCCCTTCTCCGACTGCCAGCTGATCGTGGAGGCTTTTTTTTTTAAACTGCAGGGAAGGGGGGAAAAAGAGAAATGTGATTGGATCTATAGAGAAGTAAAGGAGGCCAAAGCTGCTCTCCCTGTCACTTCCCTCCTTCCCTACTCCCACCCCCAGCAGTTTGGGGACTCCCCACAGCCACCCCACTGCCTGCTCGGCCACAAAGAATCCACCCCAGCTCTGTTTACCTAATCTTCTTGAGCTGCAATGTCGGACTGAGCACGCTGTTTTTGCTTTACTTCCTGGATTGAAAAAAACAGGGAAGGGGAAATACAGAGATGTGATTGGTTCTCTAGATCAGCTGGCAGTCTCTAGAGAACCAATCACATCTCTATATTTCCCCCTTCCCTGTTTTTTTCAATCCAGGAAGTAAAGCAAAAACAGCGTGCTCAGTCCGACATTGCAGCTCAAGATTAGGTAAGCAGAGCTGGGGTGGATTCTCTGTGGCCGAGCAGGCAGTGGGGTGGCTGTGGGGAGTCCCCAAACTGCTGGCGGTGGGAGGAGGGAAGGAAGGAAGTGACAGGGAGAGCAACTTTGGCTTCCTTTACTTCTCTATAGAACCAATCACATTTCTCTCTTTCCCCCCTTCCCTGCAGTTTAAAAAAAAGCCTCCATGATCAGCTGGCAGTCGGAGAAGGGAAGGTAAGCAGAGCGAAGCCTGCAGTAGCGTCGGGGGAAAGGCACTTTCCCCGACCCTACTGCAGTCGCATGGGGGTGGCTTTAAAGGCAGGGAGGTCTCTTTCTTTCCCTGCCTGCCTTTAAATCGGTTTGTCCCTGAAGTCAGGGCTTTTTTTTTAGCGTTGTTCGATGCATGTATCGGACAATGCTAAAAACCAGATAACGTCATGACTTGTGGAACCAAGTCATAACGTTATCCGGGGTATTACTGTATAGACAGATGTCTTGGCTTGGAAGAATCAGGTCTTTATACCATATGTAACTTGACTCCTTTGAAAGAATGATTGAAGAGGCCTTTTTTAAACAAAAGATTAAGAACTATTGCCCTCACCCTTCCCAAAACTAACCATGTTTTGAAAATGATCAGGGCCTTTTGTAGACGAGCAAGTTCTCTTGAGTATATAAGTCAATGCTGATTCCCTTCCAGAGCAGCTCTAGGGCTCTGTTTTTTAACTTGCTTCCAAATTCTTTGGAAATACTGTAGTTTATAAACATTGTTCATAAGAGGGACTGCGATGGCTTAGTGGAGGGGTGCCCAAACTTTTCGGGCCACTGCCAATCACATGGTTCTGGGAGCAAGTCAGTAAGGCACATTTTACTTCCGCTTCCAGGAACGACTAGGGCTTTGTGGGCCGAATGAATTGGCCTCTGGGCCGCAACTGGCCCTCGGATCATAGTTTGGGCATCCCTGGCTTAGTGATTAAAATGCTGAGCTTGATGCCTGGAAGGTCAGTAGGTCAGCAGTTCTAGGCCTAAGTGCTCCCATCTATGTCCCAGCTCCTTCCAACTTAGCAGTTCAAAAGCAAGAAATTGCAAGTAGATAAATAGGTACCACTTCAGTGGGAAGGTAAATAGTGTTCTATGCACTCCAGTATCTAGTCATGACTGCCGTATGTCCTCAGAAATGTCTGCAGATGCAGACAGGGCTGGCTCTTTGGCTATAAACGGAGATGAGCACCGAACCCTAGTCAGATATGACTGGCTTTCGAGCAAATGCAACCTTTACCTATTGTTTGTGGGTCTAGAACTCCCTTTTGTTCTGTTACTTATAACACAGCAAGTTGATTCTAGTGTTATCTGTTCATAGCAGATGTGCCCAAACTATGGCCTGGGGCCCAAATTTGGCCCCCCAATGCCAATTCATTTGGCCCATGAAGTCCTTGTTGCTCCTGGATGACTTAGGGTGCTCCTATCAAGTCTGCCTGACTTTTCAAATAAACATTAAGCCTTAGTTTCTCTTTCCGTCACTGTTTTGTGTAATACCATCTTGTCTTGTTTGAGGTAGCTATCAGTGCCCAAGTATCTCATATTGGTGTGTTTTACTTCCGCTTCCAGGAGTGATGAGGGCTTTGCAGGCTGGGTGAATTGGCATTGGGGGCTGGATCCGGCCCCTGGGCCTTCATGACAGCCTCCCTGAACCACATGACCGGCCAATGGCTAGAAAAGTTTGGACACTCTTGGTCCATAGGTAACATGCAAAGACAGTACAGGCTCTTTCTTTCCCAGGACAGGCAGCTTGGGGTACTCCTATCAAGTCTGCCTGACTTTTGAAATAAACATTAAGCCTTCGCTTCTGTCACTGTTTTGTGTAATACCCTCTTGTCTTATTTGAGGTAGCTGCCACTCCCCAAGCTATGGAAAGTCTCTTCAGGAGTGATTTCAGGAATGCATGAAAAATCTATTATAGATTGTACCTGTCTCCAAGATTGTAACCAGTGGTGGGTATGAGATACTTGAGATTATCCTTGGAGTGCAAGATCTGAGAATACAGTGAAACCTCGAGTTACGAATAAACTCAGTTTAGTGGCCTTGTTTGTAAATCGAATTTGTTCGTAACTCGAGGCATTTCCATTCAGATAAAGAAAAAGCCCCACCCAACCCTCCCAACAATCAAAACAGGTCACCCCCACCCTTTGAATGTACAACCAGGGATACCTATTGGTACATGTGATGGTCTCTTTGAGTAAAATGGGCTTTTGTCTTTGTTGCTCACCCTAGACGTTACTCGCGGAGTTCCAGCTCTTCTTCCAGTGGAAGTTCATGGAGCCGGACAAGGGGCAGGTCCCGGTCTTCATCTTCTTCCTCTTCCTCCTCCTGCTTCTCCAGATCATCCTCCCGCTCCTCTGTGCACAGAAGGAGAGGGCGCAGGAAAAGGTGAGACGACCCTTATATACCACTTTGCTTTTTTCTGCTCTGTGACTGTCTTTACCACACTGGAATGGATAGCCTGCTGTTTCTGTTTTCTGCCTAGCAAAATACCTGTTGATAAAAATGTTCTCTCTTTACTCTTGCCATTCCAAATCTGAATTAATGATTCTGTCTAAATCTGTTGCTGTGGCTTAAATCTGAAATTTGGGTAACAACACAAAATTTCATGCTGGGTGAACACTTGGTTTTCCTTTCAGACCTCTGCAAAGGATAAACTTGATAACGGTTTCTGACAACTGCTTAGTATTGATGCTCCCAATTGATGTGCCTCTCTTTCTGGAGGGCAGTTTCCTCTCCAGATAGTGGCCAAAACTAAAGAATTTGCTTGGGCCTCTGCACAAAAAAATAAAAATAAATTGTTTTTGGCTCACTCATGATGCCGTGAAATCCTATTGAACTTAAGACAGGATGTGTCCCTGTGCTCTTTTATTTCGGTGGCTTTTGGAGTAACCACTGCTGACCCCACAGGCATTATCATTACCTGTAAACTTCTACAACCTCCTGTCTTTCCCTGAAGAGTGCAAAGTGTTTTGTTTTTAGTTTCACAGAGGTGTGCGCCATTAGATTGGTTGTAACTATCCAGAGTAACTGGATAGCAACAACAAATAGCAGCAATTATGTTCCTTGCTCCCTTTCTCCACAAACATTTATTGGGTTCTCAACATCCTCTCTTGTATGCTCCTTGCAGACTGGTGACATTCTCCTTTGGGGGCCAAATGCCAGACCCCCTGCTAGTTTTTTCAACCACCCAATTTCCTATGCTTGGCATGCAAAATTGCCATTATTCATTTATTTACTTATTACATTTTTATGCCACCCATTTGGGAAATTTCCCACTCTGAGCAGTGTACATACAAATATCAAAATAACATAATAAAGCACACAAATTACAAATAAACCAACCAAATAAATACATCCTAAAATAAAATAATTGGCATCTGTGGGCACAGAGGATCAACTGTGGTTAATTTATTGCTAAGGGGATAACATTCTGAAAGGCTTCCTTAAACAGGAAAGTTTTCAATTTTTTTAAAAAAGTTATCCAGGGATGGGGCCTTGCTCATCTCCACCAGTAATGTGTTTCACAGCGTTGGTGTTGCCACTGAAAAGGCTCTATTTCTACTTATAGACTTTCTAGCCATCCTTGGGGGCAGCACCTGGAGCTCCATAGACTGGGACAAATGGGTGATGTGGGGAGTTGTTCTGAGGGAGAGACGCTCCGACAGACAATAAGGTCCCAAACTGCATACGCCCTTATTTGATAACACTAACACCTTGTATCTGACATGGTAGGCAACAGGTAACCAGTGCAGCCCTGCCATGGCTGGGGCAGTATGACCAAATTTCTTTATGCCGTTGAATGATGGCCACTGAAAGGCACAATTTTTTTGAGAGCAAGGTCTGTATTTTTGCAGCTTTTTGCCATCACAGTGTCACTCAACTTAAGCAACACAGAATGGAAGGATTCTACCTCCAGTAGGGGTGAGGGTGGTAGATCCAAACCAGCCTCCAACCTTGGGAAGTTTCCCACCCTTGAACTGAGCGAAGTTGTTCTTTTCTGTTTGCTGTTTCTGCACAATTTTCTGTAACATAATCATAGACAAACCCTTAAAATGCAAATGTAATCCTCTCTGATGCTCTGACTTTTTTCTTTTCTTCAAATAGGTGCAGATATGATTCTAGCAGTTCCCGTGAACGTCACGTAAGACAGAAAATCAGATACAAAGAACATGCAATAGTGAGTATTACTGGGGTTCGGTAGTATTATGGGAAGAGCAGCAGCTCCACAGGGGTTGCCTCTCTCTTGGCTACTTTAAGCTGTCTTGTATGTCTTTCCTGCTATGGAGCAGATACTCACTCTCCTTGGGTTAATGTTGTTGAGCTTCTGTCTGTGGCACTAATACTATTGAGGTATTGACTTAGAGCAGGGGCTCCCAACC
This sequence comes from Furcifer pardalis, assembly GCA_030440675.1. Taxonomy (NCBI): domain Eukaryota; kingdom Metazoa; phylum Chordata; class Lepidosauria; order Squamata; family Chamaeleonidae; genus Furcifer; species Furcifer pardalis. Next base: position 242,583,786 of record CP126890.1, read on the forward strand.
TTTTCAAGCCGAGGGTCTGGTCACGCTCTCTCAGTCAGCTTCGAGGGCCAGACGGCCATTTTGCCCTGCCTGCATAATGGCGGTGGCCATTTTGTTCCAACAGCTTCAAAAGAGTGGCCATTTTGATTCTTGAATGACCTTGGAGGAGTGGAGGGGCACATTAAGTGGTGCTGTGGGCCATATCTGGCCCATGGTCTTTTAAGTTGGGAACCCCTGATTTAGAGAGTTCTTTTTAAAAAGGGGATAAGACCTGGTCATTGTATCTCTGGGTGTAGTACAGTATTTTCATTTATGTAGTGTAAAGTGGTAACAGCTGTGATTTGTATGTCTGTTCCAATATTCAGTTAATCTGCAGAATACACATCTGTTTGAGCTCCACCCTTGCTTTGAAGAAGACTTGACAGGAAGAACAGCAACCCCACAGAGGCAGAGGGTTAGGCAGATTTAAGCAGGCTTCCAGAAGAGATTTCAGGCTAGAACAGCTTCTGACTGCTGTGATTAAATGAACAGGAAGTGAATTTGCATGGACAAAAGCAAAGGGTGATTGGGTAGTCTTCCAATGGTTAAACTAGAGGATATGCAGAGGAAATATATCATGATTGACATGTGGAATCATATTGTCAACAATAATTCTCCACCACTTTCTAGAAAATATAGGCACTTTCTCTCTGGTCTGGAAAAGTATAATGGGAAACATTAGGGCATGTCATTCTTTACTTAAAAAAAATAATTGTGCTGCATAGATGGGCAAGAGGAAGATGGCTTTGTGATACTATATCTGTACCTGAGTTCTCTTCCTTTTCCCTTGTGTGCATAGGAAGAACGTCGTGTTGTCTTCATTGGGAAAATCCCCAGCAGGATGACCCGTTCAGAGCTGCGACACCGGTTTTCCATTTTTGGGGACATTGAAGACTGCACATTGCACTTCCGGGACCATGGGTAAGAAGTGGATCCAGCCTTCCTTTAGATGGTGTTGAGACACGAATAGGGAGTCATTTCTCTTGTGACACTGGGGTTACTGATCAAGGGCTAATTACAAAGAGGGAAGAATGGAATGTGTAGTACAAGCATTTAGTTATATGTTCATTGTTTCCATTCCTCCCTCCTTTGTTTTCCACTGGGTATGTTCTGTAGCCCTGGTAACACAGTGGTTAAACTGCTGTACTGCGACCAAAAGGTTGTGAGTTCAATCCTGACCATGGATCAAGGTTGACTCAGCCTTCCATCCTTCCGAGGTTGGTTAAATGAGGATCCAGAATGTTGGGGGCAAAATGCTAATTAACTTGTGGAACCGCCCAGAGAGTACACTAAGCGCTATGGGATGACATAGAAATGTGATTGCTTTGTAGAGTTTTAACATCTTGCCCTTTCTACCTGGTAGGGATAACTATGGCTTTGTGACATACCGCTATGCAGAACAGGCCTTTGCGGCTATAGAGGCTGGACATACATTGCACCACCCAGACGAGCAGCCATTTGATCTTTGCTTTGGAGGACGCCGACAGTTCTGCAAAAAGAACTACACTGATCTGGGTGAGTCTGTGGAGATGACCTGAGTTTGGGCATCTGTAAATTAACTTTGAATTGTATTTGGGGGTGTTGAACAGCCAAGAGCAAATGAAGAAGGTGGTATCTTTTTGTGCAGGAGATTAGTACCCTATTTAATTATATCCTTACATCTTTTTGCCCTACTTGTATGTGTGCATGTGTGCTGGTTGATCATTGTGCCCTCCTTTTTTCCAGGCAAGGATTAGATTCCCCCCCCCCCCATTCCAGTGTGTATATATCTGCTTGCTTATTCTAATTGACTGAGGAGTGGTTTGTTCTTGTGTTTTTCAGACTCTAACCAGGATGACTACAAGCCTGCAACTGTGAAAAGCAAATTTGACACCCTTGACTTTGACACCTTATTGAAGCAGGCTCAGCAGAGGCTGCACAGGTAACGCTGGCTCCTACGGGCTCATTTTGCCCGGTAGGCATCTGCCTACACCAGCCTTACCTCAGACCGGCTGCAGGGGCAGGTGTTCCCCGCAGGCCTAGCTGCTATGTCCGGCATGGTTTTTATAATGAAATATGGCAAAAATCCAATAAAGAATTTGTACCGTTTTTCTAAAGACTATTTAAGAGGGAGAAACAATTTGTTAATAGTGGAGAGAGAAATAGAAGAGAACACAAGACACCTTCAATTCACTTTATCACTATGCAGACAATAAACTAACCATAAACCTACCAAATCTGCAGTTTGTCTGACTGTTTCTGTTCAGTGCAAATGTAGAAGACAAGGCACGAAAACTCGCTGCATCCTTTTCTCCGATATCTTGAGACACACAGACCGAGGCTTCTTGTGGCTGTATTATGTACCGTATTGGGGAATTAGATGCCACAGTGATCTTGGTATTTTCCTCTAATTTAAGTTTGGGGAACCTTTGACTTTCAAGCTTATTTTAACCAATAAGAAGCCAGAATTCAGCTTGTAGAAGTCCAACTTTTAATAATTGACTCAGTATTACAAGAGTGGGTGTTTTTTTTTTTTTTTTGGGGGGGGGGGGACCTGCATTAATTCTGATAATCGATCACATGTATCATGGTTACCCCAGCCTCTTCTTGCCAGCCATTGGGATAACAGGGCGGGTGGGCAGGGAAAAGCCCAGTCACCCCCTACAGTCTCTTGTGGGAGGATGAGGGACATCACAGCTCTTACCCAGTGAAGCCATTTCCTTGGCTGCAGCGCTTGGAAGAAAAGTTGTACCTAATGCTGCAGGGAAACGATTAACATAGGGTACAAGGCCATGTCCCTGATACCAGGAACGTATCTGTACTTCCTCATTGCCTAGGTATTACAGAGGCCTTGGGATGAACTGTTAAGGAGTCTCATCTTGCATGCCATTTCATTCCCTTACCTATGCTCTCATAGTGTAGTGGTTCCCAATGTGGGGCCCATGCCCCACAGGGAGACTTCAATTCCCAGAAGCCTAAGTCAGTACATTGGATGATCAGTGCTTTGGGGAATTGACTCAGGCTCCTGGGAATTGAAGTCCAAAAACCAAAGGTTGAGAAACTGCTCAGTTACTTTGGTAAGTGTGTGTGAACGGGTATCTGAGAGACACTGAAACACAGGCTGGAGCTCTTGCCTTACAGTCTTAATTGCTCCCATTGTGCCTTTCCCAGGAATATAAGGCAGAGAAGATCAACCTGTTTCTGAAAGGTTAGTCTCTCCATGCAGTAAATGGTCCCAGCAGTTACCAGGTTGTGCGTGCGTGCGTGCGTGCGTCCTTACCCAGAGCCTCTCTGCCTGTTGTCTCCATAGTCCCTTGTAGCTCTGTAACAGACATCTCTCTTCTCTTTTAGCTAGATTCATGTGAGGAAGGCTTAATTATGCAGTTAAAATTAAGTCTACATCTCCTTGACTATTAAAACTTGGTTTCAAGGTAATTAATCTTTTTGATTTTGCTAGAGAAATTATAACAGGCAATGGATTCATGGCTTGGATTGCTTTTAAAACAAATTGCAGTACTTTTAGCATCTACAGTCCTGTTATGCAGGGCTTGCTGAAAATTCACAGATATCTATGCAACCATAAAGCAATACAAACATCCTTTTCTGTGTGAACTTTAGCATCCTGAGGATTTCCTGCTCAGCTGCAGCAAATGCACAGAATTAACTGTTACATGTTCTTGCTTGCTCTTCAGCCATGTTCCCTTTATCAGAATTGCACCTTAGCTTGGCATTCTGTGTACTATGTACTAAACCACCACCCCTTCCCCAACCAGATGACTAGTGATCATCTTGGGAGACAGGAAGAACTAGTATGTTTCTTAATTCAAGGCCATTGCACTTCGCTTTGAAATTCATACTGCAACAGAAGTGTTACGATGAATGTGTTAAGAACAGATGTTAAGGAGAAATGTGTGAGTTCTGAAAGCTTTAACACTTTGTTCAGGAGGAAAAGAAGTATTTTGACTTCGCTGAAGTACTTAGCCAATGACCCACAAACAGGCAATTAATTTTCTTCTTGCCTACTTCTGACAACTTCTGAGACACTGTCCATGGGAGATAGTCTACTCTGACAATATGGAGGAAGTGGCCTTGGCCTTATCCACCACTTGATGGCACTATGCATGAATTACAGGTAAAGACCAGCACAAGCACTGAAGTTACAAGGAATAATGTGGGCAACTCATGCTTTCCAGAACCCCTCCTCATAACTCAGAGCAGTGTGTCAAACAGTAAAAACAACAACTACTGTGAAATGGGTTATGTAGTATGCTGAGTGAAGAACAAGGCACAATTCTGGGAGGAAAAGTGATGGGACTATTTTAAACTCTTAATTTACCCTTAGAGCACTTATGGAAAGGGCATTCATGCCTCTGCATCTTTCTAGTTTTAGGTCTGGACAAATGTTCTAGGTGATGCTTAGCATTTGGGGGACTGTTCACCCACTTAATGCATACATAATTGTTCCTTGTCTTATTTTGAAAATAATTTGTAAGGTGGACTCTCATCAGCTGGAATTTATCTGGATACTTTTTGTCTGAGGGACAAGTTAAAACAATCTGAATCTCCCATAGACTTCTTCAGGTGCAATATCCGATTCCAAATATTGGCGATCCTTGTGACGATCATCCATGAAGATTGTCCTGGGAGCAATATAATGCAGTGGCCTTCCATTTGCTTCTGCATCACAGTGTGACACCTGTACCATTTATCCACTTCAAGGTGTCACTTTCTGGTCCCCTTTGGCACAGAAAAGTCCTCCTCAGCCCCAGGCCAGTATGGATGAAGCTGCTGTCCTTCATCAAGGTGGATTCAAGTGGGATTTAATCCACTTGGGAACCATCACCATTCCTTGTGGGCTTTACCACCCAAGGCCGCTAGTTCTCAGGATTGTCAGGTTAGTTAACTGCTGCCTGATGATTAGCATTGTGTTGCTGGCAGTAGGGTCTACTCTATTCATTTAATTCCATTTATTCAATTTATATGCCGCCCTACTCGGTGAAAACCGACTTGGGGCTGCTCACAACATACAATCAAGTACAATGTAACAGTTCAATAGAGCAATACAGTGTAGTATAATCAAGTATCGTACATAAATTCAAAACAGTAGAATATTAAAATACAGTACAATAAAATATATACGCAATATAATCGGAATACAATCCATAAACAATGCCCAGTACAGAATAAACAATATAATCACAATACAATCAATACCCAATGCAAAAGTTACACAGTAATTCGACAATGTACAATATAGAATACAGAATACCATTCCAATGTTAATTACATCCTCTCTACCACAACTTCAATTAAGTCCAGTTGTGGCTGCGGTGAAATCTTATCCCCAGGTAGTCCTCGGGTGGCGGCGGGATGAAGTCCTGTCCTGGGCCGCCTTTTCAAACGCCGGGCATGGGCGGAGATCTGGGAGCCAGGAGACGGAAGTGCTCTCGGCGCAGCTGCCTCCTGCCCCACTCCAAGATTACCATAGAAGGATAACCTGGCCGGACTCCTTGTAAATTATTTTACACATAACTTTACGCACTCTTACTTCTTGGGAGGCAAGCTATGACAAACGTATGCAGCATAATAAAAAGAGACATTACCCTGTCAACAAAAGTATGCGCAGTTAAAGCAACGGTTTTCCCAGTAGTAATGTATGGCTGTGAGAGCTGGACCCTAAGGAAGGCTGAGTGCAGAAGAATAGACACCTTTGAACTGTAGTGCTGGAGAAGATTCTTGAGAGCCCCCTGGACTGCGGAGCAGATCAGATCAATCAATCCTAAAGGAAATCAACCCTGACTGCTCCTTGGAAGGACAAATACTAAAGCTGAAGTTCAAGTACTTTGGCCACCAAACGAGAAGAGGGGATTCACTGGAGAAGGCCCTGAACCTGGAAAAGATCAAAGGCAAAAGAAGGGAGCAGCAGAGGATGAGATGGCTAGATGGCATCATTGAGGCAGTGGGCGTAGATCTGGGCGGGCTACAGAGGATGGTAGATGACAGAAGCCTGACATGCAGTGGTCCATGGGGTTGCAAAAGGTTGAGCTTGACTGCGACTGAACAACATGCACACTTGCATGGCAAGAAAACAATTTAAAAGTTATGGTAATTACCATTAAGGGTCTAAATTCTAAAGGGTTTGATAGCTATGTTCTCTAAAGTAGCCCCCATGCTAAGCTTTCCAAATAGATGTTTCAGGTTGCAGTTGTGAAAAGTATTTTTCACTTTCATACATTGATAGTTTGACTGTGGGAGACTAACTGCAGGCTTTACCTGCCACTGGGCCCCTGCAAAATATTTGTTACTACATTCTGAGAATATTTGGTGCCATCTAGTGCCTGAACTGAGAATTCAGAATAGCATAATGTTACTGACAACAGAGACCTTTAATACAAAATTGCAGTGCAGAATGTTTCTGTTCAGCCAGATACACTAGGAACGGACACTCCTTTTTTAAACCTCTTGATTCTCTTGTCTCTCTTTCCTGTTCAGTTGATGACTGAATGAATGGTGTAACAGACACAGATTTAACAAGGGGAGTAGACAGTGTTTACATATAAGTCTGGTAGATTGAACAGGAATATAGTTACAACTGCTGTCTTATAATGAACGAACCATAGGATCAATCCATGCAGCCCCGTACTAAAAATACTAATTTGCCTCATATTTCAGTGTTCAGGGAGAAGTCTTTCCTATCTCTAGTGGGAGATACTTGGGATTGAACCTGGAACCTTTTGAATCTTCCAGCTTCATCCTATCTACCTTTACCACCCTATCTGCTGGTATCACACATTTGACTTGGTAATCTGCAGTGGGAAGCCTCTGGTTGATATTCAGGTACAGACTGCCTAGGGTTCCCATCCACGCCACAATCTCCTCAACGCCCGCCAAGAAAGTTAGCTCTTCTTCCCTATTGGTGGCACATAGTTTACACACTGGGTTATTTGCTCTCAGAACATAAACTGAACAGTGTGCTTTGGCAACTCTCTCTGCCTAAGTAGTGAAAGTGATAGTTTATACTGGGGAATGTCAACCTGTGGCCCACAGGCTGGATGCGGCCCACAGCACTATTTCATGTGACACCCCCCCCCCCCACCGCCTCTACCACACCAGGAAGTGCCATGTGGTGGAGGAAGGGCAAAATGGCCATCCAGCCCCTGAAGTGTGACCTGGCCACCAGCTTAAAAATGTTGAGAACTGGTTTATACCTTTGCAAAAAAAAAAATCCTTCCTTTTTGTATTGCTTCACTGGAGAAATGTTTAATACTATCATACTATGAAGTCTATGTGTTCAGCATGGATTTGCTGCTTGGATGCACTGGTACAGAAGATAAAAGCATGACAAAAATGCCATCCTAGAACCTGAAGTGTCATCTTTTTTTAGATGTTATCCTTCAGACCTCAAGTTAAAATACTCAGTTTAATTTACTTATGAAATCCTCAAGGGAACTAAAACTCCCTAATTGTAGGTCTGTCTCATTTCCCTTCTTAGTTAATAATGTGGACTTTGCTATTGCCAAAGGTCCAAGGATCTCCTTAAAAATTGAAGTGAGGCATGAAGGAACGTGTAAAGGACTAGTTAATCAGTAATGTAGGTGTGGGTGGAAAAGTGCAGGTAGCCCCATATAGCCGTTCATGTAAAGTCATGAACCTAAAGCTGAAAGTAAGTCTTAGTTCTTTATTTGTAATTCTTCTTACTTCATTCACACAGAAGCAACCTAGAACACAAAGACAGAGCTGAATCCTGGAATAAACGTTGGACTACCTCAAACTCTCCCACAGCTGCTCTCCAGATATGCCCCAACACTCTTTTTAGCCCAAAGCTTTCTCACGGTGGCTGGGTAGGGTTGGGGTGTTTTATATTTCTGTGTTTTTCTGTTTTCATTGCTTCACTGGAGAAATTCACATGCTGAAATGATGCAGTGTCCTCATAGGAGCTTTATTATTTGGGGTGATGCATGTTTTATTTTGCAGAGACAAAGCTCTGTATTTGTTATTCATCTTGTTGGATTAGAAGCATTACAGCTGAAAGGCGGCCTTCTTAAGGCAGCAAAAAGTTGGCAATGGTGCTATTTGGTAGGACAGTGTTTCAGGCAATATTTTCTGGCCTGGGACCCTAAGTTTAGGCCCTAAGAATTTTAGGAGTACACTGCAGCAGCGGAAAGGGTCAAAGAAGATGGGGCTGAAGCCAAAGACATTTATTTATTTATTTATTTATTTAATATTTGTTTATCGCCCTCCTCCCCGAAGGGACCCAGGGTGATTTTCAACAATTTTAAAAACACTTTAAAAATTAAAAACTTTAAAAAAGTTTAAAAACTTAATTACAAGCTAGGTATTATAACTTGGACATACTGGGGGTCAAACCATCCAACTGGCTGGGGAAATTGAACCATCCACTCCCCAGACCAGACCTGCCAGCCAGCTTTTCACTCCTTTCCTAAAGGACAGCAACTCCGTCTGCAGGCATAGCTCTGTCGGGAGGAGGTTCCACAGGGCCAGCATAGACACCGAGAAGGCCCTCCTTCTAGTGCCAGAGAGATGTGCATCTCTCTGGCTGATGGCACAACCAGAGAGCCTCTCCGGTCCGCTCTGGTGGGCCGGGTAGATGTCCTTGGGACGATGCGGTCTCTCAAGTAACCTGGACCACTACCATAAAGGGCTTTAAAGGTAATAACCAGCAGCCTGAATTGCACCCGGAGGCAAAGCTCCCTCAGCAGCGGTGAGGCACGGGCATAACGCCCGCATCCCAACACTACTCGTGCAGTTGCATTCTGGACCAGCTGAAGCCTCCGAATGGTCACCAAGGGCAGCCCCATGTAGAGCGCATTACAATAATCAAGTCTGGAGGTGACCAAGACATGTGTGACCATGAGCAAGGAGTCCTGGTCTAGGAACATTGAGGACCAAAGTAAAATTGAAGGGGCTGGGTATATTTCATACATTAACTGATTAGACATATAGTATAGTCTAGAGCATGTGTATTATTTTACATTATTCTAGTGTTTGTAGCATTTGCATATTTTAATCTGTAAGACAGTCCCAAGTCTTTTTTTTAAGAAAACCATCTAAGAAGTGGAGCAATAGTAGTAATAGATCAGCAACAACCAATATTACCAGGGTGGGATAATAAATCTAAATAAATAAATAAATAAATAAATAAATGCCTTAAAAGAAGTTAGGTCCTAAGTCTTTGCCTAACCAATTCTCTGGGAGAATATGCTTTAATGTAAATGTAAAGCAGCTGTAGCTCCTTAAGGGTTCTCCAATTGGAACAGCAATTGGAACAGCACAGGAGTAGCTTATTGATGAGGTAACTCCGAGACTTTGCTTAAAAACCCCAAGCCAGGCCGCCAGGGCTTTTTAGGAACTGTGGTAGTACGTCAATATAGGTAAAGGTATTAAATACACATTAAAATATACACAGACACACCACATCCAAAGGTGAGTCACTTACCCTGGGGAGCAGGCTATAGGGAGCTTCAGGCTAGCAGCTTCTCTTCCTCCTCCCCGCTTGGGAGGACAGCAAGGAGGCCATGCATATGCGCCAAGCACTGTAGGCATGCATGCACACCAAGTGCTTGGCGTACATGCGCAGTGGAGGAACCAGTGAAAAGGTAAGCCCCGAAGGTGGTTCCCCCAAAAAGCTGCTACCGGTTCTCCGGGACACTGGGAAAAGTTATTACTGGTTCTGGCAAACTGGTGCGAACCTGTTACATCCTATCACTGGATACAATGCTCTCCACATGGAGAAGGTGACAACAGAAAGGAGAACAGTTGTATTCTATTCATGTATTGAAGATAATTCAATAGGTACAGTCTCTATAGAGCTGCTATAGTTCTCTATCACAGAGTGCTGTAAATATGTCTGGCCTTTACAGCAAACCTGTGAGGGGCTGTTTCTGGGCAAGCTTAGGATATTGGGGCAGGGTTTATGTAGATTGCTGCATTGCCACCACACATCTTGCCCATCATGTTTTCAACCATAAGTCCTGAATATGATTTATTAATCCTAAAAACCTACCATTTGTTTTACGGAGAGATTATTCAAAGAAAAGCCCCAGAAATGTATGTATAGCCAAACATCTTGTTTTAGTGCAAAACATTCTTATCCCTAGAAATCCCTTTGGTTTTGTTGGGGGGGGGGGGATTCTAAGCATGTTGGATCTCACTGATAAGTTACTTCCTATCATAGATCATAACAAGGAGCTGATTATTGAAAAATACCTAGAAACATGTATGACCTCAGTTTCATTTTAGAGGCAGGCAAAACTCTCAACAAGACAAATATAGAACTATATATAGTCACCTCTACATCTCGGAATCAGTAGTGACACATCATACTTTTTCCCCCGAGGCAAAGAAGCACACTATAGAACAGTATCATGATAGCAAGATCTAAACATTTCCTCTGTTGAGACTGTGGTTGATTCTTTGTAGGAAGGAGTACAGTGCTTAATATACATGTGCATGGATTTATTTTGCTAATCCAATTCAGGGGATGATGAATGTTAATGAGATTACTGGGGTGTGTGTCATGCCTGTTTGGGGTTAAATAGTTCAGAATTTTGAGAAAGTATCAAGGGTGAAATTGAAAGTTTCTGAGCAAGCATCCAAGAGGAAATTGATCACACACCAAAACAAGACCATGGTTATAATCATAGAGGACTGACACGTAAAAGTAAGGAATAAAAGAGAAACAAATGTTGTTGGGAAATTTGACCCAGGTAACAGAAATGAAGCAGGAGAACAATCTTGCAAACACACTTCAGCAACTGGATATAGACATTTATGTGGACATCACAAATTGATCAATACAGAAATCACTTATAGTATGTAATTGCAAGATTTCTGGGGGCTGTAGTCCAAGAACATCTGGGAACCCAAGTTTGGGAACCACTGCTTCATCTGTTTAATCTGTATGCAGAACATATACAGAATACCAGACGAGATTCAGATGGAAGCTAGAAAATTGAAGGAAGAAATATCTATAAGTTATGCAAACGACATCATCTTATTGGCAGAAATGAGCAATGACATGAAACAACTTTTCATGAAAGTTACACCTGGCCGGGTGGTGGTGGTACCAAATGCACAGTTACAAGATGAGGAATACTTGGCTCAGTAATGCTATGTGCAAGAAGGATCTTGGAATTGTTTTAGATCACAAGCTGAATGTGTACTAATCAACAGTACAATGTGGTTGCAAAAAAGGAAAATGCTGTTTTAGGCTGCACTAATAGAAGTATAGTCTCCGAAACCTGTGAGATAAGAATACCTCTCTATTTGGCACTAGTCAGATGACATCTAGAGTACTGCATCCAATTATTGGTGCCACACTTTAAGAAGGATGCCAACAAAGTGGAACAAGTTCAGAAGAGGGCAACAAACATGATCAGGGGACTCAAACCAAACCCTATGAGGAAAGACTGAAGGGACTGGGCACATTTAACCTTGAGAAAAGGAGGCTGAGGGGGCATATGATAGCACCTTTCAAATACAGTAATAGCCAAATATAGACTGACTATCAGGGGTGGGGGGTGGGGGTGGGGAGAGTAGTATGACAATGGAACCAATTACCGTGGTAAGTGCTCCAACACTGGAGGCATTGAAGAGAAAATTGGACAATCATTTGTCAGATCTGCTTTGATTTGGATTCTTGCATTGATCAAGGGGTTCTCATATCTCCCCTCCAATTCAGTTATTCTATGATTCTATAAAAGAATAAAGTATCAAAATAGGACAGCAATTGAACAAAAAAACTAATTATAACTACAGAAGAAGCATACAACTTTAATTAAGACAATGAAGAAATTAAATAATAAATTAAAATAGTGAAATATTTTATATACTTTGGGACTGCAGTGGCTCAGTGGTTGAGAAGCTCACCTTGTTAGCTGGAAGCTTGGTAAGTTGGCGGTTCAAGACCCGAGAACTGTATGATGGAAAGTGTACTCATCTCTATCCCAGCTCCTGCCCAACTTAGCAGTTTGAAAGCAAGAAATTGCAAGTTGATAAATAGGGACCACATTGGTGGGAAGGTAAACAGCATTTCGTGTGCTCCAGTGTCTAGTCATGCCTGCCACATGACCATGGAAACATCTGCAGAAGCACACAGCGCTGTCTCTTTGGCTTTGAAACAGAAATTAGCACTGAACCTTAGAGTCAGATATGACTGGCTTTCGAGCAAAGGAAACCTTTACCTTTAAGCAGTATATAAATTATATCAACGCAAAAAGAAATAAATTTAACACACACACCCCTGCATAATGTTCTCCCCTCTAGTAATGCTGCCCTGATATTGAACATAAGCAATCCTTTTCTGCAGACTGGTGAACCAGGGGTCTAGAGTGCCAGAGTATTCTCATCTAATAGAAATCTCTATTTAATTTGCAAAGCCTAGTACTCCAGGAGTCTGGAGTGGCAGGATTTGGCAAACCTCCATGAAAACAATCATGTAATTTGTTTTGGCTATCACTCTGCAAAGCTTTGAGGTCCAATTAGTGCTGATAGCACCCACTTTAAAACCAGAAGGTTAGACCATTGGAATAATGTGGAATACTGCAGCTTTCAAAAGATGGTGCTATAGGATAAGAATAGAGTTCTTCATTCTATTGACAATTGTTTACACTAGATTAACCCTAGTCTGATATCTGGCTAAAGTAAACAAATCAATTAATAAAGAAAAACTCTGGTTTATGAATGTGGGATATTGTGCTTCTTTTTCCATGATTCAAAGCACCAGAAAATATCATGCCTGCATTGCTAACAGGAAAAGGTTGCCAAGTTTTAGATAGCAAAATCCATTCTGAATGTTGATAGCACCAACGGTAGCAGCCAAGATGGTCTACAACAGTTGTTCCCAATTAGTGGTACGCATACCCCCAGGGGTATGCGAGATTGCATCAAGGGGTACATGCAGCAATCTCTTAACTAAAATATTAAATCCTTAAAAAACAATAATGCAATAACAATTGCCAAAATAAACGATCAGTAGGTAAGTCAATCGTATGCATCAAGCGCTTTCTCCCACGGTGGCAGTTTTTCCCGCGCCTCCCGTCACCCGATCGCGGCTGTCCCCGTTCCCGCCTATTTGCTCGTCATTGTCAATCAGTCAGTTCAGTTTATGTCGCGTGAGCCTGTCACTGTGCTCGTTGTGTTGTTTTAATTGTGAATTAATAAATATCCGTCACACCGTGTCACGTCGATCAGCCTTATATACCTACCTCGGTAAACGGTAAGATGTTTTAAAACTGTGTTTAAATTTGAACTTTCACTATAAACTGCAATACAATGTAATGATGTTTAGAAAATAAAAATAATATTCAAGCTGCTTCAGTTGTAAGCATGTTCGCGTATTCTGTTTTCTAGATTTTAAGTTACATTAATATTATTTTCATTGTAAATTTCAATACAAAGCAATAATGTTAAATTTGTTTTCTACTATGTACCTACTTCGAATACAGAAGGACAAATTCAATTTTTTGCCTGTTCACAGTTTCTGTTTTTTTTTCTTTCGGTTTTCTAAGCTTTTTAATTATTTACATTACAAAAATACAAAAGCTGAATTAATAAGTGCCCTTGTTTTTTAGATGGAACAGTGGCTGCTAAGGCGCTGAAAGGTTGAGGAGGAGGTATCAGAAAATACTGAACAGTTGCCTGCTAATGATGTGTCACCCTCTACTAGTACTCCGACACACAAAAAAAGAAACCTTGATAACAAGGAATCGTCTCTCAAAAAAAGGAAATATGATGATAGTTATATTCAGTTTGGTTTTACAAGCTCTGGAGATCCTAATTCCCCATTGCTGCAATGTGTCGTTTGTGCAGAAACGCTGTCAAATCATTCGTTAAAACCATCCTTACTACGTCGCCATTTAGAAACCAAACATGCTAATTTGAAAGATAAATCTGTATCCTTCTTTCAACATAAATTAAAAGACCACAAACAAAGACAAAAATCTATTGAGGCACTTTCTTTAAACACGAATATGAACGCCCTGCAAACCTCTTTTCGAGTTAGTTATTTAATTGCCAAGCAAGCAAAACCGCATACAATTGGGGAAAACCTTATACTGCCTGCAGCAAAAAAGATAGTGAAATGTATGTTCGGAGAAAAAATGGCCTAAGAACTTGATGTTATTCCTATGTCAAATAACACTGTCTCTCGTCGTATTGCAGACATGTCAGATAATCTGAAAAACCACCAAATTCAATGCATTTTACAAAGCGATTACTTTGCCATACAACTTGATGAATCCACAGACATATCAAACTTGGCTCAGCTTTTAACATATGTTCGTTATGTTCATTCCAAAAAGGTTCATGAAGAGTTCCTATTTTGTCGTGCCCTTCCGATTCATACTACCGGGGAGGACATATTTCACATGGTCGACGGTTTTATAAAAGAAAACAAATTGGATTGGTCGAAATGTGTAGGAATATGCACTGATGGTGCCAGAGCAATGACTGGTCGTTTTTCAGGACTTGTGAAGTGAATACAAGATGTAGCCCCAGAAGCAAAATGGACCCATTATGGTATTCATCGAGAGGCACTTGCTTGTAAAAAAATTCCAGCCTGCTTAGATAGTACTCTTAAAAATGCTGTGAAAATTGTCAATTTAATCAAGGCCCATGCCACAAACTCAAGAATTTTTACAGACATTTGTAAAGAGCTTGGCAGCGAGCATGAGACCCTGTTGTTACATACTGAGGTGTGTTGGCTGTCCAGAGGAAGAGTTGTTTCGAGAATATTTGAGTTGAGACATGAAACTGAGTTATTTTTGACTGAGCAGGGACATGCCGAGTACAAACAGATGCTGATTAATCCTTTGTGGCTACAAAAATTGGCATACTTGTCAGATATTTTTACAAAACTGAATGAGTTGAATTTGGGGCTTCAAGGCCAGGATACAACCATATTCACTATGCAGGAGAAGGTTGAGTCAACAATCAAAAAAATGTCTCTCTGGACATCTTTGATTGACAGATGTAAATATGATCAATTTCCGAATTTAAACCTTTTTTTGGAAACTACTTCTTCATCAGTGAATGAAGATGTAAAATCAGCCATAAAATGCCACTTGCAAAATTTGTCAACCGCATTACGCACTTATTTCCCAGAAATATCATCGCAATGGAACTGGGTAAACAACGCCTTTGGAAACTGTCCCACCGATCACCGACCTATCCATCTCTGATCAAAAGGAATTAATAGACATCTCATGCAACAGTAGACTCAAAAGTTGTTTTGCAGAGCAATCACTGGTTAATTTTTGGGCTGGTCTTAAAGACGTTTATCGTGTCAGCGAAGTAGCAATAAAACATTTCCTGCCATTTTGCAAGATGTACCTTTGCGAGAGCAGATTTTCCTCAATGACAAACTTAAAAACTAAACATCGTCACAGACTTCAACTCGAAGACGACTTAAAATTGAAGCTGATCAAAATGCAACCAGATTTTTCAGAGTTGTGCAAAGAAAAACATGCACGTTTGTCACATTAATGAAAAATGTGTTCTCTGTCATTAGAATGTCTTTTGATGATAATATAAAATACACTTGATTTCATTTTTTATTTAACGTTCCTGCAATGAGGGGTACACAAGTTTGAGATTGCTGCGCGTACCCCTTGATGCAATCTCGCATACCCCTGGGGGTACGCATACCACTAATTGGGAACCACTGGTATAGAGTCAGTGAAGGGTTTCAGGAACTTCTGGAGAGAAAAAGGCAACTCTGCAGCAATCCTGAGTAGTAGTGGAATGAATGAATATCAGTTGCAGGTAACACTGATGGAAAGAGAATCATTTATTTACTAGATCAACTAAATGTAAGAGAGAGAAGGAAAAATACAGAAAATAATTATTAAGCTTTCAAATTGGCAGAAGGCTGAAAGTGAAGCATTCCCCATCACAAAACCAAGTAAATAGCAGGGAAAGAAAAAGCAGAGCAAGATGTGGAAGCTCTGAAGTCTTTAGTTTGCAACAATGTAAAGTCAGAGTTCAGAAAGTATTATGCAGATTTAATTAGGGTAGATTTTATTGATTACAAAGGAGACTTCAGTCTGATTGTTACTTTATGATATTATAAAATATCATTATAAAATTTTCAACTGCTTTTGCTTTTGAAAAAGTTGAGGAATCTGGGTTATATCTAACACAAGCATATTCAGGTCTAAAACCGCTGACCTTCCAGTCATCAAGCTCAGCATCTTAACCATATAACCACACCTTCCTCAATGGCTTCATGTACATTTTAAAAAGCAAATTATGTATGCATTAGAAAATATCAGATGCATTTTTGTAGCTCCTCAAAAAGTTGTGAAAGTTGGTCAAGCAGTCCTTTATCTGGCTGATGCCACTATTGTGTGACTGATTACCACTTCAAACTATCTCACATTGAACTTGATGTGAACAATCTACTTTTATTTTAAGATTTTTGTATGTGAAAACCTGAAAAAGGAAAATTCATCTTTTTAGTAATGGAATCTACAGTGCTGGCTATAATTAGGATGTTTGACTTAGAATAGAATAAATAAATAAAATTCCTTCACCTGCTTTGACAGAACATATCTGAGTTGGGACTTACCCACCGCATTTAAAGGTTACATTAGTGAACTTTTCTGGTCTTCGATATCTGAAAGTATTTTAAACTGCAATGATTAAATACATTTGTTCTACCAGGAAGCTATTGTTCTTCTTGATCCATATCCACTGATAATTAATGTTCTGAATTAATTATTATTCTTATATGAAGATATAATGAGCTCCCGTCTTTGTCCCAGCTCCTGCCAACCTAGCAGTTGGAAAGCAAGAAATTGCAAGTAGATCAATAAGGACCACTTTGGTGGGAAGGTAACAGCGTTCCGTGCGCTCCGGTGTCTAGTCATGCCTGCCACATGACCACGGAAACGTCTGCAGAAGCAGACTGCGCTGGCTCTTCTGCTTTGAAACAGAGATGAACCCTAGAAACACTTTGAAACACTGAACCCTAGAGTCAGATACGACTGGATTTTGAGCAAGGGAAACCTTTACGTACTAATAATTTCCCTATAGTATATATTACAGGTCACCATCCCTTATCTCCTGGCGAAATGTTCAGAGACCTACAGATATCTACAAACTCTAGTGTACAGTATTTTACATTGCGAACACTGGCCTCTAGTGGTCAGCTCTGGTAATGTTGCTGTGCAGTTGCATGGTGGAGTCCAACCCGTGGCAACCCCATGGAACACAGCACACCAGCCTCCTCCATAGTCCGACAAGATCTACACCCACTGCATCAATGATACCATCTAGCTATCTCATCCTCTGCTGCCCCCTTCTCCTTTTGCCTTCGACCTTTCCCAGCATCAGGCCCTTCTCCAGTGAGTCCTCTCTTCTCATTTGGTGGCCAAAGTACTTGACATTCAGCTTCAGTTTTTGTCCTTCCAAGGAGCAGTCAGGGTTGATTTAATTTAGGATTTGTCTGATTTGATCTCCTCGCATTCCAGGGGACTTTCGAGAGTCTTTTCCAGCACCACAGTTCAAAGACATCTAATCAGCGTTCAGCTTTCCTTACGTTTCAGCTATCACAGCCATGCATTACTACAGGGAAGACCATTGCTTTAACTATGTATACTTTTGTTGGCAGGGTGATGTCTCTGCTTTTTATTATCCTTCCTACGTTTGCCATAGCTTGCCTCCCAAGAAGTACTGTAAGTGTCTTTTTATTTCATGGCTGCAGTCACTATCTGCAGGGTTCTTATATCCCAAGAAGGTAAAGTCTGTCACTGCTTCCATTTCTTCCCCTTCTATTTGCCAGAGAGTTATGTGGCCAGATGTCATGATCTTGTTTTTTAAAATGTTGAGTTTCAGGCCAGCTTTTGCACTCTCCTCTTTCACCCTCATCCAGAGGCTCTCTAAGGTCTTCTTCACTTTCTGTCATTAGAGTAGTGTCATCTGCATATCCAGCTCTGGTAATGTGCCATAGAAATACATACATATTATGTACAGTCAAACCTTGCATAAAGAGCGCTTCGCTTAAAGAGTAACTCGCTTAAAGAGCAGAATTTTCTCTGAATGTTCACTTCGCTTAACAAATAAAACCAACCAAAAACTCGCTTAACAAATAAATTGGGATTTGCAGTACCCCCACAATTGGTCATTTACAATGGTGTTTCGCTTAAAGAGCAAACTCGCTTAAAGAGCAATCCTGTGGAACCACTCCAACCCCAACCCCCTTGTCACATACAGTCAAACCTCGCATAAAGAGTGTCTCGCTTAAAGAGCAGAATTTTCTCTAAATGTTCGCTTTGCTTAACAAATAAATCAGGGTTCGCAACCCCCTCCCCCTTGGGTTACTTACAATGGTGTTTCGCTTAAAGAGCAAACTCGCTTAAAGAGCAATCCTGTGGAACGCATTATGCTCTTTAAGTGAGGCACCACTGTATTTCTAGATTTTTATGGACTATTATTAGACCCCTGGATAAATGAAATAGTGGATACTGAACCTGTAGACATGGGTGTGGGGAAGAGACCTGTATCTGATTATCACAATGTGTGATGAGTTCTTCAATTGCTTCTAAGTATCAATCAAGTGATTATAGGTCATATTCATATCTTGTTGATAGTCCAAATATAAATATCTGAATATGTTCTGTTATTAAGAGACAAAATAGAGGAGGGTATCATTTAGGAAGTAATTTGAGTATATTGGTCTCCATAGTTTGCTCATTCACACTACTCTTCTCTCTTTCTGTGTGATAAAGATAGAATTTTAACATTCTTCAACATATCACAAGAATTCAGTTGGCTAAGTTAGAAGACAATTGAGAATTAGTAAAAGAAAAAAATGGGAGAAAGCTCAAGAGGGCTACTCTACAACAAAACCTTTCACCAACAGAATATTTCTAACAACTCAAGAGTATAGCTCTAGGTAGCTTAAGAAAAACATTGCCATCTAATCTAACCAATCTATGTTAGGGAGATTGTTGTTTAGTAGGATACTTTATGGGATGATTTTCTGATAGGTAGATACCTTGCCATATTTTGAAATGAGATTCCACTTAGTTCCTGGTGAAAAGATGGCACTTCTGCAGCTGAGAAAAAGGAGGAAGACATTTAACTGAGAAAACAGATGCAGCCAGCTGCAGCTCCAATGTGGCTGTTGCCTTGGTGCCTTCCCAAACTTCTGTGTATGGTATTTCAGCATTTATTAGTGGTCACTTGCCTATTTTTATTAATGAACCACTTGTTCCAGAAATACCTTCAAAATATCAGCAGTACTGTATCTCCTTCAGAAAAGGAACAAATGTAAAATATCACTGCCCTTGGCTCTCTTTATCACTTAAAGATGGCACATCCATAGTAGCAAGTTTTTGAGCCAGGTTTGAGCTGAACATCTGAAGGCTGTTTTTATTTGAATGAGATGAGCCATTGGCTCCTAACAATAGCAATTACATTTATATACTGCCCCATAATGCTCTGGGAGGTTCACAAAGAAATTAGCATTTTGCATGTTGGGCATTCATTTTACCGACCTTGGAAGGGTGGAGGGTTGAGTCAACCTTGATCTCCATCGATAAAGTTTTGTCTACAGTACAGCAGTTTAAACCAGGATTTCTCAGCCTTGTAAAGCCAGGGGTCAGGTCACGCTCCCTCAGACAGCTTAGGGGCCGGACGGCATCCCCCCTTCCTCCACGACATGACACTTCTGGGTGTGGTGGAGGTGGTGGGGGCCACATGAAATAGTGCTGCAGGCCATATCTAGCCCACAAGTCACAGGTTGAGAATCCCTGGTTTAAACGCTTCACCATGAGGGATCCTAATGACATGTGTTGTTTAACAAAGTGTCAATTTGCTAAAAGAGTATGTTCAAAAAGTAAAGGACACCTTAACGTGAATAATACTATGAAAAAATTCCATGACGAGGGATGTGAGAACGTGTAAAACATTCCAACCAAGTGTATTGACAGTTCTATTAAGGCAGGCTTGAACACTAAGAGTGGGAAATATCCCATATGGGTGGTATAGAAATGTAATAGATAGATAGGTAATTTCCCATTTACATTTAAACTCTTGCTTTCTCTTTTCGTAAGGTTTCTTCATTGCCTGCCTAGCAAGACAATGCCCAGCCGGTGCAGGGAAAAACTTACATCTGCCAACCGGAAGTTTAAATATTTTAAAATGAAGATTTAAGGGAGATTCTTCAGAATCCCAATGAAATTGTACACAATACAGTCAAACCTCATATAACACTAAAACCTGGTTCCACAAGTCTTGGTGTTATATGATTTTTAGTGTTATCTGATGCATGTTAAAATCCTATGGGATCCATAGAGATACATTGTAACCACACAGGCTTTAGCGGTTGTTATCTGAAGCATCCCATAGGATCTTAATGTTATCTGATGCAATTCTTCCCCCCAGATTCCTTAATGTTATGCGATTTTCGTGTTATTCGATACTAATGTTATATGAGGTATTACTTGTATGCCTATAAATGTATTTAAAACTTTCTGCAATCTCTCAAATGCAAACCTTTATATCACCCGCCTCAAATGTACTTTGCAAAAATGTACGCTCCATAATTCATTCGTTCTCAGAGGTGGAACTCTTCCTTTCCCCTTGTCCTCTTCCATCACCAAAGGCTTCGTCCCCATAACCCAGCCCACGGTTGCCATGGCACCGAACCCACCCATTCCCCTCTGTCTCTGGGGTTTCGGAGGCCAGAGCCGCCGGCTCCCCCTCCCCTTCGCTCCGCCGGGTTGTGCGCGGTGACGTACATGTGACGCAGAGGCGGCGGGCGTGACCGGCGGCGGCGGCGGCTCGGGGCCCCTCCCCCAGAAGATGGCGAGTCCGTGCGGGCGGCAGGAGTGCTCCATCGAGAGGCGCGGCTTCCGCCACCAGCTCGACTCGTGGCGACACCGGCTGCTGCGCTGTGTGGGTGAGGGACCGAGTGGGGAGGAGGGGGAGGCGAGCGGGGCATATGTGGGCCGTTAGGTGGAAGCCAACGGTGGTAATGACACCTTCTTCCCCCCGCCGTTCCCCCCTTTTACACCCCCTCACGGCGAAAGCGAGCGCGCCGCACCCCTCCCCCATCCAGTTGTTCGTTGGTGGGCCGTGCGCGTGCGCACACCTCTCTCCCCTCGCCTCGCGGATTAACCGTTTCCTCGAGCTCGCGCGCGCCCCCCCTCCTCCTCCTCTTTCTCCCCCCCCTCCCCTCTCTCTCCTCGCGCCTCACGAGCCATTGAGGCCTCTGAGGTTTCCTCCCCGCCCACTCCGGCCTGGTCTCTCTCTCTCTCTCTCTCTCTCTTTCCTGCCTCTCCCGCCCCCCTCCGGTGAATGAGGCGGGTGGGGTGGGGTGGGGTGGGGGGGAGAGAGAAAGAGGTCCCTTTGTTTAGGGGGGAAAAGGGGGCGGGCTGGCAGGGCTGTGTCCGCCCGGAAAGGAAGTGTTGTTTGGGTGAACCCCCGCCATGCTGTGGCCGGACCGGGATGAGAAAGGTGATGGGGACCTGGAAGTTACCCTTGATGGGAAGGTTGTATGTTAGGATTTTGGGGGGGGATGGGGTGACCACGCCCCTTCCCTTTTTTTTAAATTGGATTTTTTTTATTAAAAAAAAATTATGTCAGATGCACCCCAAAGGTGCTTTCTGGGTTGAAAGGATTTTTGCTGGAGGAACTCCAGGGGACGCCCCGAATGAGGCTCCTTTCATGTCCCCAAGATCTCTCCCCCCCCCCAAAAAAAGTGGTCCCTATTTTGCAATTTCTTGCTAGGTTGGCAAGAGCTGGGACAGAGACTTATTCCGTCATGCAGTACTCAGGTCTTGAACTGCTGACTTCCCGACCTTCCAGCTAATAAGGCGAGCTTCTTAACCACTGAGCCACTGTTGTCCAAAAAGATGGATGTTGTCTCCTCACCCATCCATTGGGTCTTTGCTTTCCGCTTCTCAGCTAATCAGTGTCCAGTGACCCAGGAGTTTGCAGTCCTGCTCTGTGTAGCCTTTAGGATTCAGTTCTATGTGCATCTGGGGTCAAAAAAGAAAAAGAAAAAGATGATGAGCATTGAGTTGAGGTTGGCTGCTGCTGTAATAGTTAAAATACTTAGATTCCGATCAAAGCGTACCCTAAAGCTTAGTCACTTTTTGATGTATCTCTGTTACCTGTTATTCCTAAATCCTGTAAATATGGAGATGAGCAGATTCATAGGTTTCTAAGATAGCAACTTTTATTGGAATCTTAATAAACTACTAAAAATAAACCTTCACCATATGAAAATATGGAGGCAGGTGGAAAGGTGTAGAAAGTGATGGGAAATAAGGTTTTATATTCATTTTTATGATTAATTTTTTAAAGCCTTTTAATATCGAAGAGACTGCTGCTAGTTTAGCAGCATATCTAGCTATATAATTCTACTGAGAAGGAAGCCATGTTAAGCTCCATAGGACTTGTCCGCAGGTAAATACATGTAGGTTTGAATCCTAAATGTCTTTTTAAACCCCATATGCTATGATTCTGTTAGAAAGTGCTGCCTTTTGTCTATATGTAAAGAGAGTACACATAAAATATAACTGCCCCATTTCATACAGTAATATTGATGGTATAATCTTATGAATGCTTACTTAGAAGTTATCCTAGGTCTGAATCACGATAGCTTACTGCATAATACCTATAATTTTGATTTACCATTCTTTTATTTTAAAATAAAAAATGCATAAAGTGTAATGAGGAGAGGCATTAGAAATGGATCATTTAAAAAACTATATTTTCTAGTTGTAACTTAAACAAATAGGCCACTGTCTAATTCTGTAGCTTATTTATTACAAACCTCTTGCTTTGAAAATAGATTCTTGACAATTACGTTTCCCAGTTAAATAATCAAAATGTGGTTGTATTTTTTTCTTTTTGAACATCTGCATTTCCCTATTTCAGGTGTTTTAAAAGATAAGATGTCATTTGAAATACAGACCATCGTGTTTTGGATGCAGTAGTTTACTGAGTTGTGGTCAGTGCACTGTGATTTTAGTTTATATTCTAGAGAAACATTCCAGATCTTGAAAGAGTTTGCTATAATTATCATGCCACCTGACTGGTGTTCTTGGTTATGTTAAGAAAGTTATTCAGAGATAGTAGTTGACTTGGAAAAATATGTTTTGCTTTTTGGAAAAGCTGCAGAATGTAGTTATTAGAACTTCCTTGAGATATATGTATTCAGATCTTATTTGGATTAGCCTCTGGCTATTCAGTTGCTGCCTAATAGCTTTTTGGTATTGTAGGTTTTAAATGTACAAGAAGGCTAACAATCCCACTGCATACTTACTTTAAAATATTTTAAGTGTTAAGAACTGTTGTCTTGGTTTACCATCTCTGTAAGTTTGGGAGAATTTCTATTTTGCATTTGAAATTCTGCGTTTTCTTGGCAGAATTTTATTCTGAAGTTTGGTCAGAAATACTGTACTTAAAAGGTACTGTAACTGCAAAAGAAGCAACAATATTATCAACTATAAGTGCTATAGATTTTGAAAACACAGTGTACTATCTGGAAGCTACACCCTTTTTTTTGTTTCCACTCCTATTCTCCTTACAGTCCCACATTCTGTTTGGATCCACTTCTCTCCCTTTTGTGTAAACATAAGATATGAAAGAAATTACTAAACTGTGAAGGTTAATCACTAGTCATCCAGATTATTTTTGGAGGTAAAGTACAAAAACATTTTAGAAGGTCCAAAGTATAATTGTGTTCGTGTTTTTTTTATCTTGATAGCATTGGTACCTAACAGTTTGAACTTCAAATTGATCAGTTTTATGAGGTCTTCAGCTTGGTATTTGCTTCATAAATAACTTACATAAATTGCCAGGGTGTAATAAATGTTGGCTTTATTTTTTCCAGATTTTCTTCCTGTGCCGAAATACTGTATAGAACTTGTGAATTCATATTGATTTAAAAATTAGTACATGGGAATGGAGCATGTTCTGGAGCATAACAAATTATATTCTTTTTTCTGTGATTTTGGAGTAACAGGAATCTGCCACTAACTCAGAGACTACAGTCTAGTAGCTCTGCCAGACAACTTTATATTATTGTGCTAAATATTTGTGAAGGCTGTTTTTTGGCATGACAGGAAATGGTGGAAACAGAAGGAGCTTGATGTTATTATTATTTGGTTGAATCTAAGTCTGCCCATATTAAGACACACTGTATTCATGTTGATAATTCTAGTATTTAAAAGCATTTTGAAATAGAATTGCTTTAGAAGGCAAATCAAAGCAGGAGCAGGTATTCAACAATTTCTAAATGTTTTGATCTCTTTATATTCTTTCATTTTTTGGAGGGAGTTGTTAAACAAGGTCAGATCATAATTGACATAAAATTATAATCTGACCAAGGTTCAGCTACAGGCCTTAAAATTGTAGCATTTAATAGTTATATTCTTATCAAAATGCACTCTTATGTCTAATTAAGTGGATTTGATTCACAATAGCTCATATTTAAACACAGGAGTTAGTCTTTTAAGTTGCCACAACATTTTCTGTATTTATTTATTGCTATTTGTTTTGTTTGCTCTCTGATATGCTTGCACAGAGTAACATGGTGGCCACTTCAAACATTTTACTTATTAAAAGAGTGTTTAATGCTCAAAAGCTGTAAACAGGTGCTATGACTTGTTTGACTTAAATTGTCAAAAGCAGTGTTAGGTGCTGGAATAGCAAGTCTACAAATTGTGTTTCAAATAGTATGATATGTATTAATAAGTTTGTATATTAAGCTATACGTATTTTGATCTGTACCTTGTATGGCATGCTTCTGCAAAGTGATATTGTGGAACTTGTAGGTTAAAATAATAATTTAGGATTGTAATTTGTACTTCTGTTAACACATTTTTCTGACCCCCCCCCCCTGTAGTTATGGGTCTTGTATGTTTGATGAGAAACTCAAGAAATCTCAAATTTGGCTTCAGATAACAGTATAATTTGTAATGTAGTTGGAAAAGTTAAGAGGCCTTCTTTTTAGGAAGCAATATCGTCTGTTACTGTTGCTTTCGGTAATAACCTACCCAGTGTTGGTAACTGTTGCATAGCACATGTCACACTAAACTAGGAGTTCGCAACCTGTGGGCTGGCCCTGGCCCCTGACACCATTCTATCTGGCCCATGGTGACGATCACAGAAGTGGATGCGCATGTGCAAACGCGCCTGCCACCATTGTGTCTGGCCCGCATCATGGTCTGAAGGGGAGTTGTCTGGCCCGTGGCACAGTAAAGTTGAGAAACCCTGTACTAAACCAAATCGGGATTTGGAAAGCCAACTCCTCTATACATTACACTGATTCAAATATGGTTCTGCTCTAGTTGCAACCTATTATGCTAAATTAAGTTGCAACTAGAATCGCCCCATTTGAATCAATTGAACATATGGAGGAGTTGATTCACTAAATTTCCACTGATGGGGGGCTACTCTGTACAATTTGCTACTCTTAAGCAACATGATTTCAACCAGTGACACACTTTTGTAGCCTCAGATTCTGAATCATGTAGTAATTCTGTGGAGTTTACGATATCAGGAGTATTGTACAAAGAAGATTAGGGAAGAATGTTGGTGGGTGGTTTGAGGACTGTGTGTGTATCTGTCTATATCTATACACACACGTACAAAAACAAGGCAATATTTCCTTCTGTAGTAATAAAAATATAATTTATTATCAGTTCATGATACTATATCAATATTCATTATATTATTTGCATTGTTTTGCCCCAGTAGTGCATTTCTAAATTTTGGAGTTCATTTCTCTTTATCCCTTCTAGCAGCCTTGAAACCAGTTCTTATATGTCCGATAAAAACTGATAAACTCATGTTTTTTCTTTTGTGTGCATCTACTGCTTTGTTGAATTGTGGTCCAAGCTTTTTTAAGATAATAAAAGTGCTATAAAATTATTTGTACTGTTACACAGATTACTAATCAAAAGCACATATGCAAGATCTATTTAGATAGGTATCTCTTTGCAATTTTAGAAATGACAATTTAAAATAGGACCTCTGTATTGCAGTGGCTCAAGTGGCTAAGATGCTAACTGGAAGGTGGGAGGTCAGCAGTTTGATTCCCGAGTACTGCAGGACTGAATGAGCTCCCATTTTTGTCCTAGCTCCAGCCAACCTAGCAGTTCAAAAGGAAGAAATTGCAAATAGATAAATAGGGACCATTTCGGTGGTAAGGTAAACAGTGTTCTGTGAGCTCCAGTGTCTAGTCATGCCTGCCACATGACCACGGAAATGTCTGCAGAAGCAGATAGCACTGCCTCTTTGGTTATGAAACAGAGATGAGCACGGAACCTAGAGTCGGATGCAACTGGCTTTTGAGCAAGGAAAACCTTTACCTGGCTTTGCTACTTATGAGCACATGTACTAATCTTGAATGAACATTATGATACTTAAAATATACCTGAGAGTTGACACCTTTTCCATTCCAAGTGTAAAGCAGTTGTGCCAATTTTATAATTTTTAATAGAGCCTACAATCTTGGAGTTTTATTTGGAGAGTTTTGTGGCTGCTCAACACAAAATTTGGAGATAACCCAGAGCTTTCCAAAAATATTAAAACAAATATCTCACAAAACATATATGTAATTTGGTAGTAGTTAAAACTGAGAAACCTCTTTGGGGATATTCTTGTTTTCTCAAAAGCAGATATACAAATAAAATTTGCTTGCATTGTGTCAGTTATGAAGGGTGTACATATTTACTAAGTTGCTTTTATTTTAAAATACACATAGGTGGTGTCTGGGGAAATATTTTAATACAGTACAGTATATGCTTGCAAGAGGACACCTAGTTTCAATAAATATTTGTGCCTTTCACAAATGACATGATAGCAAAGTTGATAGCAAAGTACAACATACCTATTTTTATACATGTATGCAGTGATTCCCAAATGTAAATTGCATAGATGAATATTTTAATATTTTCTCTCCATTGTGTAAGATTGATTGTGGCTAAATGAAGGAAACTGCTCTCTTTTGAAACTTCTACAGCTTATTGTTTCATAAAAGTGCGAAAAAGATACCAGAACTCCTTCCTTTTTCTCACTGTTAGTTTAGAGTCCTCGTTTAAACTGTTACTTGCCAGATGGTATATGTTGAACTCTACGTTTTGAGCTTTGAACTTGGCCTACCTTATACCACATAAGTAGTATTGATGTACAGTATATTGTTGGAGCAGAATGGGTTTTAAAACTTTGAACCCGAAGTTTTAGCAGCATGCCATTATTAGTTTATAGGCACTTATTCCAGTTTTATTTGGCTTGGAAGAAATGTGGTAAACAATACAGTGGTACCTTGCTTAAAGAGCATAATGGGTTCCATGGGATTACTCTTTAAGCAAGTTGCTTTTTAAGTGAAACACTTGGAAAAAGCACCACTGCTGCCATTGTAAGTAACTGATTGTGACTTCAAGTGGGAGGAATTGCAAACCCGATTTAGTTGTTAAGTGAGTTTTTGGTTGTTTTTAGTTGTTAAGTGAGGGTGACCATTCAGAGAAAATTCTGCTGTTTAAGCAAGTTAGTCTCTAAGCGAAGCACTCTTTATGTGAGGTTTTACTGTACAAGGTTTTTGCTATCAGTTCAGAGTACAGTTGAGAAGGTCCAAAAATGGTACATCAGCGTTTCTAGACTATATCCCAAAGTTTGTGACTAAAATAAATTTAGACATTATATATACTTAGTTAATTTCGACATTCTGATTGCTTAAAAAAGATTTGTGAATGCTTGTAGTTAAATTCTGTTTATGTAGGGCAGGGGTGCCCAAACCTTTTGAGCCATAGACCAGTCACGTGGTTCAGCGGGCCGGTCATGTGGTTCCTCCCCCTGGAAGTGGAAGTAAAATGTGCCTTGCAATCTATTTTGCAACAGAATGAGATAGATTTTAAGCTGCCATTTTCGCTTCTTTAACCAGGGGTGTCCAAACTATGGGCCTGTGGGCCAGATCCAGCTCCTGACAACAATTCATCCAGCCCATGCTACCCTCGATGCTCCCAGAAGTGGAAGTAAAACGCGCCAGTACAGGCATGTTTTATTTCTACTTCTGGGAGCATCGAGGGTAGCATGGGCTGGATGAATTGATGTCAGGGGCTGGATCTGGCCCATGGGCAGTAGTTTGGGCACCCCTGGTGTAGGGAGAGGATTGTGAGGAGCTATGTTGCTATAAGGGACACACTTGTGTTGTTTCCTGATAACTGCACATTTAATCAAAATTCTTGCTACTTATGTATTTAACCTAGAAACATTTTTCTTAAGTACAGAACATACTTTTAAACTCTACAGAGAAGTTCATCTTGTGCTATTGGGCCAGAAATATGAGCAAAAATGATAAACTTTAATATGCAGTTCTTTTGTTCTTTAAGCAAACTAAAGAAATACATCAAATCAAATTTTAAATAATTTTTAAATAGTTTATCATATCATATGTAAGTTTGATGTTCCTTTAAAACTAGACACAATTTGAAGTTGATCTCAGAGATTTACCTTTTAATTGAATATTCTTTGTCAAGCACTTTTTAACAATAGCATGGAAGAATGGTGGTGAACTTATGGCATGCGTGCCAGAGGTGGCACTCAGAACCCTCTGTGTGGGAACCCATGTAGTCACCCGAGCACAGAGTTTGCTCCACCCCTCTGCCCAGCAGCCCAATGGGAGCACTTCCTTCCTCCCTTGTGGCTGTGTTGGCACTTTGTGATACATACAGCAAGAGGGTTTTGGGTTGCAGTGTGGGCACTCAGTCTCTAAAAGGTTTGCCATCACTGGCATGGAATATAAACCTGCATGTCTGCTTTTTGTTGAAGCCTCCCTAAAATTTTTTTAAAAAACCTTGTTAAGTGAAAGGTAGTGGCTAAATGAAATGGCAGGCTCACTTAGAGTAAACACAGTGGGAAGAATTTTTTTGTGCAAATCATGTTGACATAAGGGAAAAGACATCATCTGTAGTAGCTGTTTGTTGTTAATTAAAGAGTTCCCTTATAGTTTGTTGTTCAGTCACACAGTCGACTCCGACCCTTTGCAACCCCATGGACCACCGACCTCCAGGCACCTCTATCCTCCACCATCATCCTCAATCTGCCCAGCTCTGTGCCCACTGTGTCTACAATACCATCCAGCCATCTAATTTTTGGCTGGCCCCTTCTTTTGCCCTCCACTTTTCCCAGCATCAAGGCTTTCTCAAGTGAGTCCTCTCTTCTCATTTGATGTCCAAAGTACTTAAGCTTCATCTTTACTATTTGGCCTTCTAAGGAGCAGTCAGGGTTGATTTCTTCTAAGATTGACCTATTTGTTCTCGCTGTCCATGGTACCTTCAAAACTCTCCTCCAACACCACATTTCAAAGGCATCTATTCTTCTGCGCTCAGCTGTCCTAATGGTCCAGCTCTCACAACCATACATTACCACCGGGAATACCATTGATTTGACTATGCAAATTTTTGTTTGCAAGGTGATGTCTATGCTTTTAACTATGTTCCCCAGGTTTCTCATAGCTTGTCTCCCAAGAATCATTTGCCTTTTTATTTCATGGCTGTTTCAGGTTATCCTGCTATGGTAATAGAGTAGTAGACCATACCTGCCAGCGACTCGACTCTGATCATCAGGTAGTGGTTAACTAACCTGACAACCCTGATGACTAGTGGCCTTGGGTGGCAAAGTCCACAGGGAAGGGTGATGGCCCCCACTTGAATCTATCTTGATGGAGGGCAGTAGCTTCATCTATGCTGGCCTTAGGCTGATGAGGTCTTTGCGTGCCAAAAGGGCTCAGGACCAGAAAGTAACTTACGGATCTGGATCAGTGTTATTGGTATCACACTGTGATGCACAAGGCAAATGAAAGGCATTACATTACATTATCCCCAGGACAAACTTCATGGCTGATCACCATGAGGATAACCAATATTTGAACTTGGATATGGCACTCGAAGAAGAAGAATGCGTTCCGTACAAGAATCCAAAAGATGACCTGTTTTGGATTCAGTGAATGGAACTGCCGCCAGTTAAAGAGTCCCTGCTTCGATTCTCGATTGCACATAGTGTAACTGAATTCACACACAATGAAATTGTTTGTTTTTTAAATGAGGAATCAAAGCCAGGAATTGGCATCATTGGTGATAGTCTGCTACTACTGGTGATATCATTTTCTTTATGACACTTAGACTTATACAAGAGGATTTTGAGCAGTTAACGAAAAATAACATATTGGTCACACAAATTTTATTGATACATTAAGATGAATATAATTAGTGTAGCTCAATGGCTTTACTGTATTGCTTTCTGTGTTGTTACTTTTTCTTTTGCTATCCTACTCATCTTTCATCTGTTTTTCTTCTTTCCTTTGAGCATTTATGCTGTCTGCTAAATTTCATTGCATGCAACTGTCATCTTTTTCTGAAACATAATGTGCTTTCTCTTGTGTGTACTTAAACCCATTTATATTTTTGTTCCCGCTAATGTTTGCAGCGTTATCCAAAGTAGTACCATCTGTGATTTTGACTAACATGCTGTTTACCCTTTCTTCCAGATCCAGTTTCTGATCCTACTTCCACATTTGGGAGTACGCAAGGGACAAAAACATCTCTTTGTGTAGCTTGACTGGATGCCCCAAGACTAGGATGTTAGTATATTTAAACCATTTTCCTTCCTTTGTTGTGTTGCCAATGAGAATTTGTCCATGGGTTTTTGGGCTATTGTTGGCTTTTGGGACTCTCTGTAAATAAAGAATGCAAGCATTGAAGAAAGTAAATTTATAAAGATTCTGTAAAATTTGGCAAGATGGTTCAATATTTTTGCCAAAAGTTGGGCTCCTAATTAACCTAGATATGATAGGCTCTTGGAAGCACTGATTAGTGGCTGTTCACATTATCAAGTGAAAATTAAGAAAGCTCTTTAAAGTGGTACCTTGGTTAATGTAATTAATGCGTTCTCTGGGACATTTCTTACAGTGAAAATTACTTTAATCAAATTCTCCATAGGAATGCATTGAGAAAAATACATTAACTGAAATGCGGTTTCCCATAGGAATGCATTAAGAAGCAATTAACCCATTCCAAAAAAAATTCTGTAAACCAAGCCACTATTTTCTATGGATTTCCTTTTGTTACGTGATTTTTATATTAACTGAGCCGTTTGTTAACCGAGGTTCCACTGTATTTTTAATTAAAATAAAATTAACCTATTTAGAAATCTCATTTAACTTTTTAAAAGTTTCCTGTTTGTGGTACAGTGGTACCTTGCTTAAAGAGCATAATTCGTTCCACGGGATTGCCCTTTAAGCGAGTTTGCTCTTTAAGCGAAACACCATTGCAAGTGACCAGTTGTGACTTCTGGTGGTGGTGGGGGATTGTGAACCCCAATTTAGTTGTTAAGCGAGTTTTTGGTTGGTTTTAGTTGTTAAGGGAGGTGACCATTCAGAGAAAATTCTGCTCTTTAAGCGAGTTACTCTCTAAGCGAGGTGCTCTTTATGCGAGGTTTTACTGTACTGTATATGAAATATTTTATACAGTAAAACCCCGGGTTACAGCCGCCTCGGTTTAAGTTGGCTGCGGTTTACAACAACAAATCCTATGGAAATGCAGTCCTGGTTTACACGCTTTTAATGTATTTGTTTTGGTTTACAATGATCAATTCAGGACCATTTTTTAATTTTTCAATGCATCCCTATGGATGTTTCAGGTAACAATTTTTTAGGGATACAACAGAGGCTGTTGGGACAGACCTCCATTATAACCCGGGGTTTTACTGTATTTAGGTTGTCATAATTCTGAAGAAGGGAGTGTGCATGTTGAAATTATTTTGGAGGGTTAATATCTGAAATAGCAACATGATGGCATTATGCTTTCTATTATTTTCATGATTTCAGAATAGCCATGTAGTTTATCTGAATATCTATTTGTTTCAAGGCAACCCCATCTTGAGGGGTTGCCTTATTCTTTGACACATAATATCTCATCTAGCCTTCAGTCCTTATTGTTAGCAATAATCCGTTGTGAAACACAGATCCTTTTCCAGCAATGCTGCTTTATATATTTCAACAAAAGATAATAGGGATTAAATGTGGAACTTTTTATATGCAGATTATATGCTGTTCCACTGAGTCTGGACCTTTCTTCCAGAACATGTAATATGTCCATGAAGAAGGCATGCATATGATTTAACCCAGAACTAAACATACACTAACCAGGAACCAAAAATTTCTCATTTAGCTATGTAGACCAACAACTTGAATTGTCAGTGGGCCAAGGAAATGATGGGATTAAGTTCATAGAGAAAATAAGAGTAATGCTGTGTATGAAGAGATAAAGGACCCAACAGCAGAAACAGAACATTTTGTTTGTATTTTTAAAAAAATGAATAGTGCACCCATCAAGTTTAAATTTTTTTGGTAATGCTGTTGGCTCCTTTATCTCTTCATACACAGCATCACTCACTTATATTTTCTTTATGAACTTAATTCTAAATTTAACATATTCTGCTATTGTGTTTGAGTGATGTATACCTTTTGAAGTAATAGTATAACTCCAGGGGTTTGTAAATGAGTGTAGTAAAAGGAAAATGTAGCATTTATGGCAATTTGTAGTCAGAAAAAAATCAGTACTCAAAATGGAGAAATTTATTAAGACCCATTACATAATTTTAGAGGTGCTTCTTACATTTCTGTGTGCATGTGGTTTTTTTCTGGAGTACTGTAGAAGTGCACACCTAGAATGCGAGCTCATTTTTTACTATGGGTGAGAGCAAAACGGCTGTGGGGATTAAGGTTTGAAATATATTACCCATTTGTAGTTTATCAGATAATATATCAAACCAAACCGCTGTAGCACTTTAAGGACTATCATATATACTCGGATATAAGCTGACTTGAATATAAGCTGGTACCTAATTTTGACCTGGAAACCCAGGAAAATAAGCCGAGATTGGGAAATGCAGCTGCTGTTAGTGAGTTTCAGTAATTAAAATACATGAAAATAAAGTAAAATTAAGTATTTTAATGATTTTTAAACTATATTTGCACCACCCACCAGTGGTGGTGCTGCGGGTGAAGTGGGTGGGCAGGTCAGTTGCACTGAGGCAGGAAGTGTTGCTCTAGCCTAGCCTCTTGCTCACCCTGCAAGGAAGAAGCATGCCTTTCCCCTCCATCTTGGGCAGAGCAGAGACAAAGGCAAAAGGTACCAGTAAGTGAAATCTTTCCTCTTTCCCCACTAGTTTGAAAGGGAGACACAATTGTAATGTAGAGCTTCTTTCTTCATCTGCAGTTTTCCATAGAAATTAATTGAAAAACAAACTTCAGAATAGGAGAACTTGATTTTCAATGTATTCAAATGGGGGAGGGAAAAAATATATCACAATTTGCTCCCTCTTGTGGCCAGTTGTGTAATTGCACCTCAGATTCTTTGGCGGTAGAAGTCCTGAAACTTTTAAAGTGCCGAGTAACTAACCCCCCCTTCATATTTTAGACCCTTGTGGTTGTTGACCCATGTATAAGCTGATTTCCCTTTTTGGACCTCATTTTTGGGGCAAAAAAACTCAATTTATATTCGAGTATATACGGTAACTGTTATATTTTAATGTGAGCTTTCGTGGATCAAGTCAACTTCGTCAGACATTGGAGTGAGACTTAATCCACAAAAGCTCACATTAAAATATAACACTTAGTCTTTAAAATGCTACAGCATTTTTGTTTTGTTTATTCTCTGATATGCCTGAAACAGACTAGCATGGCTACTATTCCAAAAAATTCAACTACTGTATTCGTAGCTTTTTTCTTACCTTACCTACAATTTGGCAATGTCTCTCAAAGTAGATCTTTTCTTTTTGTTATATTGGCCAGAATCCTACTGCTGAGTTACACTTGTGTAAGAAAATTATTTTGGTAGCAAACTGCTGTAATTAATAATTAGATACGTTGGTGAAGGGAAACCGGCAAGTTAATGAATTATTTCATACATATGGTTCATCTGTTTTTGCTAAAGTCACTGTCAGTAAGTTTGCAATTTGCACTTATCTTTGCTAACCATGGTAGTATGGTGTGCTCATTTTAAGTACACAACTATTTTCTTGGCTTTTATTGTGGTAGGTAGGGGGAAATGTTCTGCTTGACTGAGAATTGTTTTTAGGTAAACCCCGATTTACGAATGCCCCTACTTATGAATAATTCGACTTATGAATTGGTTTTGCACTGAAATCCATGCCTTGAGTTACGAACATGCCCCAGTTTATGAATTAATTCTTTTTCCTCTGTGTTGCCTCCAGTGAAGCAAAAAATACCATTTCCCCTATGGGTTTGCTTCAGGTCATAATCTGATCCCCAGAGTGCATTCCACACATGTAGCCTTTATGAGCTCTGTAGGTGGCAGTAGAGTGTTTGGAGTCATTTCTTTGTCTGGAGTTTCGGCGCCAAAATGGCTGCCTGTTGCTTTTTCTTGCTGGATTTTCTGAGTTTTCCGTCCATTTTCAAAGCTTCTTTAAGGTAAGGAACGGTGTTTTTGCTTATGCATGCTTTCCTTTAAATGCTGCTGTTGTTTTTGGGTGATTGATTGATTTTTGGAAGGTGGGGAGGGGACCTGTTTTGATTTTTGGAGGGGGGGCCTTTTCTTTATCCGAATGGAGATGCCTCAAATTATGAACAAATTTGACTTACGAACAAGGCCATGGAACTGGTTTTATTCGGTTTTACTGTACTGTACAAAATTTTAATAGGAAAAAATTGACATACAAAAAAATATGTAGTGACATCTAATGGCCTCTTCTGGTAATCCAATATGTTTTTGGCATACATTTTTTTGACATACAAATAACCTTGTGGAACGGGAAAAATTCGTGTGTAGAGGTTTTACTGTATATTAGGCCTTTATATAAAAAAGATAGAATAAAGAAACAGAAGTGGCTGTTTGGGCTCTGAATTTTATTTATTTATTTATTTATTAATCAATCAAATTTATATTTCGCCCTACTCAAACAGGCAACTCAGGGTGGAGCACAACCGGCATGTAATACACTACTAAAAACACTAAAAGAACAAAATAAAAATTAAAACCATTTTTTTTTAAAAAAAACCCTCATTCCCTAGCTAGACTGAAGAAAACCGAATAAAAGGAATGGGAGTAGGAATAAGAGGGTAGATGAAGGAAGTTAAATTTATGACCAAATCTTGTTCTGGTTGTCAGAAAAAAGAACTGTTGCCATCTTCAAATTATAGAGATGAAACTGACAGATACTCACCAGAAAAGGGAACAAAAATAAGGGAGGTGGTAAACAGCACTGGCTAGTACAAAGTAAAAAAAGTACAGTGGCAGACTTGTCAGTGCCCCCCAATAAATAAATAAAAATAAAACAAATTTGTATTTTGTCAATAAAGACTTCCTTTAATCTTGAGTGTTCAAAGAATACCTTAGGCAGGATGGTGTGCTTTTGGGAAACAACTCTGTGTTTCATTGTAATTAAGAAAATCTGATGTGAACACTATTGATTTAGGTGTAAGATTTGGTTTGCTGTTGAATGTATAGATGATCAAGAATTTTTTTGTTTATAGCAGAATTATCTTCTGTGAAACTGTCTGTCTTGCAGAAAGGCTATTGTTAAAGCTTGCTCTGTGCTATTGAGAAAGTGAGAGAAAAACATTTATAATTAGATAGATTAAAGCTGGCAGTACATAGAGCCAAATGACTTGCTCCTGTCTTCCTCCCCACCCCCTCCAAATCCCCTAGAAGATTAAGAAACAGTCTGTTAGAGCAATTACCACTTCACAATAAGGTAAAGGCAGCGATTACCTGGGATCTGCAGGTTTTTTTTCCATCTTTGTCAGTTAGGTTCTTGCATAGATATTGGTAGAAAACTGAAGTGATCCAGTGGCGCAGAGACTGAGTCATCAGGAAGTCCCTTATTCAATATCACCTAATCTGGGAATTACAGGGCAATCTTATTGGCAGAATTAAAAGTATAGGGGAGAAAGTGAGAAAAAGAGGAAGAAAAGGCAACAATATTGTGGCATTATAAAGACTAACAAGTTTATTTTAGTGTGAGCCACCGTGGATCAAAATTCAGTTCTTTAGACACAAGGGGTGCAAATGCATATCCTCTATCTTCATACATATCTTCATGGTGATGAGAATAATAATTAGACAAAGATACAGATAGTAAACATAGTGGCAGTAGTTTGCTAACACAGGAATGGGACTATCACTATTAATTACTTGAGGTGGAAGACGCTAACCAGGGTAAGGTAGATGTGTAAGGTCTATATTGCCGTCTTGGAAGTATTAATTGTTGGGCTAGAGGTTGGAATCTACCAATGGTTAAATATTCCTTAGAAATGTACTGGAACTTAAGTCAACAATTTATGCTTTCTCTTTCACGCCTATCTTCTATCTACAGTAGCCTTTTTGAGGTGTCTAAAAAAATGTCCTGCAAGTTTGAAGTGTTCTGGAACTGGTTTCTCTGTGTTGCCATCCCTGATTTTAGATTTATATCTGTTTGTTCTTTTATGCAGAAATTGTCCTGTGTGGAATGCAACTGGGCATTGCTGGCAGAAGATGGTATAAATTGCATTTAGGAAGAACAGGTGGCCTTAAGCAAACCGCATTCTTTCAAGATTGGCACCATAATTACAGTGCTGCTGTTCTGCCATAGCAGGAGTGTTTGTTAAAAGTTTCCAGATAATGTAAGCAAAACTCTTTGAACACCTTTTGCTCTGTAAAATGTTATTATTTTTACTATGTTTTTGATAACACAATGTCTTTGTTTGGAGAAATTCAGCAGTTACTTTCTTCTACTGATATGATTAAATAAAATATATTAGTACAGTGGTACCTCGCTTAAAAAGCATAATGTGTTCCACGGGATTGCTCTTTAAGTGAGTTTGCTCTTTAAGTGAAACACCATTATAAGCGACCAGTTGTGACTTCTGATAGGAGGGATTGTGAACCCCGATTTAGTTAAGTGAGTTTTTGGTTGGTTTTAGTTGTTAAGCAAGGTGACCATTCATAGAAAATTCTGCTCTTTAAGCGAGTTACTCTCTAAGCGAGATGCTCTTTATGCAAGGTTTTACTGTATCTGACTTTGGAGCCAGAGTTTGGGAAATTGACTCCCCTCAGTCTAAGGAAAAGAAGCTGCCTGCTTAGCCTTGGGCAAGCTACAGAGTCCCAAAGCGCCTTCATAAGAAAAGAATGTTAAAACAGTTCGGAGTTCTCTCTACCTGGAAAACTTTAGAAAGGGTTGCCATAAATTGGATTTGGCTTGATGAGATGCTGTTGTTATTATGTGTATTCTGGTATAAATAATCATGCCAAAACCTGTTAGCAAAAAAACTTGATTTCTACAACTTTATTTCTTATTTGTGCTGAATCTGTAGCTTCTAAGTGTGGAAATTTTCTTCTGCAGTTCCTATTGAAATTTCAAAAAGCAGAGCTTTGCAGTTCTCTAGTCTTTGTTTTAATGTAATAACCGCTGGCTAATACTTCCTTTTAATGAGAGTTGTACTTTTTACATGTTCATGACATTATAATGAACATGTTTAGTTATGTATGACAGAATACATAACAGTATATATGCAATAGAAGGCGTGTACAGTGGAACCTCGGTTAACATAACAATTTCATAACAAAAGGAAATCATAGAAAATAGTGGCTCGGTTTACAGATTTTTGTCCGGAACAGATTACAGTAGAACCTCATACAACAAATGCACCATACAGTGAAAAAATCGTACAACAAAGGAAATTTGGGGGGAAAGGTGCATCGTACAACAAAAATGTTCATTGTACAATGCAGTGCATCCCTGTAGGAATCGTACAACGAAAAACTTTTTGTTGTACGATGCATCCCATAGAGATTTTTGTTGTATGATTTTTCCCATAGGGATTTTCGTTGTACGATGCATGAATCGTATAACAAAAAAAAATCATATAATGAAGTGCCTAGCGGAACCAATTATTTTCATTATATGGGGTTCTGTAATTGGTTTTCAATGTATTCCTATGGGAAAACATGTTTCGGTTAATGTATTGTAGGAATTCAATTTACCTTGTATATATCAGTAGTTTTAGCCTTGTTTGATTTAGCCATTGATGCCTTATTCTGTTTAGTAATTGAGGCCTTGTCTGTTTACTGCAAAGAGCGAGCCTGCCTAAATCGAGGCCTTGTTTACTGCAAAGAGTGAGCCTGCCCTAAATTAGTCAGCGGTGAGTCAGCAATATAGGACATGCCTGGGCATGTGCCCTGACCATGAGGCGAGCGTAACCCTTGACCCACAACAAGCGCAACCTCTGACCTCTTACCTGCCCTTATAAGGTTATTTCCTGTTATCTGTGAACTGTTTCCTGCTACCTGTAACTCCGCCTTTTACCTGTAAACCCTCCCAAAAAGGGTTGTAACCAAACATGCTTACTTGTGATTGGATACTCTCAGCCCCCACCGCTTTTTGAATCCCTGAACTCAATAAAATACATGCTGAGCTAGGTGCAGGCCAGCAGACCCTTTCCTTTTGCATCAGATCTCAGACTGCGCAGTCTATTCTTTCTCTCCCCCCCCCTTCTTTTTCCTTCGCACCCACGGGGCTGGACCCCAACAATGTATTTTGGTTTTCAAGGGGAAATTGCATTCAGTACATTCCTATGGGAAAGTTGGTTAAAGTAATTTTCGCTGTTGAACTTTTCAAAGCCCTAAAAGATGATGGAATCAAATTATTACATTCTACATGTTAGCAGATTTGGAAAACACAACAATGGCCACAGGATTGGAAAAGATCAGTATACGTTCCAATCCCCCAAAAGGGTAATGCCAAAGAATGTTTAAATTATCGAACATTTGCGCTCATCCCACACGCTAGCAAGGTGATGCTCAAGATAATACAGGATAGACTGCAACAGCATGTGGAGAGAGAATTACCAGAAGTGCAGGCGGGGTTCAGAAGAGGCAGGGGAACTAGGGACCACGTAGCCAACATACATTGGATCATCGAAAAAAAACCAAAGGAATATCAGAAACAAGTCTGCTTCTGTTTCATTGATTAAACTAAGGCCTTTGACTGTGTAGAACACAACAAAATGTTGCAAGTAATTAAAGATATGGGAATACCAGAACACCTTATATGCCTCATGAGAAATCTGTACATGAATCAAGAAGCAACAGTTAGGACAGAATATGGAATGATGGAGTGGTTTGGAATAGGAAAAGGAGTAAGACAAGGCTGCATTTTGTCACCCTGCTCATTCAACTTATACACAGAGCACATAATGCGCAATGCAGGGATGGAGGAATCACAATTTGGGATCAAAATTGCTGGGAGAAACATCAACAATTTGAGATATGCAGATGATACCACCCTAATGGCACAAAGTGAGGAGGACTTAAAGGGGCTCCTGATTAGGTTGAAAGAAGCAAGTGAAAAAGCTGGTTTGAGACTTAATATCAAGAAAACCAAGCTCATGGCAACAGGTCCTATCAGTCCCTGGAAAATAGATGGGGAAGAAGTAGAAGCAGTGACAGATTTTACTTTCTTAGGATCAAAGCTCACTCCAGATGGAGATTGCAGCCATGAAATAAAAAGGAGACTGATGCTTGGGAGACAAGCGATGAGAAACCTGGGGAGCATAGTGAAAAGCAGAGACATCAAATTGCAAACAAAAATTTGTATTATCAAAGCAATGGTATTCGCTGTGGCAATGTATGGTTGTGAGAGCTGGACCACTAGGAAAGCTGAGCGCAGAAGAATAGACGCCTTTGAGATGTGATGTTGGAGGAGAGTTTTGAGAGTCCCCTGGACAGCAAGGAGAACAAATAGGTCAATCTTAGAAGAAATCAACCCTGACTGTTCCTTAGAAGGTCAAATAGTAAAGATGGAGCTTAAAAATACTTTGGACATCAAATGAGAAGAGAAGACTTACTTGAGAAAGCCTTGAAGCTTGGAAAGGTTGAGGACAAAAGAAGAAGGGGCGGCCAAAAGTGATATGGCTATTGTGGACACAATGGGCACACAGTTGAGCGAGTTGAAGGGGATGGTGAAGGACAGGAGTGCCTGGCGGACAGTGGTCCATGGGGTTGCAAAGGGTCAGAATCGACTGGGACTGAACAACAACAAAAATTTTCGCTGTAAGAAACGTCCTGGAGAACGCATTAATTACATTAACCAAGGTACCACTGTATATGAAATATGTTTATTATACATTACATGATTGACATTTTCAGACACTGGAATCAGTATTAAAGTGTAGAAAGGGTCTTCAGACCGTTCAACGTAAGGGTGATGCAGATTTTCTGTGTGAATCTGAAAATTTTAGAAAGGCTCTACTTCACCACTTTGATAGTCTTGTGACTACAGTAACAAACCTATACAGTCAAACCTCATATAACACTAAAACCTGGTTCCACAAGTCTTGATGTTATATGATTTTTAGTGTTATCCGATGCATGTTAAAATCCTATGGGAGCCATAGAGATACATTGTAACCACACAGGCTTTAGCGGTTGTTATCTGATGCATCCCATAGGATCTTAATGTTATCCGATGCAATTCTTCCCCCCAGATTGCTTAATGTTATGCGATTTTAGTGTTATTCGATACTAATGTTATATGAGGTATTACTGTACTGGACTGTATCCAATGACAGTAGCCTGCATCACTATCCAGGACAGTAGCCTGCATCACTTGTTCCTCTCAGACGGCACAGCAATAGGTGCCGACCCAGAGATTAGCTAGGAAGGCCATGACTCGAAGAAGAGCCTTCTCGGTGGTGGCACCAATGTTGTGGAATTATCTTCCAGTTGAGCTGTGCCAGGCACCATCCCTGCCTATGTTTAAAAAACAGCTGAAAACATTTCTTTTGAAAGATGCTTTTGGGAATGTTTTGCCAGCGGCCAGTCGTTAGGGATTTTATTCTGTCTCTCTGTTGCTAATAGGTGTTTCTTGTAGGGTTTCTTGTTTTTGATGTATCCATATGTACATTTTAAAATGCATGACAGTTTTTAATGTTTGCGTTTTATGTTGTTAGCCACCCAGAGTAGGAATTTTTTTTCCTGGAGGGGTGGGGTATAAGTATAATTAAATAAATAAATTCCTTATACTTACTTGAAATATAAAGAAAATTCTGTATGTTTTGCACAGCCTTAGTCTTCAAAGGTTAGTAGTCCATTGACGTTTTTACTGACTTAACAGTGCCTAGAACGTTTGTATTATAATGGTCATTGCTTTGTAATTGCTAACTGTTCAGCTTCAGTATAATTGTCACTGCATGTAAAGCAAAGCAGTCACACTCAAATACCACCCCATAGCGCTTAGTGCACTCTACTTCTTTTGTTTCATTGTAGCCTCACTATGATGCTAAAACCCCTCTGGGATATGTTTATATAGTGTGTAATTCCAGAATCAAGCTTCATGTGTTTTATAAAGGGGATTGAAAGTTCACAAAAATTATCTAATAATACATTCGTTAAATTTTAAGATGCCAGAACTTTTCACTGTTTTATCTGTAGCAGATTAATAAAACCTTTTTCTTAAGATGGAGTGCAGTAAGTTTGTTCTTTAGTGTGATGTGCAGGTGGCCTTGTAAAATGTTGGGTTTTGACTTTGTGACCTTACTTGCTATGCTAGTATAATCAAAAATTTATCCTTGACTTCGCTTGGCAAAGTGCAAAAAATCAAGGAAGGTAAATACATGCAACTGCTAAATAACAATAGCCATTTTTTCTTTTGTGCATTTATGAATGAAAACATTGGTGTGCAGTTTTTCACTGTAAAGGATATCTGCAAAGATATCAAGACAGTTCACCATTTGCTCAGATGTATGTTCTTCCTTTAGGAAAAATATTCCATTTTATTATAAACCCCCTACCTGAAGCAATATGTGTTTGTCTACTTGACAAATCTTTCTCAAAATGTCTTATCAAGAGTAACCAGGATTGATTACTGAATATATTTCTCCATTTCCAGTATGTTTTTCAGTTGGCCGGAAGCCATAAGGAATGAAATTCTGTATATTGCTGGGTCTAGAGGTGAGCATCTCTGCTGAAGGGATGCTTTCTAGATTTTCTGATTCCCTCAGGATATCTTTTAATGACCGTTCTCCGTGTTCGTCAGTTGTGGGATTTTAATGGGTGATGTTTGGTTGTTGGCCTGAACTGGATTATGCCCGTGGAACTTGAATTGATTGAGGCACTGTGGGAGGATCCCTATTCATAACTGGCCAAACTGATATTAGTCTAATATTAATTTGTTGTTATTTGTATGATGTATTTTAATTGGCTTTGGTGATATTCCTAATTAGTTATGATGTTATTTGTATGTTCATTTTTCTCTTGTTTGTTTAATTTATATTCTTCCATAAGTGTTCGACCTTACTCTAGGCGGCTAACAATGAATAAGCCTCTCTGAATGGCTGAGGCTAATAGGGCAATATTGTATACAAGTATAAGATATAAATAACCAAATAGATAAAATAAGCCGGACTACTGATGTAAGATTATGCCTATGAAATAAAAAATATTCCTCTTGAATTGTTAAATCAGTTGTGCTACTAATGTTAAAAAAAATACATTTGCGTTACCTGGGATTCTAGTTATGCTGGTTGCCAATTTTCTAAAGATTTTTTTTGTATATTCAATGATAATTACAGCAGATTAGTATTATTGTTGTTGAAATTATTGTTGCTGTTATTATTAAATTTCTATTTTATGAAACATTTTCATGAGTTAAAGAAAACATGCTTGGAAGAATTCTTAAAGAAGCCAGGTTCGATAATCAGTAACTTCTAAATTGTTTTTTAAAAAGGAGCTTTAGGCATTGCAGGTTACTGATAACTAATCAAAAGAAGTAAAAGTTAGTAACAATAATAATGAACCTTTTAAGAAAAAGAGGCATTCTATTGATTATTTTTGTGTATTTCTTGTTTTACTGTTAACAGAAGTCTAACAGTGATTGGAATAAATGAATGCATTTTTGGAAACCTGTTCAAAAATTATTTAAACAGTATTTCAAAACCAATTGAAAACTAATCTCTTGTACAGTATATAGAAGTTTTTATACTACTATATAAAAAAGAGCAAGCAATATATTGTAAACAATATGTGAAATTTGAATCTGAAATGCTAAGTTTTTGTTGTATTATAAATACAAAAAAATAAGGAAAAGAAAATATGTACTGTATATTTTACTCTCATCAAATTTGTGGGGAGAGAATTTGTGTTTAGTTGCATGTGATGAAACCATCTTCAAAGCCTCTGGCATGTCCAGGCTCCCCTCTGACAGTAACATCTTTCCAATAGGGTGGGTGAACAAAATTTACCCTCTTTGGGATCAAGTGAGCTGCAGGAAATTCTGACTAATGCCAAGACCTCCTGTGTTGTACTACAGTTGTAATTGGCACTTTGGCTTCAGCAGGCTGTTTTACCCTGATAGAGAAATAGTTTCACCTTGGTCTCCAGTCCTTCCAAACTCTGTGACTGGTTTGAACCTAATTAACAGTATTGATTAAAGGAGCAGCAAGGACTCCCATATCAGGGGAAAGGTTTTCATGTACCACCTTGGATACTTATAATAGGTTTGCTATTCCAGATTCTAAAGGGAATTGGCACTCAAAATTTGCTTGTGTTGGCTTTCATGCATCTATTGTAAAAAAAAATTGGGATAATGATCTGTGTTAAATATTTCAGGCTTGACATGTAGAATGGGTGAAATGGAGTACAGTAATACCTCGGATAACGTTTACCTCAGATAACGTTAAAATCGCATAACGTTAAGTAATCTGGGGAGGAGAATTGGATCGAATAACGTTAAGGTCCTATGGGATGGATCGGATAACAACCGC
The DNA here is from genome assembly GCA_030440675.1 of Furcifer pardalis. Taxonomy (NCBI): domain Eukaryota; kingdom Metazoa; phylum Chordata; class Lepidosauria; order Squamata; family Chamaeleonidae; genus Furcifer; species Furcifer pardalis. Next base: position 242,627,581 of record CP126890.1, read on the forward strand.
TAAAGCCTGTGCGGTTACAATGTACAGTAATACCTCATATAACATTAGTATTGAATAACACGAAAATTGCATAACATTAAGGAATCTGGGGGGAAGAATTGCATCGGATAACATTAAGATCCTATGGGATGCTTCAAATAACAACCGCTAAAGCCTGTGTGGTTACAATGTATCTCTATGGCTCCCATAGGATTTTAATATGCATCGGATAACACTAAAAATCATATAACATCAAGACTTGTGGAACCAGGTTTTAGTGTTATTAACGTTATCCAATCCATCCCATAGGATTTTAACATGGATCGGATAACACTAAAAATCGGATAACACCAAGACTTGTGGAACCAAGTCTTAGCGTTATCCGAGGTATTACTGTAGTTTGTTGAGGTCTAGCACCTGTCCTTTAGTAGCTATTTCTGTCCAATTGCTGAGGGGCTTTTGTAGAGTAGGTTGGAATCTGGCAGCAATTATTCATTCAGAATATTTCTTCACTGCCTTTGAGGGCAAGGCCATGAATGCCACCTGGTAATCCCCAGAAGCCAGCTCAGGAGTGGACAGTATTCCAGCCTGCCTCTTTTTAGTCATTTAGGGGCAATAACTGCCACATGTTTTTTGCAATTGACCATTAAAAAGCCAGGAAGAATAAAGATAGTGGATACAAGATGGGGTTTACAGCATAGGCATCAATATTGAGATGTTAGTGATCATTGTGAATAATAGACGGTACAGGAGCCATCATTCTGATCTATACAAAGGGCCTGTGGCAGCTGTGTATTGAGTTCTGAGAATGTTAAAGCAGTACCTTGGTCAAAGAGGGCTGAAGCAACCATGTGCAGATTAGTATACAAGAAGCTGAAGGAATGTGTGTGTGAACCAGGATTCTCAACCTGTGGGCTGGATGCGGCCCTCAGCACCATTTCATGTGTTGGGGCCCCTGCCTCCACCACACCAAGAAGTGCCATGTGGTGGAGGAAGGGCAAAATGGCCATCTGGTCCCCGAAGCTGTCTGAGGGAGGGTGACCCAATCCCTGGCTTTAAAAGGTTGAGAACTGGTGTAAACTGTTATGTTTGAAAGATTTTTAAAAACCCTCAAAGCAAACCAAATGGGGGATTATACAGTTAGATTAATCTACAAGGTTAAATATTAAGGGGAAAATGGAATGTTCTGTTCTAATTATGTGCACATGTACTATCTTTCCATCATATCAAAGTTTAAACAGTTGTAACCAAAACATTTGGGTTTTTAGTGTGGGAAGTTTTTTATAGGTATATTTAAGAGTACTATTTCCTTTTAAAACAATCCTGCACGAACCCTTGGCCAGTGTATTTTTAAAAATCAGTTAATATGTTTTTCTTTTGGTACATAATATTTATTTTATAAAGAATTGAAAAGCAGATAGTTATAATTGGTATTTTTTTTGGCAAATGGAACTATGGTTTTACTTGCAAATTGCCTTCTGCTATAGGCATATCTTTATGCCTAAAATTTAGTATGAAATGCAAAATTGAAACATCCTTTGACAAATGTAACCCATCTTTGTTATGTCTGTTACTTTTCCACTAGTGTTATTTTTCAGAAAGTGAATGGGTGATAAACTGTGAATACAGGAATTTAACCAACAGCCATGAAATTTAGAGTAAAATGTCATCTATCGAGTCCAGGATGAAAGAGAATATCAGAGAAAATAATACTCTTTCTTAAACATAGTGTTGTAATTCATAGTCTTTCATTACTCTGTGGCCTGCTATATGTTGGGTTTTTTGGGCTTTATAACCATTCTGCCAGATCTTTAAAATAAAATTTTGAATATATTCATTCATTTCTTTCTTGGCTTTTGTGCCTATGAGTATTACATGTAAGCTTTTCTGCTGTTGCTATGCAACTGTTAAGTCTAATACTGTATTTTATATTAATATAAAAAACGAAATGGGTTTATCATGGGTTAAAATACTAAACTAAGCTAAGAGTATTGTGTCATTCAGAGTGTGTAGGAAGCTTGGCAGGCATTGTGAATACAGTACTCTGTTGTACATGTGACAATTTCTGCAGGTCACAAATTGGTAGTTTTTGTTGAAGCAATGTTCAACAAAACTAAAATGCTCAAATTATAAGTTCCTGAAAATGAGATGTCATTTATCACATGCAAAACCTGCAGCAGAGCTCTGATACTCCAAGTAAAGTAAATCTTAACTGAAGTGTAGCCATTGCAGGAGAGATTGAGGAGTAGAAACAGTGATGGGATGTCCCCGGTTCTATACGGTTCCCTGGAACCGGTAAGAACAATCCCGGAGGGTTCTCCGTGAGGGGAGTCCACTTTTGAGGCGTCCGGTTCCGGACGCCTCACCGAAAGAATTTTTTTAAAAAAATCGGAGCTAAAATGGCTCCGATTTACTGCGCATGTGCAGAAACTCAATCTGCCGCATTGCGCATGCGTCAGATTGAGTTTCTGCACATGCGCAATAAAATTGGAGCAATTTTTACTCCAATTTTACTGTGCATGCTTAGAAACTCAATCTGACACATGCGCAATGCGGCAGATTGAGTTTCTGCGCATGCGCAGTAAATCGGAGCCATTTTAGCTCCAATTTTTTTTAAAAATCGGCAACACCGGCAGTCCTCAAGAACGAGATAGTGGCGGTGGCGGCGCTGACGGCAGCGGCAACACAGGCAGTGGCGGCGATGACGGGAGCGGTGATGACGGCACCAGCAGCGGCAGCAACGATAATGGCGGCGGCGGAGATTGCAGCGGGGATGACTTTGGCGGCCGCAACTCTCCACGGGCGCCCCAAGCCTCGCTGCCTGGCGGCGCGCCTAGCCGGGCGGCCCAGGGCTCCCAGCCGCAACTCTCCACGGGCAGCCCTGAGCCACAGCGCCCGGTGGCGCGCCTAGCCGGGCGGCCCAGGGCTCCTGGCCGCAACTCTCCACGGGCAGCCCTGAGCCACAGCGCCCGGTGGCGCGCCTAGCCGGGCGGCCCAGGGCTCCTGGCCGCAACTCTCCACGGGCAGCCCGTGGAGAGTTGCGGCCGGGAGCCCTGGGCCGCCCGGCTAGGAGCGCCACCGGGCGCCGAGGCTCGCGGCAGCCCGTGGAGAGTTGCAGCCGGGAGCCCTGGGCCACCGGGCTAGGCGCGCCGCCGGGCAGCAAGGCTTGGGGCGCCCGTGGAGAGTTGCGGCCGGGAGCCCTGGGCCGCCCGGCTAGGCGTGCCGCCGATGGGTGCCGAGGCTCAGGGCTGCCTATGGAGGGTTGTGGCCGGGAGGCCCTCGGCCACCCGGCTAGGCGCGCTGCCGCTGGGCGCCGAGGTTCGGGGCCAGCCCCAACGGTCCCCATTGTAAGTGGGGTTTGTGTTTGGGGTGGGTGGGTGTTTGGGTGTATTTTTATTTAATTATTATTTTATTTATTTATTTTATTAACGGTTTTGTGTGTGTGGGTTGAGGGGTGTGTGTGTTTTATTTTTATTTTATTTATTTTATTTTTGGCCCCGCCTACAACGTCATGACGTCATGACGTTGGCTCCACCCATGACATCATGACGTTAGCTCCGCCCCCACTGTGATGACGTCAGGGTGGGGTACTAAAATTTTTATCATCCCATCACTGAGTAGAAAGTGCTGAAGGTACAGTACTTAAGACTTCTCTGCTTGCTGTATCCTGTTCCAAATTCCTTCTCTTTAACTGACATAAACAACAGCAACAAATTAGTGTATAATATACAGGCAACCCCAGATCCTTGGAATTTATATAGCAACATGGTAAAATGAAGTTTTAAAAGTACCCATAATTATTGATAAGATTTAGCCAACAAGTTAGATAAGTCTGAAGGTTTTGATGCTTTAGTGATAACGCTGAAATTGCACAACGATGCAACTTTTTTTTTAAAAAATGCATCGGATAACGATCTCTTAGCGTTATCCGATGCAATCGTTCATAGCAGCAGGGGGGTGGAAAGCTGAATGCAACCCCCGTTCGGCTTCCCAGCCTCCCCGCAGCTGCGGAGGCAAGGGCGGGGTGGCTGGAAAGCTGACAGGGGCTCCCCCGTCGGCTTCCACAGCCATCCTGCAGCTGGGAGAGGCAGGGGACTCCCTGTCGGCTTCCTAAGGGGACTCCCTGTCGGCTTCCCCAGCCACCCTGCCCTTGCCTCCCCAGCTGTGGATCGGGTCCCCTGACCTCCCCAGAGCCGGCAGGGGTGCTGGAGAGCCCGAAATGGGTGGAAAAAAACCAGGTTTTTTTTCACCCATTTTGGGCTCTCCGGCACCCCTGCCACGTCCAGGGAGGTCGGGGGACCCGATCTGCGCTGTTTCTGACGTTCCCTGACCTCCCCGGTTGCTGCAGTGGCCGGGGAGGTCGGGGAATGTTGGGAACAGCACGGATCGGGCCAAACTTGCCACCACCCCCACCTAGGTAGGAAAGTCCTACCTTTGGGGGGGGTGTTTCTGGGCTAGGAGGTGGGGTGGCCACGCACCTGGGCGAGTGGCCGCACCACATTTAAGCCCGACGGCGGCAGCTCATTGCCTTCGGCGGCACCGGCACCAGGGAAGTGAGGCTGGTGGTCACCGCGGCCCAGCGTGTGCGGCTGGAGGACCTTCCCCCCCGCAAGGCCTGCCCGGCGCTGCTCTGGCCACGGAACCGCTAAGACCACCAGCTTTGCCCCTCTGGGCGCCACCGCTGCCGAAGGCAGATGAGCTGCCGCTGCCAGGTTTTGGGGTCCTTGGCCTGACCAGTGCTGGGCTGTGGCAACTGCCGGCCTCACTTCCTGCCTTCCTGGGCACCGCTGCTGCCAAAGGCGGATGAGCTGCTGCCACCGGGCTCGGAGGGCCCGCGTTCTCCAGCCCGGCGGTGACAGAGAGTTTCGGCGCCTGCCCTGGCCGCCAGGAAGTCCGGGGCAGCAGTGTCGCCGCTCCCTGCAAAGTGGCACCCGGGGCAGTCCGCCCCCTCGCTCCAACTCACTACGCTTCTGAGTGTATATGCATCCCAAAGTACTTGGATTTAATCTATTTGTTGATATCCACATGGAGTTTACCTTTTTCTCTCTATTTTTCTTTTTCTCTGTGTTTCTTCCTCATCTTTTCCCTTCTGTATTTTTCCAGTTTTATCATTAGGTAATACGAGCTGACAGTTGATGTAAATGTGATTCAGTTGTTAGATTTCCAATTCAATTCTGCATATAATTTTATTTAAACGTTTACCGTAATTTTATTAAATGTTAAAAGTTAATTTTGTTAAAAGTTTGCAAAAACATGGATCTCAAAGGGAGTGATCATAATGCTTTAATCATGCAAAATGGTTCTTGCTTATACTTAACAATTCAAAGTAGAATAAATTAGGAAAAGGTCATATAGCCCTTAAAATAATACAAATGTAGAAATAAACAATACTTTTATGCAGGTTTTGTGGATAATCAGAAAAAATATTTCTGAAATATCCACAAAATCTGTGGCTCAGTGAGGAAGATGAATTTTCATAATAAGCTAGTGGTTTGTTTGATTTTTTTAGTGGTCTAATAAATATATCACCTATTCTTGAATTTAAAGTAGGACTTTTTGGACATACATTGAAATGTCAGGCTTGCTTGAAAGCAGTGGAATTGTATAGCCATAGATGAGCAAAATTGTGTATGTGATGTTTATAGAGAATGAGAAATAACTGCTCCCTTGTATTTTTCTGTCCGTCAAAATGTTTTTCTTTTCTCTTGTATTATAAATATTGTACAAAAAAAATATGATGGTAAAATGAGTGGAGGAGGAACTCAGATTCCCAACAGTCATGGAGGTGGGAGAGGCCATGCCAGATGGACTGGCTGTGAAGGTGCACCTTGATAATATCTTCAAGGCTGCAGCAGTCCACTGCAGTTACAGTGTTAAATCCTGCATGCCTCATTTCATATGTGCCACAGGAGATGGCTCTGAGATCATAGTGTGTGGGTCACCATCGCAGGCTGGCATCTGCCTTAAACAAATTCACACCTATGGCATTTTTCCTGCTTCAGGAAAAAATGCATTCTCAGATACAAGTTGCAAAAAGTACAAAATACAATACAGTACTTGTATTTTAAATAATTTTCAAGATGTAGAAAGTAAACATGTACAGCATTTTTGAATGTAAATGGAAAATGAAGTTTTATATTTGTGTCCTAAAATTGGTGTCATTTTGTTTGTTTATATTTTGAGTAACAGTAACTATTTCTGCCATATCTTTATGGTATTGTTTTCATTAGCATTGAATTTACTTTTACAAAAAGGGACTATAAATAAGGAAACATTTATTTTTAAGGAGATGTGTTTTACACTTTTTAAAAAATTGTATACATTTTTAAGGGCTAAAAAAATCAATCTTTTTTGGAATTGCAGCCATGTTAGTCTGTATTTCAGGCATATCAGAGAATAAACAAAAACAAAAACACTGTAGCATTTTAAAGACTAACTTAAATTTTAATGTGAGCTTTCATGGCTCAAGACCACTTCATCAGACATAGGAGTGAGATTTCATGGCATCAATTTATATTCATCAGATATAGAGGCGCAGAGTGATTGGTCAGCATGACAAATAAATATGCAAATCAATATGGCTTTTTACACCTGGCAATAGCAGATGATCTCTGGTTGTTATTTGGATTAGCTTTAAATATCCACTTTTCAATTGCAAATGGTGGGAAGATACAAAACAAAAATCTGACATTGAACATTTGCTAATGAGTTTAACCTTTTTGTTATTGTGTGAGTACATCCTTTTCTCTGTGAGACAGTCTATTTTGTGAAAGAGAATTTTACAGGAAAGTTTGTGAAGATGGTATAATATAACAAAATATAATATACAAAATATATAGCAGCATATAACACTCTGTCTATCAAACTTGATAATGTCCCAGAAACCCTTGGCTAATATTCATACCTTTGCAATGGGTGTCTAACAGATGGATGTATTTATTTCTGCTGTCTCTCCCCTGATCCTAGTCTTGTAAAGTCATTGTTTCAGAATCGCAACTTTCAGATCTTGGATAGAGTGTCCAGGTAGATTGAATTGTTTTGAAACGGGTTTCTCTGTGTTGCCATTCCGGATGTCTGATTTATGTCCATTAACTCTTTTGTGCAAAGATTGTCCTGTTTGCCCTATATGGAGTGCAGAAGTGGCTTTTTTTTTGCAAGAGATGACATAAATTACATTGGCAGAAGAACAAGTAAAACTGCCTTTAATATTGTGTGTGTTGCCATTGAGTCCAGTAATACTGTTTCCAGAGTGAATGTGGGAACAAAGCTGACATTTGGGTTTGCAGCAGGGTTTAGTTCCCATTTCTGTTTCACTTTTGTGTAGTCTGTTGTGTGTCAATAGTTGTTTGAGATTGGAGGGTTGTCTATAAGCAAGTAGAGGTCTGTCACGAAGGACTTTGGAGAGTGAAGTATTCATGTCCAAGATGGGTTGGAGATCTTTCATTAAGCCCCCACACACTGTGCCTCTGTATCTGATGTATATACCGTATATGCCGGGGTACAAGACGACCCCCCCCCCGAAAAACATGCCTCAAAGTGGGAGAGTCGTCTTGTACCCTGGGTGCACTTCAGTTCGAGCGCGTCCTCATCTTCTCTGGGGCCCGGTTCCTCAACTCCAGGTTGATGTGCTTCTTCATCTCCATTGCCCCCACCTCGGCAGCCCGACTCTCCAAAGTCAAGGGAGGGGAGCAGAAACGGCCCAAAGGCAGGAGCCCCAAAATAAAACGGGGGAGGCTCCGCTCAATGGCCGCTTGCAGACTGAGCTCATGGGGGCCCCGGACGACGCTCCGCCTTTGCCTCCCTTTCTAGAGAGCATGCGCGCTCCTGTCCCACCTGCGTGTGCTCTCGCTTGCTTCTGCATTCCCTGGCCTGCCCTCTCGCCTCGGCCGTGACGCGCCGGGCAGGGGAGATTGGAGTCTCGCCCGCGGGAAGCAGCGCTGGCGCTTGTGGCTTCTTTTGTGTGCGCCCTCGGTGCGCTGGGAGCATCGTGTAGGCGGAGTTGTTCTTCAGTCGCACAATTGATTCCGACCCTCTGCGACCCCATGGACCACTGTCCACCAGGCACTTCTGTCCTCCACCATCCTCCTCAACTCGCTCAGGTCTGTGTCCATTGCGTCCACAATACCATCTAGTAAAGGTAAAGGTTTCCTTTGTTCGAAAGCCAGTCGTATCTGACTCTAGGGGTCAGCGCTCATCTCTATTTCTAAGCCGAAGAGCCAGCGCTGGCTCCTTCTGCAGACGCCTCCATGGTCATGTGGCAGGCATGACTAGACACCAGAGCGCACGGAATTCTGTTACCTTCCCACCGAAGTGGTCCCTATTTATCTACTTGCAATTTCTTGCTTTCGAACTGCTAGGTTGGCAGGAGCTGGGACAGAGACGGGAGCTCATTCCGTCCTGCAGTACTCGAGAATCGAACTGCTGACCTTACGCCTCCCAGCCAGCGTCTTAGTTACTTGAGCCACTGCAGTCCCTTACATCTAACCATCTCATTTTGGCTGCCCTCGTTTTCTTTTGCCCTCCACCTTTCCCAGCGTCAGGGCTTTCTCAAGCGAATCTTCTCTTCTCATTTGATGTCCAAAGTACTTTAGCTTCATCTTTACTATTTGACCTTCTAAGGAGCAGTCAGGGTTAATTTCTTCTAAAATTGACCTATTTGTTCTTGCTGTCCAGGGGACTCTCAAAACTCTCCTCCAACACCCCATCTCAAAGGCATCTATTCTTCTGTGCTCAGCTTTCCTTATGGTCCAGCTCTCACAACCATACATTAGGGCCTTTCTGACTTCACTCTCAGGGATTTCTGGCTCATGTTCAATGTTCTCATCATTGTGATTATGGGGGGTGTTGAGGTCCTTTCTGTAGAGTTCCTCTGTGTACTCTTTCCATCTTTTCTTAATCTCTTCTGCATCAGCTAACTCCTTGCCATCTTTGTCCTTTATCATGGTCAAAGGGGGCTCTCTCTCTCCCACACACACGGCTTCAGGAGCCGTGCCAGGGCCAAATTCACAAAAAGAGGAAAGGCTCCACCTTGGTTACTTGCAAAAGATTAGGAAAAGATGTCAAGAATATACAGAAGTATAGAAGAACCACCTTAATGTCCCTTACAACCATGATGATGTGGTCGCTGACCTCAAGCCAGACTTCCTGGAGTATGAAGTCAAGTGGGTACTAGAGAGTACAGTAAAAACCACTTTATGGAATTAATCCATTCCGCCGGGTTTTCCTTACAGCAATTTTTCATTAAAGTGAAGCACACATGGGAATGCATTGGGGGAAAACTCTTCTGAAAAAAATCCATGAATCAGGACATCGTTTCCTATGGATTTCTTTCTGTGTGATGAGTTTTCCATTAAGCTAGTCATCCGTAAAGTGGGGTTCCACTGTACTGTATTACTAATAACAAAGTCAGTGGAGATGATGGCATGCCAGTAGAACTACTGAAATCTGATGTTCTTTTACGTTTTATTTGGTGTGTGGAAGGTGTGCGGAAGAGGGGGTAGTCTTGTACGGCTAGTATATAACAAAAACTATGTTTTGAGTGGAAATGTTGGGGGGTTGTCTTATAAGCCCAGTCATCTTGTACCTCGGTATATATGGTAAATTGATGCCATGAAGTCTCACTCCCATGTCTGATAAAGTGGATTGATCCATGAAAGCTCCCACTTAAAATGTAACAGCTAGTCGTTTTTGTTTTTGTTTTGTTTATTCTCTGATATATCATATTTTGCTATTCAGTTTGCCCCTTCATGTTCATTTTCTTCAGAAAGAGATGTTTAAAGATAAACTCTATATGGGAAAAGGGAAAAAAGAATATTAAGCTAAATAAATCATGTAGTGATTGTCTTAAAAAACAAAAATTGAATTAGTCATTTTGGAACAAAAGATTCAATTTTGAAGAAGTGCTTGACTTAATTTTTGTTGGCGCTTAACTCTTAAAATTTTATAATCAAAGGTTCTTTGTTCAGTTTAGTTGCCATTTTGACCAAGACATTTATATGCATCAGATACAGAGATCTCAGATATATTGTAAAATATGTTCAAATTTGTTCCTAGAACAGAAAAAAATATAGAACTGTTGACAATATTCTGGTAGCAGTAGGTGTAATTAAGAAAATTGACCATTCTTTCTTTGCTTTTAGGATTTGAAAGTATTCTAGAAGGGCTGTTTGGACCTGAATTATTAAAAGATCTGAGTTTGTTTAAAGGTATTACATCTTCCTCTTTTTACCTTGATCTGCATTTCTAATGACAGAATCAACCTCTGCTCTGCCTCTAGAAAATGTGTGTTACCTTGGTGATTTGTGCTTTTCTCTTCTTCAGGCAGTGCTCAGAGTTTCATATTGGCTAAAATTACTAATGAGCATAACTGGCTGTGGTTTTGGTGTTGCTTCGGGAAATCTGCTTTGTGTGTAGGCGAAGATTATACTTCTATAATATTGTGAAATTAAAAGGGGGACAATTCAAACTTACATTTCCTAAATAGCAGCAACTGTTTTATAAAGCAGTTAATGAGTTAGGAATTAGCTTTAACCATAAATAAGTAGTGGTCTTTGTAGGTGTGAAGTAATTTATTCTTCTTATTCACAGACTTTGAGCCTGAAGGTGTCTCTGATTGGTCTTTCAATGAAAATTGTCTTTTCTGCTGTTTAAGAAGAGAAAAAGTAAAGGTAACAATGCAAACATGTTGTTTGGCAAGGATTTGGATTTTTCCTGTTGTTATTTCTGGTGAATGCAGGGTCTTTTCTTGTTTAAAAAAATAATCCTAGGACAGAAGCAAATGGCAAGCTATCTATGTATGTGTGTTCTTAAATTTTAATGGGGAGAGGGGTTTATAGTGTGGTGTGGTGGAGGCAGTGGGGCCCCCACATGAAATGGTGCTGTGGGCAACAGGTTGAGAATCTCCGAACTAAGATTTGTGTCCAGGAACTTCACAAACCCACCATACAAATTTTTATCCCATGAAAGGAAAAACTCTATTTATAGGGATCTCCTTTTGTACTGCAGCAGTCTTTTTGCCATTTTGCTCATCAGGTCATTTCATGGGCAAAAGAGAAAACTTTATCTGGTAGTCTTGTGCTCTTGATCTATGCATGGCAGCCAAGAACCAATTGCAGCCATAGGTAGCCATTCATCTGGCAACTGTTTTGTTTCTGAGTGGATGCATAAACCAAATACTGACTAAAGCTAGGCTTGCTAATGCATAGTCAATTATCTTTTTCTAAATCTTGTCATTAAATAACTCCTGGACTTCATGAGATATTGCAGGAGTTTCCATTGTCATATAATAGGAGTAATTCTTGCATTTCTTTTCTGTTGATATTTACACCATAAAAAAGCTGTCCTTTTAAAAAGTCTTTATTAGAATGAAAAGAGAAAAAGTAAGCTGTGATCTATAAAAATTACAATTTCAAGACAGCTAAAAAAGCACCATTCTGATTTTAAGGTTAGGAATAATATTACAGTTGTTTTATCATGACATTCAAGATCTATGAAATCAATTCTTCCTTATGTTTATTCTTAGTCCATATGTTTTATATTTGTTTAGAGATTTCCTAGTTCTTTGTGGATAGTGTATAAAATGCCACTATCCTTTCTAAAATTAATGTATAGTGAATATTTTGGGGCTGGGAAGGGGTAGATACAGATCTAAATTGTTCCCTTACTTGCTCATGATGGAAGTGTTTAGGAATTTGTCTCTCTATAGTTGTAATTTTGGTTTCTTATGTGCAAAAGAATGTAGAAAAATGGAATTGATGCTAAATTTGTTACATGAGAAATATTAGTACTGTATCTGAAAAATTGCCTGTGTAAGTTATAATTACAAGAAAGGACATGTTTTTTGAGCTTTGTGAAGGATATTTTCACTCTGATGATGGAGGCACAGTAGGGGTACACTGGGGCAAGAGCAGTAATCAGTAAAACGTTTGAAAATGTGTTATTTGAAAAATCTCTTGGAAATATGAAATAACTGTTAAAGTGAGTTCTTTTGCCAGAATCTTTATGAAAAAGGTGGAGGGGATCTGATTAAAGCTTAATGTATGTGAAAAGGTTAGTGAGGAGCTCAGCAGATTGATTTACATCCTGAATGTATATAAATCTACAAGAAAGAAAATATTTCTTGTAAATGGTAATTTTAAGTGTGATTTCTCATTGTTTAAAAATAACCTGATGTTTCTCATCCTGCTTTAATGTCAGGTAACATGCTGATTGACTTTTTTTTGTCAGATACAAAATATTAAAATCCTTAACATTTGTTTTGATCTTCTTTCCTATATTGGGTTTCCAACCTATGGCCCACGGGCCGGACCTGCGGCTCTTCAAGGTCATCCCCATATAAAGCACACAACAGTAATCTAATTACTGGGGGCTAAATGCTAATTAACTTGCGAACTGCCCAGAGAGTGCTCTATGCACTATCGGGTGGTATATAAGTGTAATTGCTATTACAAATCTAAATGTTTAATACTTACATCACAGTGGTCAGTTCTGCTTTTTTGATGAGATCTGTCTTAAAATTTGAAGGATAAATGACACTACAGAGATTTCATAAGACTTGAACTTAACTGATAAATTTTTATTAAGGGTTGAAAACCGATTGGCTTAATAGAATATAACATATTTATTTTGGCATTCTGAGATGTGTTGTTTCTCTTCTTTTGCTTTTCCTGGCTGATACCTGCCAGTTCTGGCTTGTCTAGAGAAGCTCATCTGGCATCTACATTATAGTATTTTCTGTACCAAATGAAGACGTTATCACTTTTCTGATTTGCTGCTGATTTTATCTTATTTTTGTAATGTTTTAGCTCTGGTTATTGTTTCATTTTATCATATGTTGCATGGAGAATTGTGGGTTTTGCATGACTTAAAACTGAAATCAGTCAATCAGAGTTAAAATCTTTCTCTTGCTGAGCAGAAAGATTAAAAAGAGCCTTTTCAGCTCATATGTCTTTTGAACTGACATTATAAATCTTTATTTTTGAATTCTTGGGAGCTCATAGATGATGATCCTGCAGCAGCAGTTGTCACTGAAAGTTTCCTTTATGAAAATGGAGAATGTACAGATGGTTCTGCATTGTCTGTGACAATTAGTCAGTTAGACTTGGTTTAAATCATGGTTTACTACATAAATACTTATTTTTACTGTTATAATCTTAACCATTATAACTAAGTAAAGTTTTGATTTTTAGAATAGATTAGTTTAACAGTTACATAAAAATTATTAATTTGGTTACACCATTTGAATCTATCTTGATAGAGAGCAGTAGCTTCATCAATATTGGCTTGGGGCCATTGAGGACTTTGTGTACCAAAAGGGCTCAGGACCAGAAAGTGACTCATGGAGCTGGATCAGTGTTGCAGGTTTCATGCTGCAGTGCGGAAGGCAGATGAAAGGCCACTGCATTATATTCGCAGGACAGTCTTCATGGCTGATCACCATGATGATTGACAATATTCAGAATTGGATACGGCACAACAACAACAACAACAACTAGACAACATTAGAAACATATAATAGATAGATAATTATGAAATTATTGCAGGGTGAACTTGTTTACAGCTGCTGTAAACAAGTCCACGGCCAATTGTGGCAATGGCTGGAGCGAGAATAGCGCACACGGATTATTTGGTGTTATGGGCCGGATCTGGCCCATAGGGCATAGGTTGCCTATCCCTGGTGTAGTAAATCACACTAGAATAAGCCCATTGAGTCGATGAGGATTTAGCAAGTCAATTCCTTCATATGTTCAATTGGGATAAATGGCCCCACTCATAATAGTAGCTTACTGTACCAGTGTAGTGCATATCACTACTCCAGATGGTTTACAAAGGAACAAAAATAACTAAATACAAACATTAAATTTTTTAAAAAATATCACTAATATAAATAACATTCAATAAAATATTAAATCAACACTCTCTAGATCCCTTTTGGTGACAATACCAGGGGGTCCCAACCTATGGCCTGTGGGCCAGATTCTGCCTGTGATGCCATTCCATCTGGCTCATCGCCGCCTCCGCTGCACCCAGAAGTGGAAGCTGGCATGTTTACGTCAGCCATAAAAAATATGCACAAACGTGCCTATGGCTGTTGTAAATGCAGAAGTGGGCGCATTTACGACAGCCATAAATGTGTCCACCTCTGGAGGTGTGGTCTGGCCTGCTCAGCTGTCCGAGAGTGTGGTCAGGCCCGTGGCATAAAAAGGTTGGCCATCCCTGTTATATACACTCAAAGAAAAGTAAATCGGGGATAAGGAAAACTATACTAAGAACATTCACCCTCATTAAGACAGATAATCTGCAAAGGCTTCCTTTAACAAGGAGTAATTGTCAAATTAATCAAAACTTAAGTTTTTACAAATATTTCTAACTCATTACATTTTATTTGTATTTTTGATGAATTTGAAGTTAAAATGTTTAATCTTCAGCTTCTTGGATAGCAAATGTTGGTCCCTGCATTCTTTCGGAGTAAAGAGAAAATGGTTATGCCTTACTGTTTTAAATCTAGTATTTTGATTTTGATATATTTAGCATTTTTAAAAAGAAAACATAGTTTATTAGAACACAGTTTTTTCAAGGCACTGAGACATACTGGCTTGTGTACAGAAAACCATCAAAATAGTCCAATTAACTACTTGATTGTCTAAACAGTTGTGTTATCTGAGAGTTTTGAATGGCAGTGAAGAAAATGTTTATTTGTAAATATTTTTTTCTATTAAATGTTTACACAGGAACACTTAGTCAGTCTGGATGAGCCAGCTTTGGAAGTTGGGCACCAAGTTCTGCATAGACAAGACCAAGCAAAGATCATTCGGTTTGAGAGGCAAGCGGAAGAATTCCTCCATGCAGTCTTTTACAAGAAAGGTTGTTAATAATGAAATAATGACAAAGTTAAATTGGTAGTCTTATTTATAAAGGAAAATAGTAGGTACTAGGATGTGCAAACTGTTAGCAGTCACTACCACATTGAATATATTTTTTAAATATGCCTAGTAAAACTATAGACCCCTGTAAAGATACTATATGTTAAAATGATATTTAGGCATTCTATTAAGAATATTCAATACATTTAGCCTTAAATTCTTTTAAGACTTATTTTATTTCATCAGAAATATAAGGTGTTTTGTATTAGGGTGAGGATGGAGTTGGGTAGCTCAGAAGACCATTTGGTGCAGATATTTTGGTACTGTCCCTTATGTATTCTGGGGAACCTAATCCAGCTGTGATCATTCATCAATTGGATTTTCAGTATCAACTATATAAAGTATTAAATTAGTTGATGATGCGGTTTTTGGGCACCCTGCCCTGAATACTTGCTTAAGCTCAGCTTAGGGTAGGGCTTGTCAACCTATGGCCCATGGGTGGGATCCAGCCATTCCATCTGGCCCACACCCTCGCTCCCACTGCTGTCACCACCATTCTTATCCCCTCTGCTTGGCTTGGCATGTCCCTGATGCCACTCCACAGCAGGGGGAATGTTGTAAGAAGGCTTACAACATCCTCCCTGTTACAGAGTGGCATTAATGACATGTCAAGCCAGGCGGAGGGGACAAGGACAGCAGAGGCAGAAGTGGCAGATGCCTGCAACTGGCCGCATCTTTCCTGTGGGCCACTCTGGCCGACCATAGGCAAGGGCATTCAGGACCCCTCCTTCACCCCTGGCAGGTTGATAAGCAGGGAAGTGGTGTTGGCACTATTAATTTGGAATTGTGACCTAGAATAACATCATCTAATTTTGGAAAAATGCAATTAAAATGATCAAAATGTGTGTGTGTGTGTGTATGGGGAGAATGATTATATTAGTTATAGCAGTAAGATGCCTAGGTTTTTCCTCTCCATTATATAATTGGTCGGACTAATATAGATTTTGATATCCCACAAACTATGACAAAAAAAATCTATTTGGTCTTAGCCTTTCCATCTCTGAGTGAAAATTGTAGAAGAGCCCTGTGGCACAGTGGTTAAACTGTTGTACTGCAGCCAAAACTCTTGGTGGTGTGAGTTCAGTCCTGACAGGGATCATGGTTGACTCATCCTTCCATCCTTCCAAGGTCAACAAAATGACTGCCCCAGCATGTTAGGGGCAAAATGGTAATTACGTTGTGAACCACCTAGAGTGCTCAAGCGCTTTGGGGTGGTATAGAAGTGTAATTGTTATTGGTCTAATTTTGGCATATTTCTTTAAGAAACAAATACTGTTTCCCATAGGTTTTGTTTAATTTTGATTTTTTTGTTCAGTAAGATCCATCAAGATCTGCTGTTTCCTTTTATTGCCTAATGCTGCTGTTATTTGTTCCATTATACTGTGTGTGTTTTCAGTGTTTAATTTTTTGATTACTTAAATGTACAGTATTTTATATGTTTTATATCAGGGTGAATTGAAAAGAGAATATGCAACTAGGATAGCATGTGATTTTCTCAAGATTTCTGTATATCAGTGCCCAGTCTACTCTGATAGCTGAACTGATGAGAGGAATTAATACTAACATTAATTTACACATAGGACATGGTGCATTGCCATTAATTTAATTATCTTAATTACAACTCAGTAAACAGGCAAGAAGTATCTTCACATTATAGATTGGATGAAGGAAATCATGTATTCATATGGTGGCTGTCCAAAATCTTCTAGTGAGTTCCATCTCCTAGCTTGCAGTCTTTAGCCACCTGTACAATAATAGTTGAGTTAATATATTGCATCAGTGATGAATCGCAGAATTCCATTCAGAAATCTTTAGGGTTTCATTGTTTTTATGTTGGTAAAGTGGTATTGGAGCAGAAAATGATTTGTATGAGAACACCAAATGTTTAATATACTCTTGGTCTTCTATCATGGAAGAAATTCTTCCAATTATTGTTCATAAAAGACTGTATTTTATCCTTTTAAAACTGGCTGTTTTAGAAATCACTGTGCAATATGAGGAGTTCATAGATAAGATAATGTCAGGGCTGTCCAAAACTGTGATTAATATTATGGAACTTTAGTAAAACAGATTCCAATTCCATAATTTGTTTCAGATAATTTCAGCTAGTAGAGGACCTCAATGTACTCGCTGTATTCAAGAAACATGAAAGCTTTGCTTTAAAATTGTTCTATATATAACTTGTTAAATGTTCTAATATTTATAGACAGTCCTAGGGTCTCTGACCCCAACATTCCTCTAGTGGCCCGCGAGATCATGCAGCGGATGATCCGGCAATTTGCTGCAGAATATACCTCAAAAACTAGCTCTACTCAGGATTCCAGCTCGCCCAATAGCACAAAGAACCAAAGCCTGCTGAAAGCATCTCCAGTTGCCTCATCTGCGGGTGCAACAGCTCAAAATCCTGTGCTCAGCAAACTTCTCATGGCTGACCAGGACTCTCCCTTGGACCTCACTGTCAGAAAGTCTCAGTTGGATCCTAGTGAACAAGGTACGGATGCCGTGCTTATGTTCAGAACCTCTTGCTTCCACTTGGAAACAATAACTGAAAGCTAGAAGTAATGTAGACATGAATAGTTAGTAAGGCATAAAGGGAAAAAAAACTTTATTGTGATATGTGTACAACTGTTGAGATCTGTGTGCCTATCTCAAATATATTCCAGTTTGGCTCTGGAACCGCTGAAAAAGAAATTTACTTTTGGGGAAATTAGTTATGGAGAATCAGTAGGTTTGATTACGTACTAATAGGTTCCATGTAGTGCATTTTGACTCCAAAACCATTTAATAAAGTTTTAAAAATGGGATGCACACAGTGATGGGATGTAACAGGTTCGCACCAGTTCGCCAGAACCGGTAGTAACCTTTTCCAGTGTCCCAGAGAACTGGTAGCAGCTTTTGGGGGGAACCACCTTCGGGGCTTACCTTTTCACTGGTTCCCCCACTGTGCATGCACGCCAAGTACTTGGTGTGCATGCACTCCTACAGTGCTTGGTGCATATACACGGCCTCCTTGCTGTCCTCTCAAGCGGGGAAGAGGAAGAGAAGCTGCTAGCCTGAAGCTCCCTATAGCCTGCTCCGCAGGGTAAGTGACTCACCTTTGGATGTGGTGTGTCTGTGTGTATTTTAATGTGTATTTAATACCTTTACTTATATTGACGTACTACCACAGTTTCTAAAAAGACCTGGCGGCCTGGCTTGGGGTTTTTAAGCAAAGTCTTGGAGTTACCTCATCAGTAAGCTACACTTGTGCTGTTCCAATATTGTTCCAATTGGAGAACCCTTAAGGAGGTACAGCTGTTTTACATTTACATTAAGGCATATTATCCTAGAGAACCGGCATGATGACCATATCCATGTTTCAACATGGTGCTGCCCAGGCACTTATACTAACAGGTAAGTGACGGGTGTGTGTTTGGGGTGGGTGGGTGGGTTTATTTTAATGTAATTTGTATTTTATTTAATTAATCTATTTACGGATTTGTGTTGTGGGTGGGTGCTTATTTTTATTTTATTTTATTATTTTATTTTATTATTTTATTTTATTATTTTATTATTTTATTATTTTATTTTATTATTTTATTTTATTTGGCCCCGCCATGACATCATGACATCAGCTCCACCCACACTGTGATGACATCATGGTGGAGTAGTAAAATTTTTGACATCCCACCACCAAAATCCCAACCACGATCATTCAAGACGTGCCATCCCTCCTGGAAGCAAGACAGGTCCCCTTTTAAAATGGCTACATGTGAAATGACATTCCCCCCCCCCCCACGCCAGAAGACTTCCGACAAACGATAATTCAAATAGAGTCTGGCTTGTTCCTTGCTGGCGAAACCCGGCTCCAGCTCCTCTCCAAACCAGTCACCTCCGAAAAAGCACAAACAGTGCCGGGCCAAGCCGTCTCCAACAAAGCGACAGCTTGGTCCGCCCCGTTAAAGATGTCCTCTATCCTCCTCCGGCCCAATTCATCCCCCCCCCCCCAATGTGCATGACCACCACCCTTGGAGCATTATGGAGGGGAAGTGCATCCATCATGGCCCCAACCCCTCTGAAACCCAAAATATCAGTGCCAGTCCACTCTACTGAGCACCGAGAGATCCCCAATCAACTCCCCAGGAAGGAGCGTCCGGCCCACTCCTCCACGCCGGTCCCCCAGGATCCATACGGTGCCCTTCCATTTCGAAATCCAACCTGAAAAACATAAAACTGAAAACAACATAAAACTTAACTAACACTCCCCAGGCAGGTCCCTCACATACGCCCGGAACCTCGCCGAAGTCCACCTCCCTGCCTGCTTGATATCTTCCACCTTATATCCCAGCACCACCAAAGTGGTTGCCGCCCTAATCCGAAAGGAATGTGATGCAAAATTCCATCCCACTATCCCAGCCTCCACCAGTGCCTTATCCGTCACCGCCTTGAATTGAAATTTTGTGAGCGGCTCCCCTCCAGCATACGCCAAAAACCTACCTTCCCTCGATCCTCTGAGCATCAGGAACTCCCTCACCCTACTCACCGGACATAACTCCCCAATGTGACAGGGACCCAACACCAAGCACTTACCCAAACCTCCTTGATCCGTCTTGGAACAGCGTACGAAAATGTACAGGCGTCCCCCTGACACCACCACGTCCTCAAGTCGCAACGCCCTATCGGACCCATCCGTTTTGGACCCCACCACCAACTCACCCTCAATGCGCCAAAGAAGGCTAACAACGCCGCCGCCTTAAACAGCGCCTCCTCATACCCATTCACACATACCTTCCCCCATACCGCATTAATCCTGAGCAACACCCCCGGGGAAAAGGGAGTCCTGGCATCTCCCAACTTCCCTGCCATTCTGTCCCACCCCTCCAAAACCTTCCGTACTCTAAAATCCCCTGACTCATCCTTAAAGCCTCTGGATTTTGCAAAAAACACCGCCACCGCCAACTTACCTCTAATGGTGTTCACCATTAAACCCCTGTTATGTAACCAAACACAAAACTGCAAAATATGTTCCACCAGAACTGGTCACTCCTCCCCCAAACCAGCCCCTTTTCTGAACTCACAGAACTCCGTACATGCTGCCGCGTAAGACCTCTGTGTGCTGTCCGCTATAGAGCTTCTGATAGCCTCAGCTACTTGCAGTCTCCAAGCTCCCAAACCTCCTCCGGGAACTGCACAGGCAACCTGCTTGCCACTGGCACAAACTCCCGGAACTTGTCCAACTGCTGTCGGGACAAAGCATCCGTAATGCAATTGTCAACCCCCGGGATGTGCTTAGCCACAAACAGCACATTCAACTCCAAACACCTCTACGTGAACACCCTCACCAGAAACATCACTCTCTTAGACTTAGAAGTCAAACTATTCAGCACCGTCACCACCGCAAGTTATCGCACCAGAAAATCACCATCCTGTCCCTCCACCTATCACCCCATATCCACTGCACCCCCACTATAGGAAACAATTCCAGAAAGGTAAGATCCCTAGTTACCCCCGTCTCGAACCAACGTCGAGGCCAGCCACCCCTGCACCATTTTCCCCGAAAGTACAGACCAAAACCCAGTGCCCCTGTGTGCACTTGAAAATCCTCTTTCAACAAGTTTTTCCCTCCAAAAAGAAATCCCATGAAACTGTTTCAAAAATTCCTCCCACACCAACAAGTCAGTCTTAATACCCCTCGACAATCCCCTCCTATGGTGCGGCTTGCGCAATCCCACCATGACGTCACACAGCCGCCGAAGAAAAGCTCTACCAGGCGCCACCACCCTGCATGCAAAATTCAAATGCCCTACTAAAACCTGCAACTCCTGTAGCGACGCCTTCTTCTTACCCTTCATCACTCTGATCCTATCCCTCAACTGCACCAGCTTGTCCTCCAGCAACCGGGAACATTGCTGCTCTGTATCCAGTTCCACCCCCAAAAAGGAAAATCTGACCACCGGCCCTTCTGTCTTCTCGTGCACCAGCAGCACACCCAGCTCCTCACACACACCCTGGAATATCCCCAACAATATCCTGCAATGGTTCCCCCCCCCCAGCATATCAAAAAATCATCAAGATAATGGGTGATGCTCTCCACCCCCGCCTTCTGAGTAAAGACCCATTGAATAAACGTGCTAAAACACTCAAACAGAGAACAAGATATGGAACAACCCATCGGCAACGCCCTGTCCACATAAAATCCCCCTTCAAAAAAGAATCCCAACAGCCGAAAATCCTCCGGATGAATAGGCAGCAGCCAAAACACCGCCTTAACATCACACTTAGCCAGAAATGCTCCCTTCCCACTTCTGCGAACCATGGCTACCGCCGTATCCAGTGAAGCATACTTCACCAAACACAACTCATCTGGAATGGCATCATTCACTGGGACCCCCCCCCCCCCCGGGTGAGAAAGGTGGTGAATGAGGTGGAATTCCACCAGCGTTTTCTTAGGAACGAACCCAAGTGGAGAAACATGCAGCTCCTCCAATGGCCTCTCTCGAAAAGGCCCCACAATCCTACCTAAAAGTACCTCCTTCCTTATCTTCTCCCTAACCTTGTCCTCGTTCCCTTTGACTGACTTCAAATTCCTGGTAGCCGATGGGCCAACCCTCCCCCAACCAGAATACAAAAACCCAAACGAAAACCATCAATAAGCAACTCCGCATCCTTCCTCTTAGGATGACCCGCAAGCCACTTCTCCAAAGCCTGCACCCTAATTGGGCTGGGGTAAATTGTTCCCAACCGACCCTGGTCCACCCGGCCTGCGTTGGTTCGGGGCCTCTCTACTGGCCACCCCTTGTCCCCTTGCACACAATGTGATCGGGTGAGGCCCTCCACACTGAGAGCAACCATGCCTAAATCTACACGGCTTCCTGGAGCAGTACCCATGCGAGTTGTATTCCCAACAGACCAGCCGGGATTGAACCGACTGCTCCCCGGGAACCCGAGGGGCAACAGCAGGAGAACCTCTAAGCACCAAATGGCCACTGTCATGTATCTCACCCGGCAATGGCCTGGGTGGCGTCATGTACTGTAACCACAACAATGAATGGGGTTCCTCCCAATCAATGTTGGGCTCGTGTTGTGCACGAGAATGAAAAAATACGTCATAACGCATCCATGCCACTTCCGCAATGTCCGTGTAAGCCCTGTACATGAGATCCAGGTATTTCAGCAGCAACACCGCCCTCTTCAGTTGCTCATAAACTATGACCCCGATGTATATCAATTACGCCGGCAACCAACTACCCCAATTCCTCAGCGGCTTCTTCCTCTTGATAAGATCTTTCTCCCTCTCATCCAACTTTTCCACCTCCTTAACATCCACCTCCCTATTCAGTAACGAAAACAGATCCACAAACTCCCCCTTTAGAATTTTCTCCTTAGTCGCCTTGGACAAATGCTCGCCAAACGGACAGGGCCTCTTCTGCGCATGCGCGTCTTTTCCTGCCTGACTCGCAGCTCATCCCTTCTCGCCTGCCGTCTCCTTGCTTGTCCCCGCCTCGACACTTACTGACCCAGCTCCCTGCTCCCCTGCAGGAGTCTCCACCCCCTTCGATCCATTCACCACCCACTATTCTCAACCCCTGACGCCAACACCCCGTCTGACGCCAACTTCTCCACCCCCCAGTCTCTTTTGCTCCACCCACAGGGCCCCCGTTCTGCGATCCCGCAGCGGGAACTGCCTCCACCCCCTTTTGGGTTCCCAAGGCTCCATTCCCCAACCAAGGCCACATGGCGCCCGGCCTCCATGGCGGCACCATACCCATTCCCTAGAGGAAGACCTAGTCTTCCCTTCTGGTCCCATTTGCTCCCAGGGAAAGACCCACGGCCACCCCCAAGGAGCGGGAGGTGACTGAGACGACACGGGCCCCCTCGACTCACCATGATCCTGAGTCATCGATGCCCCGCTTGCTCCGGAGCCGCTCTCTCCGGCTCCTTCCCCCGAGCTGGCCTGCATGACCTCCATCTCTGCCGATACGTCCGCAGACGTCTTACGGGGCTCCGATTTGGCCTCGGCCGATCCAGCCTTTTGTGGGCCACCGGCCCCTCTCTCCAATGCGTCACCCAACTCAAGCCCCAAAGGAGGCCCCAGCAAATCTTGCGAAGGGGGAATCTCCTCCCTCCTTCCCTCAAGCTGAGAGATCCTGTCCTCAAGCTCTCTGATCGCCTCTCGCCAGGATCTTCTCCCCCTTTTCCCCCCTCGCCTTGCCACGGTGCTCTGAGACCGGGGAACCTCAGCTCTCCCCCCCCCCCGGCCTCCTCTAGCACCCGCACTCTGTCCTCAAAGGTACCCAGTCCCTCGAACTCCTCCTCAGAGGACTCCTCAACTGCCTCCTTTCCTCCCTTCCCCTGAGAAGCGAGCTCCTCAACAACCCCCGAAACTTCCCCACTCTTCCTCGACATTCTCCAGGCCTACACACTACCACTATCTAACACACGTCCGCTCACGACCAATTCCCAACCCACAAAGATTATTCCAGAAACTGGTACCCCTTTCAAAACAAGACACGCCCCCCCAACTTTGCATAACCAATTTCAACTTTCCACGCCGTTGTCTCCCTCCCCAACTACCAGGGTGGGGCGGGGCGGCAAAGACCCTTCTCCCGCAGCAAGTACCTCGTCGAAGGTACCCTAGTCTAAAAACCTCAGGAAGCCCACAAGTGGCCTAAACCTGGTCTAACCTGTGATTGTCACACTGGTGGTCACATTGGTGAACTGTCTGTAAGAATTCTAAACTACAATTTTGTGTGAAAAGGAAAAACTTGGTAGTTTAGTATAGCAATGCTGCAAAACATACAGGAGTGAACATTTTGTTTTTCTCTACTTGGAACTGAGATTATATGCAGTATTTTAAGGGATCTGAAGCAGACTGAGTTTGTCCTTATGTTAAATGAAGACTATGTATTGACTGGAGTACATTCCATTTTAAAGTTATAAAAAACTCATAAACTCTTTTAAGCAGTTATCTGCCTTATGATTGGATTATTTATGTGCTAACTTTACTCTGTTGATAAGAGAATGCATAAGTGAAGCCTATGGTGGTTTGTGTACATCATGGGACCTGGTGAGGTTTAGCTTTCACTGCTGTTTCATTGGTTGCTAAGTGTGGCAGTTATATAGTTCATAACACAATAATGAATGTTTACTCAGAATAAAATCTCTTTGTATTTGTTGGGCTTTACTCCTAGCAAGTATGTTTTTCTTTGTATCAGTTTCAGTGTTTGAAAATGTGACAATTCCCTTTACTTGCCTTACTAGTTCCTAAGCTAAACATATATCATTCCAAACAGTTGACTAGAATTCTTCATGCCTAGCTATCCCCATAGTTCTTTCAGGCTTCTCATTGATTTTGGATGTGAAACTGACAATTAATTACTAAAAATGGCTCCACCCACCCACCCAGCTTCACCCATACCTCCAAATACTGTACTTTAAACACATTTGTCTACAAATATTATGTCAAAAATGCCTTCTTGAGCTTTGGAATGTATTGGTTTTTTATTTTATTTTGAAGCCCAGAATATCCTGTCTTCATGCTCCAAAAATGTGTTTGTAAATGTAAAAGAACTCATTTCCAATTCTCCCTTTATTTTTGCCTCTTAATGGGAACTAAAGGGTGTGAGAAGCCAGAAGTACATTTTAGGTAAATTTGAGTTGCATACTCAAAGTCAAGGAGTTGCACTCCTATTCTGTAAGTGATAAATCTTACTGAAACATGGATTTGACCTCTTGTCATAAATCATGTTGAATCATGTTCAATTAAACATCTCTTGCTAGTCTTAAATATTTCAAATTTTGCAGTATTATGCTCTTCTGTTTTCATAGTGTATGGAAGTAACTAGATACAAGTAACAGTTATCCATACCTACTTTTTAGTTAAGATAAGGGACACCTACTTACTTAAAAAAATTATTCTTAAAGGCCTTTTTAAGGCATCTTGAGACATAAATGGCAATGGTCCTGTCCTCTATATTTTTGTAATGATTTCCATGGTGTAGTACAGTGGTGACCAAACTAAGGCCCGGGGGCCGGGTGCGGCCCCCAACACCAATTCATCTAGCCCGTGAAGCCCTCGTTCATCTAGCCCGTGAAGCCCTCCCTGGGCCTTAGTGACCGGCTTCCTGAACCAAATGATCGGCCCATGGCCTAAAAAGTTTGGGCACCCCTGGTGTAGTATATAAACTTGCGTAGTTACTAGAGGGAATGAGAGATAATTTTCCTGGATTTCTCTGAATTAATAACATGCAGCACAACAAATTACTTGCATGAATGGAACAATAATGATTTAGCTGCCAAGAAGTAACGAAGAACACAATATGCTCCTTTTAAAATATAATGTTCCAAATTGTGACTTGAAGGCAAGGAATATTGCGCGCATGCCTTGCTTGCAAAGCTGATACTGCTTCCAGAAGTGGAATTAGCTTTGGAAACCAGGCTTTATGGCCCACGTACAGTGGTACCTCGGGTTACGAATGCCTCAGGTAACAACATTTTCGGGTTACGAATGAAAATCCATTGAGAATAATGCCTCGGGTTACGATCTCCCCTCCCCCAGAATACAAAGCAAGTTTCTCTAGGTAACTGGTGCATTACTACAGCTGGACACTAGAGGCCACTGTCTTCAATGTAAAATACAGTGGTACCCCGGGTTATGAATTTTTCACGATATGAAAAATATCTGAGAACGCATTAAATTTGTAAACTGAGGTACCACTGTATATTGTTTTACACTTTTAAATCTCATTGTGAATTAGGCAGTGGTAGAGTCCAGCTCTGCCAGTTTCAAGTGAAAGGAAGTTTGATCCATGTGCCCATGGAAGTTATCTATTGGATGTACTCTTTTGTGATTTTAAACTGAAACAAGAGCAGAATTCTGGGACCCGTATCTCAATAAACACAGATCTACAGTGATTTTGCCCTTGTAGCCCCCTCACACGTAAAAGGGCTATCAAGTTGTTTATCTGCTATACAGATTTCACTTTCTATCACTCCTCCTTCCTGTTGTGTTGCTTCCTAAGAGCAATACTTTTTTTCTGAATTGCCCTCTGTAGATCCTAATTGACACTGAGATTGTGACTCGAAGTATCTTCCATGCCTTGTCAGCCAGCTCTCATGGCCTTCATGTGATTGACAAGGGCCAGGCCATTGGTACTTTTTCCTTGTTACACAAATGTAGCATTTAGATGGTTTGCTTGTAGAACTAGAGAAAAATGTATTTGGGTAAGGCTTAATTTAAAAACTGCTCCATCTCCCTGTAAATAAGTGGACCTTTTTCAGAGCTGTCTTGGTCTTTGGGTTGTACTAATAAAAATGCTGTATCCATTTCTCAGCTTTGTAATACAGTAGAACCCCGTATAGCGATTTTAATCCATTCCATGGAGCTGATCACTATGCGGTTTTCGTCATTGTATGATCTTCCCTATGTGGAAAAACGTACAACGATTTCCCCTGTGGGGAAAACCATACAACTATGTTTGGCACTGACTGGTTTTTGCATCTAATTTTATAATTATCTGTGATGTATTTTACTATCTTTGGATTTGCATGGTTAACATTGTTGGTCTAGTTTTTTCATTGTAAAGTGCTTGACCATTTCAGGCAAGAATATTGCAGGTTTGGTTTCATTTATGATCAAATCTTTGTGCTTTCATTATGTGCTTGAGAAACATTGCCTTAAGGTTTTTTTAAGTGGTTGATGTACGAAGATTCTTTGCCTTGATGCCTAAGATGAGATTTTCAAGCCAGCCATGGTTACTTTAGAGCATGTTTCCAGAATAAAAACATACTTAATATGTGTTTTTGATTTTACCAATTTTTTCCTGTTCTCAAGTGAATCTAATGTCTCTGCAGATGGAGTGCTTGATCTGTCCACTAAGAAAAGCCCTTGTGCAGGCAGCAGCTCCTTGAGCCATTCACCTGGCTGCTCCACTGCTCCTGGGAATGGGTAAGGGAAATCTTTTTGCTTGACTCCAAAAGTTTTTTGTATAACTGTAGATCGAATGCTTCATCACAATTTCCACAGATTTGTGTTTTTAATCCTTCAGAGTATAATTTCTTGTAGAAAATAACTTCTTCCCAATGTTCAAAAATAAAGGCAAGAGTAAAAATATAGTTCTATGTTAGAAAGATTTTGGTTGTGTAGTAAGGTGTAGAGATGTAATATATCACCCTATAAAATATCAGTTTGAGCAAAAATTTGGGTACTCGACAATAACCACACAATTGGCTGTGGAAACATTTTTAGCTACTGTTGGTATTTCCACATGACACCTATACAAATGACTCCTACAGTTTGCATGATGATGACAGCTTGAAAAGGGCTCTATCACAGTTGCAGTTTCTGAGCATATTTAGTCCTCAGTAGCTGCCTTACTCTCTAGTCTTGACTCTGATGAACTGAGGTTTTTGTGAATCCCATATCACTTGATGTGTATTCACATAGGGACTGCTAAATAACTAATCCTGACTACTGTCTTCAGTAGAATTAGAAGATTGTAGCTTGTAGTTTGACCTCTTTAGCAACTAAAACAATCATATGCCATTTAGTGTTCAGAGTATATAGGGCAAGACATTTAAGCAGATCAAGTGACCAGTAAGAAACTACACAATTTGTTAGGTGTTGTTGGATTTTGTTTTTTAATGTAAACTATTATAACATATAACTGATATGCTTGCACAGACTAACATGACTACCACTTCAAACATAACATAGTACTGTACTGTCATTTCATTTATTTCTTATGAGTCATTGGATTTATGGCAGATTTGTAATTATCTACATGGAGATGTTCTCAAGATTGCATTGAATAGCATTCCTGTATTCCTGATAATGTTCTGTTGTGTTAGCAAAGAATTCATGGGTACAGAATTCTCTTGGCGAAAGGTTTGCAGTCCTGTCAACCCTGAATATTTAGTTGCATGTTGCTAGTTGAGACAGATTACCTAGGAAAGAAGAGGACTTGGGATAGTAATATAAGGACATTTTGCATTTAAAAAGTTTTTGGCAATCTTACTTAAAAATATTAAATGATAAAGTTTAGGTGTTTAATCACATCATTTAAAAACTGTGACTTATATTTAAAACAATAATTGTTTGTAATCACTGATTAAATGCACCCCATGACTCTATAATCTCTTTAAAGTGTAAAAAAAATCACATGGGGGGAAAATAAAATTTTGTACTTGGTTCCTTTCCTAAATATCGTAAAGGTCATGTTTAAGAAATCAAAATATTTTGCTGGCTCTAAAATAGAAAAGTTGCCAGTAAAAGGTCTGTAGTAGTACTGCAGGACAGAATGAGCTCCCGTCTGTGTCCTAGTTCCTGTCAACCTAGCAGTTCGAAAGCAAGAAATTGCAAGGGACCACTTCGGTGGGAAGGTAAACAGTATTCCATACACTCCAGTGTCTAGTCTTGCCTGCCACATGACCACGGAAATGTCTGCAGAAGCAGACAGCGCTGGCTCTTCGGCTATGAAACTAAGATAAGCACTGGACTCTAGAGTCGGATACGACTGGCTTTCGAGCAAGGGTTACCTTTACCTTTAGTAGTACTGTATGTTTAAATTTCTGCTTTATAGTGTTAAGGTTGTGTCAGTTAATGCTTGCCCTCGACTGAGCAAGATGCCAGTTAATCCTTATGTGTAGAGTTTTGTTTATTCTTATAGATAGTTGAAATATAAAGTACATGTTATAGGGTTTGTTAGAGATTTAGTTTTCTCCCTGAGTTTGTTGTGGGCCTTGTTTAGAATCAATGTGAAACATGTTATCAAATTAAGAAGCTTCAAATTCTGACTCTAGCATTTAATATGTATTTTTTAAATGATTAGGTACCCCAAATGTCAACATAGTATCACCCTCTGGTATTCTATGTACCCAAAGTTTCTATGTAGAAATTGTCTTCACATTAGCATCACTTACATGTACAATAACTATCTTAATGTGAAAAATGTGAAGAATGTATTATATGCTTTTATTCAAATTACAAGAATTTTTAATAAAAATATGTGTAAAACAAGTTTTGATGGTCAGATTAGACTTCAGATAGTTTTAAAATTAGATTTACTTCTGATCTGTTTAATCAGTAAAGTTACAAAGCAGACAGGATAACAAATATTTGTTCCAGTGAAAGAAAATACTGTATTAATTTCCCTATCTTGATATCAGGAAATAAAGCAGATAACTGTGACACTTAGGATAATTCATTTCAAAAGGAAGTGGAGTTTGGATTTAGACAACATCGTTGAGAATCATTCATTTTTTCTGTACTACTGTTTAATATATTGCAAACAAACATCTTGAATTCTTTTGAGCACTTTTGATGCTGACCAGCAACTAGCAAATTTAGTGTGAATTTTTACTCTCCAGACTTTTAACCATTTTATTAAAAAGTACAGATGGTTGATGTGTGTGAGTGTGAGTTGAATTTATTGCATTTTATCACTTGGCTTACTCTTTTATTACTGTACTTGTTTAGTGGTAACGTCACACTAGTAATACAGTCGTGAATAAACTGGCAAATGATTATTCCTTTCTAATCTATAATTAAGATGCTATTTTCAGACACTTGCGCGAAGCCTTTTCTGCTCCACGATTTTGTGAACCCAACCAAAGACCAGCTGACAGGTTTCATTTTTTTTGCCCAAAAAGCTTCTCTTTGTTTTTGAACAATTTTTTAAAAAACTGACTGCTGAGACTTAAAAAAAAGTAAAAATAAAAATAAAAAAGCCCACAAAAGTGATGTTACCCAAGCAAGGCCTTCTAATAAAGGAGTGGCCCCCTCACCCATTCCTCCCTACCTGTGCAAGTCCTGCTCACATCAGTTTCCTTCCATCCAATTAGGCGACCTGGGAGACCCAGCCAGCACCAAGCAGAGGGACTTCGGAGTGGTGATGGGGTGCCCTCGAGAAGTTGGCAGGATGGAACAAGGGAAGGGTCTGGCCACTCCACATCTCTCAAAGTTCCATTGGCTCGGTCACTGCAGATAAGCGAAGAACTGCTGAGCAGAAACCAGCATGCTACAGCTGCCAGCCACGGGCCTCCTGGGTTGCAGAACCACGGACAGCACATGATACTTTCCAGGGAGGCTTCTTGGGCAAAACCACACTACGAATTCAACTTCACCCGAATGAAATTCAGGGGAAATGGTGCACTCAGCAACATCAGTGACCTTCCTTTTCTTACAGAAAATTCAGCCTTTCAAAAAATGGCACTTCAGACTAAACAGGATGTGAAAAAGGACATGAGCCATTCAACTCCTGTGGATTTAAAGATACCACAAGTTCGAGGCATGGACCTTTCGTGGGAGTCCCGTTCTGGTGACCAGTATAGCTACAGCTCTTTGGTGATGGGTTCACAAACGGAGAGCGCGCTTAGTAAAAAGTTAAGGGCTATCCTTCCAAAACAAAACAGAAGGAGCTTGCTGGATCCTGGACCAGATTCCTGGGGCTCAGATGCTGAGCAATCTACCTCTGGACAGCCATATCCAACCTCTGATCAGGAGGGAGATCCTGGCTCTAAGCAACCTCGGAAAAAAAGAGGCAGATACAGACAGTACAACAGTGAAATATTGGAGGAAGCAATTTCTGTGGTGATGAATGGGAAAATGAGCGTTTCCAAAGCTCAGAGTATTTATGGGATTCCCCATAGCACCCTGGAGTATAAAGTAAAAGAAAGGCTGGGCACTTTGAAAAACCCTCCAAAGAAAAAAATGAAATTAATGCGGTCGGAGGGACAAGATGTCTCTGTAAAGCTTGAGATAGAACCCCAGGGAGAGGCAGCACAGAGTGCAAATGAGTCGAAGGATGATTAGGGATGTTGTTAGAGTGCCAATTACATAATAAACTGGGTGAGCACTATGGCATTGTTCAACTCCCACTTTATGTACCCGATTCCTCCTCAGTCACTGGGTGCAGAACATGCTGTTTTGCAGTTCAGAAGAGACTTACGTGAACACAGGGGAAAGGGTGCTTTGAATGTTGCATATTTGTAAATTTTCAGCCTGGTATGGCTTAGAGCCCTTTTTGTGTTTTGTTTTGTTTTTTGGCCTTTGCATGTTTCTCTAATATTTTATAGAGAATTGAGTTACCTCACAAAAAATGCAGACATGGAAGTGGAATCCTTGCCTCTTGAGCCTGCATGGACTTTCAGTTATCTTATGGGGTTTGATTTTTTTCACATGGCCTTTTATAGAAAAAAAAAATCACTCTCTTGAACTCTGGAACCAGACTTTTAAAACAAAATAACTGGATCTTTGCTTTATAATAAGTTCTTCACAAAAAAAAAATTCTTGGATCCAGTTGGTTTGAAAGAAACTTTATACCTCTCTAAAATGGAAGCTGGTTTTGAACTCAGAGATTGGTGGTTGAAGTTTAGTCAGTTTAGTCTAATGGAACCATTTTGTTTTA
This sequence comes from Furcifer pardalis, assembly GCA_030440675.1. Classification (NCBI taxonomy): domain Eukaryota; kingdom Metazoa; phylum Chordata; class Lepidosauria; order Squamata; family Chamaeleonidae; genus Furcifer; species Furcifer pardalis. Next base: position 242,658,866 of record CP126890.1, read on the forward strand.
CATTCAGCTCCTTTATCATTTGCAATCTGCTTAGTGCTCACCTGGCGGGGTGGGTGGGAATGGGGGACTTTACAGACACTACCTTCAGATGGTTTGGTTAATTTATTTGGAACACTACCTTCACTGTAATTTTGTTTGCTTTTTTTTTTTTATAAAGGTGAGAGTTGGACTCGCCTACTTGAGGATGTAGCCTTATCTCAACAAACTCCTTATATTCAGGAGCATCAGGGTACACTGAATGATATACTGGGGTTTTCACGTCAACTAAATACAGTTTTTTGCGACCTACATGCTTTTAACTGACTGAATTCAGAGTTCGCTAAACTGTGTTTCTAATAGCAGTTTTAAAAAACCTCTTCTGGGAGGTCAGGAATATATATATAAAACAGCTTACTGTACTTTTGGAAGAAAAAAGTAGAAAAATCCTCATAAAACCCGCTAATCTCTAAACATTCAACCTCAATAGCTTGCCTAACTAATCATGTAAATGAAGGATCTATATTAATGTTCAGGGAAGAAATTTTTACGAATCTTAATAAAACCCATGATCAGACCATTCTGATCTGGCTTAGGCTGAGCATAATGCTGTCAGGGTTGAACACCCAATGGGTGTTTCCTTTTTAAATACTGTACTAAAGTTGCCAGTAGCAGGAAATGTTCTTGCATATTCTGTTTATATTTTCATTTTCTTTTATCCATTGTTGATTTAATAGTGGGTTAGCCCACATTCACACAGAAGATCAGCACTAGCATTCCTAAGTCTTTTTAGTTACAGAGACATCTGATCATTATGTTTAAAGCTTTAATAAAGCTTCCTGGACTTGCAGCTTCACTAAATCATACTCACTGGTTCTTCAGTTAGAGAGACCTTTTGATCTTGCCAGTGACTGATAGGACACCACTGTCCAGCTTTGCGCAACCAAAATGAGGCAGTGGAATTGGTATGTGAGATGACATTGAGCACTCTTCTTGTTTAGGTATCTTATGTTAATGACTGAAAGTAAATGCTAAGATTTGTGGGAGGAAGGCCTAGAGAGCCCCAGGGCTGCTGCTTAAATTTGGGGGGAATTAATTAAGCTGGCCTTGATTGGATGATTGAACGAACACTTTGATTTGCTGGGAAGCAAAGGTTAGGCACACCATTGCTGTCATGTTAAATATGCACTTCTCATTCTTGGCAGATACTGGGTTTCTGCCCTGATATGCTTTGTACTACTGTTCTTTGATCTTTTTGTTTTATTCTTAGCTTAATGTATTTCCATACTCAAAAAGCAGAGTTCCTTTAGCTATCTAGTTATCATCCCAGTTCAGAAATCTGTTTGAATCTCCATAGTGGTATAGAAATTCTGCAATATAATCCAGTTCCACTGGAAATTGCAATAAAATGCACTCTTTTAAATGTATGGTTTCATCTGCTCTTGAAAGTGTGGGAGAAGATTTGCTGCAAGCTAGAAGTGTAACACTTGCATAGATTTTTGCTTTCAGAGGTTTAACCTTTTGCAGCTGTTTTTATTTAAGTGATGTATGAGTTGAGTTCTGTAAAACCCGTCATAGTATATGTGATGTGCTCATTTTACTTACGTAAATATTTTGTATGTTATCATTAAGTGGATGACAATCATGCAGCAGAAAAATGGTGTGCCTACCCTTTAATGCTGCAGTTTAGAAAGAGAACTAATGTTATGTCATTTCAGACCATACTTTGGGAACTGTAAATAGATAGTGATAGTTGCATACTTTTATTGTGTTGGTTAGGAAAAGAATTAAACAACCAAACACATAATTTTCTCAGATTAAAAATCCTGGGACCTGACGATTGTAAGATTCCTGTCTGCAAAGCTTTGAAATATAAACACTTAATATCTGTGATCACTTCCTATTCAGGTTTTAAACAAACAAACAAAAACCACCAGAAGCTTTGGAACAACCATATTTCCTCAAAGGTCTCTGTTTTGTTTTGTTTTTAAAAAAGGAAAAAAGTAGGTTATTTTTAAAGCACTAATTGCATTACTTTGGTAAATGCAATATAAAATAGCCATTATTGTTTTGTGAAGCATGGTTGAAATTAGTTAGTTGTCCCTTTCTAAAATTTCAGAAGCCTCTCAAAAAAATAAACAAAAAAGCTGCTGAGTATTCAAAAGATATAAATATATATTTTATTGTAGGCTTTGTAAAGTTAGTCTGTAATATTCAGGTGCACCTTTTTAATGTTAAACTCTTTTTAACAATTTCATCTCAATTGTTTTCTTCAAGGTGGATCATCCTGTAGCTTATCTCAGTCAAGATCACTAAGCGACCCACTTAAGTCAAACTGCTCTGACAGGTGCTGTTGGTGTAGCTGTTGAGTAGTGTTTAAGACCATCTTGCCTATAGTAGAAATGGAATCAGTATTTATCCATTAGCATGCTTAATTTTCTGCTAACCAGACCTTTGCATGGCCAAAATCCCCAACTAACTGTAGTTGGATGTGGAAAGATGTGGTTTGCTGCTGTCTGTGTAAAAGAAGCCTTGTTTTCTCCTGTTTCTAGTAAATGGATGCTCGAACTGACACATGTGGAAGAGAAAGGCTTTAGGCCTGACTTTCATTGTGCTGCCAAGTACAGTGCTCCGGAAATAGTGTTCGTATGAGAAACATCCAGGCATTTTGATCACGTACATCAAAACTAAAACTAGAATTTTATAGAACTACAGCATATCTATGGTGGTGTTGCTTATGTCCGGATGACAAAAGAAAACTGTGAACATTTTTGTGGCAACCTCTGCTTCTATAGATGAGGTTTCATGAAGGATAATTTTGTCTCTGCTCCCAGTTCAGAAGACTAATGTTAGAGTGTGTATGTAATGTTTAAAATCAAGTTCACTATTGTTCTGGAATATAAATGTTGCTTGGTGACCTTTTGCTGCAGCAGATTATACAGAAGAGTAAGGCTTAGTATGTAGGAATACCAGTGTGGAGTTAATTATTGTACAGTTCTGTGGAGAGAGCCCAGTGTGTAGAAAATGTATCAGTTCTTTACTTGGATCTGTAAAATATAAAAGTTTTTTCCTGAAAATTCTGGAGATGTGATGAACTATTGTCTCTCTGTCAGCCATTCTGGAACCTCATTTCCTGTGCCCTAGGCCTTTTCCTTTTCATTATAGCTATCAGGAATTGAGCTCTTGGCCTTGTTTTGTAATAAAAACCCCTCTAAGTTACCAGTTTATTAAAATAGTTGAAGGATAATTGCCCCAGAAGCATTTAAGATCCCCCCCCCCCAATTCGCCCAGTGCACCAAGAATATGTTCTTGCTTCTGGCTGGTCCCAGAACTTTTCCATACTGCTTGCTGCTCTGCCCCCACCTCCCAAATATTTAGTCTGAATGTTTTCTTGAGTATTTTCTAATGCAAATCTTTGATCAGAAACCAGTTGTTTTAAGTAAATCCCTCCCAAGTTCATTAGTTTGTTAAAGTAGGACAGTTTCTTCAGAAACACATAAGATTCTGTTCTTGCATTAGCTCAGTGCACCAATATGCCGTTGCTTCTCTACATATTGGTTGTAATTTTTAATTCTGCCAATATGAAGCAGAATGATCTATATCTCAGCCAGTTAACAGTTCAGAAGGGGGTGAGAGACTTTTTTGTGGTGGCAAAGGCAGATTCTAGACCTTCAGGATGTAATTAATTTAAGATTAAACTAACACAAGATATTTAAGTATTTAAGAGGCAAAAAAGCATGGCACTTGAGTGGGTTTAAGAAGAATACTTAGCATTCCCCTTTCTTCTTCTTTTGGAAGCACTTTGCTAGAAATCTTAAAGGGTAATTTAAAAGTCTAACAACCCCTTCAGTCCAGTGGTGGGGCAATTCAGCTGCTAGCCAAGATTGCCTGAAGGACTCGGGCAGCCTTCAAAGGAGAAGTTATATCAAAAATAATTGTATTCATGTTTTTAGGTGCACAGATATTTGTAGGAAGTTCTAAAATGTCCATACTTCCATGGGCATAAGGCATCTTTTCTCCCCACATTGTAATTTCAGAAATAGATCACTTTTCTAAAGAGTTTTCTACTAATCTCATCTGTCTTGCTGCCTACAAGTTACACTTTCTGTAGTTGTTTTCAGACTTCAATTTAAAATCCTCACAAGCTTATTCATGAACATACTTTCTTTGTAATCTTCACCGTATGCTTTTAGTTTACAGTAAAGGTAATAGTTGAAATGTCTTAGTTTTGCAGGATTACTTTGTGATTTTCCCCCCTGCTTAGTGGAACAAAACTGCTGAGCGTTTATATAAGTAAAATGTTTGCGTATTAACTGGTGAATTAATTGGTTAAGCAGTATGCTAGAGTTTGCCAGAGTGGCTTGTAGCAAACACTGGACAGAAACTGGTTCAGTCAGTGGTGGATATTGTAATACACTAGAAACAGAGAAGAGACTTGCTTTAAGTTAACATTTTTGTCAATAATTTGCATCTTTGCATTAGGACCAAAAGAGGCAAGATGGAGTATCCAGTGAAAGATATATAGGTTCCCTAACATCATAGCATGAATGAGCAGATAGGAGGGAGAATGAGTAGTAGGCTGACCAGGGAGGCAGATGGAGCATGAAGTAATCTTCAGGGGTTTAGAAGAGAGAAGGGTATGAAGTTTGAGGTATCTGACCACTGGCTCCTTATGTGGCCATGTATCTTTACAATGTAGAACTTAAGTTATTCTTTGGTAAATATATCACAGTTACCTAATTATGAGTTGAAATTTACAAAGTAAATAAGCTTCTTGCAAAAAATTAAAATTACTGTACACAGTTACAATATTAGAACTTGACTCTTTAAGTTTATTGATACTGTGTAGCCTTCTAAAGTAATCCACAATTAATAGTCAAAGATAGCACAGAAGAAAGCTCTTATCTACTGCAGTATATTTCCCTGACAGATACTGGGATTTTATTTAGACAAGTATGTATATTGACAACATTTTCAGTCCTGCAGCATTATCTGTACTTGAGTAATGCTCTTTGAATGTTCCTCGTAATAGTCTCAAGAAATCACAAAATTACTTTGATTATATGTTTTTGAATCACAAGAAAATTATATTTTCTTCATTGTTTATACAGCATACTTATTATGAATCATTTGTGAGAAGAGAATTATATTGAATCACTAACTTATGAAAATCTGGTTCAAATATTTCCTCTTCCACTTGAAAATTATAGACATGACACCTCAGCCTCTTATGTACCTCACATTTGGTGCTATACATCAGAACCATATAGGCTTGATAAGAAAATGTACAAGAATCATCACACATCATTAACATACTTGTCTGACCTTTTTATAACTAAAAAAAACCCACAACAGATAAGGGACCTTCAGCACTTTTACTGTTACAACTCCAGTCTTACTTTATCTGGTCTCCAGAGTACAAGGTACTGTAGAAATTTCAGTTCATAAAATATTGATTCCTTTTTCAGTCAGATAATTTCTGTTGGTAATCTTTTGATCTGTCTTTGAGAATGAATAATCAGTTTTATAATGTCCAGGCAGCTTCTGAGCGTATGGATCTGATACTTTAAACATTTCAGTAGACCATTTCAGGGCTTTAAAATTTGGGATTTAAATGGGAGAATTTAGATGAAGTTTCCCAAATGAAGAGTAGTTTTAGACCATTGTGTAGTGCTCTGTTTGAAAGTATATCATTAGGGAATGGGTAGGGATTCTCTCTCCCTTTCGTCTTCAGGGAATGAGCAGTATTTAGAATCTTTGGCTGAAATTCAAGCCTTTTACCGTGTAAATTTTAATATAAATTTACTGACAAGCTTTTTACATCGGAGGACTGAAAATGGATTTTAATGTTTAAGTTGTTGAACGATATATTTCTTAAATGAAGGGGGAAATTAAAAAAACTAACTAGATTAGTATACCAGCATTAGTGATCTTAAGGGATTTTAGTATGTAATAGGAAAGTCTGATTTAAACTCTAATCTTGAATTGCTAGTCTGTAAACTAGGTGCATTCTGCATTAGCAGGTGAAACTTTACTTGAGAGAGGGTATATGGCGGCTGTCACATACCTTAGTATCGAAGAAACATTACAGACTGGAACCTCTCTTGAGTCCCATTTGGTAGTTATAGCCATGGGATTTTTGCTTACGGCAGCTTACTGCTGCTGAAACATGTATAAATATGTTCAAGTGTTTTACTCATAACTCTTTCTAACCTCCACTTGTTAAATTGTCAGATGTTGGTATTTTATCAGTCCGCAGTGTAAGTTATAAACTAACGTGCTTAGGATTTCAGCTTGTACACACACTGTTTGAAAACCCTCAGGGACAGTTTACACACTACCCTCACTCAATTCAGGTACTTGTACACTATTCTTAAACCTAGCAGTGACTTGTATTTTGTTTTTGCTTTTCTTTTGATGTGCTAGTAGCACATTCTTGATGAATGTCAATTTAAACTCAGTTCAGGTATCCAGGTATAACTCAGCCAAACCGATTTTAAAGCTGCATATTACTCTCCAGCACACAGTGCCTCAGACACGTAGTGGCATTCTGTATATTCAGTTATTACTACTGAGCAAGATCGCATGGGGGTTCCTGATAATTATGTATTGTAAGAAATTTCTATATATAGTATGTGTATTATGCTATATACATATATATTATATATGTAACCTTAAACGTATATATTTAAAAATGCCACTACCAAGCCAGCACAGCTAATGTCAAATACATTCCTTGCTGCCTCTGTAAATGAAGCAGATGCAGCTCCTCCATATGGCTGTGGTTTCTCCTTCATCCCAGGTACTTCTAAACTTGAGCACTGGCCCTTGGATGTCTGACCTCTACATTCTAGTTATGCAATTAGGAATTCTGTGCACTGGCCACTGTGATGGAAGCCAATGGGCCAGATTGGCTTGAATTTATTAGTAACCCTTCTGCCAAAGTTATTATTTCATGGCAAAAGTGTAAACATTTCAGATAATCAGCAGCAGTACTTAAATTGTGGAAATAGGTGATCATTCACAGTTATTACCCTTTTCAGGTGATTAACCTCTTGTGTCATGCATTCATGCTGAATGTGTTGGCATTTTACACCTGTAATGTTGGGTCTGTTTGCTGATCATAGAGGAATGTAACACATTAAAACAAAGCCTGCTGTTTGAGCATTAATTTCATTGAAATTGTGTGACACAGTACGTCTGCTTTATTATTTGATATTTTACACTTTAAAAAGTTCCATTTATGTAAAGTACAGAAAATGGCAGTTTCCACAGACCTCTAAAAGTACAAGTGTCATGGAAAAGTAAAGCAGGAACCCCCTTTTTAATCTATGGACCTCATTTCAATATACTGTTTACAGTTTGACAGAATTGTATAATTTAATATTTCTCTTGTACTGTAGTTTGTATTTATTTACAGATTTTTTTGTACTGTGTGATTTGAACTTTTATGTTCCTTGCTATGATCAACATTTTATGTAGTAGAGCACTTATGATCACAAAATTAAGGTTTTTGGTTTGATTGCACTACATTTAATTTTTAATGCAGTTCTGATTTTTTGACTGGACTTAATAAGCTGTGTCTTAATGTATGTGATAAGTACTTATAAATTTTTTAATTCATGTGGTCCACTCTTTTTTTTCATTGTATGTCAAAAGCTCTGATTCCCTTGTGCATGTGTAAGGGTTTAATAGCCCTATTGTATTCTTTGGCCATGTCATTTTGGAAACACATTCCCAGATGTAATGTGTATGGTAGTTTTCACTGGATGCTAGACTTTTCAGAACCACTATTCTTCTAATAAATTTTGTTGTGAAAACTTGAATGGTTCAAAGCACTGGTTTCTAAAATATCTTTAAAAAATAAAGTTCTGTAAATATGTATTGGTTAATAGAGGATGGTGTGAATTGATGTGTGTGTTCACAAAGAGAACTGCTGCTGGTGAATGTCTTTGTGTTGCTGAGCAGATCCTATGAAAGCAGAAATGTACTCATGTATCAACTATCTTTCCTCAACCACATTTCAGCTCTTTTCTAAGCCATTTTTCATTTTTTTTTGCTTATATGTAGATTTATTATCAAAGACATGATGGTGTTGGCAGTATTCTCAGTTTCTTTGGCTTGTATCTTTCCAAACTGCTATTGTATCTGTTTTAGTAATTGTGTTAGTTTTTTACATGAATTAATTAAATGTAATTGTTTTATATTGTAATGCTTAGCTGCTTTGGGACTCTTAACAGGAAAAAAGAATTGGGATATAAGCACTATAAATAAATATTAAGTTGACATGGAAATGTCACCTCAAGGTGTCTTTTACCTATCAATTTCATTTTCCCTTCTTAATTTCTTTTAGTATGATAAGATTTTACCAAATCCTGCAGCATTTAACTTTTGGATGTTCTTCAGGATGTGGTAAATCTTGCACTTCAGCATATGAGCTCATGTTCAGAAGAAATTTGTGCTATAGGAAGACAGTGTGATTTAACCTATTTCCATTGATGTAATTAGCTGAAATCCTGATGCTTAGTATAGTAAGTTGCAACTAAAGTAGGCTTACTGAATTAATGGGGCTTACTGAGAAGTTGACTCAAATAGTACATAAGAATAAATGCATATTCTGCATATAGCATATTCAGATATGCTTGATACTCAGAACTTGGTTGTCAACAGAATTAAAGGTAAATATAAGATGTTTTGTAATGTGCAACAATTCAAGACAAAATGTCAGATTAATAATACCTTCAGTTCTTAGAAACAACCTTTTTGTGACCTATGTTTCACACATGATAATTCATATTCATCTGATAATTGTATACAGTATTTAGCTACCTTGGCAACTCAGTCTGCTCACTTCTTAAATCATGTATATGTTCATTTCTGGTTCATCTCTTATATTGCAAGAAACACCATCAAGGATAATGCAAGAAGAGGAGAAATCCCAATTCTCTGTGGCTTTCTCAAAGATATAGTAAATGGATGGCAAGTCACTCAGAAAAAGGGGGGGGCTCTTTTGCTCTCAAAATTGAAGCTATAAGGAGCAGAGCTCATCATACTGATGTTTCTGAGAACACATGTTTTCTTTAGGTGAAAGGACACTTGGCAGACAGGGAGGGGGGGCTAATACTGTGCTACATTTTGGGATGTTATTGTGGGATCAAACCTGCTTTCTAGGTTGCAGTTTCCTCTGGGACTTCATAAAGGAATATTGCATTTTTGTAATCGAGATGTTCAATACATTTCTATATTTAATATAAGCAGTCCTGTAGATTAGCTTAGACTAGGGACAACATGTTCCAATTGCTGCAAGAAATGTCTTCTCCCACAGTTTGCAGCAGAAAAAGAATAAAGTTTGGTAGCAAAATTGTAATTATATAATAATTTTGTGTCAGAAATTATTCTGGGTTGAAAGGATTTTTGCTGGAGAATCTCTGCTCAGGGGACACCCAAAAGAGGCTCTTTTCATGTCCCCAAGATCTTTTCCCACTGAAGTAGTCTCTATTTATCTACTTGCAATTTCTTGCTTTTGAATTGCTAGGTTGGCAGGAGATGGGACAGAGATGAGTGTTCATACTGTCATGCAGTACCTGGGTCTCAAACTGCTGACTTGCCAGCCTTCCAGATAACAAGACAAACTTCTTAACCACTGAGCCACCACAGCCTATTGTAATTATATGTCTGCCCTTAAATACATAAGTTTAAAAACAATATAAAGAGAGCAAGAGTTATTTGCATCCAAATACTGTATATCGAGATTTCAATACTGCAGTGAAGCTGAGTGAGATGTGGCCCTCTGGCTGTACATCACCTTCCCAATTACAGCTAATTTGACTAACTAGAACAGGGGTGCCCAAACTTTTCAGGCCATGGGCCAGCTGTGTGGTTCAGGGAACCGGTCACTACGCCTCAGAGGCTGGATCCGGCCCCCAACACCAATTCATCTGGCTTGCTCCTGGAAGCAGAAGTAAAACACGCCCCTGTTTTAGATTACAAATCTCACAACTCTTTAGCAGTTCGAGACCCAGGTACTGCATGTATATGTAACTATATGGATTACAAATACATTTAGCTGCCTCTTTCTGCTAATATAAGTCATTGTGATTGACAGCACTTTAGCCTATTTCATGCATTTCCTAATTTGGTGCTGACTTGTATAATTGAGATATTTACTAACAGTCATTACAAATTATGCACAAACAAACAATACTTTATTTATATATCCATGACAAACCTTATTGTGCTGGTTTTTATGAGGAAAGGAATGAAAAAGATCCTGACATTAGAAAATATATGTGGCATGGCTATCATAGAAGTAGCAGAAAAAGAAAGCTACATTCTTTCCTCATCTGATGTTCACAGACTAGTCTACATTTGAGAGTAAATAAAACAGAACAGCAAAAATAAATAAATAAATAAATAAATAAATAAAGACAAAAAATGTTGTGGCACCTTAAAGACTAACTCCTCTATTTACTGTAAATGTGAGCTTTCGTGGACTTGATCCAAGTCCACCAAAACTCACATTTAAATACAGGAATTAGCCTTCAAGGTGTCACAACATTTTTTGCCTTTTTTTTTTGCTCTGTTTTATTTACTCTCAAATATGCTTGCACAGACTAACATAGCTACGACTTCAAACATTTCAGTCTACATTTGTTTACTGCAGTGTAATATAGAATGTCTATGTATTTCTCCCACAATAACACCATATAGATATCAAGGCTAGATTTACCATACTTTCCCCCTTCACCCTAAATGTACATTGTCAGTAAAGTAAGAATTACTACACATTATTTTAATGTTGTATAGGTTTTTTTTTTTTTTTGGAAGTATGCAGTGGTGGGCAGCCTAAATTTTTACTACCACACCGTTGGCAGATCCAACATCATGATGTCATGGGCGGAGCCAATGTCATGACATCATGGGCAGAGCCAATGATGTGGGTGGAGCCAAAGTAAAATACCCATAAAAATAAGTACAGTACACATAAAAATACAAATTAAATAGACATAAAAATACACATAAAATACACATTAAATAGACATAAAAACACAAAAATACAAATTAAATACACAAAACACATAAAAATACACATTAAAATAAATACACATTTAATACACATTAAAATACACACCCACACCTCACACCCAAAGGTGAGTCACTTACCATGGGGAGCAGGCTATAGGGAGCTTCAGGCTTGCAGCTTCTCTTCCTCCTCCCCACTTGGGAGGACAGCAAGGAGGCCTACCATGTGCACCAAGTGCTATAGGCATGCATGCACATCAAGCGCTTGGTGCGCGTGCATAGTGGGAGAACCGGCGAAAGGGTAAGCCCCCGAGGTGGTCCCTCCCAGAAGCTGCTACCAGTTCTCCCGGACACTGGGGAAAGTTACTACTGGTTCTGGTGAAGTGGTGCGAACCTGTTGCTGCCCATCACTGGAAATATGCTATTTCTTTAATTTTTCAGTTGTATTATAACACATACTCCTTTTGAAAAAGCATTGTGATATTCATGATTGCAAATACATGCAAGTTTACTTAGCAACATATTACTGAGAATAGCATTACTTTCTTAAACCAAGGCTTCAGAAATGTCATTTTAAAATAATAATAATTTGGTTAACTCAAGCATAGCCTCTATTAACAAAGAATTCATGACCTCCTATTGGTGGAGTTTAACATCTATTTAAGTAAAACTCTTTAAGTTTTTAGAAATTGTAGCCATGTTAGTCTCTGCAAGCATTTTGTTGTTGTTCAGTCGCACAGTCGATTCTGACCCTCTGCGACCCCATGGACCACTGTCCGCCAGGCACTCCTATACTCCACCATCCCCCTCAACTCCCTCAGCCCTGTGCCCATTGTCTCTACAATACCATCTAGCCACATATCAAACAAATAATTTAAAAACAAAAACCTACAAGAATGTCGCATCTTGAAGTCTAAATGCTATATTTTAAATAAAACCAAAGCAAAAACATTGTGGCACCTTAAAGACTGTTATATTTTAATGTGAGTTTTTGTGGACCAAGTCCACTTCTTTAGACATAAAAGAATACATGACAAATATTTATACATTTATAATAATTATAAATGTGGCCTCAAAAATAAAGAGATGATGGTTGGCTAATAGACATGAGGTGAAAATTGTGTCAATGTGGCATTTCACATCAAATAATGACTTAAGCCCCCTATTTAATATTCTGTTCTTTTTCTTTGAAAGTTTTTTCTTGGTTGTCTCTGTGAGTCACACATAAAGGTTTTTTCCATGCATACATGAAACCATAAGAATCTTCCAGAGATGATAAAAGGGGTATACATCATTAGGACAGTCCCCCCACCCATCACTCATGTCCAATGGTCTCCCTCAATTATTATTTTTGCCACTACTGTTGGTTATTCTCTGGAGCTAATCAAGCTAATAACATTCATGATTTCTACCTTAAACCTACCATAGATTTTATCATCCCCTACATCACCAATATTTGAGGTAAAAAAAATTTCTACTTCTGTTGGGACATCTTCCTCACAGGACCATAACGAGAATTCTAGATTGGGGGTGGGTGGGTATTTTTTCAGGAGGGGCAACAGTGTCACACACACACACACACACACACACATATATAACATTAGAACTTTGCCCTGGGTAGGGAGGAGGGCTGTTTGCTCAAAAGGTGGGGGTGATCCCCCCCTGGCCACCCCCTGGCTACAGCTCTGCTTCCCCACCTTTCACATCATAAGGTCTATAAGGAAAGCTGAGTGCAGAAGAATAGATGCCTTTGAGATGTGGTGTTGGAGGAGAGTTTTGAGAGTCCCCTGGACAGCGAGGAGAACAAATAGGTCAATCTTAGAAGAAATTAACCCTAACTGCTCCTTAGAAGGTCAAATAGTAAAGATGAAGCTAAAGTACTTTGGACATCAAATGAGAAGAGAAGATTCACTTGAGAAAGCCTTGATGCTGGGAAGGGTGGAGGGCAAAAGAAGGGGGCAGCCCAAAATGAGATGGCTAGATGGTATTGTAGACACAATGGGTCCAGAGCTGAATGAGTTGAGGAAGATGGTGGAGGACAGAAGTGCCTGGCAGAATGTGGCCCATGGGGTCGCAAAGGGTCGGAATCGACTGTGCGACTGAACAACAAGTGCTGCCTGCATTTGCAAATACTTCCATGGCTTTACGGCAGGCATGACTTGATACCGGAGTGCACATAACACTTTTACTCTGTGCTGAAGGGATAGATAGGAGTATATGTGCACAAAAGCAATTAAAATTGCCATGGCTAATTGACAAGTTGCCAGCTGCTTTTCAGACACTTTGCTGGGCATGCAAATGACAACTTGTCAATTAGCTGTAATAAAGCCTTCCCTTATCTTATGTACATATAAATATCAACTAGGATTCTTACCAGTATTTTTAAGTTTGCACATTAAGTATGGCTTAGCAATGTGGAAAAATCTTGGATAGTGTAGTGCAGTAGCTATAACATGTGTTTGCTATGTAAATGTGAGCACTGAAGACTTTGTCACAATATTTGGACCAACAGATTTGTTGATAAATCCAATACTTTTGCTAGCAGGTTCATGGTGAATGTGGTTCCATGCCACTCTACAGACTTGCAGATTTTGATTTCCAAAGTAGATCCAGATGCTTCAAATTTTCATTGTTGAATTGCTGAACTGTTAGTATTTAGGAGGGTCAAGTTATATGGCATAAATGTTCCCTTTTGTCTAGTATGTGCCTTTCTTTTGGGATTTTTATATCCATATAACTGTATAGGAAAGCTGATGTGTAGATCTATATCAAAGACAAATGCTTTACAACATTTGGATATTTAATTCACAAAACTGTCATTTTGTAAATCCGATGTGCCTAGAATATAGCCACAGTTACATAAACCAAAGATGCATTCTTTGGTGAGTGGGTAGATTAGATTAAGACAAGCAAGTTATGCTTCAGTGTCTTGAAGTGAATGAGACCAGTTAGTTAGGATTAATGTAATCCCTCTGATTTCAATAGGATTAATGTCTGTTTAACATAGTTTGGATCCAAGCCATAAAGTGAAATAAACTTCTGATTTATATATACCCATGAGCTATTCCTTGTGTTCTCATGATTTATGGTTTAAGCTACATGATCCTTCTCTGTAGCGTTAAATTGTTTGTTTAGATAGTTTTTCAGGGTTTAAGGATTTTTGTTTTATTTTTCAAAGGCTTTTCTAAATTCATCAGTTACCAGTTTCTGATTTCAGTTTTTATTTTATAAGATGCTCCATACAGCCATAGTTTCTTCCATGAAGCTGATCTATAAGTCACTAGTGTTTGTAATAACAGCAGTGGAAAACGGTTTGTTCAAGTAGAGGAGGGGGCATGTGTAGAAAGCTCCCCAATGTCCTTGATAATCAGAAAAATTAACAAGAGCTGTTGTGGAAATGAATGCAGTACCTGGGTTAATGTTTTGGCATGATAAATCTTCCCTGGTTTTAAAGTGATGAACTGAATGATAACATTTTTCAATTAGCCAGAAGAAGGCTGTTAGATGCATCACAGCTGGTGATTAAAATGAACTCTTAGAAAAGAAAGATGATGCACATATTAGGTAAACTTGTATTTAAGCTGTAGCAGCCATCATAGCTGAATTGGTTTGTATTTAGTGAATGAAATTTTTTTTATGTTCCACACTTTAGAAATCCATACTCTGATGGGCTAAAATCCTGGCTTGCCTCTGCCATTGTTGTCAAGTTATCTGTTTGTTAAAGGAAATTTGTGGATCAGTACAGAAGACAGGGCACATTAGATTTTCTTCATTGCAATATAGAATTTGTTAACCTAAAATGCATTGTCAGAGACAACAGGAATCAAGGGATTTGCAGAAATGGTTATCCTTACTTTAAGTACCTATCTGTTTCTAAATAATCTTGTTAAAAAGAGCCTTTTTTGTTGTTTGCTTCTCCCACCATTCATTTCCTTCACAGAGTCTTTGCAATTACACTGTGTTTGAGTGATCAGTCTATGGGGGCGAGAGGGGGGCAGAAACAAAGAATGAGATATTCACCAAGGTATAGTCAAGGCTTTTATAAATTTGAGACCTATACCAGCTTTCCTGAAATGCTCAAAATAACACAGGCAGTTTTTACAATCAATACAAGTTGTTCTTTCAGATTTCTTGAAACTATAAATCAAATGGGGTGAAACCATATTGGTCACATTCTGTATTTGCATCTACACACCTTCCTAAAAGTCTCCCCCCCCCCCAGTAAAACGCATGAGTAATGTGATAATGACTTTAAGTTAAGTAAACAACTAACCTTCCAACCTTCCCAGCCTATCTGCTTTAATATAAATGCATGGGACGGGTTTGGAATTTGGAGGGGGGGTTGTCTTTGATCTGGCAATGTTTTTAGAAGAGGGTACTGTGGGAGTTTCTCTGTCTCAATCCGCAACTGAACAAAGGTGATGTTTCACCTCATTCCTGAATCAAATCCTGTGCAGCCCAAGAACAGCACCATATCTCACTTGTGACAAACTTAAGAGAAATTGCTACTCCCTTGACTTGATTTTTTAAAAAGATTTTTAAAAAGATGATTTATTTTGCCTCTTCAGCTTGAATGAATAATAAAAAGCCATTATCCTAGCAGAGAGTAAACAAAACAAAATAGCAAATAATCATAATAATGTTGTGACACCTTAAAGACTAACTCCTGTATTTAAATGTGAGATTTTATGAATCAAAGAAGTGGATTAGATCCACAAAATCTCACATTTAAATACAGGAGTTAGTCTTTAAGGCACTACAATATTTTTTGTCTTTTTTGCTATTTTGTTTTGTTTACTCTCTGCTATGCTTGCACAGACTAACACACCTACCACTTCAAACATTTCAGGCATAATCCGGTTATACCAGAATTTTAAAGCTGCCCCTTTTGACAATTGGTTCTGTCATTCGGCTACTGAGAAACAGAAGTGGGAGGGAAATAGTCACTTCCCTGTTGATATTTAAAAATCCAGGGTTGGGTTTTATAAGTTTATAGCTATGTCTTATTTTTTTTTTTTACAGAGCTATAATCGTGATGCTTACAGTGATCTGAAAGGAACAGAAACACTTAGCCTTGACCTTTTGTTCTGCTACTGCTGCTTGTGCCTCTGAGGTACAAAACATACCTGTAAACTTATAATCTAGCAAGCTGATCTTCCAAGAGGCTAAATGGAGATGCAAAATCTATATGTGTTGAATAGTGACAAACATTGGGTAGAGTGCTTCAGTATCCAGCTATGCAAATAGCTCTATAGCCTTGCAGAGTCTGAAAAGCATTAATTGTGGTGCTGCAACTGTTGCATGGCAACATGTTTGTACAAATGACAGCGATTTTCCTCTCTGATATTCAGTGACAAAGTAGAACCGGGTGCCCAAACTATGTAGATCCGGCCCCTGACGCCAATTCATCTGGCCCATGAAGCCCTCATTGCTCCCGGAAGAGGAAGTAAAACACGAGCCATAGTGACCAGCCCCCTGAAACACATGACCAGCCACCCTGAACCATGTGACCGACCCATGGTCCAAAAAGTTTGGGCACCCCTGCAGTAGAATAAGAAGCAATGAAGGCTGCTCTGGGCAGAACTGTGTCAGGAACCATGAGAGCCCAAAATCAGGAGGCAATGAAGTGAAGTTATCTGTGGGTGGCCTGCAAGGCTTGTAAAGCTGCCTAATAAATCCTTTGATTAATTGGCCTTCAGTGGTGAAGGAGGGTGCAGCTTCAATTCACCTGCTCCCTCTTGTCTCTCACCAGATTTCTATTGTGACACATAGGAAGTGTGAATGGAGTGTGAACAGGGAGATCAAGAAAGGAAAGGCTACAGGTGTATCCTTTTTCACGACATTGGCTGTATGAAAGACCACAGGCTTCTTCAGATGCCAATAAATCATGCAGTATCTAAAGCAGAGTCAGATGTGCTTTGAGTGCATATCTTGTTCATTTCAACACTATTTTAGTAAGCAATTTTTTTTCTATTTGGACTCTGGAAGTGGCAGTCCTAATCACATTTATTTAGTAATTAAGTTCATTAAAATCAATATGATGTTCAGATAAAAATGCTCAAGATTAGTATTAGTTCTTAAAATCCCGTTTTTCTAATTACCTTCACAAATGAAAAAAGTATCTCAGACATTGGAGAGAATCAAGGGTCATGCTGGGTTTACACAGAGAGAGTCTCCTCAAATATTGTGGAATTCTTGAACTACGATTGGGTGTACCCTGATAATGGCAAACTTGTGTTACCAGCTAATCTTTCTAACACTAGGTCAGGCGAAGAGAACTGCAGAATGAACTCACCAAAGGGTGCCTTCATTTTGGCAGTTTCGTGTCTGGCTTAGACACGGGAGAAGAAGGACGAGGAGGATCATGCCAATAAGAAACTACACCCCATCCATTCATTTTAACATTCTAGTCTGAGTGAACTTTGCAACTGGATAGAGAAGCTACCCCACCCAGACAAGTGTGAAAATGTCTTCTCAAGAATATGTGTAGGCAAAATCTTTTGTTCTACCCTTTGTTTCATTAAGTCTGGATTTATAGTTTTCCTCTTCATTTTTTGTAGAGAAGGTAGGAATGGACATTTGGGAAGGATCGTATAAACTGTTACTGACCTAGGTGCTATTTTATGAACTGTAGATAGGATCTTCACAAAAATGTTACACAAAAGTAAAATAAGAACCTGAAACAGTGAAATCAAATGTATTCACATTGTGATCTGCTTGTATTGAGAATAATGCATTCTACTGAATAGTAGGAAAGGTTACTTTTTTGAATGATAATTTTCTGATTCTGATTCTCTGATTCCTAAAATCAGATTTTGGGACTTATAGGCAAAAATTGACAAAAATGCTTACTGATGTTCTCTCATATGTAGGACTACACTCCCATCCCTGTTGAGTTTGCTGGGATGACATATCTGATGGCCACTAGGTTGAGGACTTCCAAAATCCACCAAGTTAGAGGCAGAAGAGATATAGCTAGGAATAAAGATCTCTGAGCCAGAAAAGAAAAGAGCATACAATTTTTATATGGACACACATAACCCAGGTCATTCCAAACTCTCTTTATTTCAGCAGTGTTTTTTAGAAGTAGGAGTGGTGGAAATCTTTGTCTGCTGTTGTTTTTAACCAACTGGGACTCTGAATTCCTTGCTGATCTACTGCAAATTGTTCAGCAATCTGTTATCAGATCAAGATCTACTGTTTGCCCACCTCTAGTTTGAAGTATTTCGTTGATTACCTTTTCTACTGATCTTTTCTTTACTATCCCTTGATTGACTTCCTAATTAAATATTGATTATTACATCTGAATAATGTTTTAGTTAGATTTTCTGAAACATATTTTGTGTCTTGAGAATATTTACTATACATATGCTTGAATTAATGTTAGACTGGCAAATTACATATACAGTTGTACCTCGCTTAAAGAGCATAATGCGTTCCACAGGATTGCTCTTTAAGCGAGTTAGCTCTTTAAGCGAAACACCATTGTAAATGACCAATGGGGGGGGGTGTGTGAACCCCGATTTATTTGTTAAGCGAGTTTTTGGTTGGTTTTATTAGTTAAGCGAAGCCAACATTCAGAGAAAATTCTGCTCTTTAAGTGAGTTACTCTTTAAGCGAGGTGCTCTTTATGCAAGGTTTGACTGTAGAGGAGTCCAGTACCATGCCAAATTAATGATAGGCAGCAACTATTTATGAATAAGATGGAAACAAAATGGAGTGTGTGGAGTTGCAGTATTTTAAGATGGAGTTAAAATAAGTAAGCAAATCAGAGCTTAGTTGGAGACAATATCTGCAGAATGGGCTATAAACATAGGTGGCAAATCTAAATGAGAGTGTCATATTTCAGAATGTAACTTGCACTTAATGTTATTTAATGTCCATCTAAACAGAAGAAACCATACATTCACACACCAAAAAATTAGCACGTTAGCAAGAAAGGTAGGCTAGAACGCTTGCTTATGGCATCTACTTTGCAAGGATTTTTATGTCTGTTTTTGTATAGGGAAGCATTTCATCATGATCTGTCATCTGCTTGCAGTCTAAAGTGGTACCACTCAGAAATATGTTTTCCAATCTTATGTTTTCACTATGAAAGTTACACTGGAATTACCTTAATACAGGAAGAGATACAGTTTTCTTTGGAATCCATTGACAGTACTAAGTATACAATCCATCCAGTATTTAGTCACATAAACTCAGTAGTTCCACTCAAATGTAATGTCAAGCCATAATGCTGTGTGAATAAAAATTTTTTTTGCTTCTCATCTTGCTTCTCTTACGCCCCACTTTAGTCCATCATAAATGATAGTTTGATATTATGTATGAATGCAAACTGAGTTGTCCTTACCCTCCACATGTAAAACAGTCTTGTAGTTCTTGTTTGGAAGATAGGGTGAATTATAATTGGCTAGTTCTGATAGAGTGTCAATATGATTGCTGAAAAAGAAATAGTTAACTAAAATTGAATATGGAAGAAGAAAAGGAAAGAATGTGAGCGTAGGTATTGTACCATGGTAGTTTGGAATTCATTCATGAGCTAGGTCCACTAATGCTGTTTCTGAAATTCCAGATCAAACGCTTACTATGGTTGTGACCTTATGATATGATCTCTTTTATTATTCCATTTCTCTAACCTGGGCTTGGTACTTTGTATACCTGATAAAGATAAACCTTTTAATTTTGAATTTTAGTATGGAAACTTATTTCTAAAATACTGTAGTAATGTAGAGCCACTGTGAACTCACAGTGTACATTGGCTGAAATCCTGTTCCTAGCATAACTAGAATAGAATAGAATAGAATGGATCTTACATAGGAATTGTTTCACCAAGCCCCCACTGATTCAGTGGCCTACATCAGTTGTGACTTATTGCATAGAACACCACAAATGTGACCGTGTCAGATTTAGCCTTCATTTTAAAGTATTTTTCTTAAGAAATAATATATATCTTTAAGCAACTGAATAAGTGAGAATTATTTGTTTTTCATCACTGCCCAAAGAACAGAAAGGTTGATCATATAATTCCATATCTGTCAGTATATGATCTGCTGCCATCTGTAGGCTGACATGGAATCACTGTTCAAAATTTGACTAGTACTGTACAGTAAAACCCCGACTTACAGATGCCTTGAGTTACATAAAATTCAACTTACATAATGATTTTTGCACTAAAACCATGTCCCGATTTACATAAATTCCCGATTTACATAACACAATTTCCTATGGGTTTGCTTCGAATTACGTAAAAAGTACATTTTTCCTATGGGGTTGTTTTGATTTACATAAATATCATTTTCCTATGGGTTTGCTTCAAGTTAAATAAAAAATTTATTTTTCCTATGGGTTTGCTTTGGGTTACGTAAAAATACATTTTTGCTATGTGGTTGCTTTGATTTACATACAGTAATACCTCGGATAACGTTTACCTCGGATAACGCTAAAATCGCATAACGTTAAGTAATCTGGGGAGGAGAATTGCATCGAATAACGTTAAGGTCCTATGGGATGGATCGGATAACAACCGCTAAAGCCTATGCGGTTACAATGTATCTCTATGGCGCTTTAACGTTATCCAATACATCCCATAGGATTTTAACATGGATCCGATAACACTAAAAATCAGATAACACCAAGACTTGTGGAACCAAGTCTTAGCGTTCTCCGAGGTATTACTGTAAATATTTTCCTATGGGGTTGCTTTGAGTTATGTAAAAATTCATTGTTCCTATGGGTTTGCTTTGAGTTAAGTAAAAAACTGATTTATATAAAAGCCTACGGAGCAGACTTTTTACATTAGTAAGGGTTTTACTGTACTAGCAATTTGAACTTGGCATGAAAGCAGACTGGTAGCCAGTGTAGACTAACCAAAATTGGGGAGATATGATAGGAATCTTCTCTCACCAGTGGTCAATCTGGTCACCGCATTCTGGACCCACTAAAGTCAGTTCAAAGGAAGTTCTCATGTAAAGAGCATTACATGAATAAATTCTTCAGATTACCAGCACATGGACCAAGGCTGTTAGGGATCAGCGGTCTCTGTATGTGTGCAACAGGGCAGTTTGCTGAAGCTGGAAGAAGACAACAGAAACAGCAGTAACTTTCTGATCCATGGTCATTGCTGGGTCAAGAATTATACCCGAGTTGTGCATTTGACTCTTGGGCCGGGGGGGGGGGGAGGCCATTCAATGTAAGACAGTGACTTGCCAAGCCAGGAGATGGACTCCCGCAACAATAAGATCTCTGTCTAGTTTCATTTTGTTGGCCATCATCCAGTCCAGTACTTCACCCAGACAGTGGTCAAGGTTCTGGACAACAGAAACCTATTAAAATATGGTGCAGGGTATTGAAAACTATGATGATATAGCCAACAATGGTATGTTTTATGACAAGCTCCTTTGGGAAATTGATTCAAATAAATAAATAAATTGCCAGGGAAATGGAAGACTGCAGTTGCCTCCCAGTTACATTAGGAAATATCACCTGGGAGGCATTTAAAGTCTTAATCTGATTGGGGATATATTACTTATTTTAACCAGTCTCAAAGCATCTTGTCAAGTTTGTGATGGGGACCTCTTTATAGTTTAAATCCAATGTCTATGTCAGCAGCCTACCTGAGTGAGTGTCTGAACTCTCCAACCATTATCCCATCTGCTCCTTTCCTACAAAGAAATCCATTGCTTGTTGAGGTATGAGGATGGTTATCCAGTATTTGCCACTGCAGAGTTCAGTAAGCAAGCAAGGAAATTAGGGAAATAAGAAACCTTGCTTTTGTTTATCTAATTTGCTCAGATTGATTTTCCCAGGTCAGACCCTTTTCTGTTCTTAAAGATGGGAATAATAATCTAGGGTCTTGTCCTGACAACTTTTCTGTGGACTAAAAGTTCACTTTCAGGATGGCTGGGGAAAGATTACAAATACTGTATCACCTTACTAACATAAGGTGATTTATCTGCCTGCTAGGTTCTGATGAACAGTTATAACTACTACTGTCTTCCCAGGGCATGCAATTTAAGGGGCACAAAGGAAGAGAATGTAGGATTTACACTGTAAATGGTTTGATTTCCAAACCCTTGCTTTGTACTGACCATTTCTCTTTCCCTCTTTCTAGTGAGGACACAGCAGAGGCGAAAGCAATAAATTGTCTTGGCCAACCAAAATCTCCATTGGAAAAATTTATGGTCAGACTGTGCACGTACCACCAGAAACACTTCGTCTGTGTCTTAAACGACATATGCTCTGATGTACAGACAGGCTGCAGTGGGCAACAATTACCTGGATCTGAGAACATGGATGTATCCACTTGTAGCTCAAGCTGCAGCCAGTATCGCACTGAGAATCAGGAGCTTGGAACTTCTGAATCAAAGCTCCCTTCGTGCCTGGAGCCAGAGCAGTCAGGGCCCCATGGCTCTCTACGCCTACTATGCCATGCCTTGAAGCAGGCTGTTGATCTGAAGTCTACTGACAGAAGGGAAAACTGCAGCCCTATGATCAGAAGAGAATTCCCCGAGCTTCCTAACATTAGAGCAAGTTCTGCAAATCCCAGGGATAGTCCTACTCAAGGATATCTCACTGCCTCCAACTCCCATCACACTGCTAAAGCCCTGGAAGGGCAAGCTCCTAGTAGTGAGCAAGAGATTGGGGTTAGGAAGTGTGAAGAAGACAAAGAGCAGTTGCAAAGCAGAGCTTTGTTGGGAGGCTACGTTGCATCACATGTAAACACTAGTGAGGATACTTTAGAGTGTTTTGGTGGGTTGCAGAAAAACCCTTTCAAAGTTTTTCCTGAGGAAACCCGAGAGTCACCTTTCACCATAAGCTCCCCCCGCAGAGCAGACAAAGAGAATTCTTTACAAGGCAGCTCCAAATCCCCTCTGTACCAGGATCAGGAAATAAATGATCAAGAAACAAGGCAGAAGGCAGAGAACCATCACCAAACTTTAGGAAAATGCAAGGGGAGTTACCACACACATCCTGTTGACAAGACTCATGTGGAGAATGTCAGAAACAGTTGGCTGCCCACTAATCCCATGCCAGTGGTACACCACAAAACCACCAATGGGCACACCAGGACCAAGAGTATCACAGCTTCCTCCAAAAATACACGTAAGAGCAAAAGATCTTCAGGTCTAAGAATAAATGACTATGATAACCAGTGTGATGTTGTTTATATCAGCCAGCCTATTACAGAGTGCCACTTTGAGAGCAAGAGGACAATATCATCTAGGAAGACAGCACGGAAGAGCACACGTGGATACTACTATAATGGTGAATGCTGTGAGCTTCCCACAGTCCGCACCTTGGCCAAGATTTCCTGTGTGCAGGAAAGTGGGGAGATCCTAACCCCAGAGTCTGAGGTGCTAACATGCCCTGGCCAAGATGTCATGCTTCCAGGAGATAGCTACTTGGCAACAGCCCAAACTGAGACTGACAGTGGTGACAAAAGAGTTTCTTTTGTAACCCTTTCTCAAGAAGATTTATTTAGTAAAACATCTCAGGGGACAGCTGAACAATGCCCAGCTGAAAGCATCCCTTCTCAGGCCAGTTTCTTGAAGCAAAGATGTGTTAGTTTGGATGAAGCATCCACAGATGATGTCGCCCTACTGCCTTGTCATGTTTCACATGTGAAAGAGGGAAGCTTGTCTGTTCCCTCAGTTCAAGCCACTGTTCTCTCTTCTATCCTCCAGCAGAATGAAGGGGAGCTACAGGACAAAACCAATAAAGGCACCATGTTGCAGGCTGATAATGACATGGACTCTTGTGAGAATAGCAGACTTGATGAAGACAGCAGCAGTGCAGCAGATTCTGTTCTGTTGTCTGCGCCAGAAGTTGCTAATGCAGAGAGAAATACTGTGTGCTTAGAGTATGAGTCTGACCCTAAACCCACCCTTGTTATGGACTCAGAGCCTCCTGTTAGCATGGAGCTGCTGCCCTCTAAAGAACCTGAGACTAGAATAGACTTGCTGCTTCCACTGGAGGAGCCTGCTTCTGTTGTCAGCTTTGCACCATCTGTGGAACCCCCATCACTTTCCCCTATAAACCCACTAGAGCCTCCAACAGAGCTTCCTGCCCTTGACTGTTTGGATTCTTCAGTAGCCTTTCCTGAAGAGTTACCTTCTCTTCCGGAATATGTGTATTCTGAAGAACCTGTTGCCAGATCAAGGACAGCTTCTCCTGTGGTCCCTCCAGTCAGTGATGTTCCTGAGCCTCCTGTCCTAGAGTCTTCAGAGACGTTTTCTTTAGAAGCTGCAGCAGCTGTACCTAGCAAAAAAGATCCAGAGCTTTTCCAGTTCCTTTCCAATTTAGATGCCACAGAGCTTCCTGTCAACTTGCAGTGTGCTAATGCAGATGGAAACACTGATATTGAAATTGGTGCAGAGAGTTCTCGTGGCTTGCAGGATTGTACTACTAGAAATCATGAGACTGTATTGTCCATTGCAGATACTGGAGACAACTGGGGAGGGAGGGATGTGAATAATACAGGAGAAATTAGCAAGGTAGGTCAGGAAGGGGAAATTGATGGCAATGCTCCCTCAGTGCTCGAAATACCAGAAACGAGTAATGGGGAGGAGACTATTTCCAAAATATACCCAGACAAAAAACGAAAGAGGGAGAAGAAACCTCAGGTTGCATCCGATCGTTGTCTTCGAAGCCAGCAATTCTTGTTGCCCATTGAAGACAATACCGAGCAACCCAGCTCTTCCACTTCTCAACAGTTTCCTCAACTTCAGATTAAGCTATCTAAAAGTCCTGGTGCTAAGCGTTTTAAAAGGAAGGTTCATCTTGATGGAGCAGCATCTGTGTGTGTTCCAAGTGGAAGGGACATCCATAAAACCATGGTAAACAACACTGGGAACACTCCTGAGCAGCCAGTGGGTGAGGGAAATGACATCACAATGAGACAGACCTCTAAGAAATTGTTGGCAACAGAAACTGTAATAGAAGAAGGCCAGGTTGGAGAAGGTGATAAGAATAAGCCAGCAGCCATGCTTGAAATCTCTTTAGAAACTAGTTCTGACAAAAGAAGTGTTCATGTTCCCGAAGAAGCTTCTAATAAAGATGAAAGACAGATAGATTTGAATTCAGAAGTTCCAGAGGTTACAGACAGTGCTATGAATGTTACAGAAGAGTCATGTTCCCCTTATGAGGCCAGTTGTTCTCCCTGTCCTGATAGCAGGAATGAAAGTAGAGATGGACCATTCAGAATGTCCATGAAATACAAGAAGCCTGCCCTCCAGTTTTATAATTTGAGACACAGCCCTGTCCCAGCCCCTGTTGTCACTGCCCACAAAAACACACCAGGAAAGGAAATTATACAAGGACACTGTCAGCAAATGGACCCTCAAACTATAGGAAATGAAGACTCCTTTGGGTTTAGCGATATGGACATGTTGTCTGGCAGCAAGCCCAAATTTGTAGAATGGTGCACTGAGGAGGATAACCAAAAACTCATCTCTGATTTTGGTGCCCAATATATGAAAGTCCAGAAAGGTTGGATTCAGCTGGAGAAGGAGGTACAGCCACCTCCAAAGGTCAAGAATAAATCTGATAAGCTGAAAGAAATCTGGAAAAGCAAAAAGAGGACTCGGAAGTTCAGAGGGTCTGCTGAAGTCCAGAAGTTTTCTCCTGTCCAAAATCTATTCATGAAGCGCTTTGCTATATCTAATATCTGCAATTGGTTCATGGAGACAACTGAAACCAAATCTCTGGTCATTGTGAAGAAGTTGAATACACGTCTCCCAGGTGACCTTCCACCCAGCAAGCTTCCACTCCAGAAAGGTTGCCCTTCTGGTACCTATCCCAGTTCACTACAAGCTGAACGCCTAAAGAAGCATCTGAAAAAGTTTGCAGCGCTGACCCCAGCAAAAAACACCATAAGAACCCAAAAAATGTGGACTAAGCTACAAGAGGGCCCAGAGGAAACAGAGCCAGAGCATGTTGTGAATCAAGAGCAGGCATCTCCTCAAGAAGTAAATGTGGAACATAGTATTGAGACCAGGAGTACTCAACCCCCTTTGAGTATCCCAGTACAGACAAGCTCACGGATCCTGAGGAAATATTCCAATTTAAGAGGCAAACTTCTTGGCCTCTGTAGAAGAGTCAAACAGGAGAAGAATGACGATGTGGTAAAGCATGCCTCAGATGAAAACAAGCCAAGCAGCAAGGATTTGTGCATTAAGCCACCGTCGTCTGCAAAATTGGCCCAGGCAGTGAAAGCTGTCCCACTTCCTACTAAATCCAAATTGGTTGAAAGAGGAGAAAAGGGGAAGAAAGGAAAAGACAGGCCACAGGATGTCATTTTACCTAAAGGAAGCCTTCAGCAAAACAGAAAGAAGATACCAAATGAGAGCAGCAGCAAGTTGCAAGGGCATCTGAGCTCTTCAAGCAATGAAAAGGTCTCTCTTAAAAAAGCCAGTAAAACAAAGCATGTTGGAACTACTGCAACCAAAAAACAGATGACTAGGGGGGGAAGCAATAAACATGCTTCTCAGAGTGAAAAAACAAAGAAACTGGCAGACTCACAATCTAGGAAGAAGAAGTCCACCACCCTCCAGAAGGGAAAAGCAAGCAGCAGTCAAAAGTCCGGGTCGCCTTTCAGGTCAGATGGGTCTACTAAGCCTTTAAAGCAGAAAGCAAGGCAAGATTCTTCCAGTCAGTCTCTTAAAGCATCTTTGAAAAAGGCAAGCAGTAGTAAAGCTCTGATGAGGTCAGTGAAACGAAATCAGGAGAACAACAAAACCCAAGGCAAGAGGAAACTGAGGGCAAAAGAAAATTCTTCATCTAACAAGCGCAGGCGACTGAATGCGAAATAACACGCTTGAGTTGGATAAGATGTGGGATGTAGACACCTCTCCCTAGGCATTAAACAGATCCGTTTCTGAACATTGGGAAGGGTAGATGTCTAGCTAAAAGCCAATCCCCTCCCCAGGTGTTTTAAAGAGCCTCCTAGTGATGTTGCAGCCAGAGAAGGCCAATGTTCTTCTCTGCAGCTGAGAAGGGAAGTTAACTGCTTTTGAAAGGTCCTCTAATTGCACTAGGAGCCTGGCAGTTTCAGTTCAAAGTACAGTGCCTTATTTATCCTTTTAGGAAATGAATAAATTGGTCTGTGTGGTTTAAAGGCTGACAGTTTATAGTTAATGCACAAGCACTTGTACTGTAATGGAAAGAGAACCACCTTTCATGCACATCTCATAGACCTTTGGAGCCTATCTGCCAGGTTCATGCAGGAGAATTTTCTTTTCCACTTAGAAACATCCTAGCACTGTTTAAATCTGAGCAGGGCATTATAAAGCCAAAACCCAAAGTATTTTCATCCTTTAATGCTATTATTTACTGGCAGGTAATAACAATGCAATGTATTATGGTATTAACCATTGGCCATTTTGTAGGATTCTGGGTTTGGCTATAAGCTAGCTTGACTCTTGTGTTAATAATATGTTGTTTCTATATCTTTTGCGATTGGCAGCCATTTTGTCCAAATTAACCTATCCAGGAAATAAGCTGGCCCTATTGCTTGGATAAAAAAAACCCTTTCTTGTTAGTTTATGTATACTGCCTGCCACTTCTGGCATTGTTTTTTATAGGCAGGCTCCTTAAGACCTGTGTTTTAAAATACAATTTGAACACAGTTTTGAATGGTTATATTCTTGTCCATTTTACTTAAAGACTTAGCTTGGAATGCCCTGAAAGATGGCTGGATGAATTTGTGTCTGGACATAGAATTAGATGAGTAGCTAATCATTCTAAATTAACATCTAAATAAGATGTGTGTCTCAAAATGGAATATTGGAAGGTGTCTGTGCTTTACTGCTTATTTCTCATGCAGTTGGCGTGAGAAATAGTAGTAGTCAAAAGGCTTTCTAGAAACCATTAACAGTGACATAGATGCTGGTGAATAAGATAGCATCTGGAAGTAGCTGATACTTTTGAAAGCATGATACAGTTGTAGCCTGGAGAAAGCAGATTCTACTACCATGTTCTGAGAGTCTGTACAATCCAGTTTTCTAAACTTTCATTTGTTTTTCACGGAACATTTCTTACCTTTTCTTCCAAAATTAATCAATGTATTGTATAAAGGTCAAGAAGTCATCTCTCTTCAGAAGACAATTAGAAATGCAAACAGTCCCCTTTCCAGTGCAAACATTTGTTTTGGATCGAACAGGGAAGTAGCATTTTCTCAGAGGAAATTTTTGACCAGTTGCACTTTGTGCTACCAATTTATGGGCTGACCGTGGTTGTCCCCATACTGGGGCTGGAGAAGAGTATGACGCAGCCTGTTATTTATTTCTGTAGTTTCTCTTTAAGCTGCAACCAAGGCAGAGCTATTTGCTTAGAAACTTGTGCATACTTCCTCGCATTTGCTATGTGTGGCACCCAAGAGCTTCTCGTAGAGGCCTTCGAATTGCTTGACCTTTCAGAATAGCTTTCCATGGATACCATCTGAGATCGACGTACTCAAACACATCTTTACACATTATATTAACTGGCTTGAACCAGTCTTTCCAGTTGGTGAGCGATATATTGAATAAAAGAAAAGGCAAACTCTTCAGGGAACATGAAGAAAGCTTGGGTGTGAAAAAATTGATTTTTTTTAAGGGAGGGAAGGTGGATCAGCATTGCCACTCCTATACCAAAGCTCATTACTGTAGATGGTAAGTGAATACATAGCTCTGTAGTTTTTTTTAATTGATTGAAGAGATTAGAATTTGGCTTCTGAAAGTGAAAAACCCTCTTGCTCATCTGCTTATCCACATCTGTGGACAGAGGGTGCACTAAAGCTGTAAGACACATCAGGGTGGACTCTTTTTTTATGAAATATTTTTAAATCATTGATTTTTAACTCCTTTCTTTTGATTTAAATCATGCTGTATAAAATTGTTGAAAGCATTAAGACACGCCAAGCATTTTCTGTAAAGATTGATATGAATTTGTCTGATTGCAGTTTTAAATGTGGATATTAAGTGTGCTAGACATTCCACCAGGAGTATTAAAAGGTATTTAAGGAATTGTTTGAACATATGTGTATAGGTGAGAGGGGCAGACCTGCCTCTCATTTTGCAACTTTACATGTCTCCATCCATAGAGATTCCTAAATCTTCCTGCTCCCTCTACCCAGGGCTGCTTCCTAACAAAATGCTGGGTAGTTGGGGCACCTTGTGGTACTTTTGGCTAGTGATTCTCATCCAAAATCATGGTAATAAAATCT
Organism: Furcifer pardalis; assembly: GCA_030440675.1. Taxonomy (NCBI): domain Eukaryota; kingdom Metazoa; phylum Chordata; class Lepidosauria; order Squamata; family Chamaeleonidae; genus Furcifer; species Furcifer pardalis. Next base: position 242,688,066 of record CP126890.1, read on the forward strand.
TGCTACAACTTACTGCTGTCCCATTTCTTACATGGCCTGCAGTCTAAAATAACTCCTCTTGAAATATTGTGTGATGTTTCTGAAATCCACATTTCTCCCATTGTAACCTATTGTCATGGCAGGTTTAGTTGAGTATGAAATGTAGAGGTATAATTGCCAGGCTTGTAAAGTGTTGCCAGGTCTTGGGAGAATTACCAGTGCCTCCCCTGGGTGCAAATACCAGTGGCTTCTAGGAGGGCAAGCCTTTCCCCATCAATATAGCTTTCTTTCCCCTTTATTTATATCTCACCTTTCTCACAGTGAAGGAACTCAAGGCAGCATCCCAAACTAAAAAAGTCACATGTTTAAAAGTCACATGTTTAAAAATCACAATAAATTGTGGTATTAATATTAAAAACAATTAAAGATAGTTTTATGGCATGGAAGCAGAAAAGAGGACTCAAGTTCAAAGCAGTTTGGAGGAAAGTTGCAGTTAACTAGCAGTTTTAAGTTAAAGCTGCACACACTGTTTGAAATAAATTGTTCAACCTAATGCTTTCCAAGTGTCAAGTCTGTTACTGGTGTGCCAAACTGAGATGCTGCTTCCTCACACTTTCAGTGATTTGCAGAGATACTGTTCCTTCTGTGATCTCATCCCCCTTTCCTGGGCTCCTAGTCCTTTCAGTTGAAAGACCATTCTTGTAGGATTGAATGCTTTTCTCTTTGGAATATAAAGGTATTGATTCTGAACTCCTGATCTTGCCCAACTTCCTCTTAAGCATTTCCCCACCCCCCATTCTTAACCATGAAATGAAATCTTGCCTCATCTCTTCTTGCCTAAAGGAATCAAAAGTGCCTGTAGCACAGTCATGGCCTGGTGGTGTTACCATCTAATCCAACCCCATGGATTTGATCTGGTGAAGGCAAGAGTGGCATGTCTGGGGAAAGTGTAGATCTCATTCACTGTAATGTTTTTATTCAGCATGATTATATATTTTTAGCCCTGTACGTGTCTTTATATTCTGCACAGTGTGTTGGAGTGGTGTCATTTTGTAATCATCTTTGACTTTGTTGGTTGCTCAGCAATTTTACCAGATTGACATTCTGGATTCTATATAACGTGGGCACTCATAGGGAATGGATGGCTCTCTTTATTTCAAAGCACCACACCTGTGTCGTTTTCTTGTTGTCAGGATTTCCTCTTTGTTCCTAGTCTTTGCTTTAGTACTTTTTATATAAAAGGCACCATTTTTCTCCATGGCAGTTGAACCTTGACTTTTTCCTTATAGCTGGTAATTAGTGGCTCTGCCATTATTATTATTTTACTGGATAAGAGACGACTACCACCTTTGTTTGTCATGGGTTAATTTCCGTAACCTTCCCTGTTGTACACAACTTAAAGCTTTTTATATCTTAACCTGCTAACTGTGGATCTATGCTCGTGTCGCTGATCTATATCAGGGGTGCCCAAACTACACCCCATGTGCCGCATCCAGCCCCAGAAACCAATTCATCCAGCCTGCACCACCCTCGTCGCTCCTGGAAGCAGAAGTAAAATGTGCGATGAGGGTGGTGTGGGCCAGATGAATTGTTGTCAGGGGCCAGATCCAGCCCGTGGGCTGTAGTTGGGGCACCCCTGGTTTAAGCAGAGAAACTGGCAGCCTAAAACCTATCTCATCCTGTTGCAAAACAGATTGCAAAGCACATTTTACTTCCACTTTCAGTGGGAGGAACCACGTGACCAGCCTGCTGAACCACATGACCGGCCCGCTGAACCATGTGACCTCCCCATGGCCCAAAAAGTTTGGGCACCCCTAATCTAGATAAATTTAACATTCTGTCCACAGAGACCTTCCATTCCATTTTCTCCCAGTAGGACTATTCTTTACCAAAGTCTCGATGGTGTATTCTTCACCCCCATAGTTAGATATATTATTGATTTTAATTGTTTCTAATTAAGCTTGTATTTGTGAGAAACATGGTTCTTGTGCATACCATCAAGGAGTGATGCACGTGTACATATATGCATATCACATGGAGAGGTTTCTGTAGCAACCGTAGATCTGAAGTCTGTGTTGTAGCTGCTGGGTGACAGCAGCAGTTGTGGCTGATACTGTAAGGATGCTGCTTATGGCTCTTTTTGCCTCCTGCAAAATGCACTTCCAACATGCATATGCTTTTATTTGTTAAAAATAAATAGAAGAAGTGTATCTCCACCTTTGGGCTTCTCTTTCTGAAGAATATGTCGCCCACACAAATGTTTTATTAAGGCTTATGAAATGAATGTTTATGGCCATTACTCGGTAGGACTGCGATGGTGAACCTTGGCACTCCAGATGTTTTTGGGCTTCAATTCCCAGAAGCCCAAGCATCCTGTGAATCAGTTGAATGGGTTTACGGGCACGTTTTACTTCTGCTTCCAGGAGTGACAAGGGCAGTGCGGGCTGGATGAATTGCAGTAAACCCATTCATGTGGATTCACAGGGTACTTGGGCTTCTGGGAATTGAAATCCCAAGAACATCTGGAGTGCCAAGGTTCGCCATCACAGAGCTAGGGTCTCTTGATCAAATCTTACCGCTTTCCCCAGCATCTGTTGAAAGGATTTTTTTTGTCACTGGAATGTTTTACTTGTGTTCTTGGCCTCTTGTGCTAAGGAAACTTTTCCCCCCTGGAGCACCTCTTCCACGAAAGTACTCCCTACTTTGCCTCTTTTTTCATTGCAGAAAGCCAAACTGTAGCTAATTACTTAACAATTCAGAGCAGACCTAGAACAATGCCTGTTGGGCTCTATTCCTCAACTTTAAGCAATACAGCAGAGCAGCAGGAAATGACATGGGGCTAAAAGGAGAGAAAAATGAAAGAATGTAATTAAATCTATGACTGCTTCTTAAATATTTCTTTGAATAGAACAATCCATGTTCTCATCTTTCATTTACCACTGGCTTGACAAGTAGATTTCTGCTTGTATATTTGTTCCTTTGAACAAACTAGCTAATGCAGTGATGGCAAACCTTGGCACTCCAGGTATTTTTGGACTTCAATTCCCAGAAACCCAAGTCTCTGTGAATCCACATGAATGGGTTTACTGCACGTAAACCCATTTGTGTGGGTTCACAGAGACTTGGGCTTCTGGGAATTGAAGTCCAAGGACACCTGGAGGGCCAAGGTTTGCCATCACAGAGGTAGTGGGTTGCACATCAGGATCTCACTTGCCTTTTACTCCTTGTTTTTGTTTGGTGTTCTTGCTTAACCTTCCAGTGTCAGAAACACCCTTGCTATGCCTGGCTCTTCTGTGGGAGCACGAATGGCACTAGTTTAGGCACTGGGAAGTCCTGTATGTTACCACAGCTTATTTCCTTTGGAATCCCCTGCTTATACCTTTTCCAGCCACTGTGCCCACCTGGTTATCTATCTTCTCCATGCAAATAATGTCCACATCACATCTTCCTGGCATAAGTAAATGTGATAAAATGTAAACTGGGTTCTTCATATACAGTACAGTGTGGTACATAATCCTAATCTTTCTTGTGGCCAGTAGGTTTCCTCAGTATCCTTACATTTAGCTAGTGATAGCAAGATGTTCCATCCATCTTTAAATGATCTCAGAAGTTCTTGTTTGCATCAAGAGGAAAACTCAGTTGTTCTCAAAATCTTTTTTAAAACTATCATATTAAATCATTGTTTCTCATGGAATTGTGAAAATGGAGTTTGGATGGGTTTTGTTACTTGTTTGTGACCTGACGCCCTAAATGAGTCTTTTACACTGTAGGTCTTTTACACCAAGGATTTCCTAAAGATCTGTTTTCTGTGTATTACTTTCAAGTAGAAAGTGTGTGTGTGTGTGTATATATATATATAGATAGATAGATAGATAGTAGGTGCTGTGTTAACATAGCATTCAATTAGCAGATGAAATGCTTTCCTAGGTTGTAGTGTTTCATGTCTAGGTCAGACTGAACTGCCAAAATGAAACCCCCTTATGGTGAGCTCATTCCACAGTTCCTTCCGCCTGACCTAGTGTGAGAAAGATTAGCCAGCACAAGGTTGCCATTGCCCAGAGTACGTCCAATTGTTTAAAAGTACCACAATCTCCTAGAAAGTTTACTGCCTTTTCTGCCTGGGCAGTCACAAAAGTAGAATAATAATATTGTACATAATTTAAGAAATATTTATTTCCTGTATTTGTGATAACAAACTTGAGAGTGCTGTTAGTTTGCAATATAGTAGTACTGTACTGTATTTGTATATGAATGGGAAGAGCATTTCTTACTACAAATAACAGTGCACATGGCGCAAAAGACTGGAATCTGGTCTGGAATTAACATTGCAAAATTAGTTCCCACTGAGGTGGAACTTCATGTTGAGATGTAACACTTCAGAGTCACATGATTAAATATTCCCTATTTTAAAAAAGGTCCTCCACATAGACCAGTTATCAGAGAGAACCACTGTCTCCTAGTCTTCCTGGTACAGTACTTGATTTCTTAGTATGAGAAATGTTTTTGACTGGAGAAACATTGAATCAGATAAACTGTCACGTCTGCAGTGGAAATGCAGGTTTACCAATGCATTAGGGCTAGGTGTAAGTAGAATAAAAGCATCACATCTTTTTTCTATATTCTTGTTTTCTATGGAAGCGAGTTGAAATTCCCAGCTGCCAAGTCATGTGCACCTTTAGGCACAACACATGTAAGCAATAAGGATCTTAGTAATAATGTTTTCAGTGGTAAAATAGTATCTTAAATGCTGAGGATGGTGTTATATATACGTGTGTGTGTTTGTGTGCCTTGTTTAAGATTTTTTTCTTTAGTAGCCTGTCACAGAGGAGAGCGATCATGTGCTTCAACCTCTCTGCATATTTATGCACCATTGCAGGAAGTACCTAGGCTTAAATTCAGCATAGAGAAATTGGGTAGATGGACTCAGGGATACTGACTTGGGGAGCTCTTACTGGGAGTAGATTTGGGGCAATGCCAGTGGCAAATGGAAGATATTGCCATTTGCCCTTTCAATCCTTTGTAGCAGACTGCTGTCACTCCCCCCCCCCTTGTGTTTCATACTTGATGCTTCCTAGTGCCCATTGTCAGTTTTTGAAGATTAATCTTTCACCAAATCCATGTCCCCAGTTGTTGTGCAGAGTTCAAAGTCTTTATTTTTCTTTCCATTTGGGTTCTCGCTCAGTTTATCTATTTAGATCTTTCAGACCATAAACATCTATCTCATTCTCTGTTCCCTCTCTTTTGACATTTTTAGTGTTGTATTATATTATTTAAAATGTTGCCCTATTTTACCTGTAAAGTTCATATACATTTTGTTTGTCTTTAATTCGGGAAGTGCTTTTTTTGATGTAGCTTATGGTTGTCATTCAGAATTGTCCACCCTATCTCTCTCCCTTTCTCATGAGACTATTTCATAATGTCACCCCTTTCTAATTATTCCTATTTTGGGCCATCTCCTACCAATATATTTTCTAAAAATGTCAGATAAGAGTGGGGGAGAGAGACTTACTATCTTCTGTAACTAGCATTTTTTTAAGTCTTGGAATAATCTGCCCAGTTGAATGAGCCCCCACCAATATGTAGCATACAACTAGTGTACAAATGTATTTTGTAATTCCTGTGGTTCATTGCATCCATATTCATTTTGATTCACTCAGGTGTGGCCTCACGAGTAGTGTTAATTGCTTTCCCTAAGAGAGTCCAGTCTATCCTGACAAACCAAGGACTCCATTGTCCCTACTTTGCCACCACTTTTGCCTCCAGACTGTTACTCTGCACATCATCTGAACCCTGTCTATGATCATAGGAAGGTTTCTGTTATAAACTACTATCTTTTCAGGGTACTCCGAGATGATGTGATTTTAGAAGAAGAAAGTGTCTGCTGTGAATTGTTTGTAAAATATGGTAATATTTTATATACCTCACCTAACGTACATTTGAAAATGTAAAATAGAAGTTATATTCAATTGCTTTCAAGCCATTCCTCCTACAGCTAGGGCTAAGTTGCCATGAAATTGTATCAAATCTCTGATTACTCTTGTGACAGTTTCATGTTTTTGTGTGTATGTTTGTGTTTGATTTCTTGATCAACCAATGGAGAATAGTGTGTTCTTGTTATTGATCACTGGATACCAGAGGAGATTTAGACACTTTTCTTTTGCTTATCTCCATGTCCCATCCCCCCTTATATGCACTATTATGTATTCTGTGTGCTTTAAGGGTCCGTATTTTATTGCCTCTTATTAAATATTTCTTTTATATCAGTATTCTTGTGGTGTGGTGCAGTTCAGTGTCAAGGCTTTCTAGATGATGGTGATCTCTAAACTAGTCATCTCCAAACTCCATGCAGGTAATCATTGGAGAAGATGCAGAAAACTGATCACGTTAGAGACTGGGGCCTTTTTGAACAAGGCTGAATTAATAAACAGGTTAGCCTTCTTATTTTCCTCCAAAGTTTGCCAGTTAAAAGCAACTTTGGGAAACCCAACCTGCGACAAAACTGTCAAATGCTATACTCAGGTTCATCAAATTGGCGCACTAAAGCAAGCACACCCCATGTCATTGGAATGATAACTCTCCTGTTATTAAAATGTGAGTTTTGCTTTGATTTATGGAGCAATATCAATAAAGGTTTACATAATTTGTTAAGATCTTAAGCAGTTTTCAAGAAATTTAGAGAACTTTAGTATTTGAAAACCACTGGTACAAGAACTAGGCAAATTCATAGACATTTTCAACAGTTGCTTTCTGAGATTATCTGGACACAAATAATGTGCCATCACATCAATTCTGATTTATGGCCATTCTTTTCAGGGTTTTCCAGGTAGAGAATACACAGAAGAGGGCTTACCATTCTCCTTTCTGGGGCCGAGACTGTGCATCTTGACCAAGGCCAGACAAGCTGGCTTTTTTCACAGGCAGCACAGTGGAATTGAACTCCCAGTCTCTGACTCTGCAGCTGGATAACGAAACCACTAAGCTACCCAGGTAACACATACCCCCGTGCAAAAGATGGGCAAATAACAGAATCAAAAGGAGTTGAAATATGCTCCATATTAACTAGTACTCTTGTGCTTGTTGATTCTTTGCTGACAAGAAACAACAACTTCAAAATAATCTTTGAGGTTGGATTAAGATTCTGGGAGCATGTTTGTGAACTGGCTTTAGCAGAGTTAGAATAAGCACTGTTAAGCAGAGAGAATTATAACCCAGGCCAGAGTCCTGTCTGAGTCAAAGAATGCCCATGGGCACTTGCTTCAGAAGTTGGACTGTAGATCTAGCCAGTCCTAGGCAGCATAGCCAGTGACAAGGGGTGTTGGGAGTTACAACCCAACAACATTGGATGATAACATTTGGGCCACCCCCTTCTTTACATCCAGTGTTCTGTTACATCTAAACCTTTTTCTCAGTGGCTGTATGCTATTTGGCACCCATATTTTTTTAAAAGTGAGATTAGCCAATACATAGTACATCCACTACCATAAGAGCAGAACCCAGTATGGTGTAGTGAACATAGTGAGAAACTCGGACACTGCAGACCAGGGTTCAAATTATCACTTGGCCATGGAAACCACTTCTTAAATAGCTCACCTTGAAAGCCCTGTTAGGGTCACTATAAGTCAATTCTGACCTAATGGCACATAACTAACTGTAAGAGCAGTGATTGTGCCTCAAACATAAATGTGCTTATAGTAATTTAATCTCTCGTTCTTCCCACACGTTTTCTGCAAGTGGTAATAGAGAAAGCTTGCCTGAGGTTTGTCAGTTTAAAGGAAGAAAATGAATCTGTACTACATGGTACTCAAAAGATATTTGTTTCCTTGCACACACAAATGTTTTTAAACCTTTGCACATATGAATGGTGAGAGTATTTAGATGGATATCCTGTGCCGGGGCGCCCAAACTATGGCTACGTTTTATTTCTGCTTCCGGGAGCGACGAGGGTGGCATGGGCTGGATGAATTGGTGTCAGGGGGCGGATCTGGCCCTTGGACCATAGTTTGGGCACCCTATCCTGTGCAGTCCAAGGAGCAAAAGCAGACATTGTTCAGCTTACTTAAGACTACATGGTTACCTCGCTGTAGCAGTAGAAAATGGAAAATAGTTTCCCCCTTCTCCAAGAGTTAGCCATCTCAGAAAGGAGGAAAATTAGGGCTAGAGTTTGAAATGAAGGAAGACTAAATCTCAGCTCCTTGTTTCCCTGAGAAAACTGAATAGTGGTTGATATCTCTCTGGCTTTTCTGGATAATGGGCAGGAAACAAGTTAGATGTTGTTTGGGGGAGTGGCAGAGACCAGCCTAGTGTTTCTGGCCCAAAAAATGCCATGTTTACATGGAAGATCAAATGGACAATATTTTTTAAATCTCCAAAAACAGTACTGCTGTATTTCTAAAGAAAGCACTACTATTAAGTGTCCTTAATGATCTATTAAAACCCCACATCTTCAAAAGGGTGGCAAGACTCGTTACTAACAAATAGGAAAACCAGTGATGTTGATTGCAGCTGTTAACAGAAATCTCTGCCAACAGAAGTGATTCTGATAGCATAGAAAAATACTATACCAAATAGGAATACAAATATATAAATATATAGGATTCTAAATTGTTTGTATAGAAAGAGATACTTTAGCAGTTAGCTTACAACAGGCAAGAAATAAAAATGTTTTACACAATCAGTTGGTACCTTCTCTGTGAGTAGCCTCTTAGCTGTGGTAGGGATTGGATTGTTTTGAGCCTATCCAAAAGAGGAGTCATTGAAAGTAGTGCTAGTAGTCGAGAGGTTAAGAGTCAGTAGTGAAAACAACACCTTGGTACAAGTGCCCTTCAAATGCAGAGATAAGCAAAAGGTGTTACCACTTGGCTGTGAGACACCCATTACACCAGGTGTGCGCACGCACGCACGCACGCACACACACACACACACACACACACAATCGGTCAGCAGCTTTATACTCGTGCAAAAGAAAGCAAATCTTGCATGTATGCCAGCTGATTAAACTTTTGGATAATGACCAACATCGGTGAAACTGAGCTGTAATTGAACAAAAATGGTGCTCCAAATCCGTTTTGAGTTTAGGAGTTGTGCAGCCTTAAGAATAAGCATATCAGGCTTCCTTTACCATTAATAAATAGCCCAACAGCTGAACTGGTACCACACAACTAACCTTGAGAACAGTTGGGCTGGTACATGTTTTTCCAATGAAATCACTGGAGAAATTTAAGAGTACCTGTATTGTGTTAACTAGCCATTTGCTTTGAATACCCACATTTGAAACCGAAGATTGCATTCTAGTGCATGACCTTCTTGACTGTTGTATTTTGAATCCCAAATTTGTAAGTATAAAATTGTCAGGGACAAGATGTTCAGAATAAACAGCTGCATTTCCATCTGTGGCATATCACTATCAACTGTATATTCAATATAAGCTACTTTTTACACAAAAGCATGTATTGAAGTGGCAGACGGCAGGTGAAGGTTCAGACATAACATTAATGGTACATTCTAGGCAACTGCTGCTACTGAAAATGTCAAATCTAAAGCAATGTCAAATGCCCTGATTACTTATATAACTGTAACTTGCTTGGTTATAGTTAGAAATCTAGAAACTAAATGATACAAACGGGAAGAAAATAATTTAACATTCTGTAATAAATAGAAATTGAAAAATACTTAGATGAAACCTAAATTTGAAATTGGGAGCAGACTTATATAACTCTGCAAATCAAATTATTTTTATTCATCTCCCCCTCCCCCCGTTGTAGTTATCAGTAAGCATCGCTAGCATCCCAACTTTTGCTATTACTTAATTATCCCTTGTACTTCTCAATTTTATTTCGTTTGCATTGCTTCTTTACCTGCTATAGTAGCAGATTAGCACGTTCAGCTGTCTGGCACACAAATGGCTACAATGTTGAAGGAAGCAGATTATGGCTTTTATACTGTTTCCCCCATAAAACAGTTTATAACAATCCGTAATTAATATCCTGTTGCCTAAAGATAGATCAGAAGGGAAAGCATGACAGTGTCCCCTTCCAACAGCCCTGGCAGGTGTGTTGTTGTCTTACCAGTTGTATTACCAATGTCGCAAACACTGTGAAAGCAGACATGTGATATTGTACCTACCAGGCTAAAGTGATGCTTACACAATTTCCCCATTCCTCCACATTTAGGCAACCAGATACTAGTTCACCTATTTTATATCTGAGAATATTCCCCAAGTGAACCTCTCCTATTGTGTCTCACTATGCATAACTAGTATGCAGTGTTAAACTAAAATAGACTTGAGATCCCACACAGTGATTTCCAACATAGGCCCCACGCCCCACAGGAGGATTTCAATTCTCAGGAGCCTAAGTCAGGACATTGGCTGATCAGTGTTTTACGGAATTGGTTTAGGCTTCTGGGAATTGAAGTCCAGAAACCAAAGGTTGGGAAACACTATTAAAGAACCATTTCTAATCAATCTCTTGTAGGAAACATGATTTATAATTTTTAGGCAACAGGTGGTTGGTGATATTACTTGGGGAAGAAGATCAGTAGATCCAAGACCTAAAGGTTTGCATCACACATTGGTATAATCTCAGCAACTAGATTCTTGTAGAGCTAAATAAATGAGAATTTAGCATTTCAGGAATCATTAATTCTTGGGGACTTCAATCCTCAGAGTAAAGGCATTTCAAACCTTCAAGCTACCTTCTCTCTCTGTGGAAAAGGTTGAATAAGGGCCATTTTTGTTGGTCAGAACACACAGCCTTAGAGTATCCTGCAAGTTTATTTGTTCTTCCTGACTGGCAAAATAAATTATGTGAAGAATCTGCAAACTTTCTTTTTACATAATTCACATTGGCAAGCAGCTGCAGCTTTTCTTGTACAAAATCTGGATTGCAAAGAAGCAGAAATTTGATTTTACTTTTAATTTTCAGCAATAGCTAATGGTAAAAAATGCAGACCAAACTCCCCCTCTATCATAAAATGTTAAATGCAAAGTATCTTTGAAACTCCACGGCTCTTCTGCCATGGGTCCTTCATAAGAACTTTCTAGCAAGTAGGGCCACAGAAACGAGAGACAGAGACTGTCAACTTAGTTTATTTTAAAAGCCTAGATGTTGGAAACACACCTTACTCTCTTCCATGCTGTGCCAGAAGCTGAATTTCATCTTTTTCCTCAGTTGGCATAGAGTGCATAGCACCTGATCTGGAAGTTTAGGCTCCAGTGTTTGATATAGGTGAAGGCCAGTGTGCCTCCAGCCTGTGCAGGAGGATTGGGTATGTTTAATTTGTGGTCCTTATACATGCAGTTGCCATTTTTAAGAGCAATGTTACACTAAATATACAGCAAGATACACATGCTATTCCCCCCTTCACCCTTCTAAAAAGCAGGTGAAACTGAGTATACTGGATATCAAAATGAGCATCTGCTGGAATGTAGAACTGACCACCCTTAAACATTCAGACCTTTTGCTTCAGCAAACTACTGGTATTTAGGCTGATTTTCTAATCTGGAAATGTGGCAGAGATGTAGGAGAAACTAGAAGAACCTATTACTCTCTTTTTTGCATTCATTGCAAAATTTTAAATCTCTGGCAAGGAATTGAGTTGATCACCACATTTCTTTCAATATAACTACATCATGAAGAACATTAGCCAAGAACGTTCCCGCTATCATGCAACCAGGTCCCACCTATGCTTATTTAGATGGTAAATCCTAATGTATTCCAATGTTGCTTACAGGTAAGAAAGTATGAGATTGAGACCATGTTCCTGCGTTATACTTGGTTTTTTTTTTCAGGAATAGGTGGAGGATGGTCTGAACATATGACTACAATGGAGACTCCAGATTAAACCATTTTCATACTTTACCTTGTGAATGTCACATTGTAGGATGCAGGCGTTCATGCAATTCCCTCCCAGTTTCCTAAATTATGCTGTCTTTTTCTTAGGCCAGTAACACAAACACCTGCTCTTTCCCCTTATGGCTGCCTCTGCACTGCTTGCAATTTAAACTCATAAACTGAAGGTTATGTTACAATAATTAGGTGATTTGTGGAGTCTTATGTGACTGAGTGGCTACCCAGCAGGAGAAAAAGCAGAGGTGCTGCTCTAAAAAAAAATAACAAGATATGAAATGGCAAGATTTTGAAGCTAGGCTAATCATGGCTTTCTCAGGACATCACACTGGTTAAAAAAAAACAGGCATGGCTAGACTGAAAAGAAACCATACAGGGCCCAAGTAGTGACCCCTGATAAGAGTCTATGCTGGATATAAATACATCTGTTCATCTGGATTTGCCAGCAAAAGTCTTCTATCTACATCTTTGTCTGGTCCATCCAGAAGAGCCATGGTTATCACACCAAAGGAACTGCCAGCTGCCAAATGGAGTTTCCTCCTCCACCCGCAAGCAGCAAGAAGGGCAAAAGGAGATGACAGGAATGTTCCCAAGGCCTTTCTCAGGGCAGGCCTGGCCCACTGATCTCTGGCCCTGGCCTGGCCCTGGCTGTAGGCTACATGCACTGGGAGCAACCGCATTTGCTGGGTTTTTCCACCTCCTCCACAAAGGAAGAGCCATCGCTGCACTCAAAGGCGTACTTCCTGCGCTTCAAGCGCAGTCCTGTGCAGCACCCTGGTCCCGGGCATGATCCCCGGCACTCCACCCAGGAGACGGGCCGTGTTGTTTGGCAGATGGCATAGCCACGTTGGACCTGGTAGAAATCACGCACAGCCTCGGCCCGACATTCAGACTCTGGAAAGAACAGAGAAGAACAAAAAGGAAGGTCAGCCGGAGTAAGTAAGATCCTACAACAAACATTGATATCCTACACTCTTGGGGGGTTTCTAGTAAATCAATGAATTTGTTATTTTAATATCTTTAAACATGCTGGAAAGGAAGACCAGTGTGACTAGAAGACAGCAAAACATGTGCAGTTACTATCTCTCTGAAACCCTAATTGTTATAGTGGTGGTGGAAACAGCCCTACAAAAGTGATCTTGCTTTCTACGGGGTTGATACAAAGCCACTCTAGACTGGATGGATGGTAAGTGATGAAAGAGACCACACCAGTGGCTTTGTAGCTATCTTCCTTTATTGGTGGTCTCAGTGACTGGAGGAAAGAAACAGTAGTATCTTTGTACCGGGTGTGTCTTACAGTGGCTGTTCTGTTGTAGTGCTTTGCAGTGGGAAATATTTCTATACTAACAGGAAATAAACTGTCCAGTTGCTAAGTTACAGTGGATGGAAGTTGGGCAGGATACAGCTCCCAAGTAAACCCATCTGCTTATGTTTCTGGGCAGAAGGACCCTAAGGGTCCTTAGTAGAAGTGGGCCTACGAACAGGGAAAAGGAAAATGTTTCTGACCTTGATCACAGAGGTCTCCATCAAAGCCTGGGTTGCATTCACAGTAAGCCTCGCCCGTGTCTGAGATCTGGCATTGGCCATGAACACACTGCAAGCTCTTGCATGGGTTGTGGAGTTCTCCTTGCTGGTTACACAAGGCCCCTTTATAGCCATCCTGGCATTGACAACTATAGGAGAGTGCATCAAGGGGCACACAGATTCCATGAACACACCTGCCAAATTGAGTGAAACATAACAATGTCAATGGCTACATGAAGTTGAGGTTCGGCTAAAATTGCCTCTAAAGCGTCCCCACTACCTTGCAGCTTCAGGTAAAGAGTTCTGCAGCCCTTTTTATACCATTGTTCTTTGAAAAGGAGCTAAAGTGTTCTTTTCTTGGCCTCCCCAGCAAGTGCTAAGACAACTGTAGTGAAATGCACCATGCTCTGGGTGTGAAGTGGAAGGGATGTACAGCAACTCTCAACAACTTCACTCTTCCTCCCCTCACTAGGTTTTGTTAAAAGGCCATAGGAATGTGCATTTTCATTAACTGCCCAGCTTCTGTTATGAAACAAAACCATGATGACTAGACACAAAAGAACAGCTTTCTTATTGAGGCTGCTTCAAATAAAAGGTAGAGAAGCTTTAGCCCACCACATAGTTTATATTACAAATCCCAAAATCCCTTACAATAAACTACGCAGGCTGGTGCATTTAGAAATTATGGTCCTCTGCTCCTTAGGGGAAATAAAATGCTGTCACCCCAACTTTAAAGGACAGGAAGTCAACATTTAATATTCATGGCTCATTCTAACCATCATTTATTTATTTTATTTATTAAAATTTGATACCCCGCCCCAATCGGGAGGACCCGACTCTGGGCGGCTTACATCCTAATAAAAGCAAAACAAAACCTAAACACTCAATTAAAAACATCAGGATTAAAAATTATCAGAAATTTAAAAACAAGAACAGAAACTACACCCCAGTATTCCCCCAATCCAACTCAGGAAGGCAGTCCTTATATAAGCCACTTGGTATGGGAACCCACGCTCCCGGGTCCCCAGACCTGACCTGCCAGCCAGGTTTTCAGGCCCTTCCGGAAGGGCAAGAGCTCTGTCTGCAGGCGCAGTTCGGTGGGCAGGAGGTTCCAGAGGGTCGGGGCGGATACGGAGAAGGCTCTCCTCCTAGTACTGGCGAGGTGTGCCTCTCTCGCCGAAGGGACAGCAAGGGAGCCTCTCCGATCCGCCCTGGTGGGCCGGACAGATGTTCTTGGGGTGACGCGGTCTCTTAGGTATCCTGGCCCACTACCATATAGGGCTTTAAAGGTAATAACCAGCACCTTGAATTGCACCCGGAGACATACTGGCAACCAGTGCAGCTCCCGGAGCAGCGGCGAACCACGAGCATAGCGCCCACACCCCACCACTACCCGGGCCGCCGCATTCTGGACCAGCTGGAGTCTCCGGATGGTCATCAGGGGCAGCCCCATGTAGAGCGCATTACAATAATCAAGTCTGGAGGTGACCAACGCATGTGTGACCATAAGCAAGGCATCCCGGTCTAGGAGTGGGCGTAACTGGCGTATTACACGAAGTTGTGCAAAAGCCCTCCTGGCCACGGCTGCCACCTGCTCTTCGAACAGTAGCCGTGAGTCCAGGAGGACCCCCAGATTACGCACCGGGTCTGTTTGGGGCAGGACTGCTCCATCCAGAACCAAAGATGGCAACTCCTTTGTTAACACAGGACCCCTTACCCACAGCCACTCAGTCTTGCCGGGATTCAGCTGTAGCCCGTTGTCCCCCATCCAGACCTTAACAGCCTTCAGACACCTGGAAAGGACTTCCACCGCACCGCTTGGGTCCCCACGGGCGGAGATGTATAACTGGGTATCATCAGCATACTGATGATACCTTACCCCGTGGGAACGGATGATCTCACCCAGCGGCTTCATATAGATGTTGAATAGGAGAGGAGAAAGTACCGAGCCCTGAGGCACCCCATATTGCAGGGGCCTAGGGCTGGACTTCTCCTTCTCCAGACACACCGACTGGGTCCTGCCCATCAGGAATGAGGCAAACCAGGACAACACTGTGCCCTGGATCCCCAGACCCTGGAGCCTACCCAGAAGGATGCCATGATCGACTGTATCAAAAGCCGCTGAGAGATCGAGAAGAGCAAGGACAGACGGTTCCCCTCCGTCCCGCTCCCTCCAGAGATCATCCACCAAAGCGACTAGTGCGGTTTCGGTACCATATCCGGGCCTGAATCCTGACTGAAACGGGTCCAGATAATCCGCTTCATCCAGGACTCCCTGCAACTGCTGCGCCACAGCCTTTTCCAAAACCTTACCTAAAAAAGGTAGGTTGGACACTGGACGGTAGTTGGAAATTATTGTGGGGTCGAGGGAAGGTTTTTTTAAGAGGGGAAGCACCAAAGCATGTTTAAAAGGTGCGGGAAAATGCCCCTCTTTTAGTGAAGCATTGATAATCGCCTCGACCCAGCCACCTGCCACAGACTTGGAAGCTTTTATTAACCAGGCAGGGCATGGGTCCAGTGCACAGGTCGTGGCGCGAACGGATGCAAGAAGCCTGTCCACTTCCTCAGGGCCAACGGGATCGAACCGATCCCAGATAACATGGCTAGACTGTGCCATGGTCAACCCCAGCTCCATACGTTCCACGCCGGGGTTCAACTTCGAGCGGATCTGAGCGATTTTCTCCGCCAGATAATCAGCAAAGTCCTCAGCCGAGCCCTGCCACCCAGGGCCCGGCCCCCCTCTACCGAGGAGGGACCTGGTCACCCGGAACAAGGCTGCTGGGCGATTATCTGCGGAGGCAATAAGGGTGGTGAAGTATTGACGCTTCACCACCCTCATCGCCACTAGGTAGTCCTTAATGGCAGCTCTAACCAGTGTTCGGTCAGACTCACTTCGAGTCTTCACCCAGCGGCGCTCTCGGCGTCTCTTAGCCCGTTTAAGCTCCCTTAGTTCCTCAGAAAACCAAGGGGCAGATCGATCCCCACGGACTCGGAGAGGCCGTAGTGGCGCGATTACATCCAAGGCTGCCGTCGCTTTCTTGTCCCAAGCGTCGACAATGGCCTCAGATGAATCGCTTTGCGGGTCAAGAGGACAATCCCCCAGTTCCCTCTGGAATCCCTCTGGATCCATTAGTCGCCGGGGGCGGGCCCACTTAATCGGCCCTGCCTCCCTGCGGCGGAGTCCAGCCCCTAGGAAGTCTAGAGCCACCAGATAGTGATCTGACCATGGCACTGGGGTGATATCTAATTTTTGTAAAGACAGATCACTCTGCCACAGCTCCGACAAAAAGATTAGATCCGGGGTGTGGCCACTGCTCCTGGTAGGACCCTGAATTACCTGAGTCAGGCCCACGGTTGCCATGGAAGCCATGAACTCCCGAGCCACCTCCGAGCCGGTCCCCAACGATGGCAAGTTGAAGTCCCCCAGGACCATCAGCCTGGGGGTCTCCAATGCCAGCATTGAGACCGCCTCGAGGAGCTCAGGCAGGGAATCTGCTACTCTGCAGGGAGGCAGGTACAAGAGCAGGATTCCCAACTGACCCTTAGGGCCCATACGCAAGAACAAGGCCTCACAACCCGGAATTTGTGGAGCCGTGGCCCTGGTGACTCCCAGTGACTCCCTAGCTATCACGGCGACTCCACCGCCCCTTCCCCTCTCCCTAGGCTGATGCCAAATACCGAAACCGGCCGGGCATAATTCAGACAGAGCAACCCCGTCCTCTGGCACCAGCCAGGTTTCGGTGATGCATGCCAGATCAGCCCGCTCCCCTGAAATGGTGTCTGCGAGCAGGGGAGCCTTATTGCAGACTGATCTGGCATTCACCAGCAGCAGCCTAAGGGAGGGGTCACTCTTGACCGTCTGCTCAGGGCCCAGAGGTGTAGCCGGGGGGCCAGAACACGGGACAGCAACTAAGCATCTGACCCGTGTTCTCCGAGTGCGGCCCGCCCCTCGGCTCCCGTCGTAACGCCCCATGCCCGTTACCACACCAATTTGGGCCTCATGGAAACCCCCAGCCCCAACATGGGTCTTTTATATGACATACTCATATCCTGACCCTGTGGATGGGTTCCACTTGTCAAAGATGAGCAAGCAGAAGAGAGGGAATGTGGACAAGCTGGGTTCATACTCAAACCAAGGAAGACTGATATAATTTTAGCCATGTTGAAACACATTGGCCTAGCCAGAGGTTCCAGCACAGCATAGCACTGTATGACTATCTCACAGTAATTCTTAGGTGGGGTGGGGGATTTACACAGGATCTGCTACCTAATCCTTCTGAACTGGGGAGACCAAGAACTCCTTTGCCTCCCATTTGCTATGTTCTCTTCTCCAACCTGTACATGACATCAGAATGAGAGGGTTAACCCAAAAGAGGAGGAGAGGAAAGGCATGGCATGCTTCTGCATACTCACTTATGCCCCTGGCAGGGGTTACTGATGGGCTGATCACAATGGGGTCCAACCCAGCCTGGATCACAGTGGCAAATGGGACCATGAGCAGTGTTGGGTTGACAAATGCCATGTAGACAATAGAGCTTGCGGCAAGGCTCACAGCCGGGCACCACTCCAGGCTTCATCTGGGTCTTAGTAAAGTCCTGCAGTTCATTGTTGATGTATAGATTGCGAATGCAGCCATGGAAGCTAGAGCCATTCAGGATCTGCCACAGGCGGAAAGCAGCTGAGTTCACATCCACAGGCATCCCTAGTGGGGAAAAGCCACAAGTTGCAAGGAAAGGGTCTGGGATACTGAAGAAAGAAGGTAGAAGGAAAAGAAGGAACTGCTGTTTCGGAGACCTCCACCAGGAGAACATGTGCCCTATTCCAATTCCCTCTTTTCTTGACTGAACCTCCTCCTTTGCCCCCAGTTCTCAATGCAGAGGAACAGAAAAGCAAATGTATAGTATTCAGTGCCAGACTAGGACTTGGGAGGTCCATTAAACTCATTGAATGGCTTTGAGCTGTCCAGCCTCACAAGCAAGTGTGGAAATGAAAGAGAAAGCAACCTGCTGTCCCTGCCACTCTGACAGGAATACTCCTTTCCATTCACAGCTGTATGGCATTCCTACCTCCCACATAGAGTGGAGCTTCAGAATTCAGTGTGTGGGCCTTGCCAAAGCCATCCATGGTCATGGGGTCACCACCATCAATAGAGAGATTGACCATCTTCTCAAATGTCACCAGTTCCACAGTATGGAACTGTCCATCGTTGATGGTCTCTGCACTAGGGAGAGAAGAGAGGAGTAGGGTGGTAAAGTTTCTTAGCACCCTCAATCAGTCCCACTAAGCCTGATCCCTGACATTAGCTGGCACCCTTGTGCCAGCTAAAGTTCATTCTCCTCCATTATTTTCCACAAACAACCCCATTTAATTATTATTTTTGCTTTAACCCAACCCATTGAGCCACCAGCCTAGCTCCTCACTCTCCTGGTTGATATGCAGGTTCCTGGCCGATCTGGAAGTTTCACTCTAATACTAAGGGTTATATTGGGACTGGGGCAGCATTGATGGCCCATGGCTACCTGTAAATAGCAGAGCTGGGGTAGGAGCCTGGGTCATAGCTGACACGCACATGGCCTTGGTATAGCTCAACAGCCATGTGGTCAGTGTCCCCGTTATACAAGAGGATCCCGTTGTCTTCAGCTGTGGAGACCTGCAGAAGGCAAAGAAGTCCGCAAACAAGAGGCAGAAAAATGCACTCTGCACACAGTCAATTCCCACCAGAGGAGAAGGAACAGAAGGGGAGGCACATGCCAACGTTTCTTACCTGCAAGGTGATGTTTGCACTGGGCCAGTTTTGTAGGTCAGTGAACTGGAGGTAAGTGTCTCGATCCACAAAATTGACACTCAGCAGCTTCTCACATTTGAGCCCTCCAAATCCAGGAAGGCATTGGCATAAGGCACGACTGCTGAGCTCCACACATTTGGCACCGTTCTGGCATTCTGCTCTCTCACAAGGACTGGGGTGGAGATTACCACGGGGTGGTATCTCACAGAGCTGGCCACTAGAACAAAGCAAGTGCCCGACCAGGCACAAGTCAGGAGGGGAGGCAGTGTGAAGAGAGCATCACAACATTTTGCTAAGACCACAGAGGCACCTGCTTGCAGGCTGCCGGCTGCCTTCTCAGAGGTTGAATTAAACACTGCTGGAATTACAGAAGCATGTATTTGCTCATACATGTGGTTTTTGTGCTGGATGTGATAGCCCAATGTAGCATTCCATGCAGGCACTCGCTCACTCACCAGCAAAACCTTGGGAAGTTATTTGTTTAGGCTGCAACTTCCAGAGTTTCCCAGTCAACATAGGGAAATCTGGCGATTTTAGCCAGACAAGGCTTGTGCGTGCAAGTCATCATACAACCCAAGTCTCGGGCACCTACATTTACACAATTCACTCAGTTTGTTCCTTTTTCTGGAATAAAATAATGGCCCGATAAAACATTTCTACAGCTGCCTATCTGTCAGCCCTGCTCCCTTCAAGTGGGTCAGAATGGCTCGGCTAAGACTGAGGATACCCATGAAGCAGTCACTAGGAAAACAGATCGACACCAAGTTTATAAGGCTGTGGATGATACTTCTGTACAAACACAACCAAACCACTTCTTCCCAAGGCATTATAACACTTCTAATTAAACTGCAGACCATTCCCGCTGTGACAGACACTATTCACTGCTGCCAAACAAAGGGTTTCCAGTAGAGGATAGGACTGGATTGGGACACTTGAGGTCTGCAGGATACCTGAGGGGGACTTGGGTGTATCTTGCTCCCGATCATGTTCCCATCTAATATCCTTACCTGTGACCTCCAGTACAAAGACAGGAGTACCCATTTGGCTCATCAAAGCACTGGCCATTGTTCTGACACCGGTGGTCTGAACAGTCATCATAGTCGACACTGCAGTTATCCCCCACATAGCCAGGTATGCATTCACATCTGGAGGTAGGGGCAGAAGAAGCCATTCATAGCAAGGCACATATACAAGTAGAGGCTGGGCAAGGCTTAGAAAAAGACTTTTTAGACTAAAACTCCTAGTGTTCCCCTACTGGCATGGCTAATGAAAGTGGTAATCCAAAAAAGTAATTTCTCCAAGTTCAGAGTCTGCAGACATGGCTGTGTGATTTTCTCCCTCCCACTCCCCACTTGATAAGGCTTTACCAGCTCTATTTCTGGCTTACTTTTCTATCCTGTTTCTTCTCCTTTTTCTTCTAGAATTCCAACCCTTACCCTCCCTTTGCTTAAATCACTCACTTGGGTCCATCAGAGGTAGCCCTACATATGGTGTTATGCTGGCAAGGGCTGCGCTCTGGGGAACAAATATCCACTAGCTGCTCACAGAAAGGCCCTGAGAAAAGAGAGAGAAGGCAGGGTCAGGACAAAGGACATCTTGCTCTCCACTGGCTGTGCTCTCAAATGTTCTGTTGAGTTTCATACAGGTGCAGCAAAACCCACACAAGTGATTCACAAAGACCACAAAGAAGAACCATTGCTGTTCTGCTGTGACAGAATCAGCCCATATGAACATGTATTACCTACTACACAGCTGTTCTTGCATGCTAGGTATAAATGTCTACTTTTGTAAGAACTGAAACATTCCCAAAGGCTTTTGAAAATCAAATCATATGCTTGAACTATTTTGACAGAAATAGCTATGTTAATACATTTCAGCTATAACAACAATAACAAAGAAGAAAAATCAAAACATTCTGGCACCTTTCAAACTGTAGTGCTATTTCATTGTGATAAAAGCTGAGTGAAATGGAAAAAAAAAATACAACCTACAGCACGACATGCTCATTTACTTGTTTATCTCCTAATACAGGGGTGCCCAAACTTTTTGGCCTGTGGGCCGGTCATGTGATTCCTCCCACCCAGAAACGGAAGTAAAGTGCACATGCATGTGTGCATAACGCACCTGCACACGAGCTGTGCACTGGACCCTTGCCCTGCCTGGTTAACTAAAGCATCCAAGACCGTGGCAGCTGGCTGGATCGAGGCGATTATCAACGCTTCGTTAAAAGAGGGGCATTTTCCAGCACCCTTCAAACATGCTCTAGTGCGCCCCCTCATGAAGAAGCCGTCTCTCGATCCCACGGTAATTTCCAACTACCGTCCAGTGTCCAACCTACCTTTTTTAGGTAAGGTTTTGGAAAAGGCTGTGGCGCTGCAGTTACAGGAGGTCCTGGATGAAGCGGATTATCTGGACCCGTTTCAGTCAGGATTCAGGCCCGGATATGGTACCGAAACCGCACTAGTGGCCTTGGTGGATGATCTCTGGAGAGAGCGGGACGGAGGGGAGCCGTCAGTCCTTGCTCTTCTCGATCTCTCAGCGGCTTTTGACACGATCGACCATGGCATCCTTCTGGGAAGACTCCAGGGGTTGGGGATCCAGGGCACTGTGTTGTCCTGGTTCTCCTCATTCCTGAGGGGCAGGACCCAGTCGGTGTGCCTGGAGAAGGAGAGGTCCAGCCCTAGGCCCCTGCAATACGGGGTGCCTCAGGGCTTGGTGCTTTCTCCTCTCCTATTCAACATCTATATGAAGCCGCTGGGCGAGATCATCCGTTCCCATGGGGTTAGGTATCATCAATATGCAGATGATACCCAGTTATACATCTCTGCCCGTGGGGACCCAAGTGGTGCGGTGGAAGTCCTTTCCAGGTGCCTGAAGGCTGTTAAGGTCTGGATGGGGGACAACGGGCTACAGCTGAATCCTGGCAAGACTGAGTGGCTGTGGGTACGGGGGCCTGCGTTAACACAGGAGTTGCCATCTTTGGTGCTGGATGGGGCAGCCCTGCCCCAGACAGACCCGGTGTGTAACCTGGGGGTCCTCCTGGACTCACGGCTACTGTTCGAAGAGCAGGTGGCAGCCGTGACCAGGAGGGCTTTTGCACAACTTCGTGTAATACGCCAGTTACGCCCCCTCCTGGACCGGGACTCCTTGCTCATGGTCACACATGCCTTGGTCACCTCCAGACTTGATTACTGTAATGCGCTCTACATGGGGCTGCCCCTGATGACCATCCGGATACTCCAGCTGGTGCAAAATGCGGCGGCCCGGGTAGTGGCGGGGTGTGGGCGTTATGCTCGTGCTTCGCCGCTACTCCGGGAGCTGCACTGGTTGCCAGTATGTCTCCGGGTGCAATTCAAGGTGCTGGTTATTACCTTTAAAGCCCTATATGGTAGTGGGCCAGGATACCTAAGAGACCGCGTCACCCCAAGAACATCTGTCCGGCCCACCAGGGCGGATCGGAGAGGCTCCCTTGTTGTTCCATCAGCTAGAGAGGCACACCTCTCTAGCACTAGGAGGAGGGCCTTCTCCGTGTCTGCCCCAACCCTCTGGAACCTCCTGCCCATCGAATTGCGCCTGCAGACGGAGCTCTTGCCCTTCCGGAAGGGCTTGAAAACCTGGCTGGCAGGACATATTTGGGGACCAGGGAACACGGGTTCCCATACTAAGTGGCTCACTTAAGGAGTGCCACTTCGGATTTGAACCAGGGGGATACTGGCGTGTAGTTTGTACTGTTTTTTAACTTTAATTGATTTTAGATAATTTTTAAATTTCATGATTTTATATGTTTTTATCTTTTACCTCCGTTTTATGACGATGTAGGCCGCCCAGAGTCGGGTTCTCCCGAGTGGGGCGGGGTAATAAATTCAATAAAATAAAATAAAAAAATAAATAAATAAACACTGCCATAAATGTCTTGTGGCTGTTTTAACATTTACAACAGCCACAGGTCATTTATGGCAGTGTTATGCGCACGTGCAGGTGCGTTATGCACCCACACATTCATGTTTTACTTCCACTTCCGGGAGTGGCGATGGTGTCATGGACCAGATTAATTAGCACCATGGGCCAAATCAGGCCTGCAGGCCATAGTTTGGGCACCCCTGTCCTAATATGATAATGTTATCTTCTCCCATTAGTTTTCTTCTGTATTCTCCATAAGGCAGACAGGATAAATGTCTACACAAGAAGATACAAATCTGACATTAATAACAGTAAAAAGTCAGAATCAGAACATTGCTCCCAAGATACTCTATTACCGATCTCAGAGGAGCTGTTGTAGGGAGAGAGAGAAAGGATTACAAAGGGAGGTTTGATTGGGATATAGGAGAAGGAGGTTACAACCATAAATTATAGCATGCATCTCTAGGAGGTTAATTTGTGATTGGGATTTTTTGGGACATTATGGCTGAAATCCTGCTGTGCAAAACTGCATTCACAGCTGGGATAACATCATTAGTAGTGGGAAACTATTGCTGATTAAAAGCTTTCTTTGGCTATTTAAGAATGCTATTACATTACAATGCATATGATTTGCCTTTCATCACCATCAGCTTGCCTTTAATTAGTGTTGATTTGCCACTGCTGCTGATGTCATCCCTGATATACAGACAAAGCTGCACAACAGGATTTCAGCCCATGTATCAGTTGATTTCCCCAACATTCTCATGTATTGGCAAGAAGCTATTTTCTTTGACAGAAATCTGGCCTAGGCACAACTGCTTCTCAAAAACAAATTATTTGCACCTACTTTCCAAAGCTTAATCATTTTCCACCTGGCAGACAAGATATGCATTTTTTTTTACTGCCAGGATAATTAGGCAATTAACATTGAGCTGTGCCAATAATGCGATTATCTTCTCGAATGTTTCATTGTTAACAATGGCAGTAGGTTCTTTTTCTCCCATTTTACTTAGTTTCACCTACACACCATGCACACTGTTTGTACAAATTTTTGGCCTAAACGTTGTTTTCCATGGGTCCACAGAAGCTGACCGTGACTCATTAAGGTTCATGCTGAAACAAGGCGAAAGGGCTTTCAGAAGAGGGTGTGCCTATATCGGGGCACTAGGCTCTGAAGGATAAAGGTCAGGAAGATACCTAAGGAGGGAGGTGATTAGATCCAGGTGTGATTAGATTACATTCCTCCCCACTGACTGATGCTTCTTAAAACTGCAGGCCAGCCGTTCTTAGAGGACTACATTCTGCTCCACCCTTGAAATGCAACCTAGCATTCTGGCAATCTTTTTTTTGTTCTCCTTTATCTCCTAAGCTACAAAAGAGGCAGGATTTTGGGATCAAAAGAGGCTATCTCTCCTCTTTTATCAACAAGCAAATCATAAGTATGAAAGGCCATAGAAAGGGAAGAAATGCTTGCATGCGAAATGCAAAAATGCATCTCACCTTATCAGGTACTGTACTCACACACTTTCTAGCCAATCGTTATAGCAAGGGGGATGAGGAATTTACATTCTTGGGATGCCAAGCTCTGCTTCCAGTACTCAATTCTGTAATTCTGCAAATGGCTAGCATTTACATGGAATCATATATACACACGGAGGGAAGAAAACAAGATAGGAAAGCTGGGTAGGAAAGAAATACAATCAATTATTGGAGCTAGCTATGAGGGTATTGCACAGAGTAGGCCATGAGGAAGACATTACTAGCTGCTTATTGATGAGACTGCCTCCTTGCCTATATTCATATGGTACAGACAAAGTGGAGAAGCCATCTGAAGCATGAGGTGAAGGGAAAGACTGGTCACATTTAATGTGGTGCCAAGTATCTGGGTCCCTTCAATTTCTCTTGCTCATTCTGCAGCAAAAACACCAGCTCCTGTTTCCATGCATGCCTGGACATAGCCAGAGAGTGTGCCACCCTCACACACAGTAAGCCAGTTGGCAAATCCCAATTCCTTCTGAGACAAGAGGTTTTTCCTTTACTTAACAAATAATAATTTGTGATGGTCTCATGCCTCAGCCCAAGAAATCACGTGATAATGCATCCCTAAGGAAAATACATTATTACTGCCTAGATAAGAATATAGTAGGAACTAGCTTTCAGGACTGTTATTGCATGTTAATAAACAAGCAAAAAATAGTTGTCAGAATCATGTTTTGCCCACTGGCATAAGTCCATCAGCATAAACATTTTGGGTGAAATGCTGCTAGTTAGGAAACTGGGTTGTATTTCCTTTTACACCACATGATTTCTGACCCTTGTCTCAGGACATCTTTAAGGATGCTGATGGTAGAGTTTGGGGTCCCTTGCACTGTAGACAGAGCCTTCTGTAAGAACTAATTTGGTGCAGAAGTGCCTTCATGTGGTACAGCACTGCATCTTAAAATAATCCAGATCAGAACCATATTGTCTAGCTGCAGGACCCTTTTATTTCTAGCTTAAGTTTACTCTAGTTAAAGCTTCTGTATCATAGTTTTTAATTATTCTACTTTTTACTATAAATTCAGTTCCCTGACTGAAGGCAATGAACCCTAATTATATACAGTTGTACCTCGCTTAAAAAGGTTAATGCGTTCCACAGGATTGCTCTTTAAGCGAGTTTGTTCTTTAAACGAAACACCATTGTAAGTGACCCATTGTGACTTCTGGCTGGGGGGGATTGCGAACCCTGATTTATTTGTTAAGTGAGTTTTTGGTTGGTTGTATTTGTTAAGCGAAGTTAACATTCGGAGAAAAGCCTGCTCTTTAAGCGAGGCGTTCTTTATGCAAGGTTTGACTACATAGTAGTCTTGTGATAGTGCTGGAATTCACAGGGGCAACTGATCTCATCTTTGCATGATCATCCCTCCCCTACCTGTATAAAAGGGAAGGCACAAGCAGGTAAAATTGGTAGAGCTATTAATGCAGGTGCCACCATTCCTGCAATTGTTGCTGCTGCATTTGGTGGACTTCAAACTGCAGGCTGGACCTTCAAATCCATCTACACAGGAACACCTGTCAAAAGGGAAAAGAGAAACATTGAAAAGATGAAGACGCTGGAAGTTTTTTGCTTTGGGACATTAAAAGAATCTCAGGAGGAGAATGAAAGGCAGTCTGGATTTTTGCTATGTGCTCTTCCCCAAGTTATTTCAGCTTGTATGTGCTCTGAATACTGTATAGTCTTACCCTGGGATGTTTTTATCTTGAGTAGTAACCCTACTACTCAAGATAGAAATGTCCCAGGGTAAGACTATGCAGGGTAAGACTAGGGGGAGCCACTCAATAGAGCTATGATGGCAAACCTTGGCACTCCAGCTGTTCTTGCACTTCAATTACCAGACGCCCAAGTCATCACTCCTGTTGATCAGGGCTTCTGGGAATTGAAGTTCAAGAACAGCTGGAGTGCCAAGGTTCGTCATCACTGCTATAGAGGTTCCAGTTTTGGAAAGAATTCTAGGATATGTTTACTCAGCAGGGACAGAAAAGGAGAGGTGGGAAGAGAACGGGGGGGGCGGGGAGATCCCTGGATGATCAAAATCAAGGCCCAGAATCTGAGACAGGCTCAGATATTCTTGCTTACACTTTATCTGTTACTGGCGATGAATCGGAATATTGTATTTTTGTTGATTAATGAGTATTTTATCATTGTATAATGTTTGACATCTCTTTTGATGAAGGGAATTACAATACTGTATATTTTAAATAAACAGATGAATAATTAAAAATACACTAGTTTCAAAAGTATATCTGCTGTTACATTTGTGCATTCAAGCAAGATAAATGCCTAAGCATGTATACACTTCATACAGTGGCAGGATAGCAATAACATTTATACACCACCCCATAGCACTTAGTGCTATGGGCGGTTCATAGAGTAATTAGCATTTTGCCCCAAACATGCTGAGTATTCATTTTACTGACCTTGATTCCTGTTAGGATCAAAGTATCAACATTCTGACTGTGTTACAGCAGTTTAACCACTGCAACACTAGGCCTCTTTCATCAGTATGTATGTGTTTGGCTGTGTCCTGAAAGAATACACATGGCACGCCCTGCACATATACTGTATCATATGCGCACACATCTGTAAACAAATACTATGGCTTCACATCTATCATGAGTGGTAATCCTCAAGGTCAAGATGCCGTATGTTGCATTCATATTCCCTGTAGCCTATTTAACTGGAAATGAATGAAATGGTGACCTTCCCTCATGAACAACATATTGAATTGCTCTATGGGCTTAAGGTCCCCGATATTGTTCCCTAGATGATTCACTCTCCCTGCTTGCTTGCTTTCCCCCAAAGGCAGAATGCAGCATGGCATGTGCACAGTAGTAGCAGTTTGTCAGTCCCAAAGGACATTGTGTGCTGGCTTTGAAGATGCTGGGTTGTTATGGTGACGGGGATGAGAGGCCATTTAGCATCCTGGCAATTTGGGCGTAGAGTCAGGGCTGGTGGGCCCCATTCTCTGCCTATTGCCTGTGGTTTATTTTCAGCCACTAATTATTGTCTGTTTCCCAGAAAACTGCCTACGCTGTACTGTGCAGAGAGGAAGAGGAGGAGTCCTGCACAGAGCGGTCCAGATACAAACCAGAGCCCCAAGATGCTGTACTTTAGGAGCAGGCTGGGGTTTTAGTTAGTCACTCTCCCAAACCCCGACCCATGTTCAGGAAAGAAAAGCTGACTGTGGCCTTGAGAATCAGGACTTGTCATGGAGGTGGATTTTGCTTAATAGGTAGCAGAGAGCAAGGCTGCATGCTTGAGCAATGCAAACACACCACTTCCCAGCCCTTTTACAGCCCATAACTCCTGCTTAAAGAAAGGCGCTCCATCATTCTGCCTGTGTCAGGTTGGTTTGAACCCTCAAAGATGAAAGTGGCTGGTGTTAACAGGCAGGTCTCTGCTACTGTATCTGGGCAGGGAATGCCTCTCAGAGCTATGGTCGGTTTCAAAATTCTGTCCACAACCAAGCAATGCTGCCATACAAGGCTCTGATCTGTCACTCACATGAAACTGGTCCCATCCCCTTCAAGAGGTGAGCAGCTTCCACCATTCTCACAAGGCCTGCTGGAGCAACCGTCGACAGGAAATTCACAGTTTCTGCCCTAGAAGGAGGGACAAAGTAGTCCTAGTTCAAGGACCGAATTGCAGCCAACAAGGTGCAGAAAAGCATGCAAGCTTTGAGGAACGTCAGATCATGTCAGAGAAAGTGTTATGAAAACTCGGCAGAGGGAAGGAAATGGGAGGGAGAAGTCATTGAACACTGCATTGTCTAGAATCTATGATTCTCAGTTTCAGATGCTTGCACATAAAACCATGAAGAATGGCCAGAATTGCTACCATGTTCAAATTATCTAAGTTTTTATTGGTTCATTTTTTACTACCAATACAGTGGCACCTTGATTTACGAACACCTCAGTTAACATAATTTTCAGTTCACGAATGAAAATCTATTGAAAATAATGCCTCAGTTTACTCCCCCCCCCCGAACACGGAACATATTAATTAGTTTTCAATGTATTCCTGTGGGAAACTGCATTTTGGGTTTACGAATGTTTGTTTTTGGAATTGATTAATTGGTTCAGTTTACATGTTTCAGTTTACAAAAGTTTGTTTTCAATGCATTCCTATGAGAAACAAAAATGCATTCTTATGGGAAACCAGTTTACAAATTTTTCGCAATACAAAACATCCCGGAGAACACATTAAATTCATAAACCAAGGTATCCTGTACAGTATTTATTTTATGGATCAACTTCAATGTTAGTCATTAACCAATTTAATATTTGCATATATTTTAATAAAGTAAGGCTTCCAAATGAAATGGCTATCCTCTTCTTTTCTTCTGAATATAGTAGCAGCTCTTGGTCTAGTCCTTTGGAAGACAGAACACAACTTGTCCATTCATGCTAATAGTGATCAGCTGGGTCAGATGTCAAACTGGGAGCTGGATATCTGCATCCCTATACCTTCAGCCTGACATCTAGGTCAGCTCAGACAAGAGCTTATTTGCAGTTCTTGACAGGGCATAGCTTTCAATACAGAGAGAAA
The DNA here is from genome assembly GCA_030440675.1 of Furcifer pardalis. Classification (NCBI taxonomy): domain Eukaryota; kingdom Metazoa; phylum Chordata; class Lepidosauria; order Squamata; family Chamaeleonidae; genus Furcifer; species Furcifer pardalis. The sequence continues at coordinate 242,717,188 of CP126890.1, forward strand.
GCCTTTCCGCAATCTTTTAAAAAACAAAAAACACACACTCCTCTGCTATCAAGCCTACTTCTCCCCATTACACTTCTCACCTTGTAGCTGGTGGAGCAAACACAATGGTAGGAATCCACAGGATCTTGATGGCAAGTGCCCCCATTTTGACAGGGGCTGGAGAGGCAGGGATTACACTTGGCCTGGATAGTCAGAGGGGGGACACCTGCATACAAGTGCAGAAGAGAAATCACATAAATAGGAAAAACAGTAGCCAAAGAATCGCTCGTATAGATCTTGGCAGAAAGAAGTGATATAATCTCTTGCTCAGGACTAGGCATAAACTCCTCTTCCAGAGGCATCTGTCTTCCAGGATCTCTCCACTTCAGTGCAACGGACTGAATAACATATTAACAGCACATCTAGGATCACAGGTGGGATGTTGGAATCCACAGACCATGCCAAATCTCCATTCACTACTGTCAGAACACCAAATTCCACCCCCTGTGCATATATGCATTTTGTTGTTCAGTCGTACAGTCAATTCCGACCCTTTGCGACCCTATGGACCATTGCCTGCCAGGCATCTCTGTCTTCCACCATCCTCCTCAGCCTGCCCAGCTTTGTGCCCATTGCATCTACAATACCATCTAGCCATCTCATTTTTGGCCACCCCCTTCTTCTTTTGCTCTCCACCTTTCCCAGCATCAAGGCTTTCTCAAGTGAATCTTCTCATTTGATGTCCAAAGTACTTTAGCTTCATCTTTACTATTTGACCTTCTAAGGAGCAGTCAGGGTTGATTTCTTCTAGAATCGACCTATTTATTCTCCTCGCTGTCCAGGGGACTCTCAAACCTCTCCTCCAACACCACATTTCAAAGACATCTGTTCTTCTGCGATCAGCTTTCCTTATGGTCCAGCTCTCACAACCATACATTACATGAATACACAAGCCTCATCCTCCCTCTCTCCCCACACATTTGTTCCTCAGCATCAAAAGCTCCAATCAGACAACATACGAGTTCACCCAATCTTTTCTTCTGATCAGGATCTGGAATTGAGGAATTAGCTTCCATCCCAGTTTGACTGGGAAATGGGGATGGTCAACTGAAAAGAGTAAACGGGATGTCACATAGCCAAAAAACCAGGTTTTGGCCAAAACAGACATCTGGCCAGTCACTCCTGCAAAATATCCCAAGAGACTCCTTACCCTCCTCCCCACTCAAATCACTTACCTAAGCACTCAAACTTCTTGGCTGGTGTGGTGAGCAACAATTTGCCCTCCATCTCAGGAGGGCCAGCACAACGGGCAATGCCAGGTTCTTTGTAACCAGTTTTAACCCAGCCTGAAAGCCAGCGCATGTGGCAATCACAGTAGAGGGGGTTGGCACCAATGGCTCTGTGAAAGAGGCAGAATCAATATGTGTATGTTATTATCAAAGGTACCAGAACCCTGGCCTTCATTCCACTTAATCAGGGGTGCCCAAACTTTTCCGGCCGTGGGCCAGTCACATGGTTCAGTGGCCAGGTCACGTAGTTCCTCCTACTGTAAGTGGAAGTAAAACACGCCTTGCAATCTGTTTTGCAACAGGATGAGATAGATTTTAGGCTGCCATTTTCTCTGATTAACCCAGGGGCGCCCAAACTATGGCCCGTGGGCCAGATCCAGCCTTGGACGCCAATTCATCCAGCCCACATCACCCTCATCATTCCTGAAAGCAGAAGTAAAATGCACCTGCCCAGGCACATTTTACTTCTGCTTCCGGGAGTGACAAGAGTGGCATGGGCCAGATGAATTGGCATCAGGAGCTGGAGCTGGCCTTTGGGGCATAGTTTGGGCACCCTGCACTTAATCATTCTGGCTGCCCCCAGAGGCTCTAACCCTGACTAATCATCTTCAGATTTTTCAGAACAAGACTTTGAATCTGTCCCCTCAAAGCAGGGTTTTTGTATTTTCACATAGCTAGCTTTTCTTTACATTTTTATTCTGAAAGGGTGATTCACACATGTAGGTTTAGGACTTGATATCTCATTTCTCGATGCTGGGTGTGCAGTTTGCCTCCATCGAATGTAATGGCGTATGTGCCCCATTCATTGGCGTCTGCATGCAGTATAAGTGATAAACGTACATAACAGTAGTCCCTTGGGTTGCTTCCCCCAGCCGCATGGATTGCTGCTCATTAGCATATTCCATCAGCTTACTAGTATATCATTTTAAACATGTGCAAATTGAATGTGACCTTACTCTGAAGGCTCAGCAAAGAAGCCAAGCAACTGCCAGAAAAAAATAAACAACCAAAGAATCCGACTGTCTTCAGTGTGTTTCTGAATGCACTTTCTCTACCTTCATTCTCCTTTCCAGCTGGTTTTGTTGTGCTGCTTTAGCAAGTTGCACTTTAGGGGCTGGTTTAGGATTTTGTCCCCTGGAGATGGGAAAAAGACTAGACATCCAGAAGGATTTGAGGAGTTGTAGACTAAGTTTTCCAAGTTCTGGTTCCTCTGCATTCTCCTGAACTGCAGTAGAGGGTAACAGAGAGAGTGCAGTTGTCTCCCCAAATTAGGTATTTTCCCCACCTCTGTCGAAATATTAAAAACCAGCAGAACCTCCTCAGGGGTCCAGGTTTACTTGCCTAACTCCTAGGGGACACAGGTGTTTCTAGCTGAATTGCTTCCCCTGGGGGAAAATGGCAGTAGGGATTTTATCAGCATTGCAGCAAAAAGAAATTGGATCCGTTTCTGCTACTATTCAACACTGAGATCACAGCCACCCACACAGATCTTCTACTGCCACCTCCGTCAAGGCAGTCTTTCTTTTTAAACTTCAAAATGGAACTAGATTTCTGCCTACCATTGTTTTCTGAGAGAACAAGAGAAGACAAAGCGCGTCCTTTCTGGGTTCAGGAATTGCAAGGGCAGCCCACGCTGGGACTCAGAAGGAACAGATGCCCATACTGAGGCAGGTACTCACAGGTGAGAGAGGGAGGTAACATCAGCAAAGATCCCCTCAGGCAGTGTAGCAATGTCGTTTCCATGGAGGGACCTGTATACAAACACAGGCAACATTTCTTCACACCCAGAGCTCTGCTCAGATAGGGAAGTGGGGTGGGGGTACTGTTGTGACTGTCTTAACAAAGTTACTGTCCAGTGGGTGGGTAGCACAGGTTTTCCCCCACTACCATTCATGTGATTGTTGATGTATTCAAGAAACAGACGCTCACGGGTTCTAGGGAGGTGTGGAGTTCTTGGGAGGAAGGGAGGGAAGAGAAGAAGGAACCTGTGGTAATAGCTGCGAACTAGGGCATAACTGGCGGTACAAGAATACAAGGTACCTACAGCAGTCGTAGTGAACGGAGACCCTCAAAGGCCAATGGAGGAATACACTGCAGCGCATTGTAGCTGAGGATCCTGGGTGTTGGTAGAGAGAGGGGAAAGAACAGTTCAGACAATTAAACATTCTTCAAAAGCATCTTCCCCACACTGTTTGACAAGGCCATGTCAATCCTTTCCACTCAATTTTTTTAAAATTTTCTTAAGTAGGCTTCCCACACATTTTTGGGAATTGATTGTGCTTCAGTCTACTATAGATATTCTTCTTTCATGTACTGATCAAACCCTGGACCCTATGGATATCATAGTAATGTTCATTCCAGACTTGGTGCATGTGAAGCTGTGTAGCATAAGCATACAATAAGAACAGTCATGATGACAAAGAATATACTAGGCCTTCTACCCAATTAATTTCTTAAGGAAAAACAGATACCAGCCTAACTCATTTCTGTTCAGTTAGTCAGCTTAATGACCATAAGTAACTACTATTATAGACAATTCAATTTTTTAAAAAATAGCTGATATGTCATTCGTTATTAAGATCTTAATCTTAAATACATTGCTCATCCCAAAAGATTTAATTTTGAAACTAAGACTAGCACCTCTCTAATGAGATGGCTCTGGGTGAAATCAAATTAAAGATTTACATCAGCCATTTAACTAATAAATAGTCAGTTATATTGAGTAATGGAAATATCTAATCTTCAGATTGTCTTTTAAACACAAATCACAAAAACCAGTTTAAAGCTTGGAACCTTACAAGAAACAGAACCCCACAGTAAGTAACACAGAAAGAACACCTCACTCCAAAGACAATTCCTGTTATCTAGGATTGTAAACCTGTATTGACATGGGAACTGAAGGCTACATGTGCTTAGGTAATATTGATTTTGGCAAGTTAAGAATGTTAAGCTAATAGGTGTGGCATAACATATGATGGCAAACAGTGTACTATTATAGATGCATTCATGTTTAGAATCATAGAATCACTGAACTGGAAGGGGACTTTTAGGTCATCGAGTCCAACCCTCTGTTCAATGCAGGAATCCGAATAAAGCAGAACTGACAGATAGTTGCCCAATTATCTCTTGAATGCTTCTAGTGTTAGAATACTCACCACCCCTTGAGGCAAATGGTTCCATTGTTGTACTGCTCTAACCATTAAGAATTTTTTCCTAATGTGTATTTTCGTTGTATTGTAACTTTGATATTGGTGGATTCTGTAAGCCGCCCTGAGTTGGTTTTTACCAAGTAGGGTGGCATAGAAATCTATAATAATAATAATATTATAATAATTCACTCTATATCTGGCTTCCTTTAGTTTGAACCCTTTATTACACGCCCTGCACTCAGGGATAATTGAGAACAGATCCTTTCCTTCCTATTTATGATTACCTTTCGTATCTGCTCAGCCTCATTTTTTCAAGGCTACACATGTCCAGTTCTTTCAGTCTTTCCTCATATAGCTTGGTTTCCAGTCCCGTGATCATCTTTGTTGCCCTTCTCTGTACCTGCTCTAGTTTATTTGCATCTTTCTTAAAGTGCAGAATTGGGCAAACTACCCTAGATATGGTCTAACTAGTGCTGAATAGAGGGGGACAAGTGCGCCTGTTAATGCAGCATAAAAAAGTGTTGACTTTTGCAGCCACATTGCACTATTGACTCATACTTAGCCTGTGATCTACAACAACTCCAAGATCCTTCTCACTTGTAGTATTATTGAGCCAAGTTTTCCCCATCTTGTAGCTGTGCATCTGGTTCTTTTTGCTTAGGTGTAAAACTTTGCATTTATCCCTGATAAATTTCATTCTGTTGTTTTTAGTTCAGCCCAGTGTTCAAGCCTGTCAAGATATTTTTTTACTTCTGCTCCTGCCTTCCAAGATATTACCTATTCCACCCAGTTTTGTGTCATCCACAAATTTGATAATTGTTCCCCACACTCCCTCGTCCAGGTCATTTATGAAAATGTCGAAGAGCACAGGGGCCAGGACTGAGCAGTGTGGTATTCTATTTTTACGCCCTTGAGAAGGAGCCATCAATAAGAACTCTCCGAGTATGATTTTGTAATCAACTTTATATCCACCTGACAAGTGTGTTATCCAAGCCACACCCAGTTAGCTTGTTAATCAGAAAATCATGGGCCATTTTGTCAAAGGCTTTGCTGAAATCAAGATACTGTATATTACATCAACAGCATTCCCATTGTCCACCAAGGAAGTTGCCCAATCAAAAAATGAAATCAGATTAGTCTGGCAGGATTGGTTTTTCAAAACTGGGACTAGCAGCCCTTGCTCCATTTAGTAGTGTTCTTTTTGGCAAAATAATCCTGAACTGAGCAACAGCAGTTCAGCCAAGAGCACAGCTCTGCTTTGCATTTTAAAAGGTAGAACACCACCTGCCATTTAAAACAATACCAAGAAACTTTTAACATCTCCCCGTTAGGCCCCAATGATTCCTTTCCCCGTAAACTGCAGCAGTGTATTCTTTCTGATCTTTCGCTCAGATGTTGTACTACCGTAGGTACTCACAGGGTGGTCAGCTGGCTCATATTGGTGAAGGATGAGTTGCTCAGGGAGCTGATCTTGTTGTTGCTCAAATCCCTGTTAGACAAAAGCAAAATCTAATACCTTTTAAACTCACTTTTCCTTCAGCGTCATTTTGCCTTTTTCTCATTTCCTAGACCACACTCTATAGCCGTGATGGCGAACGTTGGCACTCCAGATTTTCTTGGACTTCAATTCCCAGAAGCCCAAGCCCCTGTGAATCCACACAAATGGGTTTCCTACCATTCATCCAGCCCGCTCCACCTTCGTCACTCCTGGGAGCGGAAGTAAAACACGCCTGGACGGGCGTGTTTTACTTCTACTTCAGGGAACGACGAAGGCAGCTCAGGCCAGAAGAATTGCAGCAAATCCATTTGTGTGGGCTCACAGAGACTTGGACTTCTGGAAATTTAAGTTCAAGAACATCTGGAGTGCCAAGGTTCACCATCACCGCTCTATAGTTTTTGGCATTCATGGACATGTCTTCATATAGATCAGTGGCTCAAGAGTTCGCACATCCACAAAGTACAGTGAAAGCCACAAATCTGCCTTGCCCTTCAGCAGCCCTTTTATGAAAATGTCTGTATGATGAAATTCTTCTAGACAACTTCATACTCTGCCTGGTGCTGATATAAACATTGTCATGGAGGGCAAAGGATCTTAAGCATTGCATATGCCTCTGAAGACGAGGGAAAGCCATAAGACAACTAGCTTGTGTGGAGATACACTTCTCTGCACTGGTCTGGCAGCACCAAGAAAATCAAAATAATCAATCATCTATATTAGCTGAGGTAGATATAGCAGCATTCCCTATTTAATTCCCCCAAACACTTCCACAGACATGATGTTAGCATATGTGTCTAAGGAGAATGGTGTAGGCTCATTGCTGGGAACTCTCAAAACACTAGCCTGGGGCCAAGAACTTCCAGGATATCCTCAAATATTGCTCAGACCAGCAACTTCCTATTTTTCCATCTCTGGCATCTCTGAGAAGACCATGGTAAACCTCTAGAAGACACAAACAGTAACTTTTCTTTAATTTTTCAGACACTTACACTAGCTGCAAGTAACGGAAAGTGGAAAGCTGCCCAGGAACCAGGGTGAATTGGTTTCCATCCAAGTAGCTGCAACAGGAATGAAAAATGCATCAGGTGCTCGCTTCGGCAGCACATATACTAAAATTGGAACAATACAGAGAAGATTAGCATGGCCCCTGCGCAAGGATGACACGCAAATTCGTGAAGCGTAAAAACAATGTATCGTTAGATATACAAGACTGGTATAAGGAAATGTGGGAATTAGCTCTCAACGATAAGTTGACATGGGAAATAAATGTCAGGAAAGGCATAGTTCAAGTAAATAGATTCTGGGGAATCTGGAGAAAATTTGTGGAACACGTGATTGTTAAAAAGAAAGGTATCAATCCTGTACCGGAACAAATTAATTTTTGGAAAGCATAAATTGTTATAACCCCCCTGGACATTGTATATAGCACAGTGGTGAATGAAGCAAAGAAGAATACATGTAGAAGAGGTAACAGTTGTGCTAGAAGTATTGTGTGTGATATAAAAGATATATATTGTATTACTGTTTCTTTTTATATATTAACTGTACTCTTTTGTGGAACTCTTGTATTCAGTGATGGGATGTCAAAAATTCTACTACCACGCCATGACGTCATGGACGTCATGGGCGTGGCCAATGTCATGATGTCCTGACATCATGGGCGGAGCCAACGTCATGACGTCATGACGTTGTGGGCAAGGCCAAAAATAAAAAAAAATAAAAAAAATAAACATGCACACAGACCCGTAAATAACTTAAAGAAATAAAATAAATAAATAAAAAAAAATAAAAATTAAATAAAAGTACAACCACCCACCCAAAACACAAATAAATCACCCACCCACCCTAAATATAAAAGCCTCACTTACCTTCCTTGGCGCCGATGAACCTCCATGTGGCCCGGGGCCACCCGGCAAGGCACGCTGCCCCCGACTGTGGCCGTTTCCTCCTACGAAGGCCGCGGCCGGCCCTGCATCCGCCGGCCACAGCCGCCACAGCCCCTGCCTGGCCACCGAACTCCCACGGGCACGTTGGTGCCTGGCCGCGCCATCCGCCCACGCTGCGCCCTCCTAGGGACTTGGGCCCGACAAACCCCCGTGCCCTGGGTAAGCCCGGCGGGGCTCGCCACCACCGCATCGTCTTCTGCCGGGCGCCTGCTGCTTCCTCGGGCCGTTGCCTTTTCAGCCCCGCCGGGCTTACCCAGGGCATGGGGGTTTGTCGGGCCCAAGTCCCTAGGAGGGCGCGGCGCGGGCGGACGGCGCGGCAAGGCACCAACGTGCCCGTGGGAGCCAGGTGGCCGGCTAGGGGAGGTGCCCTTCTCTTAGGGCTGCCACCGCTGCTGCCGGAGCCACTCTAAAAAGGGGCGGCTCCAGCTTTGGAAGATTTTTTTTAAAAAAAATTGGAGCTAAAATGGCTCCAATTGACTGCGCATGTCCAGAAACTCAATCTGACGCATGCGCAATGTGTCAGATTGAGTTTCTGCACATGCGCAGTCAATTGGAGCCATTTTAGCTCCGATTTTTTTTAAAAAAAATTCTTTCGGTGAGTCGTCCGGAACCGGACGCCTCAAAAGTGGACTCCCCTCCCGGAGAACTCTCCGGGATTGGTCCTACCGGTTCCAGGGATCCGTCTGGAACCGGGGACATCCCATCACTGCTTGTATTGCATACTTTTATTTGTCTTTATTTTTTGAAAATTTACAAATAAAAAATGTTTTTAAAAAAGAAAGAAAAATGCATCAGAATTCACACCAGAAACACGAGAATCAAAATGAACTTCAAAGAACAGATACAGTAAAACACCGGATAACGATTGGATTGGATAACGCTAAAATCGCATAACGTTAAGTAATCTGGGGAGGAGAATTGGATCGAATAACGTTAAGGTCCTATGGGATGGATCGGATAACAACCGCTAAAGCCTGTGCGGTTACAATGTATCTCAATGGTGCTTTAACGTTATCCGATCCATCCCATAGGATTTTAACATGGATCAGATAACACTAAAAATCGGATAACACCAAGACTTGTGGAACCAAGTTTTAGCGTTATCTGGTGTTTTACTGAGTGGTACCTCAGTTAACGTAATTAATGTGTTCTCTGGGACATTTTTTACAGCGAAAATTACATTCCAGGGATCAGCAAACTTGGCTCTCCAGATGTTCTTGGACTTCAATTCCCAGAAGTCCTGATCAGCAGGCATACTGACTTGGGCTTCTGGTAATTGAAGTCCAAGAACACCTGGAGAGCCAAGTTTGTAGATCCCTGCATTAACCGAATTTCCTGTAGGAATGCATTGAATGCAATTTCCCATAGGAATTGAAAACCAAAATACATTAACCAAAATGTGGTTTCCCATAGGAATGCATTGAAAGCTAATTAACCAGTTCCTCCCAAAAATCTGTACACCAAGCCACTATTTTCTATGGATTTCCTTTCACTACATGATTTTTATGTTAATCGAGTCATTTATTAACTGAGGTTCCACTGTACTGTAGTTCATTCTTTCTTACATGATTTCGGTGTTTCAGACACAAAAATCATAGTTATGGGGCTGATCCATCAACACTATAGAATATAATTTTATTTATTATTTATTTATTTGTTGCTCGTATTTGCTACCCCGCTCCAATCAGGCAAGCCCGACTCTGAGCGGCTTACAGATTAAAATATAGTCATCTTAAAACTTGATGTTTAAAACTTTAAAAAATTCATAAAAGCATTAAAATCACACCAAAAATTGAACCGATGGTCCCTTCCACCTGCAATATACAGTACTGTATATACACTTGTTAGAATTCAACAAGCATCTCAGTTCAGGACTTGCCTGCACACAGACAGTGACAGAACCTGCATTGGTGTTGAGCCTATGAGGAGGTGGTATAACTGACAAAGCAGGGGAAATGAAAGCTGAGCACATCACTTGGATTTAAGTTGCCACTTCCCGTAACACAGTGTGTCTTCCCCTGTGCAGTATCAACAGAAGAATCCTGCCAGCATTACTCACAGCTCTGTGACGTTCTTAGGTATCCCTTTGGGCAGAGATTTCAGGTGCTTGTTGCTGCAGCGAACAACAGTTTCCAAACAAGTGCATTCCTGGGGACATTGAGGGCGTGGGAAACAACTTGTCTCTTCCTGACCTGCTGAGGGACAACCCAGAGGGTTTGTAGAAAAAGAAAGAGAGGCAAGATTCCTAATTATATCATATGTCTCTCCAAGAAAGTCTTGATCTTGGTCTACTCTTAGACCACTGTATAAACTTTTATCTTATAAAGTGTATCCTATCTTTTAAGGATTAAAGGCATTGGCAGCAATTAGAGCTGAAAACATTAATCAACTGTTATGATTAATTCATTGCAAATAAAAATGTAGCTCTTGCTTAGAGAGGACTCTTTGACAACGGTGTTCTCTTACTGATTTACACAAAGATCTGACCACACTGACTGCACCAACTCAAATCACAGAATCATAAACCCTTTTGCTGGTCTGAGAAGGCGCGCCCACCAAGAACTGAAACCAGCGTTTATAACTTTTCCGTCCCCAACCTTGCTGAGCACTTCTGAGTTACCTTCCTCACACCTGAAGTCTGGGAAGGCTACATCCTGCAGTGGGATTTGGCGCAGGAAGTCTGGATTATGACAACGTGGATTCCCAGTCACTATCTTCCTCTTGCGAAGCCAGTCTCCCAGCCAGGCCAGACGGCAATTGCAGTTGAAAGGGTTGGCCAGCAGATTCCTGGATGGAAAGGATCAAGTAGAGGAGCAAATAACCTAGCCAGTCTTACAGAGTGTCTCTGCTTTAAAAACTAGCAAACAGGAAAAATTCAATTCCCTTCTTTGTAAGTTGCCCCATGTCCATTTTACAGGATATATATCTGCTATCTGATCCAACGCCCTTTTGCTGAATGCTCTGAATGTTGTATGATAAGGAACATAAGGAAGCTGACTCATACAGAGTTAGTCCATTGGTCCAACTTGTTCTGTAATTTTCTAGTCTCTTTCTCAACCTCAGGTACTCAGATGTTGCTGGGCTTCAACTCCCATCTTATTATATCCAGCATAGCCAATGATTTGGCTTGATGGGAGATGGAGTCTAGCAACTAAAGGAAAGATTGATCTACGCTGCCTAGCATCATGTCTTGAGGCTTAAGGAACAGGCTACTCAGCTTGGCTTCAAACCTAAACAGCTTTTCAAGAGGACTGTGGACAGTTCTACCAAGGGTAAGGCTATCACTGGTAACAAGGGCTCTATAAATCCCTCTTCATACCAATTGCTAGGGGATTTTCAGTAGGAAATATTATTGCTTATGTGGTTCACATAAACCAAGGATTCTCAACCTGTGATCCATGGGCCAGATGCAGCCCACAGCACAATTTCATGTGGCCCCATACTGTCTCCACCACATCTGGAAGTGCCATGTGTTGGAGGATGGGCAATTTGGCCATCTAGCCCCCAAAGCTGTCTAAAAGGTTGAGAACTCCTGATGTAGACCTCTGGCTGTCCACCATGGGAACAGAATGCTGCCCTAAATGGGCCTTTGGTGTAATCCAGCATAGCTTCTGACATGTTCGTATATATTTCCCAGCAATGCAATGTAACAGCCTTTTGTAACTTGAGAAACTATGGACTGATAAGAAACTTTCTGAAGTCAAAGCATGTGCTGCATTACTAAGCAAAGTATCCTCCTTAGTATTGAACTTGTGCCTCATATCATGACCTTTGAGTTGGGAAGTCTTCAAATCTCACTTCAGTCATAAATTCACTAAAACAAGCCAGTATTCTCTCAGACTCATTGACCCCCATATCTCTCTATATTGTAAAGATAAACTCAACAGAAGCTTTCTAAAGTTTATTAAGATAATATATATGAAATGCTGGAAATGTTCAGTGTGATACATGCATCCTCATTTATTATTACCGTATTTGCCGGCGAATAAGACAACTTTTCCCCCCTGAAAAATATGCCTCCAAGTGGGGGTCATCTTATACGCCAGGTGCACTTCACTGCACCTGGCAGACAGGAGGTGTGCCCTACCCTTCGCGGAGCCCAACCCCGCCCAGGGGGGCGAGAGCCGGCGGGGAAGGAGGACTTGGGAAAGGCTGGCCGGCCGCGGCCCTTCTTTCCTTCGGGGCCTCCCCGGCTTAACCATGACCTCCACCTGGCAAATGGCGCAGGTGTCGCACTCGACATCCCAGCTCCACATGGCCACGGCATTCCACTTCTTCAGTGAGAACATCTTGTCCATGCTGCCTGCCTTCACCCTGGAGGAGCCTGCATGAGACACTGAGACACCTGCCTTGTCTCTGTCCTCCACGTCGGCCATGGCTGGGAGGCGGCAGCGGCAGCTCCGCCCAGCTTCCCCCACAGAAACGGCAGCGGAGACCAAGAGGAACGCCAGCAGGTGAAGGCAGGGAGCATGGTGTGTGGAAGGTGTGTGGAAGAGGGGGTAGTCTTATACAGCGAGTATATAACAAACTATATTTTGAGTGGAAATGTTGGGGGGTCGTCTTATACGCCCAGTCGTCTTATACGCCGGCAAATACAGTATTCTATTTCTATTTACTCCTAATGTAAGCTGCCTTAGGTTTTTTTGTATGGTATAGTAGAAGAAATAGTCCTAGTGGCAGCAGTAGTTTATCAGCCCATTATCTTCCCATTTTGTAGCATCAAAGATAAAGGGCCGTTTCCGCATCTATTGAATTACAGCCCAAGGATCTAGTTGGACATGAGTCGGATCATCCTCTCTCTGAGCAAGAGTTTTGGGCTGTTCAAAACCAGCTCCAACCATGAAGGGATATTGTGCAAAACCAACAGACATCGGGCAAGCTGCTATTTCCAATTTCCCACAATGCCCTGAAGTAACACCATTTTGAGAACATTGTTGAGAAATCTAAAATGGCAGCAAAAGAGATATGACTGCTGGTCCCAAAGCTGTCCATAGTTTCTACCAGAGCTCCCTGTTGTCACCTGTTCATGCTATCAAAACTATCTAACCAGATTACTAAAAACAGGCAGAGTGCTTGGGTTGTGTGTGTGGATCAATGGAGTGCTGATATTCCAAAGGGAAAAAAGACTGAGAAGACAGGTTTACTTTGGTCGCTGTTAAGATTTCCCTGCCTCATTACTCACAGAGTAGAGAGTGACTGCAGTGTGTCAAAAGCACCAGGAGAAATAGTGCTGATCTGGTTGTCATAAAGGGAGAGAAGACGCACATTGCGAAGCCCAGTGAAGCTGTCATTGTGAATACAGTTGATACGGTTGTTCCTCAGCATCCTGGAGAAAACAAAGGAGATAGGAAGATGCATCTCATGCAAGTTCTCCATTGGTACATTACAGGTTGAGTTGGGTTAGTTCCCTCACATACTAGTAAACCACCACTGTTTTTATTTAGCATCTATCCCACATCCAGTGAGTGGCAACTTACAGAGTCCGCAGCCCATCAAGGCCACGGAACATGGCACTGCGCACTGATTCCAGTTGGTTAGCTGTCAGGTGTAACTCACTCACGGAGGCTGCCCCCTCAAAGGCCCCATCCTCAATCTCTGACACCTTGTTGTTGCTCAGATTTCTGGGGAAACAAGCAAGAAAAACAGAATGTAGAACCATTTTCTGATCACAACCCAAAAAGAAACTCTTCACTCCAGCAGAACTAAATGAAGAATTGTCGTGGTTTTTCTAACAGTGTCAGCCTATTGAATTTATTTTGTTACTATACACCTTCAAGTCATTTATTCATTTATTTATTTTACTTCTATACCCACTCTGGTTGGTTTATATAATTAAAACCCCAACATACATCCATATTTGTCGTGTGGACCCTTTATTTCTCTGTGAAATATTCTTTCAGACACCATGGAAGCGTCCCATGCTGTTAATTGTTAACCTGTGACTTCAAGCAAAACTCATTTCTGAAACAATTTGCAGTTTCTGCTTTAAGAGGTGTAGACATGTTTGTGCCTGTCATATCACAAAGAAATATCTGACACTTCAAAATGCTGCTAACCTATAACCCATACCCATACTGTTGTATTATTTCCCCCACATCTTGGGTAGACCTTGAGGAAATGATCAGAATGTCTCCTATCGTGTTCTTCACCCCGATACTCACATTTTCTTTAAGTGTGGGAGCTTCTTGAAGATACCTGTGGCTTCCAGTATGGTAATCTCATTATTATTCAGACGCCTAAAAGAGAAAGAAAGCAAGATAATTATAAAGATCTCAAACCTAAGCAAAACATAAATACATAACACATGTACTGCCCTTTGAACAATAAAGTACGATGTTTTCGTACACAGAGATTGTATCCGAATAAGGAAAAAACAGAAGTTGAAGTGGCACAGTTAAAGTCTCAGGAATGGAAAAAGGACAAATGTCATTGTAATTGTATTTTGTGAAGTGTTTCATATAAAAGAGATCCTTCACTCTTGGAGTTTCAAGATAGCAAACTACATTATTTATTTATTTATTTATTTACATTTATACCCTGCCCTTTTGGTGCTTGCACCACTTAAAGTGGCTTATAATCATACAGAACATTCAATTAAAAATCACAACAAATAGCCAATATTGTAGAAAATATGTACAATAAAAACACAATTATCACGCCCAAAATAACCCAATATCACATAGCAGAACCAAATAGCATCAAATTGTCATAAAACCACAACAACAGCCATACTATAATATTAATAATAAAGCACTAGAAACAGAAAAAGGAGCTATAATAACAATTGAAGAAAATCTAAGGCCTAGACTACTCAGTCCTAATGATCTTATAGGCCTTGAATGGCTGGATGAAACAGGTAAGTCTTTAAAGACTTACAAATTGTTAATAAGGTAGTAGGAGCAGTCCTAATCTTTACTGGCACTTCATTCCTGAGGGTTGGGACTAGAGCAGAAAAAGATTTTGATGTGATTCTTGCTCTCTCGCCCTCTCTTTTTGCCTCTTTAGGCAATGTCTGGATGCTTTGGATATAGCTCCTGAAGAAGTGGTGCTTCCTCAGAAAACATAGCCCCCAATGCCTATCCCAGGAAGCCTTTCCAGAAGGATATTGTGGTTGATGATATCAAAGGCTACTAAGAAACCCAGAGGGAGGATTTACCCCTGTCCCTCAGAAGGACATCTAGCAGGGCAACCAATACCATCTAGGTGCCATGATACAGCCTGAACCAAGACTGGTGTGAATTAAAGCATTCAATGTCCTTCAGGAACATCCACAGCTAGTCTGCCACCACTCTTTCCATCACCTTGCCCATAAACGGGATGTTGGCAACCAGACGATAGTTATTAAGATCGTCCAGTACTCAGACGGATTTCTTCAGGACAGGCTGGATGACTGTCTCCTTCAATCATGCAGAAGCAATGCCCTCACAAAAACAGGAGCTAAAATCTCCTCTTATGCTTTTATGATCCAGGAAGGGCAAGGATCTAGACCAGAGGTGCCCAAACTATGGTGCATGGGTCAGATCCGGCCCCCAACACCAATTCATTGCTTCCAGACGAGACAAGGGCAGCAGGGCTGAATGAATTGGCGTCGGGACCCCTGGTTTAAGCAGAGAAAATGGCAGCTTAAAATCTATAGCATCCTGTTGCAAAACAGATTGCATGATGTGTTTTACTTCTGCTTCTGGTGGGAGAAACCATGTGACCAGCCCGCTGAACCACATGACCAGCCCACGGCCCAAAAAGTTTGGGCACGCCTGATCTAGGCAAATTGTGGTAGCCTTATAGCTTGCAAGTGCCCTGGAAGCCTCCTGAGATGTTATAGGCCAAAACTGCTCCAACACACATGGAACAGACAGCATACTGGCATCTCTTTTTGATCTACTGCATCAAATTTGGAGCCAACGTCCCTATAGATGACATCCACCTTGATCTTAAAATGTGTGTCCAACCTATTACAGTTGGCAACCATCAGCTGTAAATGTGTTGTCTGCATTCCCCACAACTCTGAAGCTATCACAAATAGTCAATGCTCTGAATGCATTAAATATTATGATGTATCCTTGCCAAATTTATGGAGCTGGCATAGCTCCTGGAGCATTTCTTAACAGCCACAAGGTTGTCATTTGTGGGAGCTCTCCTCTATACACCCTCTGGCCTCCTCCTTCTATGCTTCAGAGTTCAAAGTTCTTCATTAAACCACAGAGCAGGACAAACTATGAGCCAGATTGAATGTCTGGAAGCAATAGTGTCAATCGCCCTATTGGTCTCTGTGTACTGTTTATCCACCAGGGAAACAACAGTGTCACTGTCCTGTTTGATTAAAGACTCTGAAAAGGCATTTTGGGAATAATCGTGATCCAGAAGCCTTCAAAGGCACACCACCCTAATCAGTACAAGCTTTCCATGGAGTGGGGGCACCATCTCCACCACAAATTGCAGCAGGAAATGATCCAACCATGACAGAGGAGTGGTGTTTACCTCTCTTGCTCTCACATCACCACTGTTCCAAGAAGAAAACCAAGCCCAGTCCTATGAGTGGGTGTGATGACATATTGGGATAGCTCCATAGCTACATTTCCTATTTTGCTTTTATTAGTCACAGGTGCTTATGAGATTTTTTAAAAACCCTATTATTTCTTAAAATTTTAGAAGAAGCTTCTATGGCTCTCAATTGGGTTTTGATCTCCTCAGTCACATGTTTCATAGACCACCTAAACAGAATTTCATGTCTGTTTGGGTGGTCTATGGCACACATATCTGTTGTTTTGTTGTTGTTCAGTAGCACAGTCGATTCCAACCCTTGGCGACTCCTTGGACCACTGTCCTCCAGGCACTTCTGTCCTCCACCATCCTCCGCAACTCGCTCAGTTCTGTGCCCATTGTCTCTACAATACCATCTAGCCATCTCATTTTGGGCTGCCCCCTTTTTCTTTTGCCCTCCACCTTTCCCAGCATCAAGGCTTTCTCAAGCGAATCCTCTCTTCTCATTTGATGCCCAAAGTACTTTAGCTTCATCTTTACTATTTGACCTTCAAGGGAGCAGTCAGAGTTGATTTCTTCTAAGATCGACCTATTTGTTCTACTCACTGTCCAGGGGACTCTCAAAACTCTCCTCCAGCACCACATCTCAAAAACATCTATTCTTCTACGCTCAGCTTTCCTAATGGTCCAGCTCTCACAACCATACATTGCCACTGGAAATACCATTGCTTTGACTATATGAATTTTTGTTTGCAATGTGATGTCTCTACTTTTCACTATGCTCCCCAGGTTTCTCATCGCTTGCCTCCCAAGGATCAGTCACCTTTTTATTTCATGGCTGCAATCACCATCTGCAGTGAGCTTTGATCCTAGGAAAGTAAAATCTGTCACTGCTTCTACTTCTTCCCCATCTATTTTCCAGGGACTGAGAGGGCCTGTTGCCATTATCTTGGTTTTCTTGATATTGAGTCTCAAGCCAGCTTTTTCACTTTCTTCTTTCACCCTAATCAGGAGCTTTTTAAAGTCCTCCTCACTTTCTGCCATTAGGGTGGTATCATTTGGATATCTCAAGTTGTTGACGTTTCTCCCAGCAATTTTGATCCCAATTTGTGATTTCTCCATCCCTGCATTGCGCATTATGTGTTCTGTGTATAAGTTGAATAAGCAGGGTGACAAAATGCAGCCTTGTCTTACTCCTTTTCCTATTCCAAACCACTCCGTCATTCCATTTTCTGTCCTAACTGTTGCCTCTTGACTCATGTACAGATTTCTCATGAGGTATATAAGATGCTCTTTAATTACTTGCCACACAAAAACCAAATTTAAGAAATAATATTATTGTTTACTCTGAAAAGGATCCAAGGTGAGGTTGTTGTTGTTGCTGTTATGCTTGTATACCGCCTCACTCGTAGAGTGACTCTGGGCAGCTAACAAAGTTACAAAATATACATGATTTTTTTTGGAATAGTGGCCGTGTTAGTCTGTGGTTCAGGCATATCAGAAAACAAAACAAAAAAAAATAAACAAAGTAAAATAAAATAAAAAACACTGTAGCACTTTAAAGACTAAATATACAGTTACAAATTACAAGGTTACATCATTTTTTAAAAAAATATACAATATTAAATGACTAATTAATGAATATTAAAACGGAGATGTAACTAAGGTCTTGTGTCACCATGGGAGCATGTGGATGGGAAATGTTTCTTTCATCACAATACAATCAGAACTAGAACTGTCCATCCATATGGCAAGGACTCTTGGGGAAAAAAGCAGAGGAAAGAAATGCATCCATTGTTGAGATGCTGGTTTCTAGTATGGAAGAGAACTTGTTGAGTAAGCAATACACAGACTTTGGCAAGGTGAGCCGGCCCATTCTACCAAATCACCAAGGCAAAGGAACCTAGGGACAGGGCAGTTGAAATTCTGAGGAACCTTGCAGTAGTTTGGCAGAGAAAATGCAGTTCCATTTTCTTTTTGAAAAACAAAGGAAAGTTACAGGATATTCCCAGCTTTAGCCAATGCCCAAACTCAGAGGTAAAACTATGTTTAGGTAGTCTATGACACATATATCTGAGGGGACCAAAAACCAATTGAGAGCCATAAAAGCTTCTTCTAAAATCATTTTAAGAAAGAAAGGCTGTGGTGCTTCTTTTAATTCTTATTCTTACATCTGTCCCTAGGAAGAAGATGCTCATGTTCTTTTTCGAGCTGATAGGTTACAGAAATAGAAATAATGAGAGAGGCGCATGAGGTGGTTCTCCTCTAAATGGACCCACTTGTCTGGCCTGAACAAAATGGCATGATCAAGCTGCCTTGTTTTTAGAGCCAAAACAAGCACAGCTCTTGTTCTTCTATCTTTATGGCCTGCTACAGTATGGAATTAAAGTGAAATCTGTGTGTTGTGTTATTGAGGGAGTGGCTGTGGAGGTAAGACCAAGAGAAAGCACATGATATAACAGCTTGGAGTTTGATGATGATGAAGATAGGCTGAGCCTTACAGTTCTGTGGTGGCTTGCGGAAGGCGTTCTGGGATCTTAGTCAGTTTCAGATTGGAACATTCCACCACGTTGGCTTCACAGCGGCACTTGGATGGACAGACTACATCACTGTGGCATTCACTGTTCAGTTGATAATCCTCTGTACCTGCCAGGAAGAGAGAACATCCTTCAGTGGGAGTTTATGAAGCTAAAAGTGTATGCGTATAAGAAAGAGAAACAATGAGAATCAGAATGGGAAAGAAGGAGGGACAGAGAGTAGAGGATCCTCCTTTCTACCCATTATTGGGTCCAGCTCAAGCTCTTTTGCTGCCTGAGGTTAAGGAACATTTAAGTTAAAGCATACCATATACCATACTATTGAAATTATTGTAGTACTAAAGCATTTTAAACCTGGCAGTACAATATAATAATAACAAAGTGGCCCACAATAATAAATGTGTGGCCCTTTTCGGCATCCAAATCAGCTGCATATGGTGACTATCTCACTTTACCTAATGGTTTGGATGGCTATTGCTCAGTATGCTCACTCTCTCATCCTGCAATAGTTAAGTACAGTTCATTTCACAAAGAACTGGAGAGCTGGGATCATCTACAGGAGGGGTTCCCAACCTTTTCAAGCCAGGGGCCAAGTCACGCTCTCTCAGTCAGCTTCAAGGTCTGGAAGGTCATTTTGCCCTGCCTGCACGATGGGGGTGGCCATTTTGACCTATCAGCTTTAAAGGGGTATCCATTTTGTTTCTTGAATGCCCTTGGAGGGGTGGGGGACCACATGAAATGGCACCACAGGCCAGATCTGGCCCACAAGCCTTAGGTTGGGAACCCCTGATCTACAGGATCAGGATTGGGGCAGTCTGATTCACATTATTTTCTGTTGACCGATCTGATGTAAACGTCAACCCTGAGTTTTACCACCTTAGTCCATAGTTTTTCTTTTCATTGCTGGGGTTTAATCACATACCTTCACATTGGTTCAGGCTGTGTGGTTGTGTGAGCCAATGTTGAGAGGTTTGCAACTCTTCTATTTAAATTCATGCAAGCCAGTTACAGCAACAGTGAGAGGGGGAGGACAAGGAGGAACCTGGCTGGACACTATGGGCCTGTGAGTATTCTACGCGCCTTCTGATAAACTGAATGTAAACCAATGAAGGTTAACCTAAGGAACAATCCTGAAAACTCATTTCATTAACAAAGGAATGATACCATGAACATATTCTAACTGGAGACCAAAAACATCACTTTCTTGGACTGCAGTTCCCAATGTTGCCCAGCCAGATGGTATTTCTAATTCCACAACTAACACACAAACTCCAGCACACCCACACCCTAAAGCTGTTTGCTTACCTGGAATGAAATACTGCTCCTTGGCTGTGGATAAAAATATACAAAAAGTCTTAATTCAAAGGCAGGAAACCAAAGATACTAAAGACTAGGCTACCTTTTATGTTTTCAATCATGTCAGAAAAAGCATGTACCTTGAAATGCATGAAGAGGAGGGAGAATGCCTGTTTCAGTTCAGAAACATGCTTTAAAGTAATAGTTAGCAGAATACTGCTGATGTTCATGTACATTTATGTAGCTTGCCATGGCTAATTAACACTAATTGATAAAATGCCAAGAAATATCTCAGTCACACTATGGGCAACTAGATATATGACTGAGAATTGTCCCAGCACCTTATCAGTTAACCATGGCAAGTTACACAGACTTGAAGTGAATGCCAATAGAATTCTGACCATCATATTTATAAATTTATTATTAATTAATTTATTTTTTTGGGGGGGAACCTGCTTACAGTTTGGAGAAGTTATTTTTTGCATTAGGAGCATTATGCTCAAGCAGCATAACCAGCAGACAAGCCAGATGAGGGATTCTGGAAATCTCAGTGTTAAAAAGGGTAGCTTTTCTAAGTTATGCATCTCCTAGAGCAGTGATGGCAAACCTTTTAGAGACTAAGTGCCCAAACAGAAGGGCGGGGTGAACTCTGTGCTGGGGGAGGGAGGAAACATTCCCATTGGGCTGCTGGGCAGTGGGGCAGGGTGAACTCTGTACAGGGGTGACGGCACGCATGCCCACAGAGAGGGCTCTGAATGCCCCCTCTGGCATGTGTGCCATAGGTTTGCCATTGCTATCTTAGAGCATAGGATAATTTTCTGACATGAGCTTTAATTCCAAAAATAAAAGTAGACATTTATTTTTATTTTTTTCATATTCAAAGTAAGCCAAACAACTTATAGTAAATCAAAGCTTGTGGTTTGCACCCCATGTTTCCTCTTGGGGTGACTTTAGTATTGGGATGACAGATACTTTATTGTTTATGCATACTCTAATTCCTTCCTTGGACATGTAGTAGCTTTATTATTTAAAAAGTGGCCTGAATTTAGAGCTGGAACAGAACTGTTGTGGTTTAATAAAAGGAAAGGAAAGAAAGCTGAGGAGAAGGGGACATTTCTTCTTCTTAGCACAGACTCCAATTATGTGTTAGAGATGGAACCTCCCAATAAATATTCAGGTAACTGAAGCCCCTGCATATTGTCTCAAACCCCAAAATGTAGGAGCAGCTGTACAGGGGGGAAAAGTTTGTTCTTACGGGAACAGCGGAATTTCTTGCTCTTGATCTGTCCAATGCGCTTGTTGGCCAGGCGGCGGGGGCTAGCGCAGCGAGCTCCACTTGTCTCAATAGGATTGGCACGCAAGAAGTCTGCCAGCCACTTTAGATTGCAGTCACAGATAAAGGGGTTCTGTGCCAAATGGCTACAGTGGGGGAGAAACAGGAGTAATTGACCACAAACACTCAGGAACTGGATATTAGAACAACTTCAAACTTAGTTGCTGATAATAGTACAGTGTTACCTCACTTAAAGAGCATAATGCATTTCATGGGATTGCTCCTTAGGCAAGTTGCTCTTTAAGCGGAACACTTGGAAAAGCACCGCTGACACCATTGTAAGTGACTGATTGTGACTTCTGGTGGGTGGGATCGTGAATCCTGATTTAGTTGTTAAGCGAATTTTTGGTTGTTTCTAGTTGTTAAGCGAGGGCAACCATTCAGAAAAAATCCTGCTCTTTAAGCGAGTTAGTCTCTAAGCAAGGCACTCTTTATGCGAGGTTTTACTGTACTATTGTTTGCTACCATCATGCTGAATGCTTTTTTTAGCTACCCAGGAGACAATGTGGTCCACTATCTTATGATATCATTTTGATGGGCAGGAGGTTAGCTCCTGACATTGATCCTAGACTAGTTTCCTTCCTCTATGATCCTGCAAGGCACCGTTGATGCTCCTGACAAAAGCATTTTGGACTTCAGTTTCCTAATGCCCCAGAGAGCGTGGCCAATGGTAAGAGATATGGCTGGGGTGGCCAACCTTGGTGCTCTAGGTCAGTGGTCTGCAAATAGTGGCTCTCCAGGTGTTTTGGACTTCAATTCCCAGAAGCCCAAGTCAGCACTACTGTTGATCGAGGCTTCTGGGAATTGAAGTCCAAAACACCTGGAGAGCCACTATTTGCAGACCAAGGCTCTAGGTGTTCTTGGAGTTGAGTTCCCAGTAGCCCAAGTCAGTACACCTGCTGATTGAGGCTTCTGGGAACTGAAGTCTAAGAACACCTGGGGTATCAAGATTGGCCACCCTGGATTATGGAAACTGTGGTCTAAAATACATGGGGGACTGAATGTTCCCAACACCTGCTCAAAGAAATTATTTATTCCCACTGGGATGATGTGACTGGAAAACTATGGCCTTGCAAGGTAATTTCCTATCTCCCACCACTGCCATCACCACCCACCCACCCACCTCCAGAACCTTCTCTGTTTTTCCTAGCTCAAAGGGCATCTCCTACCTTCCTCCCACTGAACCCTGTCCTCATTGGACATCTCTTCAAAGAAGCCAGCACTCACAGGGTCTGAATAGCACGAAGAGTGGCGAAGGTGCCCTTGGCCAGGGTCTGGATCTTGTTGTCATAGAGCGAGAGCAGTGACAGATTCTGCAGATCAGCAAAGGCATCTGCCCGGATGCAGTTAATCTTGTTGGCATTCAGGAGCCTGGAAGGAGTACATCACGGCACAGCAGTGTTTGTGTCTTATGGTGGTGTAGTGGATATTACCCAAAGATATTCTTGGCCATCAATCTATGAGGGATTCTATGAGTTCCACCCCAGCTCTACCACACAAGTTATTCCTGTACATGGTAACAACATCCTTGCAAAAAAAAAGTATTTTTTTTAAAAAAACAGCATTTCAGTTTTAATGAATCGTGACTTTGCTACACCACCACTCACAGAAAGAGTTATATGTTACTAAAGATGGAAGGATAGGTCTTCATTTGGGATAGCATAGAATGGGAATAAAAACTACAGCTGAAGGAGGGAAGTGGAGGCTAATGTTGGAAAGAAGATGGTAACTGTGTGACATTAAGGATTAGAAAGACACAAATGGAACAGGCATGGTTATGTAGAAGAAGAAAAGCTTTGTAAGGAGAAGAGTAGGCAGAAGAACAAGTTTCAGGAAAGAACTGAAGGGGGTCTTATGGTCGAGTGAAATATGTCAAGAAGTGTGGGCTGAGGCCCTTTGAAATCTGAATCAGAGTTGCTACCCAATCCCATCCCACTGTCATCCTGACATCCAAACAGATATCTAGCTATGCCTTGTGCTTACAGTAGTTGTAACGCATACAGGCCACCGAATACCCCTTTGGGCAGCTCCGTGATCTTGTTCCCATACAAGACTCTGGAAAACAAACAAAAATTAGTCCTTGGATTAGTAGAATCTATTGACTAGCAGCTCTTGATGTTAAACAACTGGAAACAGCTCACTCTTTATATGCATTTGATTCATGCCACATGTGAAAGTAATGTATTAGTACACAAAATAATATAAGGTAGCAGCTAGCTAATGCTATTGGTAGTGTGGATCTAGATTCAAAGTAAGCTCAAGTTTCCACTAAGATACAAACCATTCATGCAAACTATCATATGCAGCTGCCACTTGAAACACAGAGCAGAAAGTGCACACGACAAGCTTTCTATGCCAAACGAGTCCATGCATTGTCACAGCAGTCTTCAGTTGTTTCATTGCAAACCTCTCCTTCATTTGAAAAAGAAATTAATGACAAGCGTGTAGTTGAAACTAACTTCACATGGACAGTTATTAATTCGAACAATGCCTATGAAGTTGCATTTGAAGAGACAAACACAAAGCAAATTGCACTTGGGGACTGAGTTGAATGAAGCCTGGGACATAAGACGCACTGGGGAAAAACCTCACTCAGCAATGCTTGGAAATTGGAGGGGCCTAATTAAATATTGGCCAAAAGTGTTGTACATTGGGACTTGGCAAAGAAGAGATGCTAGGGCTGTAATGGTGAACTTTTGCACTCCAGATGTTCTTGGACTTCAGTTTTCAGAACCCCAAGTCAACTCTGGTGGTGCAGTGGTTAAACTGTTGTACTGCAACCAAAAGATTCTAAGTTTGATCTTGACCAGGGCTCAAGGCTGACTCAGCCTTCCATACTTCCAAGATCAGTCAAATGAGTACCTAGCATGTTGGGGACAAAATGCTAATTAACTTGGGACTGCCCAGAGAGCACACTAAGCACTATGGAACAGTATATAAGTGTGATTGCTTTGGTTTGCTTTGGTATTCCTGCTGACGAGGGCTTCTGGAAATTGAAGTTCAAGAACAGCTGGAGTGCCAAGGTTCACCATCACTGTTCTAGGGGAACAACCATGGACAACTGGCAAAGCTGAGTGTGGGGAGGCTGTGGAGATAGCATGCAAGCAGTATTATCACATCACCAAACAGACAAGCACACTTCATGATTTCTCCAGCTAGGATAACTCACAGAGAGTTTAGTGAACGTAGGCCTTGGAAGGCATCAGGTGCAATCTCAGAAATCTGGTTGTTGCTTAGGTCTCTGAAAAATAAAATAAAAACACTCACATTCTGTATGTGATGTTTGCAAGGTCTGAGTGCAGCTTAGTCCTGGAAATGTCTATCCCAACCTGAGTTTTGCCAGAGCATCATTCATTGCTTAGCTACATATACTGTATATCCTGTCTTTCCTCCAGTATTCTCAAGGTATTGTATGTGGTTTTCCTCCTTCTCTGTATTTTGTCCTCACAATGTTCTTGTGAAAGTAGATCAGGTTGATAGGCAATGACTGGATCAAAATCACCCTGTGGCTCCTTGAGAACCACAACTGGGATTTCTCAAATCCCAGTCCAGCAGTTAATCACTAAAGCACTAAGTGGCCAAAATTTTACAGTCTGGGATAAAGTAGGAACATACATGCACAGAAGGTAACTATAATGATTTCCACAAACATGTGACAATTAAATGATCTCAACTTTTTTTGCACATGGTTTTTCTAGGACAAGTTGCTATAAAAGGACTATTAGGGTATTTTTGTTGAAGATATTCATAACCAGGATAAAATACTCAATTCTTGAACTCCTCCATCTAGGCAGGCAGCAAATCCTGACATTTCCATTACATGAATTGGCCCTTGTGGGGCACCCACTGAGTGAACCTTCAGTTCATTCAGTTTCCATCAGTTCCCAAGAAATAAGGACAGTGATAGCAACCTCCCAAGAGGGCTCCATTTGTCACTTGAAGCTATGAAGTCCTGAAGTATGAGTGAATGCAAGCAGATGCTTTCCATGAAAGGGACCACTTGGATAATAGAAGGAATGTCCTACCTATATCTTCCTTCCCCCATAGTTGCCATGCGTGAACCTCATTTCCCCAGATACATATATTGAGGGAGGAGATGATGGTTGCCATCCCAACTTTATTGCAGAATTCTGAGCTAGGCAAAACACACTTATGACCAAATCTATATCTATATCTATATCTATATCTATATCTATATCTATATCTATATCTATATCTATATCTATATCTATATCTATATCTATATCTATAGCAGTTTTCTTGAAG
This sequence comes from Furcifer pardalis, assembly GCA_030440675.1. Lineage (NCBI taxonomy): Eukaryota > Metazoa > Chordata > Lepidosauria > Squamata > Chamaeleonidae > Furcifer > Furcifer pardalis. Next base: position 242,742,962 of record CP126890.1, read on the forward strand.
CACAGTTGGTCTTTAAAAACACAGAAACATGCCCTTTCCCTACATCTTTACATTCAGTGGCAGTAAAGCCTCCAAGGAAGGGTGGATCCAGAGGTCCACCTGTGGTCAACAGGCCACCTGTTGTCCACTCTTGAACGTAGGTCTCAGAAATCTGCCCTGCTTTCCAACCCCCATTTTGCCATCATTTTTCATTCTCCCCTGAACCAAAGGGACCAAATATGTTGATGAAAAGGTATTCAGAAGGAGAGGTTAGGTCAAAAGATATGACAGAGAGAGGCAAAGGAACAGTTTGGTTATGCTCTACACAAAGAGACTCACATCCTACGTAGTTTCTTGTATGATGAGAAAGCCCCCGGTGGAATAGACTTGATGCCATTCAGTTCCAAGCGTCTGTATAATAAAAGAGAGAAAGAAAAGCAACACGAGCATGTCCACAGAGGAAACAGAAATACTGTCTCTTCTAACAGGTGTGTTCATGAAGGAGTCAGGAACTTCTGCGCAAGAGAAAGGAGACAGTGTAATGTGTAATGAAACAGGAGGGGGTGCTTGCTTTTTGAAATAATAGGTTTCTTTTTTCATGTTCCCAGGAAGCAGAGAAAGTAAGGAATGGTCTTCATGTGGTAGCTGGGAAAGATAATAAAGAGTAGGCATAATATGATGTGTTCTGTGAGAATGGAACTTAGTTTTGATAGACATCTAATGCTAAGTGGTAATTGGCTGGAATATTTCAGAAGGAGAGCCAAAGGTGTCATGATACAAGAGAGATCAAGAAGGTTTTCGCAATGTTTGTCTTAGCCATGCTTAGAGATGCCATGGGAGGCTTAGGATTGCTTCACACTGAATAGAAATGTGAGTAGGAAACTGCCAAAATGTAGTTCATTAATTAGATACAGCCAAGCCAAAGCCTGTGAGCTAGTAAGGTTTTAATTTTCATGTGTGGGATGGCTATTTTGCAAATCATGTTTCTCTGCTATAATCTATTGAAACTTACTAGCTGTGTATAAATAAAAGAATGTTTTGAACCCAGAACTGTTTTCTCTGGTGAAGTGAGAGCTAAGCTGTGCTGGGGAAACATCTGATGCCTTTGGCAAAGCTACCATACCCAATGAAGCGTTCTTACGCCCTACCTGGTCTGGTTGGTTTGTAAGTTCAAACAGCCAGATGGTAACCCTTCACATTCATGCTGGCTCAAAGCCGGGCAGAGAGTACCAGGGCCACACTGGAGGGGGCGGAGGCCCACAGTGTGGGTACAGACTGCTGTCTAAAGGGGAAGATGATGTGGTGTGTTAGGGGGCAGAGGGTTTAACCCTTCCATGGTAGAGTGGTGTACCCAAAAGTCTTTATTTCTATGCAAGTTACACCAGTACACAACTGTTGCTTGATGTTTTCAGCCCAGCATGCAAATTAAATTATGGGCCCATTTATTATGAGGCCAAATCAAAGCACTGGACATGTAACATTACATACTAGATAACACAACGACATTTGTTCACCATGTGCCCAGGTTGCAGCTTTCCTGTTTGGATACAACACACCTTCAGTTGCAAGACGGTACAATTGTGTGTGTGTGTTTTCATAAGCAGACCGTAACTGATTAGAGAAGACTCTAGTGCCCAGGTCACACCCATCTCTCCTTATCAACCAGGTCTCTACTCACATTTCAGTCATAGTCTCGGGCAAGTTGGCAGGGATAGCTGTCAGCCCCTTGCCACGACAGTCCACAATCCCATTGCTGCAGGTACACATGGCAGGACAGGAACCTGAGGAAAAACTGCAGATGTGGGCCCTGGCAGCATCATCCTGACCTGCAGAAAAAGGGAAGACAGAACGTAGAAGCATAGTGAATTCTCCCTACCCATTATTTTTCCTTGGCACTACGGAGCATGATTAGATTCTGGTTAGTGCAACAGTCCAATCTGGGGTTGTATGGATTGGTATAAGCCTGTTGAGAGCACACTGATGGGTTTATACAACCTGTTCTCTAACAGAGAGTTACAGCCTAGAACAGGGGTGCCCAAACTTTTTGGGCTGCAGGCCAATCATGTGGTTCAGTCACTATGGCCCATGGGCCGGATCCAGTCCCTGATGCCAATTCATCCGGCCCACAAAGCCCTCATCGCTCCTGGAAATGGAAGTATAATGTGTCTGGACGGGCATGTTTTACTTCTGCTTCCAGGAGCGATGAGGGCTTTGCAGGCTGGATGAATTGGCATCGGGGGCTGGATCCGGCCCATGGACTGTAGCTTGGAGACCCGTGGCCTAGAATATTTTAAAGCCAGTTCCTGGTCTCCAGTTCTATGATATGAAGAAAGACTATAGACCACAAACTATTCTTGCCTTTTGCCTTCATTCCGCATCTGATGGAAATTATGCAAGCAATCTGTCAGGAAGAATAAAATTACTTTGGGACACTGAAGCAATATTCTGGACATTGGGACTACCTCTTCTTAGCTTTTCTCTCATTAGTCTGACCATGTTTTAAAACATGGTAACATGGGAAGAGGGACAGCAGTCACTTAATGGTTAAGATGCAGAGCTTGATGACTGCAATTCAGCAAGGATAGCAGTTCAAGACTCAAGTGCTGCATGATGGAGTGACCACCCATCTTTGTCCCAGCTCCTGCCAACCTAGCAGTTTGAAAGCAGGAAATTGCAAGTAGATAAATAGGTACCCCTTGGGGGAGAAGGTTACAGCATTCTGCACACTCCAGTGTCTAGTCATGCCTGCCAAATGTTGGAAACATCTGCAGACATAGACAGCGCTGACTATGGTTATAAATGGAGATGAGCACCAAATTCTAGAGTTAAATAGGACTGGCTTTCAAACAAGGGAGACCTTTACCTAATATGGGATTTTGAAAAATGTTAAATACTTGTGCACGGACATTCAGTCTTGGACAAAGGCAAGCCATCTCTTCAAGCTGAAGTCTGCATGAAACTTTAGAGAATTTGTCTTGGGCTGCATTGCAATGATGGAAAAAGCAACAGGGTTGGACCAAAATTACTATAACATTTTAGTTTGGAGTGGCAGCAACTAAGCCTTAGAAGAGACACTTCAACTGCTTAGAACTCCAGTCTCTTCGGGGGCGTGGGTTCGAATCCCACCACTGCCACCATGTCAGGTCATCAATTCTATCCTTTGGAAAACATTAGGAAAAAGACCTCATTCCATGACAAGGGGTTCCCAACCTTTTCAAGCTGGGGGCTGGGTCATGCTCTCTCAGTCAGCTTTGAGGACTGGAAGGCCATTTTGCCCTGCCTGCATGATGGGGAGTGGCCATTTTATCCCAACAGCTTAATGGTGGGGAGCGGCCATTTTGTTTATCAAATGCCCTTGGAGGAGTGGGGGCACGTGAAATGGTGCTGTGGGCTAGATCCAGTCCATGGGCCTTAGGTCGAAAACCCCTGGATATCCAATATAAAGCAAGAAACGCTTCCAAATAAGCTCCGACCCCACTAGCCTTGCCCTCCAATCCAAAGTTTCCTGGCACTCTGCCAATGCCCATCACCTGCACAGCTGAATTCATTCTTCTGGATCTCTGCAACGTTGAGGCCACGAAGAGCGGTGGGGCCAGCACACTGTGTGAAGAGGCCAATGGTGGGGCGTTGGCGCAACCATTGGGAAAGCCAGCCCAAATGGCAATCACAGAACAGCTGATTGGAGTGCAGGCGGCTGTAAGGGTCCAAATGTAGGGGAGAGGTTTGGGGAGAAAAGAGAATGAAACACAATCAGCTGGGATCATCCTACACTTTCCCTTGACGCTCTTCCCTTGCAAAGTGAGAGAGTAGGGAAGCTGCGATGAGCTTGAATTGAAATGTGGGAGCATTTCCTAGGAAAGAGTTCCAGTGCTACAGGGGTACACAGCACAGGTCCTAGACTCAACATTCTTTATTCCACAGACATGAGTACCATTATAATTTTCTTTCCCTCACACTGATACCACAGGGTACTATGGAATGTTCTCCCCTCAGAGCCTCAACTGGCACAGATATTGCCATCATTTTGGTGCCAAGTCAAAACATACGTATTTATTACAGCCCTTGGGGGTTAAGGGTCATGGCCTGTGCAGGTTTTAAAACAATGGTGCTAAGGTTTAATACTTGAACGTTTTAATCTTTTGTTTTAAATTGTTTAATTTTAAATTGTTTTAAACACCATAGGTTTTTTAATTGTTTTATACAACTCTGTAGCCTGCACTGAAATTCATTCGTTCGTTCGTTCGTTCGTTCGTTCGTTCGTTCGTTCGTTCGTTCGTTCGTTCGTTCGTTCGTTCGTTCGTTCGTTCGTTCGTTCGTTCGTTCGTTCGTTCGTTCGTTCGTTCGTTCGTTCGTTCGTTCGTTCGTTCGTTCGTTCGTTCGTTCGTTCGTTCGTTCGTTCGTTCGTTCGTTCTTTCTTTCTTTCTTATGCCACCACAGTTAATGGAAATGCATTGCTCTGTGCAGCTCACAACATTACAAAATCCAGCAAAAGTGTACAAGACCCAATAAAAATCACATAACAAATAAAACTATACAATTAAAAAAACCATAACAAATACAAGTACTGTACTGTACTTAAATAAATATACCCACCCAGATGGTTACTGTAAGTTCAATTTCCCCCAATATCTTAAACACTTCTAAAATGTCTATTTAATGGGACTAGTAGCTTGGGTCAAAACCAAGATTATTGATAAGTGAGAGTAATCATGTGAAAACACTTGATGCAAAAGATAGATTTTTAGTTGTTTCCTAAAGGCAGTTAATGTTGGAGCGGATCTTATTCTTGATACGGAGTTGGGTATAAATTTTATAAAGAAAAAAATAAATACAGTACTGCAATCTACTTCATTTACCCTCTCATTTGTGAGCCAACTGCTTCTAGATAGGATCCCATCAAGATCATTAATTAATTATCTAAAACAGTGGTGAACAAAAAGTGGCTCATGTTCTGTATCTGCCCTCCTGGCCCCAATTATAGCATCCCAAAACTTTTTTTAAGTTGAAAAGGAAGTTGGGTTTGTTTGTTTTTTCAAACTTTCGCCTCATGCTCTCCAGACTGAGAGTGTGGGGCAACTTTTACCATGATTTGAGCATTTCTATTATAGGCCAAAGACCCCTGGATCCCCAACTGGGAGTAACTTGAAACAGGTGAAAACAGCTCAGGAACTGTGTGGGGAAATGACAAAATTGCCTCCTTTGGCCATAGGAAGATAGGCATGGGGTGGCTATATAATAGCTCAGTGCTTTAGGAGCTTGGGAGTTTCATTTCTCACCTTGCCTTTAGAAGAAGAGCCAGTCTGTGTAGCCTTAGGCAAAGTGCACAATCCCAGGAGACACCCCCCACCCCAGAAAAAGGAAATGGTAAACCACTTCAGTGTATTCTTTACCTAGAAAACTCTGGAAAGGGTGGCCATACATCAGAATTGACTTGGTAGCATGTAATTATTATTGTTAACGTTTCTCAAAGAAAACAAATCTGAAGGTAGGGAGCATAGGGGCAGGTACCACTTAGCGTCCCCTAGGCCTGATTATTGGCATATGCAGCCCTCAGATCTCTGGAAAATTGCTTATCCTGGTCTAAAGTGCCCTAGCTGTACCACTGTCTAAAAACGTCATCACTGCACCTGAGAACTCCTGTCCTACGAGGCCCAATGCCAGGGGTTCCCAAACTTTTCAAGCCAGGGGCCAGGTCACACTCTCTCAGTCAGCTTCCCAGACAGTCATTTTGCCCTGCCTGCATAATGAAGGCAGCCATTTTGTGCCATAAGCTTCAAAAGGATGGCCATTTTGTTTCTCGAATGGCCCTGGAGGGATGGGGGCCACATGAAATGGCACCATGGGCCAGATCCAGTCCATGTGCCTTAGGCTTGGAACCTCTGCCCTATGCAATGCACAGTACACTATATTCTCTTCCTTTCTCCCATCCATCCCCTCCACCCTTGAGCTGTTTTCTCTTGTGCTCACAAGGTACGCAGTTTCGGCATGTGGTTGAAGCTGGAGATGGGGATGGTGCTGATGTTGTTGTTGTTCAAAGTCCTGCAAGAAGAAGATTTAATGTTAGTGAATGCCTGAGGCAACCACGTCCACCTTTCAGTTTTACTGGCCAGTCTCTTTAGAAATGCATTGCACACGGCATTTATTGCAAAGGCACCTTCAAATCTACCGCTCCCACTTGTTTCCTTTAACCCAGCACCAATCTGAAATGTTTGACAAAGAAGGAGTGTTTCTGTTGTTACTTCATGGTTCATAAAATCAGGAATAATATTAATGGCTTTGTTTTCAGGCTCTAAAAATAACATCCTATACACACTTACCAAGTTATAGACCAGCGAGATCTGTGTCTAAATAAATACATTCAAACCTCGCATAAAGAGCATTTCGCATAAAGAGCGTTTTGCTTAAAGAGTAACTCGCTTAAAGAGCAGAATTTTCTCTGAATGTTCATTTCGCTTAACAAATAAAACCAACCAAAAACTCGCTTAACAAATAAATCGGGGTTCGCAATCCCCCCCCCAATTGGTCATTTACAATGGTGTTTCACTTAAAGAGCAAACTCGCTTAAAGAGCAATCCTGTGGAACACATTATGTTCTTTAAGCGAGGTACCACTGTATATATAGGATTGCACTGAAAGTTAGAGAAATAACTATTTTAAAACTGCAGATACATGTGTGCTCCCCTTTCAAGCCAGGGACTGGGTCATGCTCTCTTAGTCAGCTTTGCGGGGTGGATGGCCATTTTGCCCTGCCTGCACAATGGGGGTGGCCATTTTGTCCCCATACCTTCAAAGGGGTGGCCATTCTATTTCTCAAATGCCCTTGGAGGGGTGGGGACCCCACATGAAACGGCACCACAAGCCAGATCCGGCCCATGGGCTTAGGTTGGGAACCTCTGTTTTACACAGTCCACCCTGAAATACTTACAAAACCTCCAAGCCACGAAGGGCACGGAAGGCCCCTTCCTCAATGCAGCTGATGTGGTTCTTGTCCATCTGCCTGTGGTGAGGAAGGGAAAGGTTAATCTAGCACCTGTTCTCATTGTGCAACAAGAAATCCATACCTAGCATGTTTGATATAGAGAACAACCAGGATGTGTTGAATGAGCTCTGAAAACAGGCAAGAGGACAGCAGGTCTACAGTTAGAAACTTAAAGAACAGCAATAGGAAAACCAACAAAGGGATGTGGTGTGGGTATTTGAAGAGGAATACCGTTTGAAAGATACAGTGCAATGTTCACAACCATTGATTAGTATCTCTGGGATCTGGTCTCATTGTTCCTACTGCATTAGTATTAGCTATAAAGTAAGATGTTTTATGACATCTTTCCCCCCCCCCTTCCCAAGACAGCTGCTCTAATCCTCTCACATTCAGAAGCAAAAATGGGAAAAGTAATACAAAGCACAACTTTCCCATCACTTTCCGGGGACATTCAGTAAACTCAATGGCAAGGTTTCCTGGCCTGTTGGCTGTGCTGATAGTCTAGCTTGCCCTATCATACAAAACAATGTCACTCACAGGTTCTTGAGATCAGTTGCTCCACGGAAAGCCTTCCGGGGCACCGCCTGAAGGAAATTCTCACTCAGGTCCCTGTAGATGAGAAATTTGTGAGAGAAAAAAATCCTGTCAGTGAAGAGGCTGAGAAGGCGACTGACCAAAAAGGAACATCCTGAATGGTAATTAAGAAATCCTTTCCATGTGCTCAGATACACATTTATCCTTATTATCTTATGTATACTATACAGATCTCTAGCACAATAACTGTACGAACGTCTTCTTTTTCTGTGTCTAGACCAGACCTGAAACTGCCAAAATAAAACCACTTTTTGGGGAATTCATTCTGCAGTTCTCTTCGCCTGACATAGTATGAGAAACATTAGCCAGCAAAACAAGGTTGCAATTACCCGGGTACCCCCAATTGTGGTTCAAAAATACCACAGTCTTCAAGGAGGGTCCATCTATGTACCCCAAACTTAGATGCTGTTATTTTCATCAAAATCCACATAAGATACAAGCATGGCCAGGAGCTCAATTTTCCTGTGGCTGCTTAATCTGAATCCTCTTCTGTCACAGCATCAAGATGAAAGACAAATACAGTAAAACACCGGATAACGATTGGATCGGATAATACTAAAATCACATAACGTTAAGTAATCTGGGGAGGAGAATTGGATCGAATAACATTAAGGTCCTATGGGATGGATCGGATAACAACCGCTAAAGCCTGTGCGGTTACAATGTATCTCTATGGAGCTTTAACTTATCCGATCCATCCCATAGTATTTTAACATGGATTGGATAACACTAAAAATCGGATAACACCAAGACTTGTGGAACCAAGTTTTAGCGTTATCTGGTGTTTTACTGTAACACAAACTTGAACACATAATGTCATTTAAATGAGTCCACATTTCAAATGTTCTACTATCTTATTATTAAGGATAATGTGTAAAAGGCATTCATGTGACAAAACTATATAAGGAGGCCTTTTAAAAAGCAGCAGAGGATATAATAATAATTTCATGTCAGAAATTATTCTATGTTGAAAGGATTTTCTCAGAAGAAACTCCCAAATGAGGCTCCTTTCATGTCCCAAAGAGCTGAGACCTCTGGAATATGCCCACAACAAATAAGATGAGCTATGCCAGTGGTGGCGAACCTATGGTACATATGCCAGAGGTGGCACTCAGAGCCCTCTCTGTGGGCACTCGTGCCATTGCCTCAGCGCAGAGTTTGCCCCGCCCCTCTGCCCACCAGCCAAATGGGAGTGCTTCCTCCCTTCTCCCAGCACAGAGTTTGCCCTGCCCCTCTGTGGCATGGACGACAATCTGTTGAGTTTGGGCACTTGGTTTCTAAAAGGTTCCCCATCACTGGGCTATGTGACTATTGTGTGTAAGAGAAGAGACATTCCCCCAGGCTCTTCTTCATCAGGCTAGTTTGCCCAGTTTCCTGTGTCCCACAGAACATTTGGAAAATACCTAGGGAAAAGTCTGAATGAATTGGATGCTCCTGTCTTTTCCACTCTGGGAAGACAGGCATTATCACCATAGAAAAGTCAAGTGCTGCTCTTTATTATTAATAATGACACTGAGAACTCTGTAGAAAGATTACCATAGATAACTGATCAGACCCATAAAAAGTATAGACAGTGATACACCAGTGAGGAGACTTCACTGAATATTTTACATTATATTTATTTGTTGTTCAGATTTGTATTGCTGCCCACTCACCGAGGCGACTCAGGGCGGCTTACAGTTAAAACAGCAACATTACAGTAGCAATCATAAAATACAACCTCACAAAACAACCAAAGCAGAATGCACACTGATGTACAGGGCAGGTTTGGGGTGTGGGAGGGACTATGACCCCAGCCCACTGGTTGACTTAAGCCCTGCTTGCTCTCAATTAGTTTTTAGATTTTGATTTTAAAGTTTTAAATTGAGGGTTTTAAGGAATGTTTTTATTAACAGTGTTTTATTGGGTTTTTTTTAATGAGTTGTGAGCGACCCTGGGTCACCTTGGTGAGGAGGGCGGTTGATAAGTATCACTAATAAATAAATAAATCCATGCATATGTCTTTTTTAGACAATAAATTAAGGTTAAGACTATTTCAGATGGATGGCTCTTAGCCCTCTCAAAGACAGAAGAAGACAGAAGAAACTGTGGAGAAACGCAGGAGGATTATCACTGGCACACTATGGTATCTGGACAACCACGGTGGTTTAGTGGTTAAGACACTGAGCTTGGAGACTAGGTCAGGTTTCAATACCTGAGTACTGCACAACAGATCTTGGGGACATGAAAGTACACGTAGCCTGATTTGGGTGTCCCCTGAGTGGAGTTTCTCCAGAAAAAAATCCTTTCAACCCAGAGTAATTTCTGACACAAAATTTATTTTTTAACTACACAATAAAAACTAGCTCTAGACCGGTGATGGCGAACCTATGGCACGCGTGCCAGAAGTGGCTCTCGGAGACCTCTCTGTGGGCACCCATGCAGTCACCCCAGCACAGAGTTCACCCCGCTCCTCTGCCCAGCAGCCCAATGGGAGCATTTCCTTCCTCCTCTGTTGCTGTGTTATTATTATTAATTATTATTATTATTAAATTCAAATTTATATGCCGCTCTCCTTGCCGAAGCAACTCAGAACGGCTAACAATGTAACAGTATGAAATATACATAAAAAACACCATATAAATATAACAATATAATACAATTAATGTGGTCAACAAATCATCATAAAAAATAAGAATAAAAATACAGTACAATCAAAAAGATGCAAAACAGTCAAGGATATACAGTACAAAACAATGGGGAAAGTCCTTATTCCTTGTACATAATTCAATTAGAAACAAATATACAGTACATTTATCCGTGGAGTGGCTGGCCGCAAAACAGCTGTGGTGGTCATAGCGGTGCTGGCGTCTTTGGTCAGTGTTGGCACTTTGCAATAAATAAGTGGATTCTGGGTTGCAGTTTGGGCACTCGGTCTCTAAAAGGTTCGCCATCACTGCTCTAAACACAAACTCTGAAAAAACGTAGATTTTTTTTCCCCAATACTGATGCCAGCAGGGGGCACCAGAGGATTTACATTTTGGACTGTTGTCATCCATTCATTCAGCTACTGTGTCTTGTCTTCTAATCAAGAGTTTGAGGGCTGAGCCATGATTGTTCAGACATGAATCATAATATTAGGAAGATTATGGAGCTTTTAATTCTCCTATCCCACTTTTTGCTAACAGCCAATCTGTTCTGCTAAATAACATCATTACAAAGTCTTCATTATTTGTAACAAGTGACCAGTGCTCCTTTAAATTAGGTCAATATGTACTTGCAGGGGATTATTGCGCAGCTTGTGCTCATATAAATATGTTTCATTCACATTATTTGCTTTCAAGGTATCTCCTTTTATTAAAACAAAAGCAGTGCTCTCATTGCTTTCTTCTCTGCTCCACTGTGGAAAAAAGTTGTCAGTCTGTGAGTTGATTGTTAGTGACAGTTTTCTAAAATAACAGTCTGAAATCTGAAACAATTTTTTTGTTGTTGTTCAGTCGCACAGTCAATTCCGACCCTTTGCAACCCCATGGACCGCTGTCCGCCATGGACACACATATTCTGGTGGACCTACACCAGTTGAGAAAATATACCCACTTGTTGGTATCGGTCCACCTAAAATAAGGAGAGCAGTAGCAGCGGATGCCAAAGGAACTAAGCAAGAGAATGACCCTCAACATCCTCTGATTGGATATGAGCCTCAAGTCCAGGAAGAGCTTTATGGCAAGAACAAACATTCTTGAGGGTACACAAAAGCAAAACCAAAATATAAGATAGAAGAAGGAGCTCAATGGACAAGCAACAACATTAAAGGAGGATTTGGTTGAGGAATTCAGCCTCCCCTACATCACAAGAAGGACTCTGAATAGCCTGAGAGTTGGAGTGCCTAAATTTAAGACCAACGTCCTCAAGTGCTACCTGCTGGCAGACAACACACTATGTGAATGTGGAGAGACACAGAATCTGGCCCATTTACTGGTCTGCCGATTACTGCCAGAAACATGCACTGATGAGGACTTAACCCTGGCCAATGACAAAGCCAAGAAAGTGGCTTCATTTTGGCAGTCCAGGGTTTGACTGGAACACAAAAGAAGAAGTGAGATTTTGGATAGTGTTCAAGAGGCCTACCACTCTCTATAAGGAAATGAGGCTGGTCTCAGGGAGGTCACTTTCTCTTCTTGGAGGGGTTTTAGCGAAGGAGACTTGTGTAGCTCTAAAGCCAGGAGTTCTCAACCTTTTAAAGCCGGGGGTCGGCTCCCTCTCCCTCAGACAGCTTTGGAGGCCAGACAGCCATTTTGGCCTTCCTCCAGCACATGGCACTTCCTGGTGTGGTGGAGGCAGTGGGGGCCCACATGAAATGGTGCCATGGGCCACATCTATCATGGGGGTCACAGGTTGAGAATCCCTCTCTAAGTCGAGCTTAGAGATGTCCCCCTTTTTGAAAGGTTGAAAGGTTTCAACTGGAAAGTTGAAAGGTTTCAACTGGAAGACATCCTCCTGAGTGCTCTTTCACTTTTGTGATTCATTCTGCTATTAAACTTATTCCTCTAGTGGATTTTCCTCTCTACTTTTTTCTCAGGCTCAAACTATGAATAAAAGGGAATAGTTCTCAGTGGACCTTTAACAATCTACCATTTGCTGACATATGTACCCCTCAGAGATTTTAAAAAGAAATCCAAGATATAATACAAATTTAAACTAGGAAGGTTAACACTGACTATCATATATTTTTTGTCATTTTAAATATTATACCTGCTAAACCTGATTCAACTATTAGCACACATACTTTCCACTTACTATGGCACTAATTGATGGCATAAAGATCAAAGGCATTTTAAGGTTAATAAGAAGTACAAAGCAAAAGTAAAACTGAAGAGGAAAAAAGTATGAAAAGATACCAAAAGTAAACCATTGTCATGACAAATTAATAAAAGGTTTACATGCTCCAGAACTTCATTTCAGCAGGTAAAAACTTTTATCAGTTTGTTCTAGTAAAGGACTATTCCCTACTTTAAAAAAAATCATGTCAGACGCACACAAAGGTGCTTTCTGGGTTGAAAACATTTTTGCTGGAGGAACTCCACCCAGGGGACACCCAAATGAGGCTTTTTCATGTCCTCAAAATCTTTTTCCACTGAAGTGGTCTCTACCTGCAATGTCTTGCTTTCATTCCATTGTGCAGTACTTGGGTCTTGAACTGCCAACTTGCTGACCTTCCATCCAACAAGGCGAGCTTCTTAACCACCGAGCAACTGCAATCCCTTTATTTCCTACCAAATTGCATTTGACAATATAAATATATAGAGGCACTCTGAGAATTAAATTTCTCTCTTTTCTCTCATTTGCTAGTCTGCTGATTACTACCAGAAACATGCACCAATGAGGACTTAGGTTTGGCTAATGGGAAAACCAAGAGGTTGGCTTCATTTTGGCAGTCCAGGGTTTGATTGGGACATGAAAAAAGAAGTCAATTTCTCTGTTGGTATTATTTCAAACTTAAAACCACTCAATGACATCAAAGATTTTGTGTACAATGAGAGCATGGGCCAAATCCTGGTCATGCCATAAAAATGCCACACTTTCTGCCTGGCAATGAGGAAATGCACAATTATGCAACCAGTCACATGGTGTGATATACAGTAATACTTCGGATAACGCTAAGACTTGGTTCTACAAGTCTTGGTGTTATCCGATTTTTAGTGTTATCCGATGCATGTTAAAATCCTATGGGATGGATCGGATAACGTTAAAGCTCCATAGAGATACAGTATTGCACAATGCACTGGCATAAATGCCTCAAGGACATCACTTCATCCTTTACCAATTGTCACTACAGTGGCTGCAATGTCAAGCTGTACCCACAAAGTTATGTAACAGGATTTTGCCCCATTTTTATTAAGGAAGAAATTTGAGGCACAAAAGTAAAGGTAAATGTCACCCTTACTTGAAAACCTGTTATACTGTATATAGGATTCAGTGCTCATCTCTGTTTATAGCCAAAGAACCAGCACTGTCTGCGTCTGCAGACTTTTCCATGGACATATGGCAGCCATGCCTAGACACGGAGTGCACGGCCACACTGTTTACCTTCCCATTGAAGTGGTACCTATTTATCTACTTGCAATTTCTTGCTTTTGAACTGCTAGGTTGGCAGGAACTGGGACAGAGATGGGAGCTCACTCTGTCGTGCAGTACTCAGGAATCAAACTCTGACCTTCCAGTCATCAAGTTCAGTGTCTTAACCACTTCAGCCACTGCAGTCCCTATATTATTAAAATACATTAATGTTAAATAAAAAAATATTTTACTATTTACAAGTACATGCATAAAGCTTAAACATAAGAATAATCCTATTCTAAGAAGTTTTAAGAGGACATTTAGACAGGTTGTCCCATTTTACAGTGCAGGGGAACCATGCTTGGTCTTCCAGGCAACACATTTCTGTAAACACTAAATTCTTGACCAAGCCATCAACTGAAGGCATTACCTTTTCTTGGTAGGAAATTTATAGACAAACCACAAAGGTAAGAGAGACACCTTTGATGTCAGGTATTGGTCAATAAACCCCGTGTTCAATTTTTGTTCAGTTGCACAGTCGAGTCTAACCTTTTGCAACCCCCAGCATGCCAGGCTCCTCTGTCATCTGCCATCCTCCAAACTCAACCCAGATCGACACCCACTATGTCAACGATGCCATCTAGCCATCTCCTCCTCTGCCACCCCCTTCTCCTTTTGCCTTCGATCTTTCGCAGCATCAGGGCCTTCTTGCACATGGACTTTTGCAGTGGCAGGAGTAGTTGGTTTATCCTCCCTGCACCTGCTGTATTCTTGCAGCCCTTCTCCACATTTCACAATGCAGTCCAGAATCTTAAACAGAGGATATATAGTAGAGGAAAGAGGACTGCAGGGGGAAAGTAGAGGGAGGGAATAATTAAACACTCCCCTCTACATCCCTGTACTGCAAAGTGCCTTCTGACATTGGTACTTTGCATATGTTTTGTGACAACCTAGGTCTACTTCAGAATACGTCATCCTGGCCTCAAGGAAACTGTAGAAATTCAGAAGAGACATCAAGGCAGTCTCTGATTCAAGTCTCATGAGAACTGCCTGGATGATGTTCACTCAGTCAAGCAAAATACATAGCTCAACATGAGTCTTTTGAAACAGAAGATACATCCAATGGGGCAGGTTTCCGGGGGTTCTTCTTAGGATATCAAATAAAATTTCAAACAAAGCAGAGCTTAATTAAACAGGGGTTTTAATTAATCAGGGAGTTGATTTAAAACATAAAATATGCATCCATCTCAGCAAAGTGTACATATCAAGAAGACCAGATGAGAATGGCAGGTGCAGGCCACTGCAATAATAAAAACGTTATACATTTAGTAATTTTGGATCTTTTGTTTAAAGATTATGGATGACTGTTGGGAATTTCTCTTTCCTTTGAAGTAGAAAAGTCTCAAAGAGGAGCCATGGGAACTCTTCCAATCTGCAGTGTAGAAACTTTTAAAATCAAATACTGTACAGTAAAACCTTGCATAAAAAGTGCCTCGCTTAGAGACTAACTAGCTTAAAGAGCAGAATTTTATCTGAATGTTCGCTTTGCTTAACAACTAAAACCAACCCAAAACTTGCTTAACAACTACCGTAAATTGGGGTTCACAATCCCCCCTGCCAGAAGTCACAATTGGTCACTTACAATGGTGTTTTGCTTAAAGAGCAAACTCGCTTAAAGAGCAATCCCATCAGAGGTGGGATGTCAAAAAATTTACTACCCCACCATGATGTCATCACAGTGTGGGCGGAGCTAACATCATGATATCATGGGTGGAGCCAACATCATGATGTCATGACATTGTGGGCAGGGCCAAAGAAAAAAATAAAAATAAAATAAAATAAAAATAAGCATGCACACGTGTACAACCCCCCACCCACCCCACCCACCCACCCACAACACAAACCTGTAAATAAAATAAATAAATAAATAAATAAATAAATAAATAAATAAAAATACATTAAAATACACCCAAACACCCACCCACCCACAACACAAATCAACCAGGGCTTTTAAACCAGAGCTTAAAGCTTATTCTGGCTAATCTTTCTCACACTAGGTCAGATGGAAGGAACTACAGAATGAACTCACCACAAGATGGCTTCATTTTGGCACTTTTCAACAGTTAAAGAAGTTAGGTACTAAGTCTCTGCCTAGCAAGTTCTCTAGGATATCTAGGGGAGCAGGCTATAGGGAGCTTCAGGCTAGCAGCTTCTCTTCCTCCTCCCCGTTTGGGAGGACAGCAAGGAGGCCATGCATACGCGCCAAGCACTGTTGGCGTGCATGCACACCAAGTGCTTGGTGCGCATGTGCAGTGGGGGAACCAGTGAAAAGGCAAGCCCTGAAGGTGGTTCCCCCCCCAAAAGCTGCAACCGGTTCTCCGGGACGCTGGGAAACGTTACTACCGGTTCTGGAGAACTGGTAAGAACCTGTTACATCCCATCACTGAATCCCATGGAACGCATTATGCTATTTAAGTGAGGTACCACTATACATACATTATTTATAGAAGGGAAACTGTCATTTTTGTTTTGGCTTAACAAAAATGCTTACTAACATCAAACAATCTACTGTGGATAAAAATCACAATTGGAAACCTAAGCTAACTTTCAGGCTCAGCACACAGAACGACTTGGATATATATGCCTGAAATACTGACATTCAAGTCCCAAGAGTAAAATACAGAAGATCAAAATATCTCTATTATTGTTGTGCAGCAGAGTAAAACAATTCTATAAGGCAATTCTATAAATGGGGACACCCCAAATAAAAAACTTTAAACTGGATTTTAGATCAGCACGACCTTTGGCCATGGTAAGAGCAAACCCACTGATCTTGCTCTCAGCCAAATTTAGTGATGTTTGATCACATAGGCTTAAAGTTATGATTTTTAAACTATAGACATGATTTATTCCCCCTAACCACTGTGTGACTATCAATGCCATTTTAATATATTATAATTAATTATCCCATTTTTTTCTTGGAGGATTTATTCAAATGAGAGTGTGTGGCAAAGAATATAGCACAAATATAATTTTGAGCAGTTTCCCAGTCCAAGCTATGAAATTAAATGAACTCTGGTAATGGAGATCCATGCATGTTTTCCAAAGAAATCACAACACAAGAGTTTGAAATTGTATTTGCATTCCTCTAATTGCTCTCTAATTTGTATGTAATAAAAAAATTATCCACCTGATCATTGAACAAAGAGCAAAAAGCAAAGTGCAGACGGAATGTTTATTTATTATTTATTTATTTAGATTTATATCACCGCCCACTCACCGTGGCGACTCAGGGCGATTTACAATCAGGGGAAAAACCACAAAAACAAGACAACAATAACACACACACAACACAAACATCTAAAATCCATTCCTCCTTCCGGCCAGAGGACCTTAGTCTTTTCCTTCCCTGTTTCTTCAAAGTTTCTTCATTGTATGTTGTGAACACACGAGGGTACCCTGTAGTGTAGACCATCTTAATTACTAGCATTGGTGTTGTCGACATTTAGGCTGTGCTGGCAATATGGGCACAACATTCTGCAGCAATATCAGGCCATTTCCTGGTGTTCTGAGTCATGGATACCAAATCACAACCTCCCACATTCATAAACTGGAGGTGGTTTTAAAATTGAATATTATATTAAGAGTTTGCACAAAGGAATACCCAATCATGGCAAACTGGATAAAGAATAGACTAAAGAGAATCTCTAAGTTTGAATCCCCACTCAACCATGGAAACTTGTGAGGGGGTGGAAGTGGTAAAATTGCACCTTAAATGTCTTGCTTATTTCAAAAGCCTTATTAGGTTTGCTACTTGATGGCATATAACATATAGACATGGAGAAGGGGCACGTGTTCAAAGATGGGCTCCTGGCAAACTAATTAGAAAACACAATTGGGACACGGCCTCAGCATTGCTTTATTGTGGCATTCTCTTTATAGGCAAGGACTGAAACTTTCTCAGGGTGACTTGATACACAAGAGATGCCACCAATGTAAGAAAAGTCCCCTAAGTAGAAAAAGAGAAAAATGACTAAAGTTTCAAAGAAATTCAACTTCGTATATTTTAGTGATCGCTCATTATTATCCATTTTCAATGTCTTCTCCTTTTCCTGACTCATCCTTAGTCAAGATACCCAAATATTTTAGTTAAGACACTCAGGCATCCTGGCTTTGGACATTGTGTGTCTCTGCTTTCTGGGGAGACCCTTCTCTTGAAGTGAATGTCAAAGATGGAGAGAAACATCCTCTTTTTCTCCCTTTGTAAAGCCCTACTTTCATTCAATATGACAGCAATGCAAAGAACCATTCTGTCAGTTTCCCAGTTGTGAATTAATCTAGTCTTGATGAATAATAACAGCACACAGTAACAGCTCTATTTTATCTTAAAGGAACAACCTGACCATTACATCCCTGATCAAGTTATCCATTCATGCTGAGTCAGACACACTAAAATCCAAATACCTGTACAAGCAGCTTTATTACAGAACAAGATATTACTATGTAGTAGCAAGTGAAAAACTACAAAGCAAAAACCAAACATATGTAAACAAACAGATATGTTTCAAGTAGTGCAGATTCTGGTGTTATGCACTGCAATGACTTCCAGAGGATTTCATATTTATCTTCTTCAGTATGCTTTGTTATTATCTAATCTTTAAACTAAATGTCTTGTAATAGACTTGTGGGTTAACACAAAGTTTGCAAATGCAACTTCCTATTGGTTAGCGTTGATTTCATTGTTTTGTGCTGTCAAGCTGATTCTTACCTCTCACAATCTTAGTAGAGATTTTGAGGTACAGTACATGAAATATTTTCAAAGTGCTTGTACCCTTACCACCCCCAAATGGAGTTTCCGTGACTCAGTGGGGATTTAAACCCACGTCTTCTGAGTTCTAGTCCACCACTCTACCCATTAAACAATCATTACTGTCTTCTGTGTTCTCTGCCAACCAGCCTCTTCTGACATTTCTTGTGCTGTATTGATTATGTATTAATTAGGCAACAGTTGTCATAATACTAAGGCTCTCCCAAGACTATGGGCTGGATTTTTGCTTACTTGTATTACTGCCTCCTTGTTCTCCATTCTTTTCAGTCTTGCAAATGACTCCTCAACATCTGTGCTTACTGCCAACTGGCCCCTTCTTTTGCCACTGGCTGACTTTCTATGATAAGACTGGCATAGAGAGTGGTGATTGCCAGAAGTATCAAGGGTTCTCTGACTCACATTGCATACCATGATAACATAGCAAAGTCTTGGAAGTTGAGAACTAGGCAGCTGAGAGCTAAAAAGAACTAAGAAAATCTCAGAATGCACTGTTTCTAATGTTACCATGATAATTTGCCCTCACCAATTCCAGATCTCCAGTCATTCAATTTAGCAGTAAACACTTCTAAATGGTCTTGTGGTATCCAAATACATGTGCTTGCCGTTTGTTGAAACTTCAACATGTTATAACCAATATTCCTGTCTCTGGCTGAAATCAATTAGTGATATTCCTTTGGACAGAACTGGGCAGAAGCTCCACCATAAAGTCTTGTAGTCAGTATCTCAGAACTGGCATCAGTTTGTTAAAGTTTGCTATGCTAGTGGCTCTTTGCTTCAGGAAATGTCCTATATGGCTCTTTTGAATATGTGTGTATATATGATATAGCTGGATAGCTCACTGGTTTAGGTAACTGACTCCCAGAAGAGCCAGACTGTGTGGCCTTAGGCAAACTGCACAGTCCCAGGATGCTCCAGAAGAAGGGAATGGTAAACCACTTCTGTGTATTCTCTACCTGGAAAACCCTGGAAATAGTAACTGTAAGCCAGAATTGACTTAGTAGCACACAATTATTATTAATGGTATGTAGTATAGGTAAAGGTTGCCCTTGCTTGAAAGCCAGTTGTATCTGACTCTAGGGTGTGGTGCTTATCTCTGTTTATGGCCAAAGATCTAGCACTGTCTGTGTCTGCAGACATTTCCATGGAAATGTGGCAGGCATGGCTAGACACTGAGGTGCATGAAACGCTCTTTACCTTCTCACTGAAGTGGTACCTATTTATCTCCTTGCAATTTCTTGCTTTTGAACTGCTAGGTTGGCAGGAGCTGGGTCATGCAGTGCTGGAGTCTTGAAGTGCTGCCCTGCCGACCTTCCAGTCATCAAGTGTAGGGTCTTAACCACTAAGCCACCGCATTCCTTCAACTTAATTTAGAAGATCCCAAATCATTCTCCCCTACCCAAACACTGCTTTAAATCAGCCATGGCCAGGCTTTATAGAGCAACCTAATCTGGTTTCTCATGTCAACTGCTATCTCAATTGGCCACCAACAATTCAGGGCAGTGAAGAACTCAGAGGTTGTCTCTGCTCATGCAATACAGTGCTCCATTTTGTCTTTGCTCCTGTGTGCTTTGGATATGAGCCACCCACAGAGCCCTGGCCAGGATGGGTGCCTTGACTGTGCGACACCACGCCAGGCTTCCCAGGGTGAGATCCTGGCCAGCTCTTAGCAGGGGACTGAAGCCAAACTGTCTGACATCCATAGGACACAGCTTTCCCAGTGGGGAGCCCACTCAGGCAGACGAGCCAGCCACTTAATCTCCTGCCCTATGGGCCCGGCTGGTGCACGCAGGGGGTGCAACAGTATTATGAAGCTCTCATTCACTTGTCTAATCCCAACTTCACACTTTAACCTGATTGAGGCGTGTTTGGCGTGCCCATGCCTTGTGCTGTTTGAGGGGATTAGGTTTGGGCACAGCGGGGTGGTAATTGCTTCCTACTGCTGCAGGCCAGCTCCCCTAGCCTGCAGTCATGTGCCATGGGAAATCTGTCTCTATTGCACAGCCACTGGAACAGACACTCAACCTGTGGGGCAGTGTTTCCTCCCCAGACAGGCCCTTTTACCCATATGACATGGAGACATAATGAGCTTGTGAGTGCTTAAAGTCTAACATATTTATTACAACATAAATTCCCATTGGGCCAGAGTCCAATTTTCACTCAATATTGTGAGCAAAAGTCAACTCTAATCCATTAAACCTTGTGATGTCCATCAAGATGCTTCTGATATATGGAGACACTTAAAGGGTTTTTGAAGTACCTGTATGTAAGATCTTCAAGGAATGGTTATACCAATGCCATCCTCAAATGAGTTTTCATGATCAAGCCTGGATTTGAACCCAAGTCTCCACTGCCTAGCCTTACACACACCATTCATGACACCATGCTAGTCCCCAGCAAATACTGTCATAAAACACTACGCCTGTGATGGTGAACCTTGGCACTCCAGATGTTCTAAGACTTCAGTTACCAGAAGCCCAAGTCAGCATTCCCACTGATCAGGGCTTCTGGGAACTGGGGTTCAAGAATACCTGGAGTGCCAAGGTTCACCATCACTGTCATACCATAATAAAAACCATTGGTCTTTAAAGTGGTACAAGAGTCTCTGCTTTCTCTGCTGCAACAGACTTTAGCTTTTCCCCTTGGAAGCAAAGAAGTATGAATGCTATATTGGCAAATAGGAACTATTTCAGGATGTCTCTTGTATGCATTTTCCTGTGTGTATATTTACAACCAGTTTACTGCTTTTAGATGTACTAAAGTTCAGGAAGGGAAATCTGATGAAATATATAGGGGGAAGCATGGAACTACTGTACTGAAATGTGAGCTGCTCACCACTTACACCACCATTTCAAAAGACCTGCAACAGTTTCTGTATCTCATTCCCTTACAAGGCAATTTTAACTGCAACATATATTCATCCCCTGAAAATCTCTAATTAGTCACTGTGTTTTTATGTGTTCAACTATCTCTGCCCCTCTTTCTTCCCCTCTAGTTATTTATTTATTTAAATTTGTTTATCGCCCTCCTCCCCGAAGGGGCCCAGGGCGATTCCCAACACAACAGCATAGATAACAATTTAAAACCAGTTCAGAAATTAAAAGTTTTAAAAGAAGCTTTAAAACTTAGCATTAAAAACTAGGCATTATAGCTAGGAGGCACTGGGTGTCAAACCATCTAGCCAGCTGAGGAAATTGATCGATCCATTCCCCAGACCGGACCTGCCAGCCAGGTTTCCAATCCTTTCCTGAAGGACAGCAGCTCCATTTGCAAGCGTAGTTCTATTGGGAGGAGGTTCCATAGGGCCGGAGCAGACACAAAGAAGGCCCTCCTTCTAGTGCCAGAGAGGTGTGCCTCTCTGGCCAATGGCATAACCAGAGAGCCTCTCTGGTCCGCTCTGGTGGGCCGGGTAGATGTCCTTGGGATGATGCGGTCTCTTGAGTATCCTGGTCCACTACCATGTAGGGCTTTAGAGGTAATAACCAGCATCTTGAATTGCACCCGGAGGCAAACTGGAAGCCAGTGCAGCTCCCTCAGCAGCAGTGAGGCACAGGCATAACGCCCGCACCCCAACACCACTCGTGTAGCCATGTTCTGGACCAGCTGTAGCCTCCGAATGGTCACCAAGGGCAGCCCCATGTAGAGCGCATTACAGTAATCAAGTCTGGAGGTGACTAAGGCATGTGTGACCATGAGCAAGGAGTCCCGGTCTAGGAACGGCCATAACTGGTGAATCACACGAAGTTGTGCAAAGGCCCTTCTGGCCACGACTGCCACCTGCTCTTTGAGCAGTAGTCGCAAGTCCAGGAGGACCCCCAGATTACGTACCGAGTCTGTTTGGGGCAAAGCTGCCCCATCCAGAACCAAAGATGGTAGTTCCTGAGATAACACAGGACCCCCTACCCACAGCCACTCAGTCTTGCCAGGATTCAGCTGAAGCCCGTTGTCCCCCATCCAGACCCTGAAGTTATTACCTTCTTCCCCTGCAGATCATCAGGTGCACTGCTTAAGGCAGGGGTTCTCAACCTTTTCAAGCCGAGGGACGGGTCACGCTCTCTCAGACAGCTTCAGGGCCAGACAGCCATTTTGCTCTGCCTGCACAATGGGGGCAGCCTGTACATTAAATAGGAAACACATATGGCACTTCTGGGTGTGGTGGAGGCAGTGAGGGGGCCACATGAAATGGTGCCATGGGCAGCATCCGGCCCACATGCCGTAGGCTGAGAACCCCTGGCTTAAGGTGAACAGAAGCAAATGATAATATGGTTTGTGACTGGTGCCTACAGTCTGCCTCATTTCCTTTCTCCACCCTGGAAACTCTCACTCCACAGAATTCTAGAAATAAAACATATTACTAGCCTTCCAATCAAATGGGGTAGGTTCTGTGGATGAAAAGTTAGTGGTCTCACAATCATATTACAAAGGAGGATCTTTGGTTAAACTCAGAAACTTGGTATTCTTTGACCATGCTGATATTTTAGATCGGGGTGCCCAAACTTTTCAGGTCACGGGCTGGTCATGTGGTCCAGTGGGCCGGTCACATGGTTCCTCCCACTGGAAGCAGAAGTAAAACGCACCTTGCAACTGCAATCTGTTCTGTGTGGAGCTAATGAGAGCTAAGCGTTTCCTGCCATTGTTTGACTCAAAAGCCTTGTCGTATCTGTGGTCAATGCCTGGTGCTAGCCAAAGCCTTTGTTAGAATGTCGAAGGATCCTGGAACTGGGATATTAGGCCTAGACAGATTTTGAAAGCTGCTCTAACACCTGTTTCCACTCCCCCAAAGTCTGCCCCAATTCCATTACGCTGTCTGAGCACCCTGTAATGACCCACCCTCTTCTGGGCTTCTAATGTATCTGCCAGCCACGAAAGCAGAAGAACCCTCTTAGGGCCCAGAAGACCCATTCAATTTGAAGGGGTTTGTGACCCCCACCCAGCCAGCTGGTCACTAGCACCACCAAAACACCATGCAGTCTTGCACCTTCCCATTCAATTCTTTCCTGCTGCATGAGGGCAGTAATTAACACAGGAGAAGCCTCCAATTCGCCCCCTGGGATTGACGCTTCCACAGCTGCTGGCTTCACTGTTGTCTGCGGGAGCCATGCAGACAACAGTCAGCAGGCAGGTAGGGTCAGCCAGGAGAAAAACAGATCATGTTCCCCACTTTGCACTCGTGCTAAAGAGAGGCGCTTTGGCGGCTCTGCTTAACAAAGTTTCCAGTCTCTGTGGAAGAGACACTCATGCTTTTAAATGGCAGAAATGGACACTTGTGGGTTGTGGGTCAAGGTTGACTCAACATGTTTCTTGGTGTGCAACTTTGCATAAAACATAATCTTCATCTTGTTGCTGTTCTGCCGTATCTGAATCCAAATATTGATAATCAACATGGTGATCAGCAGTGGCCTTTCATCTGCCTTCCACATCATAGCATGACACCCATACCACTGATCCAGTTTCACGAGTCACTTTCTGGTCCTGAGCCCTTTTGGCACACAAAGTCCTCCTCAGCCCCAAGCCAGTATTGATGAAGCTGCTGCCCTCCATCAAGGTGGATTCAAGTGGGATTTAACCGACTTGGGGACTATCACCCTTCCTTGTGGACTTTGCCACCCAAGGCCATTAGTCCTCAGAGTTGCCAGATTAGTTAGCTGCTGCCTGATACTCGGCGGTGGAATAAGGTCTACTCTAGGAGTTCTCAAATTTTAAAGGCAGGGCTTGGGTCTTGCTCCCTCAGACAGCTTTGGAGGCCAGATGGCCATTTTGCCCTTCCACCACATGGCACTTCTTGGTGTGGTAGAGGCAGGGGACATATGAAATGGTGCTGTTCAGAAATGAACTCCTCCCTGGCTCATTCAATGCTGTCCAACCAGCAGGCAGATACTTGTAAATTCAAATGCAATTTACCGCAGAGTAGCTGCCTCTATCCTCTCCTGCTGTGACTGAGAATCTAAAATATACACAGCCCCATGCATGTCAATGAGATACTTTGGCCAATTCAAGCACTGTAGGGTGTATTATTAGGAAAGAATCCTTAGCCTCTCATCTCCACACATGCCCTGTCTCATTCTCCCATACAAACTAAATGGGAGCTGCTAAAAGTAACCTATTTAATGTCTTTTTTAAAATGACTGCAATGGTATTAGTGCATTGGCAGATATCTATCCCAGAGAAGAAATTGAGCACTAAAGAGCAGAGGAGGCACAACAGGAACTGACAGCTGGGAGGTGAAGCATGACACATCCCACTTGGGAAACAACAATGAGTATGAATTGGATTAAGCCAGTGGTGCCCAAACTAAGGCCCAGGGGGCCAGGTGCGGCCCCCAAGGCCAATTCATCCGGCCCTTGAAGCCCTCGTCGCTCCTGGAAGCAGAAGTAAAACGTGCACATATGGGCGCATTTTACTTCCGCTTCCAGGAGCAACGAGGGCTTCGTGGGCCGGATGAATTGGGCTTGGGGGCCGCACCCGGCCCCCGGGCCTTATTGACTGGCTCCCTGAACCACATGATCGGCCCACGGCCCAAAAAGTTTGGGCACCCCTGGATTAAGCAATGGAAAAAGCTGCCCAGGGAAGGACTGCACTTACCCCTCACTCCTAGGCAGCAAAGCAAAACCAGAAGATATCCTTGAGAACCCACGTATGATTAAATACTGTTTAAAGGCTTAGCCGTCGCAAGAGAAAATTCTCTGGTCTGTACCACAAGGGTGGGTAGGAAATGCCTATTTTCTTCCCATCATGCTTCACCTCTCTTTCCATACCACAGATCCTCTCCCCCCAACAAGACCAATGCAGAAAATAATCGTATACCATTATGTAAATTAATTTGGTAATGCTCATATGGTCAAAAGGATGTGCATATTTTATATCGTCCAGCCTGCTTGGTGGCAAAGATTTAGTCATTCAGATTGGAAGTGCACAACAGTTGTCTTGCCAGCGACCATGGCATGCCTGCATGACTCTCACTTGTGGGCTCCCATTTTTCAACCTGGGGCTCAGACTGTGGCAAATATTTGGATTTCCATTCTTCCCTCCTTCTCAGTATTGCACCAGATTGCCCGATTAAATGTTCTATAAAATTCAAAAGCTTACATATCCTGTGCATTTATAGTGGTCTGGACAAAGGCCTTTCATACGAGCTGCTCTGGGATTTCTATGGCAAAAGATCTGAAAGCTGGTCACATAGCCTTTTGCTCCTGATACAAATCGGTCCATAGCTTTTACCAGCACAGAATGCTATGAGAGGTTGTATAAATTTTCTGGTTTTCTAGAGTTGGCAAAGCCTACATGCTAAATTCAGAAATGTACAGAATCCCTTCTAACTGCCTCCCAAAATTGGAAAACCCAAGAGAATAGTGATTATACCTAGATTAGGGGGGGGAGCATAACAATTTTGCTTCCTATCTCTGCTTTGGGTATGGACAACACACAACCTTTGAATCATATGGGGTCCTTTGCTCATTTTTGTGAGCCACTTCCAGACTCTCCACATCAGAAAGAAATTCAAATGAAAAACAAGAAATGCAGTCTCTAAAAGCCATGTTAATTCTCATATTATTATTATTCCATATCTAGGCTAGACGTGAAATTGCCAAAATGAAGCCACCTATTGGTGAGTTCATTCTGTAGTTCCTTTCACAGACCTAGTGTGAGAAAGATTAGCCGGCACAAGGTGAGGTTCAGCCCTGCCATATTTGGTTACCCTGCAAAACAATCTCTTGAAGGAAGGAGAGATGGGGAGTGTAATCTTGCTGGTCTTCTTGGGTCTTTCTGCACCCTTTGATAATGTAGAAGTGTAGAACATAGCATCCATAGTATCCTTCTGGGACGAGTATTGAGTCTGGGACTTGGGGGCTCTGTTCTTTGGTGGTTCCATCCTTCCTTGAGGACTAATCCCAAATGGTAAAGTTTGGGGAAGCACTGCCTGCTTCTTGGGACCTCCATTACAGGGTCCCATAGAGGTCAAACATCTCCGCAATTCTTCTTAACATCTAAATGTTCTGGGATAAGTCATATGGAGATTTGGGATTCACTACTGTCAATGACATACTACTCTCTCTGTCTTTTTCTTCAGGTATAGCAAATACACTTACAGTATATACCACCCAATACTGCTGCGTGCACTTTCTGGGCAGTTAACAGAGTAGTTAGCGTGTGTGTACACACACACACACACACACACACACACACACACTCACACACACTCACACACACACACACCCCAATAACATGTTGGGGGCTTATTTTACTGAACTCAGAAGGTTGGAAGGCTGAGTCAACCATGATCCCCATCAGGATTGAACTCACAACATTCTGTACAGAGATTTCAGGAGGTCCAAAATGGGACAGCCAGACTGAACACGAGTACTAGCAGATACAAACACATCCTGTCTTTTTTTGCAGTAGCTGCTATGAGCTAAATTTCAGGCCACTTCCCTGGGATTATGAAGATTAACTTCTTTGTTTGGCTATTGGTGTTCAGGACACTTTGACTCTTTTGAAATATAGTTTAACAAACAGAAAAAACTGCCTCAGTCTTCTCTCTGCAACATTAATGTGCTTTCAGCTATAATTGTAAGCTATCTGTAATGTCCGTTTCTGGTCACAGCAATGACTGCTGGGAAGAATGAAAGTAGTGGCCTCATCTCAGAAAACGGATGAGCTTTTTGGATACAGGTCTCTGAAAATAGGTTACCACTTGGAAAACTATCTACCGTGTTTCCCCGAATATAAGACACTGTCTTACATTTTAAAAAACTCCAAAATATGCACATGGTCAAAATATCTAAGCTTCAACTTCAGTATCTGTCCTTCCAAGAAGCAATCAGGGTTGATTTTCTTTAGGATTGACAGATTTAACCTCCTCGCAGTCCAGGGGACTCTCATGATAAGAACCTGAAGAGCCATGTCATACATTTCAAGAACTTTGTTTGTTTGTTCTTCCTTGTCATTTTCTGCTCTCTTCACTGTATTTTGCAAACTCTCTACCATCCCTCTTGCTCCCTATACCTGAACATGCATAACTGTCTTATACTGAACCAGACAGCAGTCCCATCCAGTCCACTATTGTGTTCACTCTGCTTAGCAGTGTGGGGTCTGGCATCTCAAGCACAGGCCATTCTTACCTTGTTTTCTAAAATCCTTTAATTGCAGACATTCAGGATTGAATCCAGGAACTTCTGTGTGCACAGCATGTGCTTGAACTAGAGCCCCAGAAAAATCTAGTACTGTCTATATCCTAGCTCCTCACTGCCAATAATCACAGCCATCCATTACTGGGCAGCTGCTACCACTGCCAATTATATGCTGAGTAAATCAATGGGCTGTAATTGCACTATTAAGATCTCATTACACCCCTGACTCCGCAGCCCCAGCAGCTTCCACTGCGCTGTGACAATTTTGGCTTCCCCTGCCAAGCATTCACAGCTGCTGAATCAATTGGATTTTTACCCACTTCTGGACACCACATTTTAAGGATACAAATGGAATCGATTCAGATTAAAGCAATGAGAACATGACAAATAAAGAAAAAATAATTGTCTTATGGAAAAAAATAGTAGAACATGAGAGGCACATTTCAAACTATCTACAAAAAGAAATACTGTTTACTCAGGCTCAATTTTATCTTGTCTATCCAAGATTACTATAAATTACAAGGTAAATAGTACTATAGGGATAGATTTATACAAGCTCCCACCATCCCATAAAAATGCATTCACCTAGGAATGAAGGCTTAATAATATTTTGAAAAGGACACATACACTGGCATCCTAGATAGAGTGGCCATAAATCTCAGCCCTCAGCAGTTACTCCCCATAGCTCAGTTCTAAGTGGATCATCACCATAAAGAAGTTGCAAAAGGTTTCCACTCTTGGAAGTATTCACAAGGAGAAAAAGGGAGGCAAGGTTTCCAGAGCTGCTTTCCACTCTGCTTCTGAATGGTGTTATTACTTAACTAATTACAACCTCTTGTCTAAATAATTTAGGAGCCGCAAACTTAATTATTATTCTGAATCATCATGGGTATCAAGAGCTCTGTATTCTTTGTTTGAATATGGCTTACATTTTCCCAGCCAATCATCTATTTATAATGTAAAAGCAAAAGGAATAATCGTCTCTCATTAGTCGAAGCCATACTCTACATATTGCAATCTAGATTAAAGGCATCTGGAAAACCATGTACACTGTAAACACTCACAACAGTCTAGTCTGCACATGAAGGACAATGAGGAGGCAACATATTGGGGTAAGAAAAACAGATCATATACCACTTCAGATGCTATGTTTTGGGGTACTATTTAGCTCCCAAAGTAAAAAAAGATAGGGTTTTTTTTTTTTTTTTGGGGGGGGGAGCAAATATATCTGAGAAAAAGATGATAGCCCAGTCTGTTCCTGTCATGCTGTTTTCTACTTGTAGGGAGCTTTAAAAGAGGCATAAGGCACTCAAAAGTGTCCTCATCCTGCTATTCAGGTCCATTTTGCCACCTCTAACTTTACATTTCCACCATATTATTTCACATAAGCAGTCCAGCCCTAAATCTGTTTCTTTATGCCTTTTTAAAAAATTAAATGATATTGTATGAATATTTGCTAGCCAGCTGACAGAGCAGAACAGAAATGCTACATGTGGTCCAGAATCAGAACACTACAAACAAATGCAGCAATAAGATGCATTATGTTTCAGAGTAGTTTCGTCAGGTTGCTTCTGATTTATGGTGACTCTATGGATTAATGATCTCCAAAAGGTCCTGTTATTATAGTGGTGCTCAGGCCTTGCAAATGAAAGGTCAAGGATTTCTATACTGAGCCAATCCATCTAATGCACTAATTAACTAGACTAGTTAATTGGAATTACAGTATATTGAATGAAGCTTGTCTTCCACTAAAGCAAGTAGCAGACAATAGCTGCAAATAGAAAATTTTGTACATTTCAACAGCATAGGGCAGGGGTTCTCAACCCGCGTCCCATGGTGCCAGTCCATCCGGCCTGTGCCCTTGCTCCCGCCATCATCACCCCCGCTATTGCCACTGTCCTTTTCCCCTCCATCTTGCTTCGTGTGTCCCTAACTGTGTTCCATAGCAGGGCAGATGTTGTAAGAAGTCTTGCAACATCCATCTTGCTACAGATTGGTGTTAGGGACACATCAAGCCAGACAGCTGGACTAGGATGGTGGCGCTGGCAGCAGAAGCAGAAGTGGCAGACATATCCAGCCACCCATGTATTTCCCACATGCCACTCTGGCTGAGTGCAACCAAGGAGAGTTAGAACCCCTCCTTCACCCACGGCAAGCCGGTAAGCAGGGAAGCAGTGGCGGAGTGGTGGGGAGTGTTTGAGGACTGGACTGGTGGCATGGGGGGAGTGTTGGCAGTGGCAGAAGCATGGGGGCATGATCCGGCCCCTGGCTTTAAAAAGTTGAGAGCCCCTGGCCTAAAGGTACATCCTATTTAATTTGACTGAAAGCAATTGAGGGATACAATTGCTACATGTACTTCTACCTTTCAACCTTTTTTTATGAAAAGAAGCTGCAGAGAACTCCTGTAAATTTGAGAGTAGAGGATGAGTGGTATTTGTGACCACATTTTTTGCTGTTCAGTCGCACAGTCAATTCTGACCATCTGAGACCCCATGGACCACTGTCCGCCAGGCACTTCTGTACTGCACCATCCTCCTCAACTCACTCAGCTTTGTGCCCATTGTGTCTACAATACCATCTAGCCATCTCATTTTTGGCCGCCCCCTTCTTCTTTTGCCCTCCACCCTTCCCAGCATCACGGCTTTCTCAAGCGAAGCCTCTCTTCTCATTTGATGTCCAAAGTACTTCAGGTTCATCTTTACTATTTGACCTTCTAGGGAGCAGACAGGGTTGATTTCTTCTAAGTTTGACCTACAGTAAAACCTCAGATAACGTTAAAACCTGGTTCCACAAGTCTTGGTGTTATCCGATTTTTAGTGTTATCCGATACATGTTAAAATCCAATGGGATCCATAGAGATACATTGTAACCACACAGGCTTTAGCGGTTGTTATCCGATGCATCCCATAGGATCTTAATGTTATCCAATGCAATTCTCTCCCCCAGATTGCTTAATGTTATGCGATTTTAGTGTTATCCGATACTAATGTCATCCGAGGTATTACTGTATTTGTTCTCCTCACTGTCCAGGAGACTCTCAAAACTCTCCTCCAAGGCACATCTCAAAGGCATCTATTTTTCTGCTCTCAGCTTTCCTAATGGTCCAGCTCTCACAAACATACATTGCCACAGGGAATACCATTGCTTTGACTATGCGAATTTTTGTTTGCAATGTGATGTCTCTACTTTTCACTATGTTCCCCAGGTTTCTCATCGCTTGCCTCCCAAGAATCAGTCACCTTTTTATTTCATGGCTGCAATCACCATCTGCAGTGAGCTTTGATCCTAGGAAAGTAAAATCTGTCACTGCTTCTACTTCTTCCCCATCTATTTTCCAGGGACTGACAGTGCCTGTTGCCATGATCTTGGTTTTCTTTATATTGAGTCTCAAGCCAGCTTTTTCACTCTCTTCTTTCAACCTAATCAGGAGCTTCTTTAGGTCCTCCTCACTTTCTGCCATTAGGGTGGTATCATCTGCATATCTCAAATTGTTAATGTATGTGACCACATACATGCTGTTTAACCCTCTTCTTACAGTCCAACTGCTCAATGCCAGAACTATCCACAACAGCCCTTTAAGCCATTTATACCTGTTCTGCAGTGTCCTTTTTCATGAAGAACCAGGTCATCAACACTATTGGTCATTGCTAAACAGGACAGCGAGAGCATCTCTGCTTGGCATAATTGAGCCTCTGTTTTCTGAGCTACAGGACCTGCTGTACTGTTTTTATGATTGGTGAGGTGACAACCTGCACTGTTCAAGAACAGATCTCAGCAAATGCTGTGTCTTAGTCAAGGGCAATGGATTTACCTAAAGGAGTCCTGGTGGCACAGTGGTAAAACTGCTGTCCTGCAACCAAAAGGTTATGAGTTTGATCTTGACCAGGAATCAAGGTTAACGCAGCCTTCCATCCTTCTGAGGTCAGTAAAATGAGTACTCAGCATGCTGGGGGCAAAATGCTAATTAACTTATGACCCATCCGGAGAGTGCACTAAGCACTACTGGGCAGTATATAAGTGGGATTGCTTTGCTTTTGCTTTAAAGTACAAACCCTAGGTCAGGTATTCTCAACCTGTGGCCCATTGGCTGGATGTGGCCCACACCACCATTTCATGTGGCCCATCACCACCTCCACCACACCAGGAAGTTCCATGTGGTGGAGGAAGGGCAAAATGGCTGTCCAGCCCCCAAAGCTGTCTGAGGGAGTATGACCGGGCCCCTGGCTTTAAAAGGTTGAGAACTCCTGCCCTAGATCCTAGAACAGAATTATACTCACTTTGTAGGTAAAATGTGAATAAAATGGAATTCACGTTCCATTCCATCTGTATTCATTTCTAAAACATGAAAAAAAATGCACACCTTTCTGAAATGCTCATGGACATATTTTATTCAATGAATGTAGAGGTTAAAAATGGGTAACATGGGAAAAGGCAGATAAAAACTCATAGATTTCAAAAAGCACACATTTTCTCCCAACAGAAAAAAAAACCATCCCCAAGTAAGCTAAGTAAAACAAGTTTGTAATTAAAATGTATAACAAAAGAAACGAACCAGGAATTTTCATATATCCTACATATATACTATACATGCTATTCTTCATCACTGTTCTTTCTATGGCTAGACCATTAGCTGGCTTTCTGCACATACATCTCAGCATGGAGTGCCTTCCCTTTCTAAACAGTCATTAAAGGTGAAAATGAAAAGGCTGTAGTCTCTTTCTTTCATGCTGGTGCTCGATGATCCCACAGGGGATGTTGCCGTCTCTCTCACTTTGCAATCGTTTTTTGGGCACAGAGTTCATTTTACTTTCTACTGAGAATTTACTTTGTTAATAAGTGTGAAGTGAATACTCTCACCTGTCCAGATCTGACAAAGTGAAGATAAAGCTAAACCAAACTGAGAATGGATTCCTAGTTACACTGAGTTTCTGTATCCAGGGAGAGAGACATGTCTGGAATACTTGCTTAGCAGTGTTGGAGTAAACCTTATGCCTGGACCAGCATTTGCTAATAAAGGTCAGAGCTTGAGGTTTGGCGAAAGAGCTGGGTTTATTGATCAGTAATAAGCTGGGTGCACACCTTATAGATTTCTCTCTGGAGTGCCATGCCCAATGGCCAAAGCAAGGAGCTTATACAGTACAGAGTGTCTAAAACAGAATTCAGTATTTTTCCAGTCTCGATATTCTCTCTCTCTCACACACCAGGCATTAATTTCCTTTTTGTCAGTTGAATATAGATTATTATATTTTATTTATACTGTACATTGTTTCCTGTTTTTCTTGCATACTATACATTGTATTCCATTAAGCTGGACAGAATACTGTACATTGTAATTCCTAGATAAAATTTTGCTCTAGAGAAGCAGGAAGTGACATTACCTAGTCAATTACATAACAGGATAACCTGGCCGGTCTGGCCAAGTTATCCTGCTATGGTAATAGAGTAGACCATTCTACAAGTGATTCAACACCAAATGGCAAAATCCACAGGGAATGGTGATGGCCCATAAGTGGATTAAATCCCACTTGAATCCATCTTGATGGAGGGCAGCATAATCATCAATAGGCCGATGAGGACTTTGTGTCCCCAAAGGGCTCAGGACCAGAAAGTAACTCACGGAACTGGATCAGTGGTACGGGTGTCATGCTGCGATGTGGAAGGCAGATGAAAGGCCACAGCGTTATATTCTCAGGACAGCCTTCATGGATGATTGCCATGAGGATTGCCAATACTGTATTTGGATTCAGTTATGGCAGAACAAGAAGAAGAAGTCAATTTCACCAGCCCATTCCAGACAACGTTGCAATATTATTTTAACATTATGCAATGTTGCATCAACAGTAGCATAATCAACATATTATGTATGTATATTTCCTTGTATCAAATTCATTTATACTTTGTTTCTAAAATGGGAGTCAACTAGACAAGCATCAAATAAAAATGCAACCATAATAAACAGGAACAAGAACAAACAGACAATGAGCAAATCTTTGTGAACACATCCAGATTATTGGTATGGTTGGTAAAATCAGAAAAGCGGGACTGAAATGGTGTGAGAGACTGAAGGAAACTGGCATATTTGTCTGGAAGAGGATAAAAGAGCAGTCAGCAAGATTCACCTCACAACAAATGAAGCAGGGCAGAACATACCGTGAGTGAGTCTAAGGTTTATAAGAAGCTAGATGTGGGCCTGCTAGACTTGTTGGAAATGTTACTTTAAAAGAAAATATTACAAACTCTTCCAATTCCCCTGCCACTCTTGTTCTGGCTTGTGCCCCTGGTTACACATGTCAAAGAATACTGGGAATTGCAGTCCAACTTTTGCAATCTCAGCTGTTAGTCATAGCTTATTTTGAAGATTTAGTTGAGGTGCAGTAGATCAATACAACACAATTTAGCTTTTCCAGCTTCCTGACTGCAAAACAGGCATCACTTCTCCTGCACTCTCTTTCATATATGGAATGGCAACTAAAAAAACCCAGCTATAACTAACTAACTGACTGACAGACTAATTCCAGACATCTACTAAATTTAACCAGCCAACCCCACTTGCTGACTTCTGTTTTAGACTTAGCAAAAAATTAGCTTAGATCAAGGACAAGTGGTGACAGAAGTGGTTAGACACACAGTTTAGAGAACTCACAGCATTTACAACTGCTGACTTGAAAGTCACATCTCCTCATTAGCAGTTTTATATCCAATTCCTTAACAAAAACCCTCTGGTTTATGAATGGCCCCGTATTTTCAAATACTGTATCTCATTCTGAAATGGGGAAAAATAGTACAGATATAAAACCAGCAAATGCTTTTTCTAGTACATCCAGATAGAAAACAAGTGGAGCTGATTTTTGACTCAGCAAGCTTGTGAACAAAGCTTAGTATGGACAATGACTAGAAGGTGGGTAAGATGCAGACCAGGAGCTGGAACTACAGAATGGGATAAATAATTCTGATGAATCAGCTGACTTGACATGTAGAATAAGGTTTCTCATCATCAAAAAACAGGGGGGGGGGGAGCAGATGTCCAGTGAGGAAATGGGAATTTTTTTTTAAAATAAATTTTTTTCTGGTGAAGCACTGTCACATCAAAATCTTAGTTCTGGGATAAAACTTAGTAACTGCTAGACTGTAACACAAGATGCATCTCAGTATGGTTCCTCACTCAAGGTTAACTCAACTAGTAGGCAAAGTCAGGAATGAACCTCCCTTAGGTAATGGAATTTGGATGCCATGACCAAGTTGACAAATTGTTAATTATTAATTGCAGTTTCCCCCAGTGGCTTAGTGGTTAAGACCTGAGCTGGAGACTGGAAGGTCAGGTTTTGATACCCGAGAGCTGTACTTGGGGACATGAAAGGAGCCTCATTTGGGCCTCCCCTGGGCAGAGTTTCTCCAGCAAAAATTCTTTCAACCCAGAGTAATCTCTGACACAAAATTATTGTTATTAAATTATTAATTTATTGTTGTATCACTTTTACTGCCAGAGAGATGGAGGAGAGTGCTTGTGGGATTCCCTCTCTCTCAGGTGTCAAAGCCGCTTGGTTGGCCTTTGTCACTGTTGAACCATGATTTTGAAGAAGGGCCCCCACTTGCTCCATTTCAGGCAGTAAAATATTTTTAACCATCTATGTTCTCGTAACAGCCACAATAATAACAAAGATGGTACATAGCTCTGAGTATATTCTTGTTCAGCCACATGATGTGAAACAATCCAGCCAACATAGTACAAGAACATGTCATAGGCCTTATTATTTCACATTGTCTTGAAAAAGGATTCCTTTCACAATTACACATACAGTATCAGTAAATAATTGGGAGTTGTTGTAATGGTTTGAACGCTTTAAATACATGTCATTTAAAAGAGATAATTAAGCAGGTTTTTAAAAGGTGAAAAAAAGATCTGTTTTTCACCAAGATGGTTGTCTTCCATTTTTTTCTATACTGTACTCACATTCCATTATGAGTTTGGAAACAAGGGAATGTTTCATGTATGAAAACATTGTGATTAGAACACAACACACCCACCTCACAGTGCGTAAGGAAGGGTGCCATACAGCTAGCAAATTGCCATTTATAGGAATCAGCCCAAATAAAAAGAAACCTCCAGGCCACCTTCTTTGTCTCTGGAGTAAGGCAGCAACAAACCAACATCTTGCAAAGAAATATACCCAAAGAGTTTACACTAGGATTATCCAAGACACAATTAGAAAAGATACTTTGACAGGCAGAATAACACGAGAAATAAGGCACAGCGAGTTTATTTTTTACCAGCTTTGGTTTTCTCTGACATTTATACACCTTCCTCATTATCGGCTCCCTGGCTTTCCATAGTTAAGATTAAAGTGAGGAATGAGATTTTGAAATGGTGGGGTATTGCTTGCAGGAATCAATGTGGGAAAATTGATATCTCCACACACTCCAATGTGAAGTATGTGCCATGGAAACTGTTTGCCCTGGGAGACACGTTTGTCTGAAAACCTCATTCTACACAACAGTATTCAAACACCTGAAATTAGATTTAGTCTGTAACAGAGTTAGGTTGAAGCCAGGAATCAAAAGGGGGATAAGAAGGTGCTGATCTTCTACAAAAGTGCTGATTTCCCATCTGTCAGTTCTACTTGTGATTCTGGTTCTTGGAGCTTTGACAGGCTGCTCACTGTCAACAGATGAAAGGCAGGTATCGAACAGCATTGGTAGCAGCAAGGAGATAAATTATTAGATAAAGGCTTTTCAATGTCTAGTGTTT
The DNA here is from genome assembly GCA_030440675.1 of Furcifer pardalis. Taxonomy (NCBI): domain Eukaryota; kingdom Metazoa; phylum Chordata; class Lepidosauria; order Squamata; family Chamaeleonidae; genus Furcifer; species Furcifer pardalis. The sequence continues at coordinate 242,779,249 of CP126890.1, forward strand.
TTTTTAAAAAAAAACTAGTAGTAAGGCATGAAGAAAATGAAAGCAACAAAACTCTGATGAAGGCAGCATGCGACTGAACAACAACAACAAAAAGAAAGTCCTGTACTAAGGAAAATTCAAATTACCTGAAGATAAATGTAACAAAGCCCCAACATTTCTGTTAAATGAAAAACAACTACAGAATGTAGTTTGGCTGGGTGTTTCTTCACTCATATTCCACCCAACCCAATATACCCACCTACAGATTCCACAATCTGACAAGACACAAGGAAGTAAATCTTGATAGTCTATAGTTAAAGCTATGAAACTTGCTTCCACAAAATGCAGTGACAGCTACAATCTTAGATATACAGTACTGTATTTACAATTGGTTAGAAAAATTCATGGAAGAAAAGACTTGGATGGCTACTATTCATGATGACTGTGTGCCACAATTAGTATCAGTGCAGTATAAGCAGCCTATACAAGGATCAGTTACTAGGAACATGAGTGACAGGGCATTGCTGCAATTGTGCCCTGCTTGAGATGTTTTCAAAGCATCTAGTTGGCTACTTGCAGGAACAGAACTCCAGATCAAGGTAGGACTTTAAACTAATACATATGGAAAGAAAGAACTACCTGCCTGTTAAAATGAATGGAACCCCAGGAAACTCTAGCCCCTGGTCACAAGTATAGCTCATTTTCCTAGAAATCACATAATAAGGTACAGAAAAGCATTGGCAAAACAAAAGGTGAACCAAAGAAAGTGTGGTTTTTGCTCTTTTATGCCAACACACTACATCTATGACAGTATATCCTATGCCACTTAGTGTGTACTAAGACAGATCTGATGTTAGCACCCTAAAATGCTCTTTATATTGCCAGTTATTAGGCAAAGATTGTCTGATATACTTACTGTATATACGTAAGTATAAGTCTAGTATTTTAGCCCCTAAAATGAGGTCCAAAAAGGGGACTTGACTTATACTTGGGTCAATGAACCAGAGGGTCCCAAAATCATGGTGGTGCAAATTCAAGCATACAATAAAAGGGGGGGGGGAGAAATAGCATCAACACTACCGTAAAAATTCAAACACATACCCACACAAATGTCTAAATTAATTTTACCATTTTTTCATATATTTTAATTATTGAAACTCACTAGTAGCAGCTGCATTTTCCACCCCTCGACTTATACTTGGGTCAATCTATTTTCCCATTTTTAGAGCTCCAAATCAGGTACCTCAACTTATATTTGGGATGACTTATAGTCGAGTATATACGGTACCTAAGCTTTGCAATTTTATTTTTGTAAACCAGTTTATATTTTATACATGCCTATATGTGGGCCATTGTCTAATTTCATACTGCATTCTATTATCTGTACTGTGATGTTTCTAACACAAATGAAGAAAAGATAGGTGGGGAAATTTACGGGCCATGGTGGCTGGGGTATTCTGAGAAAAGCTGCCCAGAAAGTAACTGTTCTGATTCAGAGGAGTGTTTAATGTGAGTGAGAGAAAGAAGGGGCAGGAAGCTTAGGAGAAGACATTTTATGGCAGCAAAGAAAGGACTAAGCCAGGGATTCTCAACCTGCAGTCCATGGGGGGGATTTGGCCCATGGTACCATTTCATGTGCCCACCACCACCACCTCCACCACACCAGGAAGTGCCATGCGGTGGAGGAAGGGCAAAATGGCCATCCAGCCCCTGAAGCTATCTGAGGGAGCATGACCTGGCCCCCCTGATTAAAAATGTTGAGAACGTCTGGACTAAGCATTCCTTGAGAAAGATTTGAGCATTCTTTTCCCTTTGGTGCCCTGCCATTCTAGATGTAAGCCTCCTAAATGTATTAGGTGGAACATGAATGCCCTCCTAGATAAAGAGAAGGCCAATCCCCTCCTTTCTGCATGAATGTGGCTCTCGTTATGAGCACCCCTAGGAACTTGGCACTAGGCATTTGAGCAAGGGCTGGCATTGCTTTTTCTGCCAACCAAAAAACATTTAGCCTCTTTTAAAGTCTGATTTCACAGTCTCTTGCTACAGGCTAGTTGTTGGAAGCTGTTCAGACCTCAGTATTAGCATATCCAGTCAGTGGCCAGGGCTCAGTCAGACAACCAGACAGCTGCCAACTCCTCTCACCAGCCATCAGTCAAACAAGGATTGAAACAGTTCAGTGAAACCCCTTCCATGCTCTCCCCACAACAGCTCATCCTGAAACACACTTTGGCTTGGGAATTTGCTGCAGTAAAATATTCATACCTGTTATCTCTCCAGTGTCACTAAAAATGCCTTGTAAAACTCTGCTCCCTTCTTATTTCTCTTCCCTCGAGTGACCCAAGACAAAGTCTCAGTGGAAGCTATAGAAATACATTTTAAAATCACACTATCAGTTGTGCAGTTTCCAATTTACCACCTTGGAAGGTGTGACAGAAGCAAACAATGGGCATCTCTATTTTATTTTGAGACTTTTCAGGGCCACTTCCTTCATCTCCTCCCTCCTTTATAGAAGTATTTATTCACCAACCACTCTCCTGGCAACAATTGTAACATGGAAATAATCTTGCATGCATACATATCCACACATATACTTATCTGGTGGAAATAGAAGGAGCCTTCCCGAAGAGTGGAAAGCATTGTGAGTATCAAAATGTCCCAACAGTCCTTTCTAAGAAAAGAAATGGCAATAATTTCTATTAATACAGAGGAACCCTTGGCTTCACTTTTCCTTGAACAGAAATGGGAAATCCTTTATGTGCAAAAAAACAAACAGAAGTACTGATCAGCATTCATCAAAGTTACTGGGATGTATCTAATTGCCAAGAGGCCTCACAAGCAAAATGGAATGTATATTTTTGTAAGACCAGGCATTATAGTCCTTTCAGCAGATTATACTAAAGAACACAACATAGAATTCTTGATAGTTGAACTAGCTGCATTTACAGTAACATCCGTTTATAAACGGCCTAATATCCCATTCTGCTTTAAGAAGTCATCTAATATGAAAAACCCAAACACTCACTTTCTAATTAGAGATTTCATCAGCCATACAAATATTTAGGGCTATAAACATGATGATGGAAATGGTGCAGCTATTATAGAATGAGCAGAATCCTATTCAAAGTGCCTTACACATGATTCAAAAGCACCGAGTTCATTTAACAGTGGCAGATGGCAGAGAGGCTATAATCCAGATCTGATTTTTTAAATGATCCTATAGCTCAATAGTGCATTAAGGACATAGGTGATCCAATCCAAATACCCAGCACAGACCCATTCTATGTCAGATCTACTCAGCCATCTGACCTCAATCTATACCAGGGGTTCCCAATGTTTTCCCGCCAGGGGCCATTCCTACCCCCAACACTCAACTGTGCGGGCCAAAGGTGTGGTTGCTCCCAGTGTGTACATTTTTGGCAGCAGTGGCAATTGCACCATTCCCCCCCCCCCGGCTGCTTGCACAAGCTCCACCACTTCCCAAGGTGGCAGGAGGGTTTCCAGAGCATTTTTGCTCTGTTTTGGGAATTTTTCACTGTATTTCTGCTGCATTTTGGCAGCTAATACACAGCGATTTGGGACTTCCTGGTTCTATGGTGGGAATCCAGGCACTGCCAGAAGCTCCACCTGGCACCAGAAGTCCCAAAATGCCAAGTATAAACTGCTGAAATGCAGTAGAAACGCAGGGGGAAATTCCCAAAATGGAGTGGAAATGGTCCAAAAATCTTCCTGCTACTGTGGGAAGTGGCAGGACTGTGCATGCAGCCAAAAAAAACAGTGCAATGGTCACTGCCACCAAAAGTGATGTTTTGGGATTTCTGGTGGTGGTGAGAGCTTCTGGTGGTGCCTAGGTGACCACCGCAGGCTGTATTAATGAGCTCCATGGACCGGGTTAGGCCCACGAGCTGTAGATTGGGAACCCCTAATCTATACCATTCCATAAAATGTATAATTTTTAAAAATCCAGCTGGGAAAAGTTCACAACAATGCTAGATGTGGCTATGTTTTAGATTGCCCCTCAACCAGAAAACTACAATCAGTTTGTAACTTCCATTTTAGAATATTAATGTTTCTCCATTCTAACTCCACACCACACCAACTACATCCCATGTCTCATTCTGGATACACATCCCCAATACAGTACTTAGATTATATTCCACACTGCAGAGAAAATCCTTTTACTGAATTTATGATAAAAACTGGGAGAAATCTGATCTTTACTCTTACAGAAATAAGAACTTGCATATAAACACTATAACAGAGCTTGATATGGTAAGATGCAGCCAGAAAGCTTAAATACTACTGTAAAGCTAAACGAAAAGATGTTGTATGCAACTGTAATACTAAAACAAATAGAATACTGACTGCTAGGTTAGACTGGACTGCACTTCTATAAACAATAAGAACAACATCTCTGTCCCTGGGCTATCTCTCAGCAGAAAATGCTAGCACCCTATGGTATAATTTAGCAAATGTCAAAAAAAGTAGATACAGTACAGTAATACCTGTTATCCGATGCATGTTAAAATCCTATGGGATGTATTGGATAACGTTAAAGCTCCATAGAGATACATTGTTACCGCACAGGCTTTAGCTGTTGTTATCCGATCCATCCCATAGGACCTTAACGTTATTCAATCCAATTCTCCTCCCCAGATTACTTAACGTTATGCAATTTTAGCATTATCTGAGGTAAACGTTATCCGAGGTATTACTGTACCTGTATAGGTATTAATGAATCATGCAGGATTATTACTGGCTGCATAAAGACCTATCCCCACTGGAAAAGTCTATTACTGTATTTTGTTGGCATAATCCCTCTAGAAGTATGTCGGGAGGTGCTAGCTGCTAACAAATAACAAGCAAAGGTAATAAAGCACCAAATCCATCTACAGAATTTCATGAATGTCAACCACTCAGGCTATAAGGGGGGGGGGGGGTTGATGATGGCTAAAATTGAGGAAAGTTTTCTGCACACCTTTCAAACCCTAAATATTAAACTAGAATAGCTTGGGCTAAATCTATGGTGAGCAAAAACTGCACACCTCACAAAAAATTGAATGCAAAAAAAGTGTGAGACCATGTGGAAATCACTTAAAAGACTTCAGAGGGAAGTGGGTTGGTTTTTTTTTTTTTTTGCTTGCTTATTTGGGCACCCTAGCTGGTTATGCTGTCTGGGAGATTCTTAGAGTTGTAGTCCAAAGAGTAACATTTTTCATCTCTTGGAAGGAAGCTGATGAAACCTGGAGGACCCTTTATTTGGCTTAAAAAATTAAAACTTAAACATCAGCAGCATTTCCATGGAGCACACCCTCACATTTTTTGCATGTGATTGATAAACAGGATCTCCAAGTTAAGAGACAAACCTGTTGAGCATTAGTTTCTGGGACAAAGCAGGAACACAAAGACTGCGGTCTTGAAGCTCTACTGATTGACTATCACTGTACAGTACTTTACTTCTCTTTATAAAATACAGTAAAACCCCAGGTTACAACAGAGGTCCTTTCAAACAGCCTCTGTTGTAACAAAAAAAATTTGTAAACCAAAACATCCATAGGGATGCATTGATTTTTTTTAAAAAAAAATGGTCCTGAATTAATCGTTGTAAATGAACAAAAACATTAAAAATGTGTAATTTCCATAGGATTTGCTGCTGTAAACTGCAGCAAACTTAATCCAAGGCAGTTGCAACCTGGGGTTTACTGTACTGTACTGTATTTACAAATTTATGCATCAGCTTGCTAGAGAGGAGGAATTCTTATGGAAGAATTTACAGACAACTCTCATAAAAACTTTAAAACAGTACAATCAATATAAGATCAAAGCAATAACAGGGAAATGAGACACTGAAGGAAACAAACAGTTCTTTGATGTGACCCATCTTCAGTTGTCCTATATCCTAATGAAACACTTACAGTCTGTGCACTATTTAATTATTATTATTATTATTATTATTATTATTATTATTATTATTATTATTATTATTATTATTATTATTATTATTATTATTATTTATTCAATTTATATGCCGCCCTACTCGGTGCAACTGACTCAGGGCGGCTCACAAAACTCACAAATATAACATTCAACACTATAATCAATTAATAAAACATTTCAACAACACTTCAAATAATACAAAATCAAAATCAAAAACATATCAGAAATCCCCAATCACAGTTACAGTTCAAAATCTAATACAATAAGAATAACCACATATACTGACACATCAAAACTCACACTTATTAACTCTAATGCCTTTGTTGTTGTTGTTGTTTTGCTGTGATATAGAATAATTTCATGTCAGAAATTATTCTGGGTTGAAAGGATTTTTGCAGAAGAAACTCCACTCAGGGAACACTCAAATGAGGCTCCTTTCATGTTCCCAAGAGATACAGAGATGGGCACTCAGTCCATCATGAAGTACCTCGCACTGCTGACTTGCTATCTTCCAGCTTAAGAAGGCATGCTTCTTAACCACTGAGCCACTGTAGAACCAGGTTTTTGTAATGAGTGTTATGCTTTTTATAACTTAGTTTGTTATTCATTGCCTTTTTTTAAACAAATGAAATCAAATGAATTAATAAGAAAATGCTTTCTATGCAGAACATTATCATGTTTGAAGCAGCTCTTAGATGTGTCCTATAATTGGCATTTAACTAGTGCAGTGATGGTGAACCTTGGCACTCCAGATGTTCTTGGACTTCAATTCCCAGAAGCCCTGATCAGCAGGTGTACTGACTTGGGCTTCTGGTAATTGAAGTCCAAGAACACCTGGAGTGCCAAGGTTCACCTTCACAGAACTAGTTCATCTAATTGCATTCAGAGGGAAAGCACCAGGGCCACATACATAAAGAAGGCAAAAAGCAATATCAAACTAGTGCAACAATTTTAGCAAAGAAACTCGAGGAATCTGGCTTTTATTAGAATTCCCTTTTATAGTTCACTTACTCCCACACAACCATTTGATATTGAAACTGGAAACAGACTAAAAAGCAAAGTTCTCTGAATCTAATCTTAAGACTTCAAATATCAGTGCCTCACTGCATAATTGTTTTGCTTTAATTTAAAACAAGCTAGTGTCCATTTATCCTTTTAGAGTAACTAAGGGAAATATTCATATCAATCCACTAAGGAATATTTGCTCTTCTCACATCACTCTCACATCCTGCAATGAGGCACCCAATGAATGCAGTAGCCCCACAGACACACCAGCCCCAGCTGGTAGGAACCAGAATACATGCATAGAAATGAGAAAGGAATTCTGCTTTGGGCGTCTGCCAAGCATTCATTATGTTCTTGGGTATGAAATCAACAACGTCTAATTAGCAAACACATTTCCTGCCTAGTGCTCAGAGAGCTATATGCTAATTAAATATCACAGGAATCTCAAGGCATTTCTGACACCATCACAGGCTTTCCAATCTAGGCTCTTGCCCACTGATGCAGAAGCAAGGAAAGTGTGTCTTTTTGGCTGGCTGAGCAATCTTCATGGATATATCTTTTCAGACAGGAAGGAGGGCCCCCGTCTGCCTTCTACAGCCCATTTATTAGGGTGAGAGATTCATCATGGGACAGAAACTGATCAGTCTGAAATGCTACCACATCACCTTGCATGTGCGGTCACACTGTGTTGTAGTTCACAGCTCAATGAGCAAAGCAAATATTCAACTCCTGGGAGTCTGTATTCTGGCCTCTAGCTCAAAGAAGGAGTGTGCTACAATTATTCTCTACGGCATACTAAATAAAGATATGTTAACACAGCTAGAAAGGTAAAATGATGGTTTCTTTTAGCCAGAAGGATTGAGGCTACATATATAAGGATCATCCAAGTACAGTACTGTGGTCTAGTCATGAGCTAGCAGTTCCATCACCATTCACACAATAAGCATTAGTAAAGGTAACAATCACCCATGCTCAAAAGCCAGTCGTATTCAACTCTAGGCTATGGGTGCTCATCTCCATTTACAGCCAAAGAGCCAGCGCTGTCTGCATCTGCAGACTTTTCTGTGGTCACGTGGCAGGCATGACTAGACACAGAACACTGTTGCCTTCCCACTGAAGTGTTATCTATTTTTTTTTCTACTTGCAATTTCTTGCTTTCAAACTGCTAGTTTGGCAGGAGCTAGGACAGAGATGGGAGCTCACTCCACCGTAGAGCACTCGGGTTTCAAACTACTGACTTGCAAACCTTCCAGTCATCAAGTTCAGCATCTTAATTATGAAGCCATCGCAGTCTCTTTTGCAATAAGCATTAACATTATGCAAATACTGGGTTTGGGGCCACAGCTCTCAAAATTACCCATGCTGCATAACATGTTAATACAAATTTGTACCACTTGACTAGGCAGTGCATGAATGCATACTATAGTAATGCTGATGACAATGACTTCTAGTGGTCTAGTAGACCACTCACATGTCAAACATCTATGAGAGAAACCATCAGAGAAAGTCAGTTAGAAGCACTCTAACTGACTTACAGCCTTGCTTTTCAGCAGGTGAGAATTAGCACAGAGGGGAAAGTGTGGCATAATTGCCTAGGAACTGAGGGGTCTGAGGAAGTGAATTTAGCAGTGGCAACCTTGGAAAACCAAGATTGTTTCATCTTCTTGCACTCTTCACTTTCCTTTGTCAAACCCAGGCAGAGATAATAAAAGGCCATGAGAAATTCAAAGTCAATATTGGAATAGCTTGGCCTTATACTGCTGCCTGCCAGTCTTGAGAGAACACATCTGAAGTAAGCAAAGGGGAACGGGGAAAGAGTTTGACTGAGTCCCCCCCTCCCAATACTGCAAGTTATATTTTTTTTGCAGTTTTTCTTCTCCTTCTGTGTCCAGGCCAGACATGAAGCCACTGTTTGGTGAATTCATTCTGTAGTTCCTTTCCCCTTACCATTGCTTGATTTAAAAATGCCACAATTTTTAAGGAGTCTCTTTCTGTGTATTCCTGCAATTTTCCTCTGTAACATTTATTTAAGACAAAGGTTTTTAACCTGAGGCTCATAGACTCCAGAGGGTCCAATAGAAAGACTCTAGCAGTCCATGAACAGGGCACAAAAAAAAGTTTTTAAAAAATTACTGCAATGAAATAAATTCAAAATAGGTTCAGGCGGTGAGGTTCCAACACATATACATATGTAATATGTAATATTTGGTTGTTCAATTAATATATTAATTGTATCCTCCTCGGAATTTCGTCATGACCCCAAAAGGAAGCCTATCCTAAATTTAGAAACTATACTATAGAAGGCTGTCATGTGGTAGCAAAATCGCAGATAACTATGAATTATGGCAGTGGTCTCGTAGTATTCCCCAGTAGAAGGGAAGGCTCTCTTTTGCTCTGTGGAAGCCTCTGGGAGCCTCAGATCATGGAGGGGAAGTCTTTAGTGTTTTTTTAAAATGCCACCAGATTGATGGCAGTGAAATTTGGACTGCTGGCAGTGACCCTGCAGCAAGGCTCCCCCTACTTCTAACCCGAGGCTCCTCTGGGTAAAATAGAGTCCTAGGAAACCTCTGGACTTAGAAAGGAAGAGAAGTTGGAAACTCCTTTTGGCTTCCAGTGTTTGATCCAGGTTATGCTGGTACAAAGGATTTTTTCTCTATATGCAGAAACCCTGAAAAGGGTAAGCTTAAATCAGAATCAGAAAAGAATCAGAAAGCTGAGCACAGAAGAATAGATGCCTTTGAAATGTGGTGTTGGATGAGAGTTTTGAGAGTCCCCTGGACAGCAAGGAGAACAAAGAGGTCGATCTTAAAGGAAATCAACCATGACTGCTCCTTAGAAGGTCAAATAGTGAAGATGAAGCTAAAATACTTTGGTCACCAAATGAGAAGAGAAGATTCACTTGAGAAAGCCTTGATGCTGGGAAAGGTGGAGGGCAAAAGAAGAAGGGGGCGGCCAAAAATGAGATGGCTGGATGGTATTGTAGATGCAGTGGGCACAGATCTGGGTGGATTAAGGAAGATAGTGGAGGACAGAGGTGCCTGGCAGGCAATGGTCCATATGGTCGCAAAGGGTCAGAATCGACTGTGCAACTGAACAAAAAAAATCAGAATCAATCTGACACCATTTAATTATTAAATATTTATCAAAAGTATTACTCTAATATGAATTTTCTTTGGCCAACAAACTACCTTTGAGCTTTTAAATTATTGTTATTATTTTGCATCATACAGTATATATTATAATTTACTGAAGACAAAGATACTATGATCCAAATCCTATTGTTTCACTAAAGAGAAATCATGGAAGTTACAGTGGCTAATTGAGACTAGTTAATGAAGTACAGGTTACATGCCTATGTGCATGCTGTGTATATATCAAAGAAATTGTTAATTAGGCTCTGTCTGCGAATTTGTTTCTGTACCCAGGGGGGGGGGGGACACGGCGGCAATATTCTGGCCTAAAAAATTAAACGGAGAAAATATTTTGGTAGCTGTACATCTTACAAAACTGCTGTAATTTTCTACGGCAAGTCTGGCACAACCCTCCCCGCCACGTGTCTATATCCTGCTTCAGTTGCAGATATTTGTTGGCATTTTAGAAATGTTGTTTTAATAAAGCTAAGCGACCATCAGTTCTCTCAATGCTCCCAGAATACATCTACACAGTATTTCTTCTGCTTTCCTATGCAGCTTCCTTTCTACATATTGTACTGTGAGATTTAGGGAGCTAAATCTGCTTTCAGCTAGTAGTTTCTACACACTTTGGGGAATCAGGGACATTACATGTTTAAATATTTACCATCCACTGCATTTGAAAGAACCATAATATTTATACTAAATTTTAGATGTTCAAGCGCTATGAAAACTGCTGTAGACTGTGAGATTTATGGTTACATAAAGAATAGCACAAAAGTATTTTTTAGCAAAGCTTTTTGCAAAGGGTAGCTTCCTCTCTAGAAACATAGGCTGCATGTAAATTTCATTGGAATGAGGACCAGTTTGTTCTTCCTTATCCATAATACATCAGGAATGGAATCAATTTCCTAGTGCCAAGATGAAAGAAATGCCAACAAATTTGGGCCCCAACAAGGATGGTAAGATCTGTGCATATGGTCAGAATTCTCGTTGCTGTTTGGTCCTTTAGACATTCTGAATTACAGGGATGACTACATTGGCTCCATACCCTGCAATTTATGTCAGATTGGGCACAGAGGAATCCAAATCCAAATCCAACAACTACAGGGCATAAAGCGCAATGCAGGAAAGCCTGCTGTGGAATTGTCTCTTCTGAGCAGGCAATCATCTCTTTTTGTTCAGTTAAAATATTTCTGATTAGTTTGGCATCACTTTTGTCTGCTTTTTTGTCTGTGATCACCTGTTCTGAGGCAAAGGGATGCTGCGTGGGTGGGTGGAGTGTCAGCTCCCCTCAACCAAGTGCCTCTACTTGTTAAAGTACCGGCACAACCTCTACACTGCTATGTAGATAATATGTTATGAAAGCATGCGTTGTCTACTTTTTTAGTTAAATGAAAAAAGATACTATTCAAGAGTTTGTATACAGCCACCTCCCTTAAAAAAATCAAGGAACTGCTACATAAACACACTAGTGCAGGGGTACCCAAACTATGGCCCGGGGGCTGGATATGGCCCCCAACACCAATTCATCTGGCCCCCATGCCACCCTTGTCACTCCCAGAAGTGGAAGTAAAATGTGACAAGGGTGGTGTGGGTCTGATGAATTGGCATTGGGGCCAGATCCAGCTCCTGGGCCGTAATCTGGGCACCCTTGAACCACATGACTGGCCCATGGCCTGAAAAGTTTGGGCACCCCTGCAATAGTGGAACACACTATCTCAAGGGGGGGGAACTTAGGAGAACAATTAAAAAAGGAGAGATAGAGGAGTGGAAATTGACATCTCTTGTAAGCACTTTGAGGCTGTATTTGCTATTGGAGCGCTCTGCCCTGCTGACTCCTTTTTAATCATGTGTCCAAGTCCAAAGCACTAACATTTGACTCATAAAAAATTTTTTGGATGGCTATGGCAATTTTCCTAGGGTCGTGATGGCAAACCTTGGCACTCCAACTGTTCTTGGACTTCAGTTACCAGAAGCCCAAGGCAGCACTCCAGCTGATCAGGACTTCTGGGTTATTGAAGTTCAACAACAGCTGGAGTGCCAAGATTCACCATCACTGTCCTAGGGGGACCTGATTCAAAACACTGCAAGTGTACAGTATATAAAACCTTATTTTTCTACTATGTAGTTGTAAACTGTCTTCATGATATTTTCAGCAATAAGATTCAGAAGCTAGTAAGCTGGAAAGAAAGATGACTGAAATTGTTTGATCAGCATGGGTTCATGAGAGTCAGTGAAGATTGTTTTACATATGCAATTTGGAGATAGTTTTCATTTGTGCAGTGATATTCAAAGAAGTTCAGTTACATGGCTATGGATACTGAAACAATTCAAAGCTGTTTTTGAGCTACTGTGCTATCAAAAATCATATCATCGGGTCAAGAAATGTTTCACTGTTCCACAAATGCAACTATTTGTGTAGTAAACAGATCATGCACAAAACAGGACATGTGAAGCTTCTCTAAGTTTTGGTACATACTGGCTAATAAAATCCTTTCCTAGGGACTGATGGTGGGAATAGACCCATATCTCAAAGGAGGTAATGTTGTGGCCCTTGGTGACAAAAATATAGTTAGATAAGATAGATCTGCACGTTCAAACTGTATTAATACCACAGAGGTTTTATCTTCTCAATTTTGTGATGAAAACTTGGTTTTGAGCTTGTCTTATCTACTGAGGTCTTGACAAGTGATGATTTGAACCCCAGCTTTTGCAGCCCTACTACAATACTTTGCCTCACCTTGGTGTTCATTTTAGGTTCTGTTTTGTTCTGATATTGCCCTGTGTACCTTAACACCAACAATCATGTGCAACAACAGATCCTGCAGTGGCTCAGTGGTTAAGAAGCTCACCTCATTAGCTGGACGACCAGCAAGTTGGCAGTTCAACACACAGGTTTGAGCTCCCATCTCTGTCCTAGCTCCTGCCAACCTAGCAGACTGAAACCAAGAAATTGCAAGTAGATAAATAGGGACCACTTTGGTGGGGGAAGATCTTGAGGACATGAAAGGAGCCTCATTCGGGCATCCCCTGAGTGGAGTTTCTCCAGCAAAAAAATCCTTTCAACCCAGAATATTTTCTGACATGATTAATAGATCCTAAACCAGGAATATTTTAATAGCTTTAGTTGTGACTGTCAGCACGAAGTAGAGGCAGCTTCACCTAGACTAGAGAATTGTTTCTCCTCCACCATTCAGCACAAAGGCAGGCCAATGTCTTCTTCACCCAAACAGCTTGACTCTTCTAAGGCCTGAATTGTCTGATAGCTTATCAATTATTCACAGGTACAAATGATAGCTTTAGCTGTCAGGGTCTAGGAACTATACGCTGTCCAGGGGAGGAGCATTTTACATCTAATGTGCTCTGAGTAGGAGAAAAGGTGCAGCAGAAGGGATAAATATTTAACAATGTGTCGCTAAGCAAATGCCCTGACTTACTACTGAACATGAGTGTTATGCTGAGATGCTATTGTTCTTGAAGTGCCATTTGTGTGAGCAAATAAGGACTCTTATTTCAGATACTCTTATTTCAAATTTTCTTGGCCTGCCTAGTTACATAGTATATTCTGGCTAATTGCAAATATGTACCAAATTAATATTAGGGCAAGTTAAAAGTCAGACACAAGTAAAACCAATACCGAACAATTATGATAGACTTAAATCTGCAGAGACAGAAAGGATACTAAAATGAATTTTAAAAATCTATAGTTATTAAAATAAATCATTCATCAACTAGGCAATACATTTAAAGTTCCTAATGAAAGAATAAAAACTAGGAAACAAGTATACCATTTTCCTTCTCCATTCAGCAATTAATTGCATGGGCTTTTGTTAGATTTAAGCATAATAAATATCCACGTTTCTATTTAAGCAGCTGCTCTCTCTTAATCTGATACAAACCTTAATTTCTTTTATCCTACATTTCATCAATCAGTCTCCCTCCGCTTTCACAATAGGAGATACTCTCCTGAGAAAATGCCAGGATAGAATTGGTTTAGTCCTAATGTACATCTGGGGCATGGAACCAAATGACTGTGTATTATATGAAAGAACACCTGGCATGCTTTCTAGATAACTCCAAATGTGAGTGCATTGATTTGACATGAAAGAATGCTCTCAGAAGTCAACTGCTATAAATTAAGCTTTTCTGTTGTGGAAAGTGATGTGGTTCTTTATCTTTTTCTAGACTTTATTGTATCCTGTTTGTTAATTGGAAACAAGGGCATCCTCGTGTAGAAACAGGTTCTTTGTTTCAGCCATATGTAAAATCTATGGGAGGATCACAACGATCTCCAAAGAATAGTATGGAAACAATTTTGCATTCTATATTAGGAAATCTGGACAAGGAAACAATTCTGGCTCCTTCCACAGACAGCAGGTTTAAATTTTAGAACGCCGTACTAAAATTGTAATAGAACATACAACATCAATGAACTGTCAGTGTACTTGCTTCTGCATGCTACAGTCCCTGTTCAATCTGTGTACTGCTGGAAAGGACTTAATTGATCGTTGAGTCCAGCCACTGTCAAGGAGACCCAGTGAGGAACTGAACCCACAACCTCTGGTTCTGCACCCAGCTGCTTAAATCATTGAGCTACATTTTCACACATAGGTACTAGAATGTGCTGGCTGAATCACCACATGCAGATAGCCAGTGTGGTATAGTGTTTAAAGTGTCTGACACTGACCTGGACTCAAATCCCCTCTAGTAACTCTACTTACTTAGATTTAGTTCCTCCTATGCTATGTAACATATTGGGTACCGAGGTTTCTCCAGAGAATCCAAACCATTGCTAGATTTTCAGTTTCATTTCAGTGGGCACCCATTTTAAAAGATCATTTGCGAATATTCGGCACCAGACGTTACATGGTCTCCCTCTTCTGTGTCCACCTTAAGTTATCCACATCAGTGCTGGGCTTGGAAGTTTTTCATCACCCATCAGTAGAACATAGCTCACGAAACGTAGTCTCCTTTCAGAGACAATTGTGTGTAAGCTATGAAGGCAGCTTCTTTGCAAAACCTCATCATTTGTGATGTGATCACAGTAGCATATTTCTATCTCAGGCACTGTTGGTGAAGAACATTAAGTTTATATGCTTAATTCTGCTATTGATGAGAAAGGAGGAGGGTTGGGTGCCAGGTTAGCATCCCAGTCCTGTAAAACTTTATTGTTGCAGAAACAATTAAGAATAACTAGCTAGGTTATATAATGGAAATTAATATATATCAGCTGAAATCCAGTAGCAAATCACACCAGGAGTAAGCCCATTGAATCTACTGAAATCACATAGATACTGACTCACCTCATCCCTTTCTTCTTCAAATTCCATATCCATTCTAAATATTGGCTATCATCATGGTGATAGTCTTCCTCTTCTGAACGCCTCTGAATAGATCTTCCATGGACATTCCACACCAGTCTCTCAGGTTCTTCAGCCATGAAGTCCATCTATGTCCAGGGCCTCTCTTCCCAAGGATTTTCCCTTGCATAATGAGTTGGAGTATTCTAGACATTCTTTGTTTAATGGTCTTAAAGAGTTCCTGCTCTTTATCCAATACTTCTACATTAGTCAATGTAGCCCTTCCACACCGACTCAATAAATCTACTCTAGTTGTGACCCACTGCTGGGTTTTAACCAATATTCTGAATGAAACCAAAGCTGAGAGCAACCATTTGGAGACTGTTTAGTGTCCAAAGGCATGGGAAATAAATGATGTACTGCAGAGACAGCCACACATATGCTTCTAATGAAAACGAGTGAGGCCATCTTTAATTCTGAGACACAGAAAGACTACATTCAGTGGTGAAACTTCACCTGAGACCAACATTTAAAGACAGGGGTCTACTGCCAGACAGATTTTGGAGCAGAAAAATGCTCAGAGCTACTCCTGCTCAAGGAGGGGGAGCTAATAATGACAGACTGCTCCTGTCACCAAGACCCCTGCATTTTAGCTTGGGTGGGCCGCCAGGGGCAATTCTTTGTAACAAAGAATTACAAATAGGACACAATGGAACTGCACGCCCCACTTCCTATGACTTCCCCTGCACACTGGGTGAGGTCTAATTCTTCTTAAAATGTAAGAGGTTCGGACTGCTTTGTAAAACCCTTAGCACAAGCAGGAAAATAGGTGTACTTGTTAGTCAAAGCCTGAACAAGCATGTCTGTCACCACGCAGAAAGGGGACAATCAGGGTGGGGATGATACATCAATATAAAAATATGCAGAGGCTTTCCCAAATCTCGTACGGCATAAGTGCTTGGCTGATCTCAACCAATTTGCAAAGTAAGATAAATTCATCGAGAACCAGATTTAGACAACCATTCTGTGGCAGCGAACTGTCCATTACAGTACAGTATTTCAAAAATCCTAGAAATATTTTCACTGCAAGAGTAGGAGTTCCATTTCTTCCTCAGTCCAAAATGTTCATAGCATCTTGCTTCTTGACTAGGAAACCACCACAGTTACGGACAGTTGCTTCTGGTAGTACCCGTATGGGGTAAGATAGGGTACCTTGCAGTTTAGCAACATTGTAGAACAGGGGTTGCAAACCTAAGACCCATGGGCTGGATCTGGCTCACAGCACCATTTAATGTGGTCCCCAACCCTCCAATGGCATTCAATAAACAAAATGGCCACCCTTTGAAGCTGTTGGGACAAAATGACAGCCCCCATTGTGCAGGCAGGGAAAAATGGCTGTCCAGCCCTCGAAGCTGACTAAGAGAACATGGCCCTGTCCCTGGCTTGAAAAGGTTGGGGACTCTTGTTTTAGACATTCTTGTCTGGACTGTCATCCAATGAGTCAATTAAATTCCTGGAGAGTCAGGAAAAGAGCTTTAGGGATGAGCAACTAACGCAATAACACAGTACCTTGTAGCCCAAAATTGCCTGATGTTGAACGCTGTTGCTACAGCCATCTTGGCCTCTACAACCCCCTTTTATTTCTGGATTGGCATCCAGGGGCCAAGCAATGTTCACGCGAGGGACCTCATCTGGCTCACTGGTCATATTGAGCAACCTAATACTTAAGTTTTTTTCCCTGAGCCATATGATGTTTTTAGTTCTTGTTTGGCAATCACGTACCAATCCTGTCTGACAATATTTCTGACACTTGAAAATGCTGCAAAAGACACAGTGCTTGACATTTGTTATAGTTTCTAGGAGAACACAATAAAAGGTGTGATTAAATCTGGGTGGCCAGCACTTAAAGTACGTTCCTTCTGTGCAGAAATATACTGTCTGAGACAGTATAAAACTAGAGAAGGGCAATCCAAAGTCACCCCCTCAGTGGGTGATTACATTTCACTATTACACTCAAGGGTTAGATTTAAGTTGGTTTAGTAAGCTGAGATAGGTTGCATTTCCTCTCCTCAGCTGCCCCCATAATATCTCAGTAAATCCCCTATTTATGTCAGGAAAAATCTGTTTCACTTCTGCTTATCCAGAAAGTATTGCTTTTTCATGCAGTCCCTTTGACCCTTAGCATCAGGAGCTCAAACCTTCTCTGGTGCTGACAGTCTGTTCAGAGGATAGGCATATGGGAGTGGTGGGTGGTGGGTTGCAAGTAGGAAAAGCATGGCAGCAATGCTAGTTTCTTTAAAAAGATTATAAAAAGAAGCGGGCATGTTAGTGCTGTGGTTCCTTGATATGAGCCCACATTTCATCAAAGGCTCAATGAAGGAGCAGAAAGAGGGGAATTTGCTCAGCTGGAGATTTATTCTATATCCCTGGCTCACCATTCTTGTCTGTTAAAGATAACCTGCTCAATGAACCATCACCACAAAGTAAATGAGCATCGTGACCAATTAAGGATGACTACTCGTAGTCACAATTATCATTCCTGTCTCTCTGGTAGCAGCAGGGTCCAATCCCTGTATTTGTTACAGCTGCAAAGCTAATGGGCAAGTATAGGCACATAATAATATTGAGCATAGGACAGTTCCGTCCATACCCAAGTATTCTCAGAATAAAGGAATAGCACAAGATACTTTGTGCCTGAGTCGCTGGAGAAAAGAGCAATCTCAGAACTTATCTGTTTGCTGCTCCATCAATCAAGACTTACCTTCTGCTCAGAAGGCTCCCAGCTAGAAAAGTCTGTACTAGAAGTCTTGTATCTTTAGAGCTAACTCTATAGCAATAGCAATTACACTTATATACTACCCAATAGCACATAGTGGACTCTCTGGACCAGGGATGCCCAAACTACAGCCCTCAGGCCAGATCTGGTGCAATTATGGCAACATTTTGTGCAAGTGCGGGTGCGTTTTTCTTCCGCTTCCGGTGGGAGGAACCATGTGACTGGCCCGCATGGGCACATTTTACTTCTGCTCCTGGGAGCGATGAGGGTGGTGTGGCCCAGATGAATTTGCATTGGGGGTCAGATCCGGCCAGTGGGCCATAGTTTGGGCACCCTTGGTTTAGCAGAGAAAATGGCAGCCTCAAATCTATCTCAGCCTGTTACAAAACAGATTGCAAGGTACGTTTTACTTCCACTTCTGGTGGGAGGAACCACATGACGGCCTGCTGAACCACATGCCTGGCCCACTGAACCATGTGATGGACAGCTGAACCATGTGACTGGCCCATGGACCGAAACGTTTGGGCACCCCAATGTAGATGCTTTTATATGGAAGCACTAGACTTTTTACAACTATTTATAATCAACAAAAGGCAGATCTATAATTTGTATCAGAAATTGCTAGCCATAGCAGTGGGTGAGCTGGCCTGAGAGGCTTGCTTCTGGTTAAACATGGGATAACCTCTCTTTAGGAGACCACCCATCCAGCAGCCACAAGGCCAGTTCAAATGCTGGCTAGGGATGGGCAATCCCCCCACCACCACCAGCCGCCAGCCAAGACTCAGGGGAAAGCGAATGTTTGCTTTTTCTCAGGTTAAGCCCACCCACCCACCCAGCTGCCATGGAATGTCAGGGGTCAACACCTGTGGGAAGGGAAAGAGAAGTGGGCTGAAAGAGACAGCCCCCCCCCCCCCCCAGTCTCCTGCAGCCCTGCATTTTCGTTCTGCAGTATTTGGTTTTTTTCACCCCCATTATTTGTGGAAGGAAATGAGAGAAAGGAGGAAATGTGAATCCCCGTAACAAAGCAAGCTACTCACCAACAGAAGGTCTGGTGAAGTCCAACAGGTGGGCCTCCCACTGGATTCATTCACACCAAGACACAGCCAAACACAGAGGATGGATGGCTGCCTTTATTATTACTCTTATTATATTACTACAACTCGCCAGCCAACATGGCTAGTTGAAGGATTTGAGAAGCTGTAGTCCCCCCAAAATATAATGTTTCTATGTTTGGGCAACAGAGATAAACTAAATCACCTACTGTGCTCTTTCCTCAACTCAAAGGGACAGCCTTGTCGTATCTAGGCTGTTTTTACCAGAAGAAAGATATTCAGTTATTTTTCCTTCCCACCTGCGCTTAGCCTTTAAGAGCATACAGCAGTGATGGTGAACCTTTTAGAGACCAAGTGGCCAAACAGAGGGGCAGGGTGAACTCTATGCTGGGGGGGAGGGAGGAACCACTCCCATTGGGCTGCTGGGCACAAGGGTGGAGTGAAATCTGTGCTGGGGGAGGAAGGAAGTGCTCCCATTGGGCTGGTGGGTAGAGGGGTGGGGCAAACTCTGTGCTTGGGCAACAGCACGTGTGCTAGCAGAGAAGGCTCTGAGTGCCCCCTCTGGCACACATACCATAGGTTCACCACCACTGGCATAGAGAATCTCACTCTTGGCCAGCTACCTCAGAGGTTTAGGTACCTGCTGTGGGGCCAGATGTTGGCAACTCAGTTTCCCATGTTGCCCCCTGCAATTAGAGCCAGCTTGCGTATCCTTGAGCAAGCGACACAATCTCATGATGCTTCCTGAAGCAGTAAATGGTAAGCCACTTCTGAGTACTCTTTACCTAGAAAATTCTGGAAAGAGTTGCCATAAGTGAGATTTGACTTGATAATGCATGATGATTATTTTTACTGTCTCAGTAGTCTCATGTGTTATTTAGACCAGTGGTTCCCAACGTGGGGCCCACACCCCACAGGGGACTTCAATTCCCAGAAGCCTAAGTCAGTACATTGGCTGATCAGTGCTTTGGACAATTGACTTAGACTTCTGGGAATTGAAGTCCAAAAAACCAAAGGTAGGGAAACACTGATTTAGACTGTTAGGGTAGCCAGGTCTCAGATGCTGGCAGGGCTCTTCAAGAAAGGAAGCAAACATTTTAATTTCTGTAAAAAAAATCCATCTCCATCTATTCACAACTGGTGCCAATGCTCCTTGGAGTGTGATGGGGCAGGGAAGGGAATCAAGTCCATTTGCATGCAATTTTTTAGCCATTTGGATGTCATGTCACCCACTGGGTAGGTGGGCCATGACATGTGCCCTCTGCTTTCATCTTGCCCAAGGGATACAACAGAGGACACTTTGGTGAGTTTTAGTCCCAGCCTAACATCATTGAGAAGAGATGGGCAACACTACCTAGTTAGACTGCTCTAGCCCCCACGCCTCGACAAGGCTCTCACCTAGTAGATGTTCTATAATACAACACTACAAATGACTATTTTTTTCTCTCAGATGCCTTCACTGTCCAGCTTTTACATTTGTGCATCGTTATAAGGAGTTGCACAGTATGGATGATCTTGTCCTAGTCTCCAGAGACACAACTTTATACACATAGATCTTTTCAATATTGTTCACAGCCATCCTTCTAAATCTCAGTTTCCTGATTTTCTTCCCTGTAGCCTTCACTTGGGTTAATGGTCAAAACAAGGATTAGCACATTTTTAACAATTTTGAATTGTTCATTGTTAACATTCAATTTGTCCAATTATTACTTTAGTCTTCCTAATGTCCAATTGTAATCTATGTTTTCACTTTCTTTAACGTTTCTTAGCAGTCATTCCAAGTCATTGGAGTTTTTTCCCTGTCAGCAATATGACGTCATCTGCCTGTCTTAAATTATTGATGGCTTCCAACAATTTTCACTCCTCTTTCATCTGAACCTAGCTCAGATTTTCTATTATATGTGTTGCACAAAAATAGAACAAGCAGGGAAATAAAATTAACCATACTGTATGCATTTTATATTTTTTCAGTATACTGTTTCTACCTTCTTTTTATTTTATCTTCATCAAACAATATGTTCTCTTATTGATCTTTTTGTGTCGCTTAATTTTTTTAAAATTCCCATTGTCTCTTTTCAATTATTATTTTCTGCAACTTGTTTGCAACTTGTTCTGCAACTTGTTTGCATAGAGATTATTTCACATGCAAATCACAGAAAAGTTATGGTTAGGATTTTGATTGTTTCTGTCATCTTTTACTTCTCATTTGTTGTTGAGAATATTAGGAATTTTTAAAAATCTGTCCTTCTTTCTTTAGACTACAGAATCTGTCATTTTGCATTCTTCCCTGCTAATGTATTTGGTTTCAATCCACAGTGAACCACCATTATTTTGATCGGAAATCAAAGGAGAAAGCAGGAAAAGAAAGGGGCATTCCTTCCCTTGCCAATCCAGTACTGTAACAACCAGCAAGTGAAGGGGGGGATGATTATACTTTCCATGCCCTTTTGAAGAGGAGCAGGTAAAGTGTAAAATGAAATATGCAAGCAATGTTGTAGGAGTCACCATACAGTATCTTCTGCCTCCCTGGCAGGCAGAATACTAGAATATCCCCATCACCTAATTCAGGTGGCATTTGACCTTAAAAGGCACATACAGATACCCCTGCAGCCATCACCTCTCCCTGGGCCAATAACAGCTCTTTGACCTCCATAGAGAGTCCCAGCTGGAGATGATTAATCATCCTTACTTTCAATTCTAAATTTTGACACAGTCTGCCCTTCTGCTCCCACTTCTCAGGGATCAGCACACACCCCTTTAAGCAAGTGGCTAATTTAAACAAACTTTGCTTACAGAAACTTTTGTGCAAAATAACTGAACATGAAAATGCCAAATTCCATAGGATGGTTTGTGTGGGTGGGTGAAAGATCTCCGTGTCCTGTGCTCAGTGGCGCATGTCTGAGAAGATCGTGTCTTACTCATGCAGCTTCCTGTTCATTTTACACTCTGACAGAAGAGTTTTCTAATTTGATAGCAAAATAAATTCAGTATGGGTAGGCCTCTAATTTAATCCCATTGTTACCAACTACAGTACAGTATTTGAAATGACAATATACCAGGAAAGCATGTGGAATGGGAAGAAAGAATATAGAACAACGTCTTCTTTACATGTTTACCTTGAAACAAGGAACCATCTAAGATCATATGACCAAATAATGATTGGCACATCTGTGAAAGAAAAATAAAGTCATTCCTATATTGAAGGCTGCATTCCCTCCCACCCTGGCACTATGGCTTCCAAGAAGAGGCTTGTTAGGAAGGAAGGAGTCTCACCCTTCCAAGTCAAGAAGCCTAGAGTAGAGAGAGGATATATCACACAACAGAACTAGAAGCTGTCAAGTGTATCTGAGTGATCTTGGATGTGTTTGGGATACTGATAGGACACCAACAAATAAAGAAAATTAATGCCCAGTGGTCTGCCAGGGGGCCAAGGCATCCCCAGAAAATTAAGCAAGTTATTCAATTGGCATAGGTCCCATGCTGGTAGGCACTCTGCCCAACAAACACATGCGTTCTCTCTTTCTTTCTCTCTGTAGGAAAGAAGGGAAAGAGGAACCACTGACAAATGACAGAGGAGGGCCCAGGACGCCCATGCAGTTCTACTGGCTTTATTGTGGCTGACCTAAAACCAAATACCCAGGCCCTTGTCTCCCTGGAGAGACCTGAAGGACCATGTTTCTTAGCAACCCGGAACAATGGCCCCTGGGAAAAACACATGCAGCTGTTTCCTGGAAAACTGCCAGGGCCCAGTGCTGGCTGAGGGTCCCTGCTGGCAAAGAATGGGATCCTGAGGCCATGGCACTGCCCTGAACCATGCAAGCCAGCACATGGGAGTCCTAATTCTCTCTTTCTCTCCCCTCCCTCCCTCTCTCTCTCACTCACACTCTCACTCTCTCTCTCTCTCTCTCTCTCTCTCTCACACACACACACACACACACACACAGAGGACAGTTATTCCATATATCCACCTACACAGCCATTCTCGCTGGAGAGGCTAATCCACTCTTTGGGGAAATGGAGAATCAGATGTATTATTTCAGTTTATTTCACAGTCAAATGTCAAGCATCTGTGGGTACAATATAACTCTCACACAGAGATCTCTCAGAACCCCTCTGAGGGCTGAACAAGCTTGTGGTTTGGGTAAGTGGTAAAATGTATTTGCATCGCATACAACTACAGGCTAAAAATTCTATTTATTTCATTCCCACATCTGGAGAGAGAGTATGAGAAGCTAGGAACTATTTTTGCAAGAATAGTGGGCTAGTAAAATGGGTAAAGGCTTTGGGTGTATACATCAGAAGTAGACGAGATTCCTGGCTTGTTTTTATTTTATTTTAAATTTATTTATTTATTTATTTTGCAGTTAATGGCTTTGAACGGCAGTAGTAGAGTAGAACATTGCATACTTTATGTTGGTAAGATTCCTCCACTAGTGGATTACTTAACTAACTAAATCCTACATCCTTCATCAAATTCTAGATATTATCATATGAAAGAAATCTGGAGGGGAAAACCCTGATGATTACAAACAGCCTTTGCTCAGCCACCATTTGGGGCCTATTGTCAAACCTTTGTTTAACCCTTCTGTTTGTTCAGTCTGAGGAAGCTGCAGAAAACAATGTAGCAGTATGCTAAGCACATAAAGGCATATACAAAATGCTTTGGGAATATATTGGATTGCTGGCATGTTTGTTGACACAGCAGACACTCTTTTGAGATTCAACTATTTAACCCAGGGATCGGCAACCTACAGCCTGTGGGCCAAATCTGGCCCATGGCATCAAATCTTCAGGGCCCTGCCCTTGCTCCAACCGCTGCCACTGCCACCACCAGAAACAACTGTGGATGCATTTAAGGCAGCTACAGATGTGTTTAGGATAGCATTTATAGCAGGGGGGCCACCAGTCCAGCCCCCTCAACTGCCTGAGGGAACGTGACCCAGCCCCCAACTTAAAAAGGTTGCCGACCCCTGGTTTAACCCATTCCAATAAAAGAATCTCAACCTCCAGAAGGTGCAGAAGAGATTAACATTGAAGGCCATGTGTACTGTCAAGGAGTGCTGTGAAGCATGTACAGAGTATTAAAATATAAGGGGTGTAAGAAAAAAGTGGCCCTCAAAATGAAATTACTTTTAAAAGTGAAGTTTGGATATAGTTTACATAAGGTCATTGCAATGTTGGTCTCTAGCCAGGTCAGAAAGAAAGTCATATTTTTGACAGGCGAGTGTATTTTTAACTTGAAATATGTAAACCAGGGGTCCCAAGACCCATGGCCTGTTGGCCACATGCAGTCCCTGAGTTCTTGTTCTTTCTACATCAAGCAGCACCATCTGCTGTTGTTTTTCCTGGCCTTTTCTACAAAAACAACAGCACATCAGCAAGATTGTTTCTTCTGTTCTCCATGGTGCTTTTCTCCATACTAGCATTTTGGGCATCCTGGGTGCTTTGCTAGCCAGCAGAGTCCCCATAACATTAACATTTCTTCATTGGCCTCTGAATGGTTATTTTTTTATCTATATCAGTAGGTTAATAATTTTATTACATTTTGGTTTAAGATGTTGACCTCTTTAGGTACTAGGTGCTCTAATGTGGCACTCATGCCCCCAGAAAAACCAACAAAATAAATTAAGTAGAGCCGTGATGACAAACCTTGGCACTCCAGATGTTCTTGGACTTCAATTCCCAAAATTCAATTCCCCTCCCCCTGAGCCCACACCAACACATTGTATTGTAATGTAATGTATTTTTTGTAAGCCGCCCTGAGTCGCCACAGCGAGTGGACGGCAATATAAATTTGAACTAATAAATAATAAATAAAAGCCCAAGCACCCATGAATCTGCACGAATGGGTTTACTGCGATTCATCCGGCCTGCACTGCCCTCGTCGCTCCTGGAAGCGGAAGTAAAACGTGCCCATACAGGGCCGGTTTACTTCCGCTTCCAGAAGCAATGAGGGCGGAGTGGGCCAGATGAATCGCAGTAAACTCATTCATGCAGATTCATGGGGGCTTGGGCTTCTGGGAATTGAAGTCCAAGAACATCTGGAGTGCCAAGGTTCGCCATCACGGAAGTAGAGGTTAGCCAAATCCTGCCATTCCAAATTCCTAGGGTGCCAGGGATTGCCAGGGATTAAATGGAAATTGCTATTATGGTAGTGTATCCTGGAACTCCAGTCCTCTGATCTGCAAAGAGAAATGTTTCAATTTATAAAAAGAGTTTAACAGTGGTTAGGAAAAAAATAGCCAGACAGACACATGGGCAAAGAGGAGTAAAGGAGCAAAACACCAGGCCTCACACACACTGGATATCAACAACACCAGAGAAATGTAGCAGCAAAGCAACTGTCTTCTTCAGAAGCAAACCACAGAAAATCATCATAGGTTTTCCTCCGTAACTTCAAGCTGGCCTGGCTTGGAGAGCTACTAAAAACTGGTGCATTGTCTTAATATGCTTAAAGGCTAAGAAGTGCTTTATTGCTTTATATATTTTTATGTTTAAGGATTCTTATATTTGTATCAATAAATGTATTTTCTTTCATGCACTTTAGAGCTTAAGAGAGGTATTCTCTGCTTTTTCAATATATCCTTTTTAGGATATAAACTTCTGTACTGTTAGAAAGTAAGTTGAACATTCTTTCTAGTATTATACTTTTATGTACCTGTCCTGACCTTTTATGGCAGACCAGTAAATTTCACAAGTTGCAAGAACGTGGTTAGAACACTGTGTTTTTGTCCTTGTAAAAAAAAAAAAAGATGTGCAGGCCTTTTATGAAAAGATTAAAATGCCAGCAGGGCAAGGCTTTACCAATCGTTTGGAAAGGCCCTTAGATTCCTAATCCTACAAATAAACCCAGCTCAGTGTGCTAAGATGAGGATATGTATGTGGCTTTGGAATCCTCTTAGGAATCATGTCATAGGCTCTTATGGCACAGTCTGCTCCTAGGCAAAGTGCAAATGACCCCCTTTCATTAGCACTACATTGTTACATGATCCTCTTTGGATGATCTCAATCCAGAGATAAGAAGAGTTACTCTTCTGCAGTTACTTTTTACAACCATGCTAGCTGTGAGATTTGGGGAGCTGCAGTAAATTTTTTCATAACCATTTTAAAAAAAACTAGATCTACAAAAGTATCTCATTCAAAACGTCAGCCCAAAATTTCAATCTGAATCCTGCAAGTATTTGCTGGAGTCCTGCTGATCCAATAGCAAAGGTAGGACATGGGCCTTTGTTATTAGAAAAGCCTCTTTATTTAGAGATTATTCTGAATCTGACAGAAAGAGTAGTTTGCAACAAGGGAAGCTTCCCTCACATGGAAAAATTGCAGCTATGGGAGGACATGGATTTTCACTGGAGACTCATGACTCACTTCTGCTCCCCCCCCCCCCCAACAACTGCTATTTTAAAGAAGGAAAGAAGACCAAACTGTGTGATTTATCATAACATATAGAATGTTCCTGGGGGGAATCTTTACTTTAAGAATACATCACTCATGGCTTAAGTCTACAAGGTTTATGCTACAATAGCTATGTTACATTTCATGCATTCATTGAAACAGGCCACAATCCTCCTCCTCCTCCTTCTTCTGTGTCTAGGCCAGATGTGAAACTGTCAAAATGAAAGAACCTTTTGACGAGTTCATTCTGAAGTTCCTTTTCCCTGATCTAGTGTGAGAAAGAGTAGCCGGCAATACAAGATTGCCATTACCAGGGTATGCCAATTGTGGTTGAAAAAATATCACAATCTTCAAGGAGGCTCTTTCTATGTACCCTGGCCACAATCCATCAAAAAACATGATAAAAACACATACAGTACTGTATTATCTTTAAGATGCCACATGATTCTATTGTTTTTGCCAAAAAAGACTAACACAACCATTCCTCTGAAAGCTACAATATTTTATTGATCTGCCAATACCACATTAGCTGAAATTGCGTTATCCAGTTATTCGAACAGTGTGAGTTTTGGAAATGAATAGCTGTAATTTAAGAACTCTCCATATATGGTATCTGTTGCTTACTGAGTCACACAACATGCTATGGAACTAATAAAGTCTACAGAGATTTGTTAGTTTACAGTATTTCACTACCAAAGGTACACTGCTTGCATAACTGCACAATAGGATTTCATGTAATCTGTTGCATAGATTTTTGCTCCATATAAAGTAACATGACAAATATAAACATATTCCAAAGGTTTCTAATGCCTGTTTCTTTTTAGTAGTGCTTAATTCTCACAGGGTATATTTTTGATTTGCATATGGAAGTGCGTATTCTGTATAAGAAAAGTCTATGTAATTTCTCTAGACAAGAAGCCATAGGGGAATGACTTAGGGAGAATCTGGGATTCTGCTGTTGGGACTATAATTATAGGATTATGAGAACAATCAACCCAAGTATAACTTTTCCATACAGGGCCAGCCCTACTATTAGGTAAAGTGAAGCAGCCACCTCAGGCAACAGATTCTGGGTGTCATGGAACAGCAGCAGATGGTTAAGTGATTTGTTATTTTACTTTTAATGTTAAAGGTTACCTTGGCTGGCTCTGGGTACTATGCCGCTTAGCTTGATATTCAAGATGAATGAGGTGTGTCAGAGAGGAAAATGTCTTGACCTTCACTTTTTCCATATGAATACTACTGAAGAGACCTCTTTTCTAAACTGCCAGCCATGCAAGAGCTAGAAATTACTCCAACATCTCTGAAAATTGCACAAGTGAGCCATCTGACCACTTCAGAAACAGGAATACTGCAACACTCTCGACTACCCCGTTCAACTCAGGGTGAATATGGACAGACATTATAAGCTGTGGTGGAAATGTTCTGAGTAATTTTGGACACCTGGAATAAAGGGGGGGGGGGGAGCTACCATAGTAAACTTAAGCCTAATCATATCACCTTTTAAAAACTAAGCACCACCCTGACATTTAGTTCTCTTCCTGACTTAGCCCAAATTCAAATACAAGATGGACTGTGTAGATGGAGATTTAGATAAGAATTTTGCATGGCATCTCTTTTGCTGCTTTCTACCACCCAGAGCACAAGACAGGGAGACATCTTTAGTTACAAATGGCTCCCTCAGGCACCATAAAAATTAACCCAGCTTTTCTTGTCTTTAAGAAAAACATGCACGTAAAATGAGATTGGAGCCTCCAAGGGACTGTGGGGAGGAGGGGAGGCAGCCGGTGAGACGCACTAATCCAGAGGCTGTTTAATTGCTCAAGCACTAATAGACTTTAGGCAAGGCGTAGGGGGTGTTAACCACAGACGTCTCAGCCGAGGTGCCTGAGAGCAGATAAGCATGGAATTATAATTTGCTGAACAGACAGGAGGAATGAATAAACTTCTTCCTAAACAGATGCGTCTGATACCATTAATGACAGGGTGTGCATCTGTGTATGCATGTGTGCCAGTACATACATCTGTACCTCACACTATTTATCCAGGGAGAAAACTTTCTTGCGGAAAATATTTACTTTGTCACCATAGTTTAATGGGCAAGTCAGTCTTATGGTCTCATCAGCCTGGGATGAGTACACAGAAATAGCCTCCTCGAAGATTGTGATAGTTTTGAACCACAATCGGGCATACCTTGGTAACAGCTACCTTGTGTTGCAGGCTAATCTTTCTCACACTAGGTCAGGCGAAGGGAACTGAAGAATGAACTCACCAAATGATGCCTTCATTTTAGCAGTTTCATGTCTGGCCTTCACACGGAAGAAGAAAAAAATCAACCTGAGAAAGTAGTATAGCAGAAATGCTAGCATGCACTCACAGGAGCAAAGATCATGAAACAACACAAAGTTAATGCAAAACTAATAAAAATAATGACACTACATAGCACACAACTACGGGTGGAGTGTTGCTTAGTGATATCTCATGTGCTTAGTGATATCTCATGTTCAACCCCCAGGTTGTTTAGGTATAAGGGAAAGGCATCTGTCTGAAATCCTGGAAACCCACCGCCAGTCAGTATGGTCAATACTGACCTATGTTGACAGCCATACAAATTACAAATTAGCCACCAGTAAACATAAAACAATCAACCACTAATTTAAATGGACATGTTTCTTAATATAGCACCTCATTCACAAATGCTAAACCATACAATTATTGCTGGGGATGGGGTGATGCATCACTAACTCTTGTGAAAAGAAGATTCCATGTGGCACCCACTCCTCCCCTGTCAGGCCCCTCACTTTGAAAGCCAGGAACAAGATCATGCTATCAGCTCTAATAAGTCTGTGGATCAAAGAAAAGGTTGATGTTTTCCACTTAAGCCCTGCTGAATAAATGTTACTTGTAAAATCAATGCTTATGTACATCCCATTGATTCAATCAATCCACTGTCATAAAGATTATCAACTGGATTTAGCCTTTGAATTAAACTGGAGCTCAAACCTGTTGCCATTATAATTTGCAGTGAATCCACCCGTGAGCAGATTTCCTTCATCAGTGGAATGTCAATGATTAAACACATGCTTTTTGCCTAGGCACAGGTAGGTTTTATTGACAATACTGATCAGGGAAAGGGACAAAACAAAGTGAATAAAGCATTTGTGGGAAAGGAAATGTACACAACTATGGGAAAGGAGGACTAAAAAAGGCAAACAAGGTAAGAGGTCCTATTAAGGGAACAAAACAGCCAAATGGTTGGTTGCTTCTTAGAAGGGGATTCAATGATGAAGGATCTATGGTCAGACAGCAACTAGGACAGGTGTGCCCAATAAAGGAATTAAAAACTGCACAGCTATAAGATGGGAAAGCCATCTCCACAAGCTGTATACCCACCAACCACTGGCTGTAATCCCCACTTAAAGCATGCAGTAATGGCCTTTACCATTCTGTTCCCCACAAATTGAATTACCTAAGATAGATTTGCTCAGTAAACCGCTGATAATTTTATTTATTTTTGCTAATTGCTTTGACTTATTTTTATTATATGGATTGAACTAAGCCACATTAAGAGGATGGTCTTTTTAATTCTGCTAATAGCATCTAAACCCTCAAAAGGATTATTTTCTATGGATCTTGTGGTGAAATAACATCAACCAACTGGTTGGATGGAATTCTCCGCAGTGTGTGATGGTACCAGCTCTCAGTTTTGCTTTGCATTCTTTAAAGCATGGATTTTGGAGAATAATCTTTGGAGGAACTCTTATTCATTTATTTATACAAAACTGGCACAGAGAGAAAAAGAGTGAGACGTTCTGTACTTTTTCTATAAGTGAAGAACAAAATCCATTGCTGTATCAGTTACCATTTAAATAGCCCAGAATGTAGAAGATAGATTTCCCCCACACACACAACATTGTAGATTTCTAGGAGTATGTTTGCCATATTTATATCTTTCTCTTCCTTTGTGGACAGGATACAAAGAGATGTTCTATTTTATCATTAAAATACATTTGTAAGCTGTATTGTGTTGTTTAGAGGTCAATCACACTGCAAACTTCTCAAACAGTAAATGAAATACAAAAATAAAGGGGGGGAAATGTTGTGGCACCCTAAAGACTTACTGCCATACTTTAATGTTAGCTTTCGCAGATCAGGTCCACTTCTTCACCCACAAGAATAAGAACTCATGGCAATAATTTACACATGACCCCGTGCCCAGAATGAGGTACAGAAATACATAATGGTTGGTTAGTATATTAGTCGACTGTATTTTAGTCGACTGTGCGACTGAACAACAACAAAATTAGATACAACTGAGCTTCCTGACCGGCACTGCAATTTTACCCTCTGTCAATCCTACTGAGTCCAATAGACCTTCTTCCCAAGTAAGTGTGTGTAGGACTGCCCCGTGAATGTGGTGTTGAACCCAGATCCCATTCCATATGTTCAGCACCCTACTTCCTAGAACAGTTTACAGATTGTGCCCTAAGATGGCAAAGGTTTTATCTTAATTCTCGGTCCTGGGAAATTATTCTATCTTTGTTGATCAGCTGTTCACCAATCATTGTTGTTGTTATATTCATGGACTCATAAACAACACTTTTCTGCCACGGGACACATATACAAAAAGACATATAAAGCAAATTTAAACCTCTTGAAAGTATCACCCTCTATTTCATGCCAGCTCCTTTCAGATGGTGTGCTGGGGAGATCCTCCTCACCCATTAGCACCTCATTTGTTATCACTGTCACCTTGGCACATTGACTCTTTGTTGCTCTGAGCCTCCCCTTCCACCCTCCCCTTCCACCCCATTTCTCTTTTGTGCAACACACACACACACACACACACACACACACACACACACACACACACACACACACACACACACACACACACACACACACACACACACACACACACACACACACACACACACTTTCTGCCTCTCTCATGCACATCCCTGTTTTGGCAAAGTAAATCTATCTGCCTGATTGGTATTCGGCAAATCACTCTCAACACCCACCCTCTTGCCTTCTTCCCACAGAAGAGTCTTTGTCAGACATAACATCCCACTCACTCCTAATGTGAGAGGTTTGTTGGAAACACTGGTAGCAAAACTTATCCCACATCAGTGGAAAAAAGCATAAGGACAGGACAACCCTGACCTTGCAGAAAGCCCTCAATGGGAATGTTACACTAAGAAAACACAAGTCTGGTCAGAAGGCTGACCCCAACCAAATAATCCAAACAACATACTCTTACCTTGTACAGTATTTGTTATTAATATACCAACTTTGTTGCATTTTGATGGTGTAAGATGGAAGCTATTCTTCCACTTAAGAAGAGTCCCCAAAACACCTAGATAACCTTTATTATATCCTTTCCCCCCATAATTCAAAGTTGTCTGAAGCCAGTGAATACAAACTACCCTAAATGGAAAACTGGGCAAATGGGAAATTGGGCAGCCTGACTGTTCTTTGATCAGTCCCATAGAACCCAGGGTGATTATAAAAGCTAAGCAACTGAAGAATATTTGATGTGTTTTTCAAGCATTCTTGGAAAGAACAGTCTCATTTCTGTGTTTTTTTGTTTGGGATGATG
Source organism: Furcifer pardalis (assembly GCA_030440675.1). Classification (NCBI taxonomy): domain Eukaryota; kingdom Metazoa; phylum Chordata; class Lepidosauria; order Squamata; family Chamaeleonidae; genus Furcifer; species Furcifer pardalis. The sequence continues at coordinate 242,811,426 of CP126890.1, forward strand.
GTGATGATGATGATAGTTTTGTATCAGAAATTATTCTGGCTTGAAAGGATTTTTGCTGGAGAAACTCTGCTCAGGGGACTCCCAAATGAGGCTTCTTTCATGTCTCCAAGATCATTTCTCACTGGACTGGTTCCTATTTATCTACTTGCAATTTCTTGCTTTTGATCTGCTAGGTTGGCAGAAGCTGGGACAGAGACAGGTGCTCAATCATTCATGAAGTACCCAGGTCTCAAACTGCTGACTTGGTCTGATAACAACATTGATCTCAAAAAACAGGACCTCCACCCCTGCAACAAACACTGGCTAGAATGCTACTAATTTTACCTGTGGCCATAGTACAGTTGTTGTAAATCACAGCAGTGAACTGTCACAAGTTAAAAGGTCAACCTAGGCATTTATTGTTCTTCACCCAGTTACATAAAATCTTAGAAATTACACCGCATGCTCCTTTCTAAAAAGAATACAAAATAGTTCTGGGCAACAATGTTGAGAGATAGAAGAATAAGATGAAGGAAATGCTTCACCCTCTCCTTTCCATTTATGGTTCCTATATAAGAGTGCCTCAGAAGTGATGGAAAGGGATACCCATATCTTTTCCTACTATAGATGAAAAAGCAGCTGTGAAGGCTGAATTTTTAAAAGAAAAGCAGACAAGAGGCACTGTTATGTAACCCCCTTCTTTGACCTAGCATGAAGCCATCACATTCTGAAAGGAAAAAAAGGAAGATGGCAATGAAAGTCTGCAGAATAATGTCTAGTTCCGTGATGGCGAATCTTGGCACTCCAGCTGTTCTTGGACTTCAATTCACAGAAGCCCAAGTCCCTGTGAATCCACACATATTGGTTTACGTGGATTCACTGGGACTTGAACTTCTGTGAACTAAAGTCCAAGAACAGCTGGAGTGCCAAGGTTTGCCATGACTGGTCTAGTTTCACCTTCATTTAGAAGGCTGTGAATATGTCAATAGTGTTGGGAAAATTCACAGAGATAGAGACAGGGCACTGTAATTGTCATGACTAAAACAACCTTGGCTTTTATATGCTAGCTGCCTAAAACAGCTATGGAGTCAAAAGAACAGCAAATACAGTCACACTCTAAGACCAGAAAACCTACGAAAAACAAATTATCCTGGCAAGCAAGTGAGGAAGAATGACACAACTTCAGAATACAAAATGCAGAAATGAGTAGGTCGGATGCTTTTATCTTTAGGAAAGATAGCCACAGAATGCAATTCTCTATTTTCTAATAAGTTTGCTAACACATATCCAGATTTATCACACCTATCTTCAGCACACTGCTTTTCTGACACTTTCCAGAGACTGTTGGTTTTGAAGCGATAGCTGTGCTAGTCTGTGCAGGCATATCAAACAAGGAACAGAACTAAACAAAAGTAAAAACATAATAATTACAAAACAAAAATGTTGTAGTACCTTAAAGACCAATTGCTATACAGTACTGTATTTTAATGTGTGCTTTTGTGGATCAAGTCTGAGGAAGTGGGCTTGATCTATGAAAGTTCACATTAAAATATAGCAGCAAGTCTTTAAAAATGTTTTTGTTTTTACTTTGGTTTGGTTTGGTTTCTTGCCTGATATTCCCTGAGTCTGCCTATTATGCCTGTATCTATTCACGGCAATAGTGTTGACCAGTATGCCAAAGACCCTCCTTCTGGTAACAACAATAAGGCAATCCTCTAACACAGTGGTGCCCAAACTAAGGCCCGGGGCCCAAATGTGGCCCCTGACGCCAATTCATCCGGCCCACGAAGCCCTCATCACTCCTGGAAGCGAAAGTAAAACGCGCCCGTACGGGCGCGTTTTACTTCCGCTTCCAGGAGCGATGAGGGCTTCGCGGGCCGGATGAATTGGCGTCAGGGCCAGCCCCCAGCCCCCGGGCCTTAGTGACCAGCTCCCTGAACCACATGATCGGCCCAAGGCCCAAAACGTTTGGGCACCCCTGCTCTAACAAGATAAAGAGTTTCAATTTCCAACACAGTATAACATTTATTTCAGTTCTGCATTATCTAAGAAACATTTCCAGAAAAGTGGATCCAATCTTCCCACTTCTGTTTTTGCTTTGAGGAAGAAGGGGAGCAGGTTATAAAGCTGAACTGCATTGCAGACTCAGCGACATGCAAAGCAACTGACTCAACGAAGGACACAGAGAAAGTAGCACCTTCCACTGTTGTGAGCTTGCAAACCAAGCAAAGAAAGAAACTATTAAGCAATCATAATTACATGTGATGATTTATCCTAAACAGCAACTTCTTTGATAATAGATGTTCAACACTAGATTTCTCAAAATAGTTCTCACATAATGGATAAGGTCCTTTCACATCACAGTTGAGATCTTTATTTTTGATCTGAAAAGGCATTTCTCCACTGAATAAATAAAAGGATACCTTTCTGGCTGTGACAGGGTGAACAACGTTCTCCTAAATTGACCAAATACAGTCTGGGAATGCTGATACTGGTAACTTTGTCACTTTAGGCCAGAGGTTTGCAACCTATGGCCCACAGGCTGGCCCCGGCCCACAGCACCATTTTATGCGGCCTACCACCCTTGCCACCACTGCCAAAAGCAGCGGAAGCAACAAAAACAGCCAAAAATGTGCTGTGAATGCACCCATAGTAAACACATTTATGACAGATGTGGACGTGTTTGACAGCAGTATTTATGGCGGGGGGAACGTGGCCTTGGTGATACAAAGTGCCATCAATCAGCTTCAGATTAATATACGTACTATGTTCTTCAACATTTTACTATACAGTATTAACATCCTAAGGCCAGCATTCTTTTTGACCTTCCACTAAGCAGCAAATCTTGCCAACATAGTAACATAGGATTGTCCTGTTTGCACAACTGTTGCAATTGTGCAATCAGAAAGGAGGGTTTCTTCTAGAGATCACAGCTTGTACACCAGCAATGTATGCACAAGTGATGTCCTCTGGTAGGGTTTTCCACTCAGTAGATCAACAGGATATCAGCCAAATATTTTTACATCTCAGTTCAGTTTTAGGTTATCTCCTTGTTTTTGTGCTAAATAATCTAAGGGCTTTTTTTGTTTTTTACAAACTGCCCCAAAGACAAAGCTATTTGGGAGGTATACAAACATTTTAAAGGGATGGATGAATGGATGAAATAACATTTTAGCTCTATACTACTTATCCACTGGCAATTATGGTGTTCAGGTTCACCAAGTCTGGCCAGGCTATCCTGCTATGGTAATAGAGTAGACCATACTGTCAGCAACTTAAGGCAGCAGTTAACTGACCTGATAACCCAGAATACTAGCGACCTTGATGAAGTCCACAGGGAAGGGTGATGGTCCCCAAGTGGATTAAATCCCACTTGAATCCATCTTGTTGGAGGGCAGCATTTTCATCAATACTGGCCTGGGGCTGAGGAGGACTTTGTGTGCCAAAAGGGCTCAGGATCAGAAAGTGACTTGTGGAGCTGGATCAGTGGTACAAGTGTCATGCTGCAATGCAGAAGGCAGATGAAAGGCCATGACATTATATTCACAGGACAGTCTTCATTGCTGATCACCATGATGATAGCAAATATTTGGAATTGGAAATGGCATAAGAAGAAGAAGGTTCACCTGCCTCATGCTTTGCTACCCATGTTGCCATTAGATGGATTTCTGGCTATAAATGCTGCCTTTCCCCCCTGCTGCTTATTTTATTTTCCTTAAGCTCTGTCCCAACCTCACCACCTCTATTACTTAATGGCTTTCAAATTGGAGTCTAACATCTTGTTGACATATAGAGGTAAACACTAAGATCATAATCTTGGGCTCCAGTTGGATGGAGGCAGAGGGAGAATCAGAAAGTGAGAGAACGACAAAAACAATCTTTGCAGCTTCATCTCCTGTGCCCACATTGTCCTCCTCCCCCGATCTCATTTTCTTTTTCATTCATTGCAATATTCTTCATTACTTCTTGTTTACATTCCTGGGTGCTGGAAACTGCTTTGCAGCCACTCATTCCAGTAGCCAAGTGGAACATCCTGAGCCCTCACTTCATCCTGTTCATATCCCTTTCCAGCACCTTTCAAAGAAAAGAGACTTTGGGAGGCACCAATTGCTAAGAAAGTGTGAGATGCAAGATAAGGAGCAACTGTCCTGTCACTTTATGATCTCCTGACCAAGCAGGTTAGATGGTGGTGTGGTTAACCCAAGGAACTCATCATGGGATGAATATGATGTTACCAACCTCTGTAATATAGCTCTCATTGCAAAGTATTTCCACTTTAGAAATAAACAGTGGATATTATTTGAGACTTCCATCCTATACAAACAACACAGCCGAATGGACAGCAAAAACAGATTCCTTTTATTTAATATTGTGTGCTTACTGAAACCTGGATCTTCTGGCAAAAGCAGCACTCACATTTTTTCTCCTTATCCCTGCACTGCCTGCCTTACATCATCTTAGATATAACTGGAGGTCAGAATCAATGTGGGTCACCATGTTACATGCATAGCAAGAGGAAAGGCAATGAAAATATATTTGGCAGCACAATGGTCAAGGTCACCTTTCTGCCTTGGTAATTTCCTTGATGGGAAACAAGATCCATTTTTAACAGCTCTTCATATTCACAGCGACTCTGTCCTCCTGCTAGTGCAAGATGGGGAGGGGGGGGAGACAGAAAGGCCTGGCCCTTTGTTCCTCCGTCCAGTGCTGACAGTTTAATTAAACTTCATTTGAAACAGGGTCAACAAGGTCAGGTGCTCTTCTGCAAAATATCAACTAAGCACCATTTCCAGGCATCAAGGCTGCTTGACACACTTTCCAAGGGACAAAGAGCATAAGGCAGGGGTGCCCAAACTTTTCAGGCCATGGGCCAGCCATGTGGTTCCTACCACCGGAAGTGGAAGTAAAATACACCTTGCAATCTGTTTTGCAACAGGTGAGATAAATTTTTAGGCTGCCATTTTCTCTGCTTAAACTCTGGGTGCCCAAACTACAGCCCATGGGTCAGATCCAGCCCCCAACACCAATTCATCCAGCCCACGCCACCCTTGCCACTCCTGGAAGCGGAAGTAAAATGCACTGTCCCAGTTTACAAATTCTAATGTTTTTTTTTCGGGTTACAATGATCAATTCAGCACCATTTTTTAATTTTTCAATGCATCCCTATGGATGTTTTGGTTTACAATTTTTTTTAGAGGCTGTTGGAATGAACCTCTGTCATAACCCAGGGTTTTATTTATTTATTTATTTAGATTCATATCACCGCCCACTCGCCATGGCGACTGAGGGTGTGCAAATGTGTGCAAATAATAGCAGCTGCTGCTGCCTTTTCCAGAGCTGATGGTTATCTGTCTCCTTTAAACATGCCTCAGATGACTTCCCCTAAACAGTTTCCTTTTCTGCACCTTTGCCACATGCCTGCTTTTCCTTCAGAACATTTTCAGTGGTCCTAACTAACACATTACTGTCCTGCCCACAAGGTGACACAGACTGCTCCTATAAAAATGGTATATTATGGAGAGCAAAGATTTTCCCTATTGTCATCACTCTCCATCTAAGTCTGCTCACCTGTCCACAACTAACAGTAGCAAACAGGCTGAACATGTGGAATTAATTACAACTAATAGATATTATCAAGTCTTTTTTTTTAATCATGCACTGCCCACCTGGAATTGCCACAAAAATAAGTTATTTGCAATAAGCATCAGTCAGATGTGTTTTGCATCTCATCAAGTTCTAAATCACGAAGTCAATGTTTCCCTGTGGAATGTAATTTTGCAAAGACACTGAGAATTCCTTCACTCCCATCAGTGGAGAGATTTTTAGGGAAGCTGCCACAGTTAAAACAGTTTATGTTGGTCACCTAGAACTGCCCTAAGAAATGTGCATGGTTTTTTTAAAAGGAGGAATCGTTTGCGTTCAATGCAGCTGTTTTGCTCTGAAACAAAGGCCCATCCTTTAAATTAACAAAATGATAGAATTACAGAATTGTAGAGCAATTCCCTGCCAAAGCAGGAAATGCACAGCAAAAATATCTCTGATAGATGGCCAAAGTCTGTTTAAAAATTTCCAGCAGAGGTGAATTTACCACAGTGGTGGCAAACCTTGGCACTCCAGGTGTACTTGAACTTCAATTATCAGAAGCCCAAGTCAGCAATCCTGCTGATCAGGGCTTCTGGGAATTGAAGTTCAAGAACAGCTGGAGTGCCAAGTTTCACCATCACTGCTCTACCACCTTCCAAGGCAATGTTTTCCACTGTCAAATACCTCTCACTCTCAGGAAATTCTTCCTGTTTAGTCAACATCCCCTTTCTTGAGCCCATAATTTCAGGTCCTAACCTCTGTGGCCACAGAAAATAAGACTGCTTATTAGTCTTACACATGACAGTCCTTTGTATACTTGAAAATGCCTATGTCATACTTTGGGCACATCACAAGAAGACAAGATTTTTTTTTTGGGGGGGGGGGACAATAATGCTGGGAAAAGTTGAAGACAGATGGAGAAGAGGAAGACAAACTTGGGATGAATTGACTCCATAAAGAAAGCTATTGCCTTGAGTTTACAAGAGGTGATATTTTAGAGATTATAATACCTGCTGCTGATCAACCACTACTCTCTCAATGACCTTTCCCAAAAAAGAGATGTACACTACAGCCGTATAATTATCAAACATATCTGCAGCCAAATTCGGTTTCTTGAGAAGTAGGCAGATAATTGTTTCTTTCAAACAGAAGGGCATGTTACCCTTGATCAGTTAATGATGTTGATCACTCACTCCCCAGTAACCTTAACAGATTTTACTAGCCATGATGGGCAACGATCAAAATGAGAGGCCATGGGTTTGCAGTGTGCAAGCACCTTGTCCGCCTCCTCAGATGACATAGACTGAAACTAATCCCAGCAATGTAGACAAGACGGCTCATTGGACATCTCACTCTGATCTACTGTACTAAATGTGGAGTTCAGGTCCTGTATTAAATGTGGAGTTCAGATGGCCTCAATCTCCATTGTGAAGTGTTTAGAAAATTCTTCACAACTCTGAAGACTTTGGTGAGGCATGCTTGGGTGACCTGTGGTGATGATGTAGTCTGTCTTGTAAAGTTCTGCCTGCTGGTTAGAAGCCTCCTGAATATGCTGGGCAGTATAGTTCTTTTCTCAAAGTTCCTCTGTGACTCATGGTGATGAACAAGTTTTGCATCAGAAAGAGTGTTTGGGAGGGATCATGTCATCCACCTGGGTTGCCTCTGAATACCATCTGGAAACCTGAGCATTGACAAGAGTGCCAGTTAAATAAGCTGGAAACTCCTCCAAGGCTACATGGAAACCAATTAGATCCAGCAGCCTTCATGGACAGACCATCTTAATTGGTTCTAATTCCCCATGGACCAGCAGTAGTAGTGGTTTGATATAATTTCAACTTCAGCAGGGTGTGATCTGACCATGATAAAGTGGAAGATACAAGTTCTACCACCTTCAGATCATCATCTCTGCAGCCTCTTGAGAAAATCAGGTCAAGAGTGTAGCCCATCATGTGCATGGGTCTGGTAAGATATTGGGACAGGCCCATAGATGTCATGGAATCCATGAATTCCAAGGCTGTCCCGACAAGATTCTCCTCTGCCTGAATGTTGAAATACCCCAACAAAACCAGTTTGGGACACACCAACACCACTGAGAAGACAAAGTCAGCCATCTCCAGAAGGGATTAGGCCAAGCCATAGGGTGCTCCATACAATAGCCCACTCCCCAACCTGTATCTATTCTCCACACACACATGGATGGCCTCCCAACCAGAATGTAAGACCATGGAGCTCCAGCTGACCATGATAAAATTTTAATGTGACAACAACCCCACCCCACCCCACCTCTTCTCTCAGTTCTGCCCTGTTGCTGAACCTGGTGCTGAACCCAGGTGGGCACAATATGGATAGTGATACATCTCTCACCCAGGTTTGCATTATACAAGCCAGGTCAGGAAGTTCCTCTAACAACAAGTCCAAAATCAACTGAGACATGTTCTTAACTGACCTGGCATTAATAAGCAAACAGTACCGTTCTCATCTTACTTGATTATTTGCATTAACAAAGCTTTAGAGTAAAACTTCATGTGTTTTTATCAGTCTCCCAATTTTTAAAACAAAGGGACACACAGATAGATTGGCTTGCCCTCCCAATGAGGGAAAGTATATTCTACCCATCACCAAAGGTTTATTAGCATGGGAACCATGACCACCTATATACACCTATTCTGCTCAGTTCTCAACTCACTCTCATTTCCATTCCTCCTCCGTGGGACCTTTAGGAGGAGGATCCACAGGACAGAAGCAACCCACTCTTTGCCTTGACTTACAACTTGTCCCACCCACAAGAGTAGGTAACAAAATTCATAAACACGCAATATAACATACTATCATCCAGTCTAATTTATATGATAAGTTTTAGGTACAGTGTAACAGAAGAAAAGGAAACATATCTGAGCAATATGGGGACTTAACACAATCACAACTTTCACAATTCACTCATTCTGATGCATCTACTGGGAAGTGCCTCACTACGCACACTAGCTCTTTCACATAAATCCACCAACTGCTACTTTTAAAATTATTTATTTATAGATGGATACATTGTCAGGAGGTACATAATGTCCAACAACAGTTATCAACCATTTAAAGGTTTGAAGAAGTCAAATTGTTGGCCGATGGCAAGGCGCCAGAGCAAGCCATCAAGTACTATGGTAACGGCTGCCTCCGAAACCATGCCTTTTATGGGACCTGGCAAAGTTGTCTTCCATCTCTTGTCCTTTTATGTCACACACAAAAAAGAGGAAACCATCTCCTTGGTACTGTATTTCCTTTCACACCCATTTCTAATGTCTTGCATCTGGATGCAGGGCAAGTCTTGGAGTACACTAGGAAATAGCTACACATACCCCATTTCCCTTGTTATTCTTGGGAATGGAAGCTCTCATAACCCAGACCAAACTGACATTCCAGTTAAATCAGGCTGGTGCTTCATTAAATGGAGGGAAAAGAAGACCCCTCCAAAAATCGCTTTGGTCCTTATGTATTTGTTGAGTCCATTTCCCAATGAAAGAATGCCACCCACTGGCTGAGACTATTGGACTCATCTTGAATTACTGGATAGTCAAATGGCACAATGAAGAAATTATCATTTCAGATAGTTTGCAAAGTCTGGCTTACAAAGGCAAAAACGGCTGAGAGAGGGAGGTGGCAGAGAAAACCATGCTATATTCAGCCAATTATTTATCTCCCTCACTATGCATCAACAGTTTAATTACAGCTCTTCCTCTTTGTCAAACTACTCAAATTTTGTGTGTGGGCAAAAAAATGATATGCAATTTTTATGGGGAAGTTAATAATATTGTAACTATTTTAATTGCAGCTATGTGGATCCATGCTTCATACTAAGTTCCAGAATATTAGTTCATAAATTTATTTCTCCAAATCAGACCACTTTGGAAGATGGAGAACAGTAATGTGGAGAAAAATAAGATACAGTATATGAAATAATTCCTTGTAATCTGCACCCATCTCTGTTTATGCTCAAAAATCCAAAGGCATAGTTTAAATCACAAATTTGTTCTTTACCAGTGGCATTCTTGTCATTTTTGCTTGTACTGTACTTCTACCTTCAGTGTGTAGGAGGATTGCACATGCATTCATGTGTGCAAAGAGGTGTGAGTGTGCATGAACACACACATTTTAATAAGTGGCTTTTTCTGACTCAAAATCTTTACTGGAAGCCTTTTTCACATCCCTCCTATATGTGATAATGAGGCACCGCGGATGCCCATCCCTTATGATTCTGGTAATGTTTTGTTACCAGCTGCCAGTGCATAGAAGGAACTATGATATGCAAGGCATTGTTACTTTTCCATTTGTGGAAGCCATAAAGAAGTACATAATTATAAACATGTTTTACAGACAACTATATATTTAAAGCTTTTAGCATGGGCTTTCAAAGTAGACAAGTATACATTGAAAATCTCATTTTATGCTTTCATACATTATTGATATTACTTGAACAATTTAACTTTAACTCACATGTGACTAACCATTTCTTTTATTAATACATCATTCATTTTTCATCCATACTGCAATTAGGAAGGGAATACAGAAGTAGTTATATATTGCCTGTTCAACTAGGGAGGCAAAATATTTAGATTCTTGTTATATAGAGGGAGACATTAATCCACTTCTCACTTATGCATGTCTTATTTCAGCAATTTTCCTAGAGTAAAGCCACTGACATGCAAAAATACTACTGTACTAAACCTGGTGGGTAAAAACCTGTGCGGTATATGGGTAAGTGTTGGACTAGGTCAAACACAGGAGGCCAGGGTTCAAATCCTTGTTCAACAACAGAAACTTACTGCGAAGACGCACTGTTAAACCACTTTTTAAAATATCTCACACATCCTGACCACTCTATCATGATTGCCATGCAAAACCTGGTCGGACATAATGTACATATAAATCAGATCAACACCAAGAGGGAAAAAAATCCTTTACACCCAACATAAATTTGAAGAATGGATATTTCTGTGCATGGTACTGAATGGCTTAACTCATTTTTACCTATTCAGAGCTGTTTCAGCCGAAATCGTTGGCTGCAATTCGTATCCAAGAATGATTTTTTTTCCTGAAACAGGAAAAATGCCATTGGCATGTATTTGTTTAAGGTGAATCCCAGCTTGCCATGAAGTGACCCACACACTATGATCACAGAGCCATCTCCTGAGGCACATATGAAATGAGACATGCAAGATTTAACACAGGTCTGCAATGGACTGTCACAGCCTTGAGGACATTATCAAAGCGCACCTTCACAGCCAGTCCTTAAGGCAGGGGCTCTTCTACCTCTATGACTGTTGGGAATCAGAGTTCCTCTTCTTCTCATTTTGCCATTGGGCCCAAAATAATATAGAACCGAAGATACAAGTGAATCTTCTTCGAACAGCATTTCAGCTCTATGTTCTCAACAAGAACCTGGCTTCATCAGGTTCCAAAATGATGTACAATAAAACACCGGATAACACTAAAACTTGGTTCCACAAGTCTTGGTGTTATCCGATTTTTAGTGTTATCCGATCCATGTTAAAATCCTATGGGATGGATCGGATAACGTTAAAGCTCCATAGAGATACATTGTAACCGCATAGGCTTTAGCGGTTGTTGTCCGATCTATCCCATAGGACTTTAATGTTATTCGATCCAATTGTCTTCCCCAGATTACTTAACGTTATGCGATTTTAGCGTTATCCGATCCAATCATTATCCGGTGTTTTACTGTACTTGCAGGTTAACCATAAAGTGTAACTGATCCAGAAATGCATATCTGTGGTCTAGCACAGGTGGCCAACTATTTTTGTAATCAAGAATGTAAAAACCATTCTCTAGCTAAAGTGCTCAGCATCACCTCACAATCAATATGTCATTATAATGTAGCTGGTATCTCTAGAAATGGTTTCCACTACTGGCAGTACTGTAGGTAACCTGATCAAAGGATGATATTACAAAATGCAAGCTTTTCAATTCCACCATGAATTTGGTTTCCAGCTCATTATTAGAAACGGTCTCCTTCCATTATTTTTACAGTGAATCTAAACTACAAATACAACCTGTTCTTCCTCACTAGAGCCCTAAGAGTAAACTGCATGAAATGTAAATTACACGTATTGTTCTTAAGAAGGGAGAGTTAGAATGATAATGTTTCTAAATCCAAACACTTCTTCTTTCAACCAGTTGCAGATATTTTCCTTTTCTTTTCCTCTGTTTAGACCTTCTTAGAGAACTTCTAAGAGTAATTTCATGAAGCAATTATCAAAGTGAATCCATAGGATCCAGCACACCTGACACATGCAATTCACATAGTGAATTGTGAAGATCCATGTATTCCATGTAAACAGATAAACAGGATACCTGCAGGTGATGGCATCACTTGTAATAAATACATGCCAATCACCTATGGTAGGTGGCAACTCTGTCCTTCAATGGTACTGTTACTGTAGGAAACAGGTATCTGAAATTGCCATTACAGGATAATCCAGTCCATAGCAGATCACTGACTAGCTCCCATATAGTATCTGTTGTCTTACACCAGGAGTTCTCAACTTTTTTAAGCCAGGGGCTGGGTCACACTCCCTCAGATAGCTATGGAGGCCAGATGGCCATTTTGCCCTTCCTCCACCACATGCCACTTCTTGGTGTAGTGGAGGCAGGGGGGGCACATGAACTGGTACATGGGCTGCACGTTGAGAATCCCTGTCTTACACAGACATTCAGCAAAGCTGCAATTCCTGCAGTTATTGTGCTACCTGATGTATATACATAAGCACCCTCAGTTTCCATACGAAATGTACAAAGATCTCAAGAACCTGCCAGGATCATCATTCCCAATCAGTTTGCCTAGTGCCTGCACAACTTGAAAGTTGAAATCCTGTTTCATAGCCACACACATGTAATGTGAAGATGTGGAAGCAGTCGACTCAATCTCAGCAGGGTAAAATTAATGTCCCTGAAGCAATTCTGCAGTCATGTCACACAACAATTGCAATACAAACCAAGCAATCAACTGTACAGTCAAATTCTGCCATGTTGGCTGTTTAGGCATAACACCAGGCACAACTGCACAGGTATAACTTTTCATTACGCCAACATGAAGACCATCTCACCTCTGTGATCAGGAACGCAAGGTGTAGCAAGAGTTCTAGGCTGGACAAAAATTATCTGCTTCTCATTAAACCAAGGGAAAGAAGTCACACTAGACCCGTGATGGTGAACATTGGCACTCCAGCTGTTCTTGGACTTCATTTTCCAGAAGCCCAAGTATCTGTGAATCCACACGAATGGATTTACTGTGTGTATTTGTGTGGATTCACAGAGTCTAGGGCTTCTGGGAATTGAAGCAAAAACAGATGGAGTGCCAAGGTTCACCATCACTGCACTAGGGTCATATTCTGCTAGTATCTACTGTAATAACTCCTCCAGTCCATGTTTTTATGGCAACATACTTTAAACTGGAAGAGTAGGAGGGTGCTGTATTCTCACTAAAGTTTAGCAACAGACTCTTAGTATTAATACTCCATAAAAAGCAAAACAGCACAACACTCAGCTCCAAAGAAGATAAATCTAGGTACTCACAGCCGTGACAATGCTTGATTATTCTGGAATAAGAGCTCTGGCAAGGTGTGCAGCTGGTTCCGATTCAGGCGTCTAGAGGATAGAAGAAAGGAAAAGTTAAATACTGACAAAGATTCAGATACCCATTCTAGAAGGATAAAGAATCTAGGAGGTCCCTGGCTGAATTCCATAACTGCCACATACATTTATTTATTTATTTATTTATTTATTGCATTTATATCCCGCCCTCATCCAAAGACTCAGGGCAGCTTACAAAATTAAAAAAAAGCACAAAACACATTTAAACACATTAAAAGGTTAAAAAAAATAAAAGTTAAAAAGATTAAAAAGTTAAAGTTACAGACTCTCCCAATTTTCACCAACTCATGTCCCTTATAGCCTTTTAAAAATAGGAACTGATTGAGAATATAATTACAGTGGAACCTCATACTGTACAACAATCGCCCAGTATAGCTATGAAATCGCATAACAATTAGGTTTGGGGGGAGAAATGGCATCCCGCATAACAATTTTCCCTATAGAAAACAATTTTTCAATGGGAAAAACCACTTTGCAAAATAATTCGTTGTATGATGCATCCCATAGGGAAAATCGCTATGCAATGTATGCATCATATAGCAATTGTTTCATACAACAACGAGCCGTGTAGAATGGATTAAAATCATTGTATGAGGTACCACTGTATACTAATTCCACTCAGCCCTTAACTGATGCTTTTGGCAATCTATACCCTTAGTTTCATCTGTGGAATTTCAAAATATAAAAGAACACTGTCATAAAATAAGGCTAAGTGAGAATTTTACAGAGAAAAGCAGGATATATTTTTGGAAATGAATGGCTATAACGATGAGTCCCAACCTTGGGACCCCAGATACAGTATTCTTAGACTACAACTTCCAGAAATCTTGGTCACCACAGCCAATGCTGAAGCTTTCTGGGAGTTTTCATCCAAGAATATCTTAGGCCCCAAGGCTTCTTCTTCCATGTCTAGGACAGACATGAAACTGCTCAAACGAAGGCACTTTTGAGTGAATTCATTTCCATACTTCCTTCTCCTGACCTAGTGTGAGAAAGATTAGCTGGCGACACAAGGTTGCCATTGCACAGGCTACAGCCGATTGTGGTTCAAAAATACCATAATCTTCAAGGAGCCTCTTACTGTGTACACCAGCCCTAAGACTGGGAAACACTGAAAAAAATAAACTATACAGTCTAGTTTTTTGTTTGTCGTATATATGTATAAATTATTTTAACATTATACACTGCCTAGAGTGGGAAAATCACCCAGATGGACTGTATAAATAAATGTGTTGGTCAAAGTCTATAACTAATTTGGAACTTTTTAAAGCAAGAAAACAGAGAAAATATATTAGCAGTATGCCAGAAATTTATAAGAACCAGTCAAGAACTGAAATGCAAATCAGCATAGAGGAAAACTTTGGGTGTTTTAGTTTAAAGGTTTAGACAGCGCGTGGTTGAAAGGCAGGCGGTGGTCCTTGGCATTAAAAGAAAAAGACCAATTCAGGCAAGCTAAAATTCTAACAGCATGTAGAATACTGCCATTGTTCATCCTCTTTTCTGGAGTGTTACTTTGTTTTCACAATTCTCTGTCATAAGCACCATTATCTATGAATGGTAATTAGAATACTAACAGTTCTGAGGACATTTCAACCAGCACTGCACCAGATTTGCCTCCACCTGGGGGCAGTGGAACAAGGGCAGGGTATGTTCAAAGACAGTACATTTTGCAGGTGGTGTTTTACAGCTGCCATGCAGAAAAGATGTAGAAATAACTTGGGGTGATTGTGCACTGCCCCTAATTGAATGAACACTGCAGTGAATTATTTTGGCTCTGAAAAGAATGGTGAACAGATTGGGAAGCATCTGGGTGTAAATGCCAGCCAGACTGTTCAGGACGGGGTGTCAAAACACATAGTGCTCACACCATCTGCTTGCCAGAGAGAAACTGTTCTTGACACAGGTGCTAAGGTTGGCTGCCTTTGACCATAAAGTGAACTCTCTCCCAACCTTGCTCAATTCTATCTTGGACCAAACAAACCCATGTTGTCTACCAGTGCCTAGGAAAGGCTTATGTGTCGGGAGGAGAAACACAGTGGAGGTGTTTTGCTAGGAAATCCCATCCTTTCTTCCCTTCTTTTTGTTGCCTCCACACCCCTAGTTCACATGCCATACGTGTGGATCCCTGAAACACTCACAGTCGCTCCAGTTCTTTCATGTCATCGAACACCCCTCGCTCCACCACACTGATCTGGTTTTCCATCAGCTGCCTATAAAAATGATAAGAGTATCAGAACACAGACAATGTAAGAGAAAAGGGGGGAGGCAGAGTACAAAGGAGGGCCAGTGTCTTAATGGTGAGAATTGCCTTTGACTGGGATGCTCTGTCTCTCTATCAAAGCAGACAGAATAGATCAGGGGTGCCCAAACTTTTTGGGTCATGGGCCAATCATGTGGTTCAGGGAGCCAGTCACTAAGGCCCAGGGGCTGGGTGTGCCCCCTGATGCCAGTTCATCCGGCCCGCAAAGCCCTCACCGCTCCTGGAAGCGGAAGCGCCCGCACCTGGCCCCCAAGCCTTAGTTTGGGCACCACTGGAATAGATTGACTAATCCCGTGGCCCTATTTGGAAATGAAAAGGGGACAGAGGGGGATGTATGGAAGCAGAAAAGAGGGATCACTCACAGAACTCTCAGCTGTTTCAGCCCAGCAAAGTCGTTCCTATTGATACGGGTGATGTTGTTTCCATTCAGCTCCCTGCGAAGAAAAAGAGTGTAGTGACAAAATAGGCAAAGGTGCCATGTGACTGATGTAGTCTCAGAAGCACTCCTGCCAACACCACCAGACAAGGTGAGGTGAGGGTTTGAGAATGGCAATCCTGGAGAAGGGAGGGGCAGCTAAAGTTCTGTAGGCAGAATGGGATGAATTGCATAACGCTAAAACTCCATAGAGATACATCGGAACTGGCACAGGCTTTAGCAAATGTTATCTGATGCATCCCATAGGATTTTAAAGTTATGCGATGCAATTTTTCCCCCAGATTGCTTAACGTTATGCAGTTTTAGCGTTATCTGATGCAAATGTTATCGGAGGTATTACTGTATTTTCCTTGGTTTGGGTAATTCTGTTGCCCAGCAGAAGGATTCTCATTTTATGTACACCATTTGGAAATAATTACCTTCTGGGCCTGGATGCTGCCTGAGGATTCTGGGAGTTGTAATCTAACAATGTAACTTTCCCAAGTTCATATGTACATTTTCACCCAAAAAACAGAACAGACAGTGCCTGTTAATATCTCAACATGTTTTCCAAATTAACATTATACAGTAATACCCTTACTTACATAAAAAATCCATTCCATAGGCTTTTGCTTAAATCGTTTTTTTATGTAACTTGAAGCAAACCCATAGGAAAAACATTTTTTTACATTACTCAAGGCAAACCCATAGGAGAAATGAAATTTTATGTAAATTGAAGCAAACCTATAGGGAAATGAATTTTTACATAACTCAAAGCAAACCAATAGGAAATGTGATTTTTTTAATGTAACTCGAAGCAAACCCATAGGAAATTGTATTACATAAATTGGGACATTTACATAAATTGGGACATGGTTTTAGCACAAAATCATTATGTAAGTTGAATTTTATATAACTCGAGGCATATGTAAATCGGGGTTTTACTGTACAGTCTATCACAGCTCTAGAGCAGGTAGGCATAGACAGTCTATTACTGATATTTGATGTTCATATGAAAATCAGGAGACTGCTACCCTTCAACTATTTCTTAAATTGACAGGTACACAAATTATGTTTCTGCAACCTCATTCTCTCTCTCTCTTACTTCACCCCTGACAACTTACTATTGTCTCTCTTTGCTTTTGTCCCTTCACTATACAATTGGTTTAATAATCAATCAGTATTTTGAAAATGAAGCTTATACAAAATTTTGTTCTGTGCCATTCATATCCCAATCCTGTGAGATGATTTCTGGCTGTTCAGTATAAAATTATGTTCTACAAAATGAAAGTATTAATCTATTTCTCCCCATTCTCCTTCTCTCTCTTTTTGAAATAAAATATCAGAATTATTAGTAGACAGTGGAAGGACTGGAGTGGTAGGGTATGCCAAAGGGAACTGGGAAAGGGAAAAGATGGCTAGGAATGGTATTTTAGACTTAGACAAACCAGTAGGAAGTGTCAGATGGAACCTGGGCTTCACAAAGTCTGCTTCGAAATTCTACTGAGTACAGTACTTGCAACTTTTTGTGTGTCACAGGTGTGGCACGTATGTGCCATGCTTTCTGGCTCATTGGCCCTTTTTGCCCCAGTCCCCATAGAACAGAAAAGGAGACAATATGACACACGGAATCACTAACAAGTGGTCTGCTATGCCCACTGATATCTGCCACTACTGAAGGACATTATTTTGTGTTCACTATCCTCTATGTCAGGGGCACCCAAACTATGACCCTTGGGCTGGATGCAGCCCCGAAGTCATTTCATCCAGCCCCCGATGCCCTCGCCGCTCCCAGAAGTGGAAGTAAAACACGCATGTGCAAGTGTCTAACGCACCCACTCATGCACAGAATGCTGCAGTAAATGACCCACGGTTGTCGTAAAGGTGTTTAGGGCAGCTGTGGGTAATTTACAGCAGATTCTGTGCATGCGTGGGTATGTTACGCACCTGCACATTTTACTTCCACTTCCCATGGGACGAACCACATGACCAGCCTGATCAGCTGTCAGGGGGCATGGTCAGGTCCGTGGCTTGTAAAGTTTGGGCACCTCTGCTCTATATGATGAATTAAAGTTTGGACAAATGCATCCAATTGTGGTGAATGGAAGTCTGGATAAATGTAGAGCTTAATTTTTAGACTGCAAAGCTAAGAATTCCCCCCCAAAGAGATTGACTTGCAGGTCAAGACTAGGAATATGGCTGCTCCTATGAAATAAGCAAGCATGAGCCCTCAAAGAGGCCTCATTGTCCGGCTGAAATGGCAGCTAATGGCTAATGAGTAAGACAGCTACTATACATTCTTAAATTGCATCCATTTGATCACAAAGGCTGTTGGCCTTCCTTCATTATATGACTGATTGGTGAGGGTGGGAGGGAGAGGTTTGTTTCCAAGACACCCAGAAGGACCACACTGAATACATTGGTGAACAAGCCTTGCTCCTTGCCCTTTCATGTTATACTGAAACCTACACTCACTGGCTGCCATTATCCAGGCTACAATCACAAAAAGTGTAGCATAATAAGAACTGGGGACAGATACAGGCTAATTCCTTAGAATTTTTACGGATTTGATGGGACCTTGCTCTTTTCTACAGGGACGTAGGGACAAGATGCCTTGAAACTGCATTTTATGTTGCAGTTTTACTTTACTTTCAGTCCCTGAAATGGAAAACTGCTTAAGGAGAAATGAATGTATTCCAGCCTTCTTCTACAACATGGTTGTTTCCAAATATTTTGGGAAAGCTGTCTTATTCCAAGACAGAGATGGTTTCTATTCCTCTAAAAGAGGCATATATGACCAGTTCTGCACTGAAGGCAGTAAGAGATATGGGGTCAAAAGCTGTATCCAGACACATACAAATCTACCCATCACATCCCACTGGTCATCCTTATGTTTCTAGGAGTGAAGACCCTTTCGCCCATTCTTATTTCTTTTCTAACAACCCTAATACAGATTTCCTTTTTCTAACTATTATAGTCAGCCAAATAAAGAATGGTGCATACACAACTGACATGAAATGGGAGGGGGGTGTTAGCACCTTGAGATGGGTTGGTATTTAAGGCCCTGGAAATTTGTTTATAGTCATTGAGACATGGTTTGTATACCTTTCCTTAAAAGCTCTGAGGAAAGTAGATGTTCCACAGGTCCAATATTTATTTATTTATTTATTTATTTATATATTTATTTAACTTTATTATCCCACCCTAATCAGGCGAACCCGACTCTAGGCGGCTTACAATATGAGTGCAAAAACAACTAAACAATGCAAAATCCCACATAAGTGCAAAACAAACTAAACAATCCCACTATACCCCTACAACAATTTGGTTTAAAATTAAGTTTAAAAATTCAAACTGTAATTTACAGAATACTAAAAAGATTTAAAAATTTAAAAGTTTAAAAAGTTTAAAACAGCGAGAGGAGTGGCTGTCCCATCAGATCAGCCACCCAACATGTGACCCCACATTCTGTATATAAACTCTACTCAGGTGTTCAGCATCCAGGCAGTTAAATGCATGAGACAGGAGAGTGAGATAACTTCCCTTCTTCTGTCATTACTTTGCTCATACTGTTTTGTGTGGCAGGTCTGAAGGAGGGGGACTTATCAATCTATGAAAGCTCTCCAAATGAACTAGAACCTGCTTTCTAGCTCACATGGAGAGTTTTCATGGATTAATGAGTCTCCTCTTTTTGGACATATCAGAAAACAAAATAAAATAAACAAAGCACTTCATGTGAGCTAAATAACAATGGCCAACTTGCTGCTCCCCCCCCCCTCATGCTTTTAGTCCACCCAGATATTGAACAACTGAACAGTGCTGTATAGTACCGGGGGGAACTCTACCTGTTAAGCCGTGGTGGGCTCCAAAAAAATTACTACCACACTGTGGGTGTGGTATGGTGGGCGTGGCCAGGAGGAAAGCCCTGCGTTGTACCTGAATTAGGACTACAGTACTTTATTTCAAAACTTGGATGGGCGTGGCCAGCCAGAATTTCTGCTGCCGGTTCTGATGAACTGGTGCGAACCTGCCGATGCCCACCACTGCTGCTAAGTGTTGCCTCACCTCAATGTACTTACTGAAGCAGAAGTCCTGTTTTGTTTTGTTTTTAACAATATGGTCATCTGAATTAAGCATGAAGCACACCTGCCAATGTGGAATATGCCTCAGAAATAAAAACTGAAAGCTAGATAGCTGCCACTCCACCACCCCCACCAATTGAGATTAAGAAGTCAAGAAAAATCACCAAAATAATGTTGTCCTCAAATAAGCAGGATGGTAATAACAGTGATTCTCTATTCTGTTTGCTGCCATGCTGTGAAGAGAAATATAAACCATGCCATAAGGCTCACAACATCTAGAGCAGGGATTCTCAACCTGCGGCCCACGGGCTGGAATCAGGCCACAGCACCATTTCATGTGCCCCCCTAACCCATCACACCCTGAAGTGCCAGGTGGTGGTGGAAGGGCAAAATGGCTGTCCTGCTGTCTGAGGGAGCATGACCTAGCCCCTGACTTTAAAAGGTTGAGAACTCCTGTTCTAGAGACAGGGAATCGAAAAAGACCTTTTGAGAATATGTCATAGTTAAGACAACTGAGTGAGTGAGTGAGAGAGAGAGAGAGAGAGTTGCAGATGTAGAAGCTGTTTTAATGTTTAACCGCCTCAGAGGGCAGTTTGACTTGCAGCCCTGTGCTGTATCACATATGGAAGGAGGGGCAGTCATTAGAAATGAGGGCCATGTGTTCATGGGGCAAACCAGCCAAACAAAACGACTTCATCAGGAAATTACCATTTATATTGCTCATGGTGTCTAGAGGCCATCTATTGTCTTGGGTACCACAAGGAAGCTCAGCTGCAGGTGTGCACACAGAAGCATAGTCATGTATGTACACAAATGCCAGAGTAGGTCATAAGCCCCCATGCGTGAATTTACATCTTCAGTTATAAAATCACAACCTTTTGACCTTAGCTTCCCAGTGGTAGGAAGTGATCAAGTTCTTTCTGGTGTAGGATCTATTTTTCTTAAAAATTTCTTCCTTCACTAATATTAAAATTCACTTCTTTGAAAATTATTTGGTTGCCATTTCAGTAACCAAACAAAGTGTTCTATGGCACCTGAGTTTCAAAATGAAAGGAGAGAGAGAGAGAGAAAGTCTTGCAGCTCCAAGAAACAGGACATGTGGCTTTGCTTCTTTCCCCACATGCTTAAATGTTAAAATAAAACAGCTTTGACAATAGCCTGCTTTTGCCAAAGATTAATTAGCTACTTTCTGGCTCCCTTAAAAGCTAAGGACATATGATCTTGTCATGGGAAAATCATTCAGCAAAAAACACAAGCTCTTTATTGAAACAAAAAACACAGCCCTGTAGCCATGACAGAGGCATCAAACCATTCCCCAGATATCAGCTGATTCTTATTTCAGTATTATTATTACTGCTCCAAGTATGAACATAAGAGGAGCCATGTTGGATCAGATGAAAGACCTAACTAATTAAGCATTCTGTTCATTCACTGGCCAACCATGTGCCTACGAAAGGCCTGCCACTGGGATTTGAGAGCAATGGGCTGGCTTCCCTTTAGCTGGTTACAGAATTATAGGAGTTGTAGTCTGACACAAGGGACTGCGGTGGCTCAGTGGTTAAGATGCTGAACTTGATGACTGGAAGGTCAGCTGATCAGCAGTTCAAAACCCAAGTGCTGCATGACAGAATGAGCTCCTGTCTCTGTCCCAGCTCTTAGCAGTTTGAAAGCAAGAAATTGCAAGTACAGTAATACCTCGGATAACACTAAGACTTGGTTCCACAAGTCTTGGTGTTATCAGATTTTAAGTGTTATCCGATGCATGTTAAAATCCTATGGGATGGATCGGATAACGTTAAAGATCCATAGAGATACATTGTAATTGCATAGGCTTTATCCGATCCATCCCATAGGACCTTAACGGTATTCAATCCAATTCTCTTCCCCAGATTACTTAACATTATGCGATTTTAGCATTATCTGAGGTAAACGTTATCCGAGGTACAGTATTACTGTAGATAAATAGGTACCACTTTGGTGGGAAGGTAAACAGCACTCCATGCACTCTGGTGTCTAGGCATGGCTGCCACATGTTCATGGAAATGTCTGCAGATGCAGACAGCATTGGCTCTTTGGCTGTAAATGGAGATGAGCACCAAACCCTAGAGTCGGATATCACTGTCTTTCAAGCAAGAAAGACCTTTACCTTTACCTAGTCTGGCACAGCTGGAGGGTATGAGATTTTATTTTTTTTAAAAAAAATTGGCAATAAAGTATAGAACATGGACAAGAGATATTCATCCTCATCAACACAAAGAGGCAGCAATACATGGTGAAGGATGGACCTCTCCAACTGCAGCTGTCTGTAAATCATCATTTTGTGTATTGCTGAAATGGCAAACCTCCCATTCTTTCCCTAACTCATGCCATACACCAAGGGTCTCCAAACATTTTGGGCCATAGGCCAGTCATATGGTTCAACAAGATAGATTTTAAGCTGCCATTTTCTCTGCTTAAACCAGGGGTGTCCAAACTACGGCCCATGGGCCAGATCTGGGCACCAACACCAATTTATCCAGCCCACACCAACCTCATCATTCCTGGAAGTGGAAGTAAAACATGGGCTTTACTTCCACTTCCAGGAGCAAAAAGGGCAGCGTGGACTGGATGAATTGGTGTTGGGGGCTGGATCTGGCCCACGGGCCATAGTTTGAGCACCCCTGCCATACACATTTCAGTCCTAAAACTGCCAGTGTCCCTACGGCTTATTTGCAAATCCCTGCCCCACCAGATCTCCTGCCTCTATAGCTCTTTTGTTCAGATAAATTATTACCTTGAGAATCAAGAAAGGAATTAACAGCAGGTGAAAGCTTATTTGCAATGATGCTCCAAACAGCAGGGCTATTTAACTCAGTAGTTATTCTTCTACCTCTAGGTCCTCCCCATCAGACCCTCAGATATTAATTATAGTCTGTCAAAGTCAGACCTGTACCAGTGCCATGGCTTGAGTGCTAACTCTCTGCTTTAACAGGAAAAGGGGAAAAGAGAAAGAGAAAAAAGCCTTCCATCAAAAAACATTTAATGAGATGCAAGATACCCAGGGATACATCTATCTAGAGGTCTATATTGCAGTCTTTTCTTTGCCTATGAAACAACTAAGCCAGAGGAAGGGGAGGGGGACCTTGCTGTTCTGAAGGGCAAGGTCTTTGTTAAAGATTTATAGCTTAATTACTCAGTGACAACCTATTTATAAGGTCTTTAAGAGTTTAAAAGATGGTCTTCATACCTTTGCCCACTCCTGCACTATCAGTATTTTGTTTTATGTTTCATGGACTTGCTAGCGCTCAACAGTTCTGGTTAGAAGCAGAAATCAAAATACAAGTTATCCGTTACAAGTTATTTCTGACCTCTGCTTCTAAATAACTAGTAAACTATGCCAATTAACAAATTGCCTTTAAATAATCCCCCCCCCCCCGTTATTAAAACACAAACAAGCTGTAAAAGAACAAATGACAAGTTTTATTCCTTTTGCAGTGCAATGTTTTAGTTACTATTTTAATGAAGAATGTTTGTAGCCTTATCAAGCAAGTGACTCTATTGTATGAAGGAACTTATCCACAGGGACAGATGAGACCTATCCACTCCTCCAGAATAAAATCATACCCACAACATATGGTCTAGAATTCAGCTGACTGGTCCTATAAGACCTTGTTTGGTTAAGATTTGAAGCAAAGTCACCATGTTCTAGGGCAGGACTCTGTATGAATTTAAGCTCTAAACAGGCCATTGTAAATAAGAATGAACCACACATGCATGAATTAACATGATGCTATGAAATTTCACTGTTGGCAACAGTGACTACTATTTGCAACTAGTTCAAGAGGTTTATTTCTCTGACAATGAAGACCGCCCCTGCCCTCCTTTACATGCCCAAACTTCTCCATACTTGTAAAATTATCTGACCCTAGCAAGCTACTCATGACAGCAGGCTAGCAAATACTAACTGGCAGCTACTGAGTACTACCACACAACAGTCCATTAGGTTTTATGAGGTTATTAAACTGTTCCAGCTCTACCATAAACCGTTAAGCCTCAATAACTGCATCTAACTGTGAGAATCATAATGGGAGACAGGCAGAATTTCTGGGCTTTACAGTTTTACTACTGGGTTTTCCCTTTGTGTTTGCAATGCTTTCTGATGTGTAAAGTGACTGCATTAATGATCTTGCCAACCAAAGAAGAGGGAAACCTGAGCACAAAAAAGAGAAATTACTGAGGGACTATTCTTGGAAGTCTAATAATGGCTGGGATGTGTGCTTCTAATATGCTCTGGTAATTGTGGCAGCACTCCTCCAAACTCTAACATTCAAATAGTGACCTGTGGTGCTAATTGCAGGCAAGATCTTTACATATAGTATAGTCTAAATAAATCATGCAACTATCATATTACCATAACAAAACTACACCACTTAAAATGCATACTGTATTAAGAAATGGATATTTAATGAGGAAGGCCTGGAAACCTTCTACCATTACACCTAAGATGCAATGGTACAAGGATCTTTCTTCAAACTGATAACTGATAACCAGTTTGAAAATGATAGTGGAACAAATTAAGATCAAGTTGAGAACATACATACCTATACCTATACCTATACCTATACCTATACCTATACCTATACCTATACCTATACCTATACCTATACCTACAGTCAAACCTTGCATAAAGAGCTCCTCACTTAAAGAGTACAGTAACTTGCTTAAAGAGCAGGGGTTTCTCTGAATGTTTGCTTCGCTTAACAAATAAAACCAACCAAAAACTCACTTAACAAATTAACAAATAAATCGGGGTTCGCAATCCCCCCCACCAGAAGTCAAAATTGGTCACTTACAATGGTGTTTCACTTAAAGAGCAAACTTGCTTAAAGAGCAATCCTGTGGAACACATTATTATTATTATTATTATTATTATTATTATTATTATTATTATTATTATTATTATTATTATTATTAGTAGTAGTAGTAGTAGTAGTAGTAGTAGTAGTAGTAGTAGTAGTAGTAGTAGTAGTAGTAGTAGTAGTATACTTCTATGCCGCCCTACTCGGTAAAAACCAACTCAGGGCGACTCACAGAATCCATCAATATCAAAGTTAAAGTAAAGGTAAAGGTTTCCCTTGCTCGAAAGCCGGTCGTATCTGACTCTAGGTCAAAGTTACAATACAGGAAAATACAGTGGTATATGATATAACAAAACAATAGGTACAGTAGTTATAATATAATAGATCAATACACATAATAGATCAATACACGATAAATACATACACAATAAATCAAAATACGTACCTCATAACTATCAATACACTTTAAGCAAGGTACAGCTGTGTGCATGTGCATGTGCATGTACATGTACATGTACATGTACATGTACATGTACATATGAGAGAGTACGGGAAGAATGGTAAAAATTAATACCATCCTAAGTCATAGCCTAGGAGTAGCAGCTGCTTAGTGGTTAAGATGCTGAGCATAACGACTGGAAAATCAGCAGGTCCAAGTGAGACCCAAGTGTTGCACGAAGGAGAGAGCTCCCATCTCTGTCCCAGCTACTGCCAACCTAGCAGTTAGAAAGCAAGAAATTGCAAGTAGATAAATAGGTACCACTTCAGTGGGAAGGTAAACAGCATCCTATGTACTCTGGTGTCTATTCATGCCTGCCACATGTCCACGGAAATGTCTGCAGATGCAGACAGCACTGGCTCTTGGGCTATAAACAGAGATGAGCACTGAACCCTAGAGTTGGATACGACTGGCTTTCGAGCAAGGGTAACCTTTACCTTTAAGTGATAGCAAAATTTAAGCCTTTTTTCATTTTGAATTGTTTCTTTTATTGTTAATTATTTAAAATTTTTGAAAGCTACCTTCATAGCTTTGTTCCAAAGACAATACAGAAAGCGCTTTAGACTAATAAAAAACTTCAAAGTCTCCATACTGCAACTCTCAGTATATTATCTTACATGTAATCTAACATCCTCCCATTAATCACATTAATTCAAGTAAAACTTACGATCCTTAAATGATACATTCTGTCTGTCTCTCCTGGATTGTATGTGGGAATGGATAATATGGCTATGACAGATTCATGTGCAGAAAAATCCTGCACATATTGTTCCTAGTAATGCCATTTTCACATTTCTTTTAGGCATGGAAACAAACTATTCATGAGGGTGGAAGATCAATGGCTGGATGGCCCACGCATAATTTTAAGATAAAAGAAACTAGGAGGAAGCAAGGCTGTAGACTAGAGTGAAGGAAGGCAGTTTAACACTTCCTGCCATCCCTGTTGCTGCCACTGTCCACTTCTCTCTTCTTCCATTGCCATATGCCTATTGTAAGTACTGTACAGACGATCAGCCTTATCCCTTGAGCTTTAATCTAAAAGAAAGGCAAGGTGGAGCAAAGGAAGCCATCAAGCCAGTTTGCAGGAGATCCTGCCTCATTTCAAGTGTAACCCATGATATATATATTGTAGATATCCTTCAAGTAATGTATACAAATAAGAAACATTCCCCATCTAAGAAGCCTAATGCTATCCTTCCTGCATTCTCTCTCTTTACTCTTCTTCTGTATCACACCCAAGAAAATCTGGTACTCCAGTTAATTCTTATTTTAGAGCTACAGTCATTCACTTTTCCCAGAGGCAAGGAGGAATCCATCAGCTCCTTCTGGGAGCACAGACACGCAAATGCTACAAGGCATATAATAGACCTCCCAGCCATGTCTTCTTTTTGAAATATATGTTATTCACCTCTGGCTGTTCTGTGGGGAACTGAGAAGCCTCCAGTAAATTCTACATGTGTTCCTGTCTCCAATCTACTGAACTTATCCTCTACTCTCAGTGCTCAAAATACATTTCTACTTTTCCATCTGGCAAATGAACTTGCTTTTCCCTTGACTGATAAATTTGATCATCTCCTGATTCTTGCAACTCAGATTCACTCTCCCTATGCGATGTTACTACTGTATTTCACTCATCTTGTTCTTCTGAAGTGCTCACTCCACTGCCAGAATCTCTAACAGAGGCACTGTACAGTAGCTGTTCATTAATTCCTTCTTCTGTTCCCAGGGAATGATTAAGTGGCCTGAGATTCAGGTAGTGTATTCAGAAGTGGTGCCAATTTATACCTGAAAACCATTCATTTCCACCCAGTCCTTTTTCAGGAAGTTAGTATTTCTTTTCTAAGAAAAGATAATTATCTCTTCTTCTTTTTTTGGTCTAGACTAGATACTTTGTTCTTCAATTCAAACCAAACACACTACTCCACACCATGCTGTCACCTGTTTCTAACATTTCTCAGCACAAGACTAAAAATGTTTAATATATTATAGTACAGATTGTCACCAAGACTTGGAAACTTGAAAAATTTTACTACCATTCCCAGAAGCCCTGCCTGTGGGATTCTCAGAGTGACAGTCCAAAGAAGTAATATTTCCAAGTTATGGTTGTCACTCTCCTGAAGTCAAGATCCTGTCAGTGTTGGCTGGCTTTCTGTCAATCTTGTTTGGACCACTGATATATAGCAGTGTCTTTTTTATCTTTGCCTGAGGCTCTGCAAAAAGGAACCCACAATGAATCAGGTCTCAAAAGTTGCTAATGGGTCCATGATAAACAACAAATCTAAGCAAAGACAGCCATGCTGGTCATAAGGTATGAGTGAATTAATTAACAAACAAATAAACTCTATTCTGGTCAGTGCCTTTTTCTAGCCAACTATTCTTCTTTCATGTCCCAATCAAACCCTGAACTGCCAAAATGAAGCCACTTTCTTCGCTTTGTTGTTGCCCAAATCCAAGTCCTCATTGGTGTATGTCTCAGGCAACAATTGGCAGACCAGTAAATGAGCTGGGTTCTGCATGTCTCCACATTCACACCATGTGTTGTTGTCCACCAGCAGCCCCCACTTGAGCATGTTGGTCTTGCATTTAGGGACTCTGACCCTCAGCCTATTCAGGGTCCTCAAGGTGACGAAGGGGAGGATGAGAGCCTCAGTTATATCAAAACAATGTGCAAGCTTTCAACTTCTCCAGGATTCTTCCTAGACTAAGAGATAAAATAAAAGCAGGAAATATTGTTCTTAATTTTGGAAATCCTGTTGGAATTGAACCTACTTAACTTTAAACCAGTTCAATCATTTTCTCAGACAGAATGAATACACTTTAAGAGGCAGTCTAAGGGGGGAAATATGTCAGTGACAGGCACTTCCTTGGCTGATGTGAATTCATTTACACATGCTCATAGAAACACATACACATAGCTGCCCATATGAGGCTCTCTAAATACATTCTGAAGACTGCACCAAGGTTGGAGTCAGGCATGCTGCTGTCTCGACTCTTCTCTTTATACAGACACACAGTAAGAGAGAACTGATGTGACACGGTGGTCAACAGTCTAGGATTAGACCCAAGAGACCAATCTGCTCCATCAGCACCTCAGGGTCTCAGCCATGAAGCTCATGGTAGGACTTCAGGCCAGTCACTCTTTCTCAGCTACATCTACCTCTCATGGTCATTAAGAATATAAAATGAAAATGACAGGAGAAACATAGGTGTAATATTTATTGTTTATTCATTTTTATTTATTTATATCCCAACCTTCTTTCCAAGGTAGCATTCACAAATGGGTTATAAAATGAACAGAAGGCTGAATTCCATACCATTTCCCCCTACACACAACACAACACAACACAACACAACACAACACAACACAACACAACACAACACAACACACATGTCATCTATTACAGTTATGTTATCTTTCAGCACAGATTCCTGTAACATCACAATCTCTCTCCTGCATGCATGGATCATTTTCTAAACTTTAGAATTTTTATTTTATTTTCATTTTCATTTAATAAATAAGAATCTGCTCCTCCCCTTTCCACTGAGCAATTCCAACACAGGAGCAAACAGGCCTCTTTGCATGGTCACAGCAACACCCAGTGAATTTTGCACTTAAGGAAAATGTGGTTTAAAGGCTGTAGACTCCTCCTAACCCACAGTGCTGGTGAACATTCTACTCTGTTCATTTTGAATGTGAAATGTACTTAAAACAGGTCTGGGTAATAATTCATTTAGATCACTAGAATATCATGAAAATACAGGTTTCTGAGTCCTGCAGGACTCTTTATCAGGCCTGGTATTAAAAAGCTTAGAATGGGGAAAGGAAACAGAAATGTCCAAAATTCATCCTGCCTAATCCAGAAACTGCAAGATCTATAGCCATGATGGCAAACCTTGGCACTCCAGCTATTCTTGGACTTCAATTCCCAGAAGCCCAAGTCCCTGTGAATCCCATTCGTGTGGATTCACGAGGACTTAAGCTTCTGGGAATTGAAGTCCAAGAACAGCTGGAGTGCCAAGGTTCACCATCACGGATCTGTAGGTTCCAAGATGGAGCCTAGGAACTTTCAGATTCAACTGGAACTGTGCTGGTATCAGGTGTTAACTTGGGAAGTAGAAGAAATTGTTTTAAGGGGGAGACTAGTGAGGGAAGGATGGCTAGAAAAGACTGGGAGTGGGGGGGAACTCCTGACAGGGAAACCAGTAACAGATTAGAGTTCTGCCTCCAAAAAAAAAAAAAACCAGCAAAGGCAAGCGCTAGTTTTTTCTGGACTTCAAAAGGCAGAACTTCAATTCTCTCTAGTCAATCTGTAGTTTGCTTGGACCTAATTCAGCTCCAAAATGCAGTTTATGCTGGCCTAATTCAGCCTACACTCGCTTGCTGTGTGGATGGAGTTCTGAAACAGTATACAGTACAGTACAGTACTTCAATACAGGCCTCGTGAAGCTGGGAACTAATCCTGTGTTACAAGAAGCCATAGAAATCTGGACTGAAATGTCATCCCCTCCTAGGGAAACACAAGAATCTCATGCTGGAATTACTTAACGTTTAGATATTTAATTAAAGTACCTTATCTTACATGTACTCACAGTACAAACCCACAAACCGCTCAGAGGGTGGATCACCATCCTGTGATATGTTCCATTACCAGGGAGGTCAGTGGTAAGGAAGCTTGCCTTGTTAGCTGGAAGGCTGGCAAATCAGCAGTTCAAGACCCAAGTACTGCATGATGGATTGAGTGCCCGTCTCTGTCCCAGCTCTTGGGGACATGGAAGGAGCCTCATTTGGGTGTTCCCTGAAGGGGATTTCTTCCACAAAAATTCTTTCAACCCAGAATAATTTCTGACATGAATTTATTATTATTATTATTATTATTATTATTATTATTATTATTATTATTATTATTATTATTATTATTATTATTATTATTATCATCATCATCATCATCATCATCATCATCATCATCATCATCATCATCATCATCATCATCATCATCTATACTACATCCTTCCCCCCCCCCACCCAAAACAGCCTCCTCCTCATAAAAACCACCATAATTTGACATTATAATACAGTATTAGGTATTCTCACACAAATCAAGCTGGAACACAAATCAAGCTAAAGAGATAAACAGACAGGCTACAAAATTACAGACTGTAGTTATTTATTCCATACTGTTCTTCCTAAACTTTAAGCTAGAGCTTGTTGACGTGTAAACAGACGATATATGAAAAGGCACTTTTGTTTTTCAAATAATCTTGCAGAAGCAGGTGATGCAATCTGGAGATTCATATTGACTGTTCTACAGCTTGAAATATGTGCCTTTTCCTGCCACAAAGCCACAAACTTTGAAGACCACAGCTTCAGCTTTGTGGAGAGAACAGCAGACAATAGGCCTGTGGTATTAACTAGGAAATCACCAAGGGCTCATTTGGATGAAATGTTTAATGGAGCTGTAGGTATAATAAAATGCATTGCCACTACTATAATAGCCAAAGGTGTTTCATGAATGAATAGTTCCTTATGCACAAGCAAGCATACAAATGTTTAAAATACAGATTATTCCTCTCTCTTCCCCAGGAAACTCTCTGCGTACACTTGCTTTCTCAGCTCTGCTATTAGGCTTTGACTAGCCATCTTGAAAGGGCTAATATGGCAAATAAAGAGCTACTTATTCTCCATTTTCAAGAATGCAGAATGTATAGCAAACAGTAGCAACTGGAACAAAAACACATTCATTATAACTGTTTCATGCATCAAAGCCCTTCTAGATGTTGACCAAGGGCTTGTTCCCCACTCCATTCTACAACACACTGATCTACAAAAAAGGCTATTCTGTTATTAAAGAGCAAAGCATATTAAAAAGACATGGGACAGACAAAGTTAAAAATACTGCTTAGTAGCTAAAATGCCAGTTTTGATCACAGGAAATCCACAGAACGTTAAGAAGATCATGTGAGCTGGAGGCAACCCATATATTTATGAGTGAATGCCATGTTCATATTATGGGAAGTACTTCCTCATATCCTTTCAAGCCAGGCATTCTTTTTCCCTTGGGGCCAAGCAGACACCCAAGAAAACTCCACAAGCATGGCATGAACCCAACAATGCCTCTTACGTGTACTATGGTGTCATCATTCCTAGCAAGCACCCTTCATTGATTTGTCCAATTGCCTTTTAAAGACATCTGATCTGGAGGCAATCACTATCCTTGAGAGTGAATGCCATGCTCTAATGCAACCTATGGGAAGTACTTCCTCACATCTGCCCTTAATCTCCCACCATTCAGTTTTAATGGAACGGCCCTGGCCTCTTTTATTATGAGAGATGGAGAGAGAGAAAGTTCACATTTGAGCCCGCACATTCTGGATCCTCAGGGACCTAGGAGCCTGAATGTATGAGTGGCAGGGGCTTAGAAGATGAGGCTGAGAAGATGGGATGACAGTGTTTTTTTATTTTGTTTTGTTTGTTTTATTTTGTTTTCTGATATGTCCAAATGAAGCCACCTTTTGGTGAGTTCATTCTCCAGTTCCTTTCACCTGACCTAGTGCGAGAAAGATTAGCCGGCAACACAAGGTTGCCATTATCAAGGTTTGCCTGATTGTGGTTCAAAAACAGCACAATCTTCTATAATAAAGCCACATGTCAAGAATAAATATGATCAAATCAAACCAAGTACAGTATATACATCCATATTTATAAAAGGGCAGCATAAAGCAAAGGGCAAATGGTATTTTTAAAGCAACAGTGAGACTTGTTTTAGAAAAGTGTCCTCTGGAAGCAAATCCTACCATTTTACTGCCCACTAGTCAGAGTTCTGTTATCTCTGGGGCAATCCAGCCATACTAACAATCTCAGCTTCCATCAATACAAACACTGCAGAGTTTTTAAACTAATATTTTTCCAGCACACAATTCCATGGAGAGGTGAACTCAGCGTTGCCATGGCAATACATAGACAGCATCTGCCTGGGAAGCAGCTGAGGGAAGAAACTGGAATAGAATTGCAAATTCCCCACAACTCAGGGAAGGATCTGAAGGAAAGGAAATGCAACATGACTGTCAGTGTGATCAACCATAAGCCTACAGGGCTGCTTCAACACAGGCATGCCACGAAAACCTGCTCTTTTGCCCAGACAGTAAACTCTCTGGTGGGAGCCAAGTGCTCATTTCACTTAGATGCACTTGTAATCTTCAGCGTACATGCATGCTCTCCCATTCCAATAGCAAGCCAAAAGGGCTGCTATATACAGTATTTGTCTTTTAGTATGCCTGGCTGCTTTAATAAATTGATATTTATGAGCAAATACTGGGAAATAAAAAGAAGCAATTTACTATTTCCTAACTATTTCAAAAGAAACTCTGACTGGTTGACACAGAATGATATACAGTTGTACCTTGCTTAAAGAGCATAATGCGTTCCACAGGACTGCTCTTTAAGCAAGTTTGCTCTTTAAGTGAAACACTATTACCCCAATTTATTTGTTAAGCGAGTTTTTGGTTGGTTTTATTTGTTAAACGAAGTGAACATTCAGAGAAAATTTTGCTCTTTAAGCGGGTTACTCTTTAAGCGAGGCGCTCTTTATGCTAGGTTTGACTGTAGTGACCTTCCAAGAACTATAGTAAAGATGAAGGTCATCCTTGCTCAAAAGCTAGTCATATTCAGCTCTAGGGTTCGGTGCTAATCTCCATTTATAGCCAAACAGCCAATGCTATCTGCATCTGTTGATGTTTCTGTGGACATGTGGCAGGCATGACTAGACACTGGAGCACATTGAACACTGTTTACCTTCCCATTGAAGTGGTACCTGTTTATCTACTTGCAATTTCTTGCTTTCTAACTGCTAGATTGGCAGGAGCTGGGACATTGTGCAGCGCTCAGGTCGTGAATGGCTGACTTGCCACCTTTTAGTCATGTTCAGCATCTTACAAAGAGGTATAAAAATGAGAAGAAATCTAATCTGTCTACTTGTATGCACAATTCCTATACCCTGGAAGAACAAAGTTTATAGGATGTGTTAACAACAAAGTAAAATTTCTATGCTTCTTAAGGGGATGCTGCCTTGCCCACTCTTGTTTCCAAATGGCTTCCTTAGATAATGACAGAACCTCTGAGCTGGTCACATAATCCCACTGGCAATTGAACACCCAGCTCTAAAACAGTATCCTCCGAAAAAAGGGCAGAACCCCTTAATTCTCTGTGGCAATTAGAGATAACAGCAAATGTAGAGAAGCACATGCATACATCTTGCAAGCCCCCTCCTTGTACATATATTCCATCTTTCTATGATTCTAGGTTGCAAACTGAAGTCTGCCAAAACTGTGAACCTTTTGGGTTCCTTCCAACACCACATTTGTCAGCCTGTTGTGCACAGCATGACTGGTACTGAATGTGGGCTGAAGCCAGTTTTGCAATTCCAATTTCAGTCTTATTTCAGCCGCAATTTAAGCTACATTGATTTGTACCTTAATTTATCCACAGATGCTGCCTGTAGAAGTTATTCAACCCTCAAGTCACAGCAAGAACAAGTACAGTTGTACATTGCTTAAAGAGCATAATGCATTCCACAGGATTGCTCTTTAAGTGGGTTTGCTCTTTAAGCGAAACACCATTGTAAGTGACCAATTGTGGGGGGGATTGCGAACCCCGATTTATTTGTTAAGCGAGTTTTTGGTTGCTTTTATTTGTTAAGCGAAGCTAACATTCAGGGAAAATTCTGCTCTTTAAGCGAGTTACTCTTTAAGCGAGTTGCTCTTTATGCGAGGTTTGACTGTAACTTGTAATGTACATGGATCAGCACAGTCCAGCTTTTATTTAAACCAAGCCACAAGGCTTGTGCAAGCCAGGATTCACAGCATAAAGATAGCCTTATTCTACCAGAAAGAGAGGAGAATGGGACCTGTTCTGAAATTGCTAACAGTTGTGCTATACATAGTAAAATATAAACACAGAAAGCTGTGAAACTGGATTTAAGCATAAAGATATGGAGGATAGATAGCTTCACAGTCATTGGGAATGCTAAACATGAACCTTCAGAAGGGACTGCTCTAATGTTGATACATGAAAACATATAAAAACATACTAATGAAGCCCAGCAGATCTATGGTTATGGCTGCCACCACCCTAAACTTAAGATCTCTGCTCTGGTTAAAGCCAGAGGTGATCCATTGTACAAACAGCCACATCTCTAAATGAGACATTCCCCTTCCTTGAACTATGACCCTCCAATGACTAATAAAGGTAAAGGTCACCCCTGCTCAAAAGCCAGTCACATCCAACTCTGCATTTCAGTGCTCATCTCCGTTTATAGTCAAAGAGCCAGTGCTGTCTGTGTCTGCAGACGATTCTATGGACATGTGGCAGGCATGATTAGACACTGGAGCGCACAGAATGCTATTTACCTTCCCACCAAAGTGGTATCTATTTATCTACTTGCAATTTCTTGCTTTTGAACTGCTAGGTAGGCAGGAGCTGGGACAGAGACGGGAGCTCACTCTCAGGTATCAAACCCTGACCTTCCAATCTTAAAGCTCAACGTTTTAACCACTAAGCCACCGCAGTCCCTTAATACTACACTCCCCCCCCAAAAAAACCCCCTAGATTCAATCAATTTGTAATAGAAATGTAGATAATATTAAATTCTATTTCCAAAAGGCCTTCTTATTTAATATCTCCAACACAGATGCAACTTTGAAACAGGATTATCCTCTATTCTTGTCTTGTATGCCTATTATACCAAGAACATACAGTATCTACATTTCTTGTTATTTCTACAAACAGGCATCTTTTAATATTTATTTGACAATTAGCCTTAACATCTAAAAATTGATTGATTGATCTAAAGATTGTCTTTGTAGAAAAAGGTTTGTCTCCCAGAAATCAAATTTATTTTCCTTAAGATATAAAATCTAATTTACATAGATGGACCACTTTAACACTTGAGATTTCTCTGTACACATATCTACTGATCATGCTTATCCACCGATCAGAGCAGTCTCCTCTTGAGATGCCAAGAACAAACGTCTTTTACACAGTCTCGCTCATGGCCTTCTAATATTAGAAAGAATAAGTGAGACATGTGAAGAAATGCTTATTCTGAGAAGCATTTGAGGTATGAAGGACAGTGATTTACATGAGACAGCCCTTTTAAGAAGAAAGACTGTGATGTCAAATGAGAGCTAGTTGTTAGACACACGCTAAAGATGGGCTTTTTAGAGAGAGAAATCAAATGTAGACCTAACTGCATTATGAATCCCAGGGGAGTGGGGGAGAGGGTTACAGATAGTCAGATCAACCAAAGCTCCCATTGTATGCTTACCTTAACAGTAGCAGGGAGATTGATGCCACAGTAGCATAGATACTTCTCATATCTTTCTGGCAAAAATTCTGAAGAGAAGCAATTGCACGGGCAGGCTGACTGAAAGGACAGCCACACCAGAACTGCTTTTGCCATGGCAATACAATGAAAACTCACCATGCTGGTAGGTTTGGTTACTTCCTTTGCAAAGAAGGATGGGAAGCAGCCACTATGCAATAGGTCCAGTGCTCATCTCCGTTTACAGCCAAAGAGCCAGCATTGTCTGCATTTGCAGATGTTTCCATGGACATGTGGCAGGCATAACTAAACACCGGAGTGCACGGAACATTGTTTACCTTTCTACTAAAGTGGTACTTATTTATCTACTTGCAATTTCTTGCTTTCAAACTGCTAGATTGGCAGGAGCTAGGACAGAAATGGGAGCTCAGTCTGTTGTGCAGCATTCAGGTCTTAAAATACTGATCTGCCAACCTTCAGCGTTTTAACCACTAAGCCACTGCAGTCCCTCCACTATGCAATAGATTAAGACATACAGATATCCTGACTTTAAAAAAAAACAGGGTCATAAAAGTCTTTGACAAAAGATGGGTTATGGCCTTTCTTTGAAACAAATATTTGTCTTTGGGCTGATTGTGAACTGAACTTATGTCAACTGCGCTCCATACTCTTGAGGCCAGGACTATGATGTAGGTTCTGCTTCTGACCAGACTGTCTACATTACTATGAGAGAAAGATTTTTACCCACTAAAACCACCTCCCATTACGCCCCGCCACCCTGCGGAACTGCCGTGAGGCATTACTTCACAGGGGGGGCTGTTAAAACCCTCCTCCAATTTGGCTACTCGCCCTCCTCCTCTATGCCTCTGGCTCAGTGGTGTAGGGCAGGTTTCAGACACCCAAGGCACCGGCCAAACTCACCCCCCCCCCTCAGGCTCACCACTGCCCCACACTCAAAACGAAATGAAAATCCTACCTTGGTGGAGACCAGGGGGTGCTTCATCCTCCGCCCCCGCCTTCGTCATCCTCTTCTTCAGGCTTCCTTTTCCTTACCGCCAGCTCATGGAAGTGGGCCATGCTGCGCAGGGCCCTGAGCCGCCCTTAATCCCGGGTCCAGACCTAGAGACAGAGGTGGCACGGCAGAAGCCCAGAAAAGAGCCCGCCTTCAGCGTCCCAGGCACACAGCTGCCCTATCTCTGAGCCCGGTGGCAGCAGCTCCACCTTCGACGGCAACGGCGCACAGGAGGGCGGGAAGTGAGGCCGGTGGTCATTGCGGCTCAGTACCCGCAGCTGGAGCAGTGCCAGTTAGGCCTTGCCGGGAGAGTCTTCAACCTGGCTGGCGCTGTTCTAGGTGTGGGTGCTGGGACGCAATGACCACCGGCTTCACTTCGCGCCCTCCTGCTGCCACTGGGCTCAGAGATGGGGCGGCTGCGTGCTGGGATGCCAATGGTAGGTTCTTTGCTGGACTTCCTCCGTGCCGCCTCAGCCTCTGAGTCTTGACCCGGAACCAAGAGTGTCCCTGGGCCCTGCACAGCACCGCCCGGTGCCATGAGCTGGCTGTAACGAAGAGGAAGCCTGAAGAAGAAGATGATGATGAAGGTGGTGGAGAAGGAAAGAGCACCTCCTGGTCCACACCGTGCCATCAGGCCCGTGCCCTCCCAGCGCCCTCCAGCCTGGGGCGGGGCTCAGGGCGCTGGTGGTGGTGGAGGGTCCCGGCACCCAGCCCTGCAGTGGACTCCCTGTCCAGGCAATCTCCCTGCTCAACATCTCACTGATGATGTCTTCTGGAGATAGCTGTCATCGAAAATGCCTCTGTAGGATTTCCCATTCTGCATCAAAATGTGGACAGTGAAAAAACACGTGCTCCAGTGAAAAAACACATGTGTGCATGTGTGCGTGCGTGAGAGAGAGTGTGTGTGTGTGTACACACACCTGTGTGTTTGTATCTATCAATGATTGCTAAGACACAGCAGAGCATCTAGCTAAAATGTGTTCACATTATTTTATTTACTGTGCATAATCCTGTGACTATGACGCTATTTTCTTTAAGAGAATTGTTTTTTATTATCTTACAGACTGCCTTTTATATCATATCAATTGTCCTGAGATTATAATGACCTCCAAAATGCACAGCTACTCCAAAAACATGCCACCACAGTCTGCCTTTTGAATATAAAATGGAGCCATATAGCTTTCGAGACTTCACATTTCTTTCTTAAGACTACTGTGGGAAATTTCTTAAAGATTGGATTTAATATAGTTCATGCCTGGGAGATAGCAAGGGGGACAGAAAACGGACAAAAGCTGGATCTAAGCCTACAACCTCTTTTAAGAAATGCTCAGAAACAGCTACTCTTTCATCACTCAAAAGGAAAACAGGAAAAACTGGCTACAAAATTCTGAAATCAAGCCATACTGTTGACTAATTTTGGGATAAAATTAAGCCACAGGCTCTGCTCCTGGGGGTGTCTTCCTTTAAATTGCTTAAAGCTTTAGCTTTGCAACCATCCATCCCTTGGAAACAAAAAACTTTGGTTTTTCAGAAGCCGCCCAGGGAGTCATGAGAATAAAGCTGCTGCATTGCTAATCAGCATCATTTATGGTTAGAACTACAATGGTAAGAAATGCAAGGAACGGAAGCAAGTGGTCAAAGTATGAGAGAATCCATCCTAACTAGGAACACACCAGGTGTATAGTATTGTATTGCATTGCAACTCGTATCAGTCCCAGCCACCATGGCTGTTAGTGGCTCTTGGGCAATACAAAGTGAGTAGGTGAGCGGAAAGGGCCAGAGTATGATAATTTAGGGAGGGGGGGTCACTGAAAAAGCTATTCTAAACTTGGCTTGGACTAGCCTTGTTCTAAGCTTCCCAGCAAAGAATGATTTCATGCACAATACATAAAGACAAAATCAAGATTAAACTTTCTTATGCTATGGTGTGATATAATATCTAAATTGTGCTACTGTAGCTTTCTTAGCAACAGGATTACTTTTAAAACTTTTGAACCATCTCATCATTGTCTCAGATACAGGACAATTCCCACACTTTCTCCTATAAAGGAGCATCTGAATCCTTTCCTAATTATGGGCATTTTAAGATACAATAGACATCTGCAGATCTAACCAGTAGCAATTAAGACAGCTGGGGGGGAAATCTACTATAATCTAAGGAATTACTTCCAGCTGTATCTCTAAACTCCAGATTCATACCTTGTAACTGTAACTCTCAATAGGTCTTAAAAGATGGTTTGCTTTGGTCATTTATCTATTACAGGAGTTGGCAAAATTTTCCCCGTCATGGGTTGGACCCGCCCCCAACACACAGCTGTGCAGGCAGAAGCGTGTTTCCTGTTTCCGTGGCAGTGGTGGCAGCGGCAATTGTGTCTGGGGTTTTTTCAGGGCCGTAGCCAGGAGTCTAGATGGGGGGAGGGGCAACAATGTCACACACACACACACACACACACACACACACACACACACACACACACACACACACACACACACACACACACACACACACCATTGGCATCCTGGGCTGGGTTGTGGGGGGATGGACTGTTAGCTCAGGAGGGTTTTTGGGGGCCCTGGGCCCCATCTGGCTATGGCCCTGTTTTGTTTTTTGTTGTTTTGCTGCTTTTTGCAGCCGCCGTTGCTTCCCATGAAGTTTGGAGGGTGTGCAGAGCATTTTCACTCCATTTTTGTAAATTTTTCACTGCATTTTCACAGTGAAAATGTGGCATTTTGGAACTTCCAGCAGCAGGGGGAGCTTCCAGCAGTGCCCAGGTACTCATCGCAAGTGTGATTAATTGGCGCCATGGGCCAGATTAGCCCCACAGGCCATAGGTTGTGAATGCCTGATCTATTATATGACATTGACCTTTTTCAGCTTGTATTTCACCTGAATCTGTCTTTTCCCACTATAGCTTTTCTCCAAAATCATATGACAAAATATTGTATTTTTACAGGTGGTTTCACAGCATTATATAAATTGTGTTATAATTCTTCCTAAACTCTTGTGTTTTACAAATTGAATAAATAAAATAAAATAAAATAAAAGCAGAGTGGGTGAGAAAAGAGGTCATGGCCAGATAGGTGGATTTAGGGGGAAGTTGTCAACAAAATAGTAAAGTAGTTTTTACAAGCTTGGCTTGGACTAGCCTTGTTCTAAGTTTACCATCAAGGAAGGATTGCATGCACAGTTTATAAATGCAAAACCAAGATCTGAAGAGACTAATTTAAGAGTTACTGTTTCATCTCAGAAATCATACTGAACTATGGTTTGTGTTTTGTGTTTAAGAAATCCTCAAATTTCTGAACATTGCAACAAATGGTAAAGGACTTCCTCTTTAAAAAAATCATCTTTGTCTCTTCTGTTTCATTGGTTCAAGTCAATGAAAAACACTTAACCCACCATTAGGCAGAAGGTTCAATGATTTCATATCCAAAGCTAGAAGAGCAAAGTCTTGGATTCAGAATGTCTGAAACTCTAGATCAGGGATTCTCAACCTACAGCCTGCAGGCTGGACTCAGCCTGTGGCACCATTTCATGTGACCTACATCATTGCCACCACTAGAAGTGGAAACATTTATGGCAGCATTTATGACAGCCGTAAATGTGCCCTCAACTGTCACAAACACATTTACGACATCCATGGATGCATTTTACGGCAGCATTTACAACGGGGTGTGTGGTCAGGACCATGGCTTTAAAAGGTTGAGAACCCCTGCTCTAGATTAACTGTCAGAAGATGGAAAGAAGTTTGAGACCACACAAAACACTTTCTGTAACCCTGAGTTCTTTCAACAGCCCACACCAATTCCCCTATGAGGATGGAGGCCCATAAAATATTTGGTCCAGGCTCTGAATCAGGACTGAAAGAAGTTGGGCCATATGCAGATGTTATCCATCTAGGTTTAAAAAAGTAACTTCACTAAACTACATATGACTGGGGAATGCTGGGAACTATAATACATTCTAATTTCTAATCTGAGATCCCAAAAGTCTTCTTCCAATGCTATAAACCTATGCCTGAAACAAATACATTCCTTCTCCCCTAAATCTCCTTCTATCCACATAGGAAAGGGGGTAGAAAGGTACACACTCTAAACAGGGGTTCCCAAACTTTTTGGGCCATGGGCTGGTCACATGGCTTTGTGGTTCCTCCCATCTGGAAGCATAAGCAAAACATGTCCATGAAGAACACTGCCATAAATACAGATGCGGGTCATTTATGACAGCATTCTGTGCATGCATAGGTGTGTTACATGCCCACGCATGTGCATTTTACTTCCACTTCCAGGAGTGGTGAGGATGGCACAGGCCAGATGAATTTGTGTTGGGGGCCAGATCCAGCCCACGGGGCATAGGTTGGGAACCCCTGACTCTACAGGTGTTTTGTAAGGCAGCTCTTGTCCACAAAGCATGGTAGTATTCATTCCTGGCATTTCCAATCAGTGCAAAACTGAGTGTTTGTGGGTTACACACAAAGGGAGGGAGAAGAGCAGTCTCACTCTTCTGATGCTCATAAAGCAACTGGCTGTGGCGTGATAACAACTTCAAGGAGGGTAGTTACAGTAGTGCCAGAGAAAGAAATGCCATTAACGGAGGCATCCTGCAGTGCTGCTAACTATCTTCTCTAAGCCTACTATGTTGTGCACAAGAGTATCTACACACCCCTGACCTAATTAGGTTCAATCCCAGGGGGTTAATTGTTGGTAGAAGG
The DNA here is from genome assembly GCA_030440675.1 of Furcifer pardalis. NCBI lineage: Eukaryota > Metazoa > Chordata > Lepidosauria > Squamata > Chamaeleonidae > Furcifer > Furcifer pardalis. Next base: position 242,852,781 of record CP126890.1, read on the forward strand.
AACAGTAATAGAAGTGGGTTGGTTGGCCTTTAAAAGAGCCACAGGATATAACAAGGACCAGTCCGTGTCAACACCTGGAAAATGTCTATGCCAAGTAAAACTCAAAAAAGGGAGGACTGTTACCATACGTTCACATTTGGGGCTCAAATAAGATGGATCACATTTTCTTCTCTGGATACAAGAAACAGCAAAGCGGCTCCCAACAGGAAGACCCACTGAAGACTTACGTTTGGGCAACAACGAAGCCAAGAAAGTGGATTCATTTTGGCAGTCCATGGTTTGATGGGGGCATGAAAAAAAGAACCAAAGCCCTAAAAAGGCAGCTTGCCTTGCTTGGTACACAAGTTTCTCCTCTGCATCATGCCAAGCCCATTCTCATCCATCCCTGGCCTCACTGGAGCCTAACAACAACTCAAGTGCCACAGGCTCTCTGTCAATTCCAGGAGGCAAGCATAGGGTTACTATGAATGCTCTCACAGCTAGAGTGATTTGCTGTGAGAACAATCATAGTATCCATTGCAGTGCTGTTTAACTCTAGGTTCAGCACCTCCTTCCCTAATCCAGAGAGTCCCAAAAGCATCCTCTGCACCTGATACTCCCATGAATCTTTTCTTTTGATATTTTGTGTTGCACATTTTCCCCATGCTTGACTATTAGGCTACCTTGCAGTCAGCTATACATCTGACACCATATCCTATGCATTAAGCACTGTCTGGCTATGAAAGAGACATTCCTCTGAAGATGTGGCAAATTGGGAGGTGGGGGTCAGAGGGGCCATAAAATGAGAGAGGGAACATTGAAACAAACCTTAGGGTGGGGAGGTGGTTTAACAGAACCAGGGGCAAGGCAAGTTGGCACACACACACACACACACCCATAGACTTTGGTTGGGTAATGCCCCTGTAACTGGAAGGTGTCTTTTTCACAGCCAAATGGAAAAAGAAACACAAGGTCTCAAGAAGTGTTAAGTGGGGATATTGTGCACAACTGCAATTAGTCCCACCCCTCAACCCCCTTGTCCCCCTGCCTAAACAGCATGCATTCCAGTGCTGCATTCTGCTGAATTATTTAGCATCCCCTCCAGCTTTATTTCGCTTTGCACCCCATCCTCCCCTCCCTGCCTAGCAAAGCAATGGCTACCGCCAGGCTCCAAAGAAATGGGGAGCATTCCAGCCAGTGTTACTACAAGGATATGTGTATGTGTGTTAATGATCAGCCTCTGTTCCAGTCAAGCTCCCCATCCTACCCTCCCTTCGCGCCTTTATTCTGGATAATTCAGAACCTCACATGCAGAGATGAAAGGCAGGCGCACAGTATGCCTCAGCTGCGAGTCCCTCTTTTCCTCCCCCTCCCTGCCACATTGCTCTGCTTGATTTCCCCTTTATTTGCCTCACATTTGGCTATTGCTCCGGGGTATTACTATGACCTGGCTGGGGAGATTTGGTCCAGAAAAATGAGGTGCCTCCCCAAATGGAGCCTCCTCATTCCCCCCTCTTGGTTAAATCCTTGAAAGAAGGAGCAGAGGGGGGGTGCGGAAGCACTGTGGGGAGAGGCTCCTCTGCCAGGGCTGCTCCCCTGAGGGGAGGGAGAGAGTCCCATAGGGACGGAAAGGAGAGGCAGCGACAGACAAGGATTCACAGGCCAGACCGGTGTGAGTTCTGAGTTCTTTGAGGCACCACACAATAAAAAGGCACCACTTCCTCACCGGCCCCAGAACAACAAGGCCCTCATAGGATACACAGAAGGACTAGCGGGGTGGTAAAATGAGGACCCAGCATGTTGGGGGCAAAATGCTAATTACCGGTACTATGTGAACCCCCCAGAGAGTGTGCTAAGCATGCTGGGGCGGTATAAGTAGAATTGCTATTGCAAAATAAATAAATAATGAATAAACAAACAAATGTAAAGAAACAAAGATTAATGCAGAGGTGCCCAAACTTTTCAGGCCACAGGCCAGTCCCGTGGTTCAGCAGGCTGGTGGTGTGGTTCTTCCCACCAGAAACAGAAGTTAAAAAGTGCCTTGCAATCTGTTTTGCCACAGGATGAGATCGATTTTAAGCTGCTATTTTCTCTGCTTAAACCAGGGGTGCTGAAATTACAGCCCACAGTCCAGATCTGGCCCCTGATACCAATTCATCCGGCCCACACCACCCTCCATCACTCCCAGAAGCAGAAGTAAAATGCGCATGTATGGGCGTTGTACATCTACTTCTGGGAGCGACGAGGGTGGTGGGGGCTGAATGAATTGGCATAGAGGACAGGATCTGGCCCACGTGCCATAGTTTGCCGCCGCCCCCGTATGAACGGACAAGCAGGGGAAATGTCCTGAGAGTGGGCCAGCTGACAAGTCAGAGGGACACCGCCGTTTACTCCTCTCTCTTTCCCACCCATTTCTGCAAGCAGACAGAGCACGGGGCAAATCCTGAGGAAGAGTTTCCCAAGGGACCCTGAGGGGGGGGAGAGGGGGGCAGCAGAGAGATAAATGAGGAAATAAACAATCCCAGGCAGGCCACAGAAGACACACACACACCCCACCGCCGCCGCCGCGTGAACGCGCGAGGGCAAGCGAGCACACACATGCACACGGAGCGCGGGTTCTCCCTTCCTGGGGGGCGCCGGAAAGTTGGGCCGCTCCGGGGCCGTCTCGCGCTCCCCTTGCGGATGGGGGGGGGGGGAGAGGGCTGGACCCGCGCCACCGGATCGCGCCCAGCAGGCGTCCCTGCGCCTCTCCCGCCCCCAAGCCAAAGGGGGTGCACGTGTGGATCAGGGAAGGAGAGTTGGGTTTATTGATGGACAGAGGAGGAGACCCCGGTTTGGGCGGACGGCTCGGGAGCGCGCGGCGACTACCCTAACAAAGGCAATCGAGGGACTGTGGCCGAAGACGCACACACCCCCTCGGAAGGTCTCCGGAGCGGCGGCGGCGGCGGTTCGAGCCCCCGGATCCAACTCCGCGTCGCCGTCGTGACCGTCCCGAAGGAAGCCTCCTCGCCTGCCTGCCCGCCCGCCCCCTCGGGCCCCGTCCGAAGGCGTCCCGGAGTGGCGCTGGCGAAAACCCTCTGGCGCTGCCGTCCTCCATTGTGAGGGCGGGAACAGGGGGTGTGGCGGGCACCCCGAGGGGAAGCCCTGAAGGCGCCGGGAAAGCCCCCCCCCCTCCCCTAAGGCGGCGGCGCCACCCCCCTCCCTTCCTCCCTTCCTTCCCGGCTTGCCCCTCCAGACACACAAGGGGACCCCCCAGCCCCCGAGCCAGCCCCTTCCCGGGGGGCACTTACAGCCTTTCCGCGCTCCTGGGGATGTTCTTGGGGACGCCGCGGAGCCCCAGCCCGTGGCAGTCGACCGTCGTGCCGCTGCAAGCGCAAGGCGCCGGACACGCGCCGGCCCGGGCCGGGCCAAAGGCCGCCAAGGCCGCCAGGAGGCAAGTTCCAGCCCGCAGCCACACGCCGGGCCCCGGCGCCGCGGGAGGCTTGGTGGGAGCCATGGGCTGCCTGCGCCGGGCGAGAGGAGCGGGCGGGCGTCTAGCGAGGGGCTGCCCCGCGCATGGCACCCGGGCGAGGTGGCGGCGAGCAAGGGCACCACCAAGGATCCCGGCTTCTCTGGTCTGACCCGGCGGGGGGGGGGGCGGCAGAAGGAGGGCGCTCCGGCCAGGGGCAGATGCGCACTGACACGCGCGCCCGTCCCCTCTGTTCCCAAACAGACACTCTCTCTCTCTCTCACTCACACACACAGAGGGAGAGAGAGAGAAAACACTCATCCATCAATCCCAGCGGCAGGAGCAGCATTAGCTCCACCCCTCCCCCTCCTTTAGTCTCTCTCTCTCGCCCCCCACCCCCACCCGCCGCTCAGAGCGCAGAGGTGCCCCCCTCAAACTAATCAGGATGAGGCTGAAATGGGACAAGGCAGAGGGAGACTGGGGCAGCCTGGCTGCTTAGGCGAGGCTCACAAGCCTTGCACACCCGCTGACCGGCACACGGACGCATAAGGCTAGAGGGGGCGATGCGCGCACACACGAACCCTGGCGCTCTCCGCGCACACTTGCACACAATGAAACCACAGGAGTGTTCGAGAGAGAAGCTGGAGTCTATTGTGGAGAGAAGCCTTCGCGCACGTTGCGAAGAGAGACAGAGTCCCAGCAGCGGAGCCTTGGCAAGAAGGGAGCCGGAGAGACCGAGGTCTTAAGCCTGGGCTCTGTCCGGCGCACTGCGGTCCCGTAAACCTCTGCTCCGAATTGTATCCGCTGGACTCAACCGCGCTTGGGAACCGAACTGTTTGTTCTCCGTAGCTCTGATTTAGTCGCTCCCTGGAGGTTCCACCGCCTCACCCTGTCTGCCCTTGAGCTCCCAAAACTCTCCATCAATGAATGCGGGTTGCGGCTGTAAACCCTGCTATTGGCAAAGTAATAACAGCTTTCCAGCAGCACTCTTCTGAAGCGAATTCTAAACTAAGATGGCCTGTCAATTTAGAAGCAATAGGACAGGGGTGCCCAAGCTATGGCCTGTGGGCCAGATCCGGCCCCTGACACCAATTCATCTGGCTGTCCCGCCCTCATTGTTCCAAAAAATGGAAGTAAGACACACCCATACGGACGTGTTTTACTTCCGCTTCCAGGAGTGACGAGGGCTTCACGGGCCCGATGAATTGGTGTCAGGGGCCGCACCCGGCCCTCAGGCTTTAGTGATCGGCTTCCTGAGCCACATGATTGGCCCACAGCCCAAAAAGTTTGGGCACCCCTGGCTTAGATTATTCCATTCAATCCCAAGAACATTCAGTTTTATTTTTATTTTTGTCACGTGTCATCAAGTCACTTCTAATTTATGGTAACTCTGCCAATAAACAATCTCTGAAATGTTTCTCTCCTCAGCAGCCCTGCTCAGTTTTTGCAGACTCAAGACTGAGGCTTCCTCTGAGAGTCAATCCTTCTTGTAATTGGTCTTCCTCTTCCTGATGCCTTCCACCTTTCCCAACATCTTTGCCTTTTCCAGAGACTATTACCTTCCCATGATGTGCACAAAGAAGGACAGCCTCAATTTTATCATGTTTGCCTCCAGAGATAGATAGTTCAGGTTTGATTTGCTCTAGGATGCCCTTGTTCCTCTTTCTGGTTGTCCCAAGTATCTACAAAGCTCTCTTCTAGCACCATATTCCACTAGACTAGACTTTAGGTAAGCCTATTCGTATGCCCACAATTTCAACGACAACTTCTGCTTCTGGCCCTAGTTAAACAATGCCAGTGAGGAGATTGGCCCCTAGAAAGTCTCTAACAGTGTTCAAAGATGTTCTAATTGCTATCAATAAATATGGTGTTTCTATCCAGACATAAGGGAAGCAAAATTAAAACTACAGTTTCACTTTTCCCTGACAGTATCCCATTTGAACTGGTCTCTCATGTGAATGGACTCATTAGTTAAGCTTCAAAGACTTCCCTTTAAACTGATGGGAGAATGTTAAGAAATTGGGAAGTTGTAGGAACTTTAGTTTTAAAGGCCCTAAGAACACACTCTTCTTCTTCTGTGCCTAGGCCAGACCAAATGTGAATGCCAAAATGAAGCCACCCCTTGATGAGTTCATTCTGCAGTTTCTTTCTGCTGACCCAGTGTGAGAAAGATTAGCCAGCAGAACAAAGTAGCCATTGCTCAGGGCACACCTGATTGTGGTTCAAACACACCACAATCTTTGTGGAGGCTCTTTCTGTGGGCCCCCTAAGAACACATTGAGTTTAGTTAACTGGTATCTGGGATTGACTAGCGCAAGGGGGGGAGAGAATTGATTTTGAAGTGTAGGGGGGGGGGAGATGGCTCAAGGTCAGCCACAGCACCAGGCTGTACCTGTGTCCAAAGAACTGGCAAATTTCTAGTTTAAAAGACCAGGTTTCAGCAGGAAAGAAGTGAAGGGGAAGACCAGAAGTTACTTTAAGAGAAGTAACCCTTTTCTAGAAGATTCAGGGAGCTTCAGGTTTTGATTGGTAGAAACAACTTGAAGACTGGTGATGGCTATAAGTCTCAGTGGAAAAGTGTATCATCCCAGCCAGTTTATCCTTGGAGAGTTACACTCTTATGCTGCCATGTGCAGGTTCTGTCTGAACCCTAGAACTATGCTGCAAGGTATGTACCAGATTAGGATTAGTTAACCTGTTTTATTTTATTGGGGATTTGTTCTCAAACCACTGGTCTCTATTTCTTGAAATATCAATTGGCTTCACTCCATTTTGTTGATGCTGGAAGTTTTGAACTTCTTTTTGCATCTATACTTTTTAAAAGTATTTTTGGAATGTTTGCTACATCTTTAAATAGCAGAATAAAAAATTCAGCCTGGTTTCCTTTTAGAAATGGTTGCCCTCTGTGGTACTTTTCCCACAGAAGACTCTGCTGCAAAAGATGTCCTTTGTTTTGTGGGTGTTTGGTCTGTACTATCTTCCAGGACTAATATGTAAGCCAAAGCGTGCACCCTTGTGGTTTAAGTTTCCTTGAAACACTAAGAAGTCTGTGGACTCAGAGTATGTAGGAAGGACTGGATGGGGGGAATTTCCCCAACCACAGTACATTAGTTCTTCTGGAAATTATCCACATCAGGAAAATTTTGGTCAGGTTAGCTGAGTAGCTAATGTGGTCCTTTCTGTCAAGGTTGGGTTCTTGACAGAGGATACATCTCTTCCCAGGAAAGCATCTCCCTGATCCATGTTGACTTGTCCTAAAGAACAAGGATTTCCTTTTGTTCGTTCCAAAAACTTAGTAACAAACAGTTTTCCAATGCTGGTGATTGTTTTCATCTTTGAAGGCCACTCACTATGATTGCACATATTGGTGTTTAAAAGGGACCAATTTTTTAAAAAACTGAACTCTATTTACTCTTTAGTGTAGTGCACAATACAAAGAGATCAAATAAGTCACTCCTGACTGAAATCAACTCTGACTGCTCCTTGGAAGGACAAATATTGAAGTTGAAGTTAAAGTACTTTGGCCACCAAATGAGAAGAGAGGACTCACTCAAGAAGGCCTTGATGCTAGGAAAGATCGAATGCAAAAGGAGGATGGTAGAGGATGAGATGGTTAGATGGCATTGTTGGCACAATGGGCATAGAGCTGAACAGGCTGCTGAGGATTGTGGCGGATAGGGGTGCCTGGCGTGCAGTAGTCCATGGAGTCAAAAAGGATTGGACTCGACTATGCGACTGAACAACAACAATATATTTGATTTCTTTTATGTACTGTATATTAGTTCTGTCTTACTACATTGCCTTTAATATTGTGTAAGTTCTCATCCAACATAATTCTAATTTCACAGGGTCTTCCTACTCCCACCCTGGACCTGGATTGATTCCATATCCTTGTGCCAGTTAAACTCAATGTTGGGCATCAGTAGGTTTGCACCAGTTCTCTAGAACTGGTAGCACAAATTGTGGATGTCCCCGCCCATCCAAGTTTTGAAATAAAGTACTGTAGTCCTAATTCAGGTGCAATGCAGGGCTTTCCCCCTGGCCACACCCACCATACCATGCCCACAGAGTAGGTATTTTTTTAAAAATTGAATCCCACCACTGGCTAAACTCATAGGAGAACAAATGTACAGCAGCATGTTCACAAATAATTGTGAGACCACAGCTGACAGCAATCATTATTGTCCCAGATTGGGTGTTATATTTTAAAGTGTCCAAACTCCATTCAGCAGAACCAACCTAATACGAACCCGGCCAAGGACAGAGGACAGCCAAGTTAAAAACATGAAGGAAAATATTCCTTGCACTTCTCCTCAAGTCTTTTTGTAAAAATGTAATTAACAGGCAAATAACCAACAACTTCCTATTAAAAATCTATTGTATAAAAGCAGCTATCTCGCTACATCTAGAGTTAGAACCAGACTTGGGCAATACATAGACAGACCCAATTTAAAAAGATACAACCAAGCAACTAAAACCATCATAAAAACCCATTATCAACTGAAATGGATTAGGTTTATTTTTTTAAAATCTGAGAAATGTACTAACCAACTCATAGTGAGTGAGTGAGTGAGTGAGTGACCAGTTCGCTCCTGGTCATGAAACATCTATGGAAAATTAACCCTATACCCACTTACATGAGAATGGTTTAATTTAGTGGAAGTTAGTTTTAAGTGGACACATAAAGGATTATTCAGAAGATATAGGCTTGTTGGATAGTTCAGTTAGTTAAGTATCTGTTGTGGAGTCAAAGGGTATGAGTACAGTTCCTCACTGTACATCCCTGAAGAGCTAGCCTTGTAACCATGGTGTCACGCAACAGCCGGCTCCCAGGATAACGCAGGGACCCTGACCCACACCCGCTCAGTCTTGCCAGGATTCAGTTGTAGCCCATTGTTCCCCATCCAGACCCTTACATCCTACAGACACCTGGATAGGACTTCAACGGCATTGCTTGGCTCACCAGGAGCCGAGATGTATAGCTGAGTATCATCTGCATATTGATGATACCTCACCCTATGGCAGGGATCTGCAAACTTGGCTCTCCAGGTGTTCTTGGACTTCAATTACCAGAAGCCCAAGTCAGTATGCCTGCTGATCAGGACTTCTGGGAATTGAAGTCCAAGAACATCTGGAGAGCCAAGTTTGCTGATCCCTGCCCTATGGGATCAGATGATCTCCCCCAGAGGCTTCATATAGATATTAAACAGGAGAGGTGAGAGCACCGAGCCCTGAGGCACCCCACATTGGAGGGGCCTAGGGCTGGACCTCTCACTCTCCAACCACACCGACTGGTTCCGGCCCTTCAGAAATGAGGAAAAGCAGTGACCTGGAACCCCAATCCTTACAGCCGTTCCAGAAGTATACCATGGTCGACATTATCGAAGGCTGCTGAGAGGTCAAGAAGAGCAAGGACAGATGGATGACCTCTGCCCCGCTCTCACCAGAGATCATCCAGCAGCGTGACCAATGCAGTCTCAGTACCATATCCAGGCCTAAATCCTGACTGAAAAGGATCCATATAATCTGTTTCATCCAAGACCTCCTGTATCTGCCAAGCCACTGCCTTCTCCAAAACCTTCCCCGAGAAGGGCAGGTTGGATACTGGCCGATAGTTGGTGAGTACTGTAGGGTCGAGCAATGAGTTTTTCAGGAAGGGAGTGCACCAAGGCATGTTTCAATGCTGCCAGGAACAACCCCTCCCACAAAGAAGAGTTCACAATCACTCTGACCCAACCGCCTGTCACCACCCTGGTAGTTTTAACTAACCAGGAGGCATATGTATCTAATGCACAAGCAGTGGCGCGAAGAAATCCAAAGAGCCTGTCCACTTCCTCAGAGACAACTGGATCAAACTGATCCCAGATAACATGGCTAGATGGTGATCCAGTCAATCCCAGCCTTATATTTTGCACCCTAGGATTAAACTGAGCAAATCCATGCAATTTTCTCCATTAGATAATCAGTAAAAACCTCAGCAGACCCCTGCCAACCAGGGGCCGGCCCCCCTTTACCAAGGAGGGATCTAGTCACAGGGTTGCTGGGCAATTATCCACAGAGGCAATAAGGATGGTGACGTATTGATGTTTCACCACCTCTATCACCACAAGGTAGGCTCTAATAGCAGCTCGAACAAGTGTTCGGTCGGACTCACTCCGGGTCTTCACCCAGCGGCACTCTTGGCATCTCTTTGCCTATTTAAACTCCCTCAATTCCTCCATGAACCACAGGGCTGAGCTGAGTCCACGAGCATGGAGAGGCTGTAGTGGTGTGATTACGTCTAAGGCCACTGCTACCCCCTCATTCCAGAGGTCAACAAGAGCCTTGGGTGAATCGTGCTACCAATCCAGAGGAAAACATCCCAGTTGCCTTTGGAATCCATCCGGATCCATCAGTCACTGGGGGCAGGGCAACTTAACTGGTCTTGGGAACAATATAATAATGCAGTGGCCTTCCATTTGCCTTTCACATCTTAGTATGGCACCCGTACCACTGATCCAATTTTGTGAGTTACTTTCTGGTCCTGAGCCCTTTTGGCACACAAAGTCCCCATTGGCCCCAGGCCAGTATTGATGAAGCTACTGGCCTCCATCAAGATGGATTTGATCCCTCTTGTTTAGAACTCAACATTACAGTAGCCCAAACAAGAAGAAAGGGCTTTGATTAGTTAATTAATCTTCAACCTACCTATCTTTCAAGGTGTTTTGGATGGTGTTCATGGCTCTCTCCCATACACTGTTTTATTCTTAGAAGAGCCCAGGAAGATAGACTGATAAATAGTGACTGTCTTAAGGACACCCAGTGAGCCTTATAGCTTAGTGGATGTATTAGTCTTCCATGGGTGTAAAGAAAACACAAAAGAAGGTTACCCCGCCCCTTCCCACCCCATCTGTGATGGCAGTTTTACAGAGATTGAAGGGAAGAGATGAAGAGAGAGGCTGTGATAGTAAGCCAAACTTTCCAATTCCAAATGTCACTAAAGGGTCAGAAGAGTTTATGTAGTATCCGGTTAAGTCAGAATTCTCAAGGCCCGGCTACACAAATTGTAATTCTTAATAATGGAAGTCAGTCACCCAGCAGAAGTTTAATAGGAGTGGGCTGGACTCATTTTATGCTAGAAGCAACACAGCAAGTGACAGTATGAAGAAATACAGCAGGCACTCTTGGCAGCAGCAAGTAGAAAGTTAAGTCTATTAATCAGTAAAATAACCCTACAAGTCTTCTTGGTTGGAGAGAACCCAACAGAATAAGCAGTGTATAGAAGACAGAAGGATGTAGGACAGTGATGGCGAACCTTGGCACTCCAGATGTTCTTGAACTTTAATTCTCAGAAGCCCTGATCAGTAGGAGTGCTGACTTGGGCTTCTGGTAATTGAAGTCCAAGAACCCCTGGAGTGTCAAGGTTCACCATCACGGATGTAGGAGAAAAGTGAAGCTGAAACAGCAGAAATCTGAACCATTGGTTTACCTTGTATATAGCCCTACATCCTTCTATGCATCCTTACTTTGAAAAGCTACCAAAATAGCATTTCTAGAAAGAGTTCACACTAGTGTACTTAACTTGTTCACATATCCCAAAGATGTGACATTATGTTCTCAGAACCTATTCTCTGGCAATGTTATATCATACTCTGAGTTAATCTCAATTTGCTTGAAAGGTGGTGAACATATTTTCTTCCAGAAGTGCTGGAGCATTTGAAGAGGAAATAAATTAGTTTTGTAAAGCTTTTCAGTACATTTTTTGACTGAATCACAATCAATATTCTGTTCTTACTTCATATTAAAAGAGCCTTTAGTAGGACCAGTCTTTCCTCATTAGCCACCTGGGTAAAATTCAATGGTATAATGTGCATGTTTATAGTGTAAAACAGTAAGGTTGCCAAGTTTTAGAGCATTGGCTAAAGTCTCAGGAAATTGCTGTTTTTCCAGGCAAGGAGACAGATCCCGGTGTGTGACTAGATCAGAATTTGCAATGATCTGCATTGCATTTAAAAGGCTCTTCTCTTCAGTGCAATCTGTTTTATCTTGCACTTGAGTGATCCTTCCATACCTGAGGGAGACATTTCTTTCTCCATGAGAAGAATCCACACAACATTTCAGATTGCTCAAATTCTCCCTCTTGATGTTCCCAATCCCGTTCCCCATCTTTTGTTGTGGCTGTCATTCTGCAGGATGCAGTGATGTCCCTTTTTTGTTTAATTTAGTAAATGATATAGCACTACAGCAATAGATCTGCCTGGCATGATGGTTCCCTTATATCTAAAATAGCACTGTTTCGATTAGATTTACAGTGGTTCCCAACAAGGGGTACACAGCCCACAGGTGGACTTCAAATCCCAGAAGCCTAAGTCAGTACATTGGCTGATCAGTGCTTTGGGGAAATGACTTAGGCTTCTGGGAATTGAAGTCCAAACACCAGCATTTGGGAAACACTGGATTAGAAGAATGTTTTTTTTAAAAAAAAATAGCAAAAAGAGGAAAATAGAGAAGAGGGTTCCTCCACCACCCTTTCTACAGTGACAAAATACTGCCCACATCACTGAAGATACATACTGTACCTCTATTTGGTCTGAATTAAGCAACCCCACAGACTGCAGACATTGTCTTTATCTTGGCCATTTGATAAGGAATTTCTGACAAACATCCACTGCCTGATTCAGCTGCAGTAATTGCTGCAGAAATTGGCTTCAGAATCTTCAGGGAATTCTGCAGCTGAACCCAGAAGCCCTCCTCATCAAGAACAGTGTTTCTTAAACTCCTTTTACTTTAAGGCAAGAAGTCAGATCTTAGTGCAAGTGCTGTTGGAAGAAAAGAAATCTGTCTGTTTAGTGGAAAGTGGTTTTGAACTCTGGGTTCACCTTTTCCCAGCTGGTGCCATGGCTCACTCACTCAATATGGAGAGAGAGAGAGAGAGAGAGAATTGCCCAAGTACAAAGTAGGTTCAACAAAACATTAGGGGCAAACGAAGTGGGAAAGTAACTGGCGGATTCATGCACTTGGGTCCATCATGCCACTTGGAGCAAGGCTGGGAGTGCTGTGCAAGTATTATGTTTTGTGAGTCCTCTTATTGAACATGCTGCCCCATCAGAAGTGGTGCACAGTATTTGGGGAGGGGACTCCCCATGGGTCAGTGATTAGCATTTCTCAAGTCCTAGCAACAGCAAAAAGCTTGGGGAAAGAATTCCTGTGTATCATATGTGTTGTAATTAAACCCTGCACAGGAAGCAAGTCTTAGCAAGATTGTCTGACTGCCAAAAATGTGGCTTTCTCCTTTTAGCTCTGGTTTGTCATATCATGTGGTTACCCAGGATCCACACAGATTTTTGGATTCATTTATCCAGATTGCTTTTTGCGACCCTTCCACAATCAGCTGGCTCCAAAGCCTTCCGTCTCATCCTTACCAGGCCTCCTCCTCCTCCTCCTGTGAGACCACAAGAGTCTTGTTCTCTTCGGTCTTAGATTTTGTCCCTGAAATCTCAGGGAAGGGTCTGCTGCTAACTTTGTAGTCCTAGTATTAACTAAGAGGGCTCCTCCTCCATGACCAATAAATAGTTCTTAGGAGGCCAAAGTGCCCTCACACAATGTATTCTGTGTGGTTACATTGTGTCCAGAGGCAATATTCCATCCATCACAATTGTAAGGTCCTTAGAAGAGTAGCTTCTTGTAAATCATAGCTACTCTGGGGTCAGGGCAGGGGCGTAGCTACCGCCGTATCTGCCGTATCAATTATACGGGGGCCCCGGGCCACGGGGGCCCCCTACAGCAAAAATTAATAAAAACTTCCCAATTTTTTTTATTTCACAAGGGCCCCCCAAACAAATTTTTATACAGGGCCCCGTTAAGGCATGCTACGCTTCTGGGTCAGGGTAAAGGATATACTGTAGCTTCATTTGGAGCCTAGTAATAATTAGAGTCCCAGCTCCTTGCATTTAATCTTCACATAGAAAACTTTGGATTCTTTAAGGTAGGTAGATGTCTGTGTAAATCAGCAACCTACAGCCCATGGACCTAATCTGGCTAATGAGGCCAATTAAGCCAGCCTGCAGCGAGGATCCCAGACCCACCGCTGCCACCAGAAGCACCAAAAATGTGTCGGATGCAGCAGAAATGCAGCGAACATGCACCACCTTCGGTCCCCACCACCAAGAAAAGCAGCAGAAGCAGCAAAAACAGCTGCGATTATGCCATGAATGCACCCGCTGCTGCCACTGCAACCGGAAGTGGTGAAGCAATGGGAGGAACCACGCCTCTGGCCCATTCACCTGTGGGGGGAACGTGTCCGGCCCGCGGCACAAAAACATTATGAACCCCTGGTATAAATTCTCAGGGCGTCCCTTTCCAATGAAATCATAAAGCAATGCCACTTCATGCTCTGAGAAAATATTTGTTTATTCAATGGACATGCGATCTTGGAATCCTAGATTAATCATACAAGCTTGTATAGATCAATACTATTGACTGCCATTATAATTTTAAAGAATATTAGCTGGCCATTTTCCACTTGAAAGTACAAACATGGGACCAAACAAGAACCTTTAATAAATAAATCCCTTGGGAGGAAGATGTATGAGAAGAGGCTGAAACGTTTATAGGATGATATTAATGAATTCTAATGCAGTGCGCCTTCTAAAATATCTTCTGGATGAGGCACTTAACAGAGGAAAAGACAGCATTAATGGCACCTGGAAGCCAGAGGTGGTGTGGTCTCATAGACTGTGATTCCAGATGCCAAAAGTGAAGATTGTGGCAATGGAAAGACTTTGGGAAGCTTGCATCTCTCCCTCTAATGCAGTCCATAAAGCTGCACAGCTCCTTAGTGCTTTGTGGAGGAAAATGTGGGTATACTGAAAGGAAAAGAGGGGCACACAGAAAGAGATTCCTTGAAGACTGGTGTTTTTGAGTCACAATCAGGCATAACCCAGGCAATGGCAACCTTGTTGTGCCAGTTAATCTTTCTCACACTGGGTCAGGCGAAAGGAACTGCAGAATGAATTCACCTAAAGGTGGCTTCATTTTGACAGTTTAAAGTCTGACCTAGACATGAAAGAAGAAGAATAAAAAGGAAAAGATATGGTAAATTATTTACCTCATTAATATTGTATTACTGACTTGGATGGGGAGAAATACAAAAGGGATTTTTTGATTCACAACCAAAATAATTTGTCTGGTTGCAGGTGCTGTGTACCTTGACTTGGGGAGGGGTCTTTTTCTGCTCTGTCAGAGGCAATAAAATGACTTAGACTGGCTCTGGAGATATGTGAATACTGGATTATACCAATTTAAGGAAGTTTACTGATTTGAGCAACTGAACCATGGGCATAGCAAAAAAGAGGTAATAGTTTATATATTAATGGACTAATTGTTTGGGATGAAAACAAAGTCTGGGGGAAGTGTTTAATTTTCCAGCGCAGATAGATTGCTAGATAGTACCTGCAAATCTTATATATTAGTCTTTTTTCTGTCTTTCCCTGTCTGCCTGGCACAAAGGTAAATATTTGTAACCACAGAATAAGCTGTCCAGTGTAATCTTGCAGCTTGTATTTTGATGTGCTTCATCACTGTACAACCACTCCACATCTTCTTTATCTTACCAATGGATTTCTTTCTTATCTGATTTGTTCTAATTGGACATGGAATACTGTGTAATTAAAGAAGGAACTGAGACAAATTGGTCAACTTTGTGGGGTACCATCTCCATGGAGACAACATTCTTTGTCTCACTCTTGTTACATCCTTCAAAGAGCACTGGGTTTGGAGCAGGCACAGCTGCAGTTCTTGAGATGTTGCATGTTTTGTATTTAAGCTGGGCTGAGGGAAAGATAATCATGTGTGAATCAAAATAGATGGAGTCAGAATGTAGCATGTGAAAGTGACCAAGTGGAAACCTGATTTTACTGACAGAAGAGACTGGCTTTATACCTGGGGTACCAGAGGGCAGCATATAATCTTTACCCACAAGTTAACCAGGAAGTCCATAAAGACTGAGCTTTGCAGTTGCCTAGCAACCACAATGCACAATCCCTCTGGGTAGCACAGCTTCAGAAATTAGTGGTAGGCATGGCAATGAAGGGTGCATGTACAAAACTGGGGAGTGTAAGTTCCCAAAGCTGGGGCAGAGTATAAAGCTAATTTTCCTTGACAACCTAAGAAGGTAGAGTCTGCCCCCTGCGCTTAATACCGGAACCATAAAATATACTTCACTCCTCACTATTTGTGGTCCTATTCATCCCCCTTAAGGGGCAATAGCAATTACACTGATATACCAGCCCATAGTGCTTAGAGTACTCTCTGGGCAGTTCACAAGATAATTAGTATTTTTGCCCAAGTAAATCCAAATAAATGGGGAAGAAAGAGGTGTTGAATATTCAAACAAGCAGTACAGCAATCTCACAAAGCACACAGTATGTGAAAATAAGAAGCTATTCTCCTTTTCATTCTAAGCACTTTCATTACAGGAAGTGCTCATATTTTAATGGATTATATGAATTATTATTATTTTTTAAATATCAATCTTCAATTTAGGATGTTACAGTTCAATGGCTGTGGTTGCTGATTCTTTGAAATGCTGCCACCCCAGAAATTGAAAAAGAAGCTTGGGCAACCATCCCCTCTAAATGGTGTAAATTTTAACAACAGACTTAATATTTTTATTTTCTTATGTTTGATATGTATCACATATTGTATCACATATCCTCAATTTAAGATAGATTATCTAGAAAAGGAATGGAGAATTGCCAGTATTTGAGTTAGATCTAACTTTTGGTGCCTGTTCACCCAGCAGGCCCATGGTTGCTTCTTGCCCCATCTCTGCTCCCCACACTACACAGTGCAGGATGGAAACATCCCAAGTGCCTACATTGAATACTGTGCCCACCATCCCTGCCTTACTCATTACAAGAAGCCATTGTAAGTACAGGTACTTCTGCTTGTGTAATGCTGGTACTTTGAGTGCCTCCAACCACACATTACTCCTTTTCTCATAAATGTAAATGTTTACTTC
Organism: Furcifer pardalis; assembly: GCA_030440675.1. Taxonomy (NCBI): domain Eukaryota; kingdom Metazoa; phylum Chordata; class Lepidosauria; order Squamata; family Chamaeleonidae; genus Furcifer; species Furcifer pardalis. Next base: position 242,869,208 of record CP126890.1, read on the forward strand.
TCGTTTGCTAATGTTGTTAAGGAGTATGATGTGCAGATAATTGACTTTGCATTGTCTTTACCAGAGCGTGGACAGTTTTTGTGGGTTATTTTTTAAAAAAGGGAATTGTTATAAACTGTTAAACTTAAATCAGCCATGACATTGCTCACTCTATTTTTCAAGTCAGTCTAATCTAAAACAGTGAGAACGTGGCCAGAAATTGAGAGGTGGGGAATATCCTCAGAATGCCCCCAGATTTTACTAATGTCCACAAAGTTTGCATTTGTTCCCTTGCCGCAAGAGGGGGATGGATAAAATAAAGAGAGGAAAGGGAGGCATGAAGCAAAGGAAGTGGGTGCCTCAGCTCACAACCAGATTTATGTGGCCCTTGATAGAAAATTTGTTTTTCTCCAACCTTGATCAAGAATTGTTGAAAACAAAGACCAAATAGCTACTGAATCATCAGCACCTGACATACAGATGGTTGGATTGTAATCCACAGCAATCATGTGCCTGTTATGGTTAAACAACTCTTACTTGTAGCTTAGTACAGATTTTATTTTATTTTCACACTCACTGGTTGTGATATCTTTGCTCCCAAATGGTTTTTGTTAAATTCTTAAGAAGATTTTCTTATTCTTGTAGTCAGTGTTCTTTCATGCAGACAATTTGCAATGACGCTAAACATATATATACTACCCAGCTTCAAGCAAATAATATTATTAGTGGTGATTTCTGTGTTGGCCCAGGATAAGGGGGATCTGACCTGGAATTATCAAATTCCCAGGAATCCTTCACGGGCCATTTTCTCCCTCTTTCTCTAACACAAGGTGCCAGTTTTTATCATCTTCCATTCTCAGTCTCTGCTCCCTAGATGAGATAGCCAGTGATGGGTGAACCTTGGCACTCCAGGTGTTCTGGAACTTCAATTCCCAGAAGCTCTGATCAACAAGAGTGCTGACATCGGCTTCTGGTAATTGAAGTCCAAGAACACCTGGAGTACCAAGGTTCACTATCACGGAGGTAGACTATAACTCCTTTCATGCTCAGCCAAAATGCCCAAGGTAGTTGTTTTTACCTGACATCAAATTGTCTCTGGCAACTGTGGTCAGTTTACATAATTAAAACCCAAACATACAAGATAATAATAATTTCATGTCACGAATTATTCTGGGTTGAAAGGACTTTTGCAAAAGAAACGCCCCTCAGGGAACACCCAAATTAGGCTCTTTTCATGTCCTCAAGAATTGGGACAGAGACAGGCACTCAATCCATCATGCAGTACCTGGGTCTCGAACTGCCAACTTGCCAGCCTTCCAGCTAACAAGGTGAGCTTCTTAACCACTGAGCCACCACAGCCCCTTTTCCTCCTACAAATAAAATAAAATTAAACTAAACTGAAAATGAAAATGAAAATTAGACTAATTGGTTTCAGGGAGATGATCTTTAAAAGCCTCCCTAAACAGACCTGTTTTAAGTTATTTTCTGAATATATCCAGAAATGGGGCCTAGTGGAGATCCAAAGGCAAAGTGTTTCATAGTGTGGGTACCACCACTTCTTCGTCTTCTTCCATGTCTAGCCCAGACATGAAACTGTCAAAATGAAAACACCTTTGGGTGAGTTCATTCTGCAGTTCCTTTTGCCTGACCCAGTGTAAGAAGGCTTCCTCACTGAAGCCTTCTTTGCCATAGTCTGTGTCAGCACCAGGAGATGTGTGATTTTTTGAGGATTGGGTGATGTGGGCAGATGTTCTTTTGGAGAGACAATCCATCAGATAGCAAGGTCCAAAATATCCTGTCCTCAACAGCACTGTTCAGTTCTTGTAAACTGAAGCCTGAGGCTTCCTTTAGAGCAGTGGTGCCCAAACTAAGGCCCGGGGCCCGGGTGTGGCCCTCAATGCCAATTCACCCAGCCCGCGAAGCCCTCGTCGCTCCTGGAAGCGGAAGTAAAAAGTGCCCATACGGGCACGTTTTACTTCCGCTTCCAGGAGCGACTAGGGCTTCATGGGGCGGGTGAATTGGCGTTGGGGGCCGCACCCAGTCCCCAGGCCTTAGTGACTGGCTCCCTGAACCACATGATCGGCCCATGGCCCAAAAAGTTTGGGCACCCCTTTAGAGACTCAGTCCATCTTGTAATTGGTCTTCCTCTTCCTGCTGCCTTCCGTCTTTCTCAGCATTATTGAGTTTTCCAGATAATTTTCCCTTCTCATTATATGCTCAAATAAGGGGACCCTCAATTTCATCACTTTTGCCTCCAGAGATAGTTCAGATTTGATTTGCTCTTACAAGAGTGTGGGTGATCTTGGTCTTAAGTGACACATCCTTACAGTTGATGATGTTTTCTAAATCTTTCATCCCATCCCTTCCGGGTCTCAGTCTTCTTCTGACTTCTTGATTGCTCTCTCCATCTGGATTGATGACTGAACCAAGGTGTGCAAAATCATTCTAAGTGTTTGAGATTTGTCCTTACATTACTATGATTATTGTGTTACATTAATCACTTGCATCAAATTCTATATTACCTGCCATTAATCAAGCCATTTCTATAGTCATTGATTGCCATCATTTTTGTCTTAACACATCAGCACCCCCTTGAGGCTAACAAAATTACTGCAGATAATGTTACCCATAAAGAAAGAAATGGGAGTTAATGTCCACTGATGTGCAAACTAGATTATTTCTTCTGAGAGCGTCAATTGAGTAAATGTGGTAAAAATATATAAACTAGTCTCTGTTATATTCTCCCAAAGCCCTTCTGGACACTAAGTACTGCAATTGCTATGAATTTGAATACTGTACTCTAAAACCAAAAGAATTTGAGGCAAAAAAAAAAGCATCTCTGAATACTCAAAGCATTATTTTAGCAGAAATACCAAATGAAATGCCCTTAGATGCAGGACTTGAAACAGGGGCTTCCTGTGGAAGTACAGGCCCAAACCATGGAAGATGTGAGTAAAAGATAAAATATTTTGGGATTAGGGCCAACCCTAGTAATATTGTTGCCATAATCCAGGAGATTCACCTCCCCAGCACCAATTTAAGATGGAAATAAACTGGGTGAAAATATTTATTTTATTTTATTTATTTATTCTAATTTGTCTTCCCGCCCCAATTAGGCAAACCCAACTCTTGGCTGCTTACAGCATAAAATTCAAAAAGGACATCGTTCATGACAAATTCTTAGTTAAATGTGGAGCCTACCGGACAGTCCCAATATGCTGCAGTTTACCTGAGATTTGTGCCATAGTTGACACAACTAAAATTTAAAGTATTTTCTGTCAACTACATGGGATATAGCTAAACACAAGTAAGCTCAGTCTTTTTTTAATGGGCAATGGTTGCTTTTATTTCAACCAGCAGGTCCTAATGAGAGAGAGAGAGAGAGAGATTTGTAGCAATTTCACTGTTATTACTTTTGTGTGTTGTTTCGGGCATATGTGATTGTCTGTACCAGGGCAAAGTGGCAGTAGGGTATGTGTTCTAAGGTGATGTTGAAGACGGGGCTTTAAAAATTGGCTAGTACATATTGCAGAATTGATATTACGACTTATGAAACTGCACAAATGGCATTTTATTTTGTTTTTTGCACTCTTTGCACACTCCTAAAAGAAAGTGCCATGAATCCCTTCATTGTCTTTGAAGGAAATTTGCAGAGGGTGAAGTACAAATGAGGAAAAGGTAGACAGTGCCTTTCTCTTCCCTCCAGGTCTTTCTCTGCTTGTTTCTAGTGAACATATTACTGTGACTGGTAAAGGCTTTGACCTGCAGACTCCCCAAGGTCACAAGTGATGGGAGAAGCATGCTGCCCCAGTTGTGGGACTTGGATGGCCACAGCATTGTCGTGACAGTCTTGAACAGTGGTGCCCAAACTAAGGCCCAGGGGCTGGGTGCGGCCCCCAACGTCAATTCATCCGGCCCATGAACCCCTTGGCGCTCCTGGAAGCGGAAGCAAAACACTCCCATACGGGTGCGTTTTACTTCCGCTTCCAGGAGCGATGAGGGCTTTGTGGGCCAGATGAATTGGTGTCGGGGGCCACATCCAGCCCCCAGACCTTAGTGACCGGCTCCCTTAACCACATGATCAGCCAACAACCCAAAAAGTTTGGGCACCCCTGGTCTTGAAGGTGAAGATGGCAATGGTGGCAGAGATAGCATGGGGAACAATGTTTATATCCCTTCTCCTCCTCCTCACCATACATTTAGACAAGATTGCAACTTCATACAGGAAGGTGAGAGACCCTTAAGAATTGTCACATGTGGACTCTTCAGGGTTATAAAGAGAATGAAAGAGAGAGAATACAGAAAAACTAAGTAATACAAACTCTCTTTATTCCCACTAACTGCCGAGTTTCCTGGTAGTGAAGGCATATCAGAGAATAAACAAGACAAAAATAAAAATGGTGCAGCACTTTAAAGACTAACTGTTATATTTTAATGTGAGCTTTTGTGGATCAAGTCCACTTCATAAGACACGAAAGCTCACATTAAAATATAACAGTTAGCTTTAAGAGTGCTACAGCATTTTTGTTTTGTTTATTCTTTGATATGCCTGAAACACAGACTAACATGGCTACTATTCCAAAAAAATTCAACTCTGGTAATGACTGACTCATATAAGCAGCCTGTTGAAATATGTTCTTATTCAATGTGGAAATGTAGGCAAATTGATGCATTCACCAGTGTGGATGGGAGATTCTAGGGCACTATTTGCTTTACTGGCAAGAATTGATAGGAATTGTATTCCAAATTTAGGGTGGCCACAGCTACCCACTTCTGAGTTACAGCATCTGTAAAGAATCTTTATTCCCATCTCCTTTGAGATCATCAGGGTGTAATTATCTCCTTCCCAATACGGCTTTGTTTGTTTGATTGATTGATTGATTGAGATTTATATACTGCCCCAATCAATAGACTCTGGGCGGTATACACAGTCCAGCAAACACCTCAGTGGCTACTCAACAAAACTTAAAAACAATATAAAAACAGTTAACAGTTATTGTACATCCAAAGTTATGTAATGCAGAACATTCTGTTAAAGTTCAGTATGTGTTCCTATCTCCAAGTTCATTTCTAAGAATTACTGTGCAAGCCTTCATAAAGGAGTTCTGGTTGCTTAGTAATTGACTGTACAGGTACCTGTCTTCCAACCTTGTTGCTATATGGTTGTCAAGTAATTTCTCACTTATGGTAGCATTAGAAATTAATAATGTCCAACAAGTACTGTCATTAAAGCCCTATTCGAGCTTTGCAAGCTAAAGGCCATGACTCCTTTTGTAGACTCAATCTATCTCCTGTTAAAGCATATTTACTATTTTTGGCTTTTCCTCATTAATTCTCTTTTCTCATTGCGTGATGGCCTCTGTTTAGTAATTTTAGCATGTCTTTTTCTTTTTCAGCTGTCTTCACTATTTGGTTTTCACATCAGCATATGGTAATTAGAATATCAAAGTATGAATGGTCTGATCTTGGCCCTGGTTTCTAGTGGCACATCTTTACTCTTAAGGATCTTTTCTATTTCCTCCATAGCTCTCACTTCTTCTGAAGTCTTGGCAGAAATCTCTATATGGCTTGATGATTTAACATCTCTATTTTCATTTAACAATTTGATCTAGAACTAGCCTAAAGAAAATATTTATTTTTCATCTTGATTCTTTGTCTATGTTCTTAGAATAGGAGAAAGGTTACCTTCCCCCACACTTACACATACACTGTGGATATATGGGTATATTATTTTCAATCATTCTGAAGTGCCCCTATTACCAAAAGGAAGTGGCATGTAGGCCCCCACTTCCAAATTGCACTCTAGGCATTATATAAGGGATGGATTGAATTATTATGCAGACCCATACAGTGATAACTACAAGTGAACATTCATTTAAGCTTCCATGCAGAATCCTGAAGGCAGAGGCCCTATCAACTGTTTATTTCCTCCTTTTACAAGGGGAAATTCATTTACTCTCCTCAGGGAAAAAGAAGGGTAATTTACTACTTATTAGGCTAACTTTCCATTCGCTGTTGCCAAGTATGTCTGGCTTTAATTCTCCACAGCATCAAATACTGTACTGCTGTTTGACTGCAATAAGTTCCTGCCTCCTTAGAGAATCTTTGGGTTCCCAAGAGCTTGGTCCTTATTGCCTTGGCAAAAGAAGGTTACAGAGGAAGTGCATTGGAAACCACAACTCATTGCAGCTCTTCATCTCTGTTTGGTTTTCCTTCCCAGTGGACACTACTGGCTCCCCCCCCCCCCATTGCCCAAGAACTGAGGCAGACATAATAGCCTTATCCCGCTTTATGAATGAAAATGCCAATGAGTTGCTTTCTCTAGATTTATATCAAGTTAGAAGGTGGTCCTGGAATGAAAATCATCACTTTTTAACTATTACTAGGCTCTCACATTTTATCCACCACCACTGCTTTACAGCATGGAGTTTGTAACTGTGGCCTCCTCATCCCCCTTCTCCTCCCCCTCCTCATCCTCCTTCTGTCGTATCTGAATACAGTATTTGCGATCCTCATGGAAAAGAGCCGTGAAGATTGTCCTGAGAATATAATGCAATGGCCCTTCATTTGCCTTCCACACTGCAGCGTGACACCTGTACCACTGACCCAGTTCCGTGAGTCACTTTCTGGTCCTGAGGCCTTTTGGCACACAAAGTCCTCATCAGCCCCAGGCCAGTATTGATGAAGCTGCTGCCCTCCATCAAGATAGATTCAAGTGAGATTCAATCCACTTGGGGATCGTCACCCTCAGGGGTGTGCTGGCTTTGGTAAAACGGCGCTTGACACAGAGTGATGAGGGCCTCTAATCCTAACAAAATATATACGTTCCCACTCGGCTTCTAATTTCAACTCCCCTCTGGAGATTTGAACCAAAAACCTCCTGCTTACAAGGCAAAATTGCAACCTCTAAGCCACAGTGGCTCCACTGTCAATTGAACTGCTTTTGTAATCTTACCTTTGGTTGCACAGGAGGAGGAAGGCAGGCAGAGGAATACATAGCCCCACTTGTTTGCTCGATCGTTCTGGGCATCGCAGCTTGGCTCAGCTCTTTGGATTGGCACCCAAGGGGGGGGCGTCATGGTACTGGGGGCGTGGGAGATGGGCTGAATCCTGGTAGCCCAATGGGCCAGCACACCACTGGTCACCCTTCTCTACGGATTTTACCACCCAGGGGCATTAGTCCTTATGGTTGTCATGTTAGTTAACTTCCACCTGACACTCGGCATTGAATCACTGGAAGTAGGGTCTACTCTATTACCATAGCAGGATAAATAAATTTTGTGTCAGAAATTACTCTGCGTTGAAGGATTTTTGCTGGAAAAACTCCAATCAGGAGACACCCGAATGAGGCTCCTTTCATGTCCCCAAGATGCTCGTGCAGCACTTTGGTACCAAACCCTGACCTTCCAGTCTTGAAACTCAGCATCTTAACCACTAAGCCACTGCAGTGCAGGATAACCTGGCCAGACTCCATTCTGTAACCAGGGGTATGTAAACCAGCCTTCTTTAAAAGGTTTACAAAATGGTCATGGTTTGTAACAAGAAGCAAAACCATTTGAAGTACTAAATTATGGGTGCCAGATGCTATTCACATTACTTAGATTTGCACAGGTTAACTTTTCACCCAGTAATTTTTTAAAAAACGACAATAACCACTTTCGTAGTCATTTCTCCTGTAACAAGGCCTTCTTTGACTTCCAGGGGGAAGGAAATAGCAAAGATACAGTAAGACAACAATGAGCAACTAGCTCCCTCCTGTGGTTTCATAGCAAACGTTTCTTTTCATGAGTAAACTGCTATTATTCAACTGGGATAAAACAAACGACTACATAAAACATAGTATTTTTATGCATAGGAAAGCAACCAGGTTTTAGCACTATGATTAGTGACTGCAGTGATGAAGCATTTATGACAATGTAATTGTCTGTGGAAAATAGCCTTGAGGGCCTTTCCTCGGCCACACTCCAGGGATAACATCAGGCTCTGAGCAGGGGCTGCGATGACTCAATGGTTAAGAAGCTCACCTTGTTAGCTGGAAGGCTGGCAAGCTGGCAGTTTGAGACCTGAGAACTGCACAACGGATTGATCGCCTGTCTCTGTCCTAGTTCCTGGGGACATGAAAGGAGTCTCATTTGAGCATTCCCTGAATGGTTTCTCCTGAAAAAATCCTTTCAACCCAGAATAATTTCTGACACAAAATTATTATTATTATAGGCTCTGAGCAGGCTTTCTGCAAGTGATTTTTATTTCAGGCCAGCTAGCCAGAAAACACTGTTTGCTTCTGGCTTTGAATAGGGATGGGAATCTGTGCCCCTCCACAGACTGGGTTAGGGACTGCGGTAGCTTAGTGGTTAAGATGCTGAACTTGATGACAGGAAGGTTGGCAGGTCAGCAGTTCAAGACCCCAGTCTGCACAACAGAGTGAGCTCCCGTCTCTGTCCCAGTGCCTGCCAACCTAGCAGTTTGAAAGCAAGAAACTACAATAAGCACATTGGTGGGAAGGTAAACAGTGTTCTGTGCAGTCCGGTGTTGAGGCATGCCCGCCATGTGTCCATGGAAACATCTGCAGACGCAGACAGTGCTGGCTCTTGAGCTATAAACAGAGATAAGCACTGAACCCGAGTTGGATATGACTGGCTTTCGAGGAAGGGCGACCTTCACCTTTACCCCCCTTTTTGGATCAGACAGAAGGGAGAGAGGCCATGTTTCCCTTTAGCAAGGATCATTGTGTGAGGCAGTTTGATTGTGTGATTGTTTTGGTTTGAGTTGCGTTACCTTTTCCTGATCATCCCCTTCCTGGTAGTCCTCCAGGGACCCTGAGCTACAACTCCTGTTATCCTCCAGTCAGCAGTGACCATTCATCATGTCAGGTGGAGAAAATGGGAGCTGGAGTGCAGCAGCATCTCTAGAGGCCACCAGGCTGAGGAAAGCTAGCTCAAGTCCCTGAAGGGAGGGCTATGCACAGAACCAGGGGAAGAGCAAAGGGAAAGGAGGTTGGTTGCTAATAGCTGGAAGGGGAAACACAGTTCAAGAGGGAACTAAAAAGACACCTAAGAAACCAGGGGGGGGGGGGAGTAATGAGGTAAAAGCCTGTCGTATCTGACTCTAGGTTTCAGTGCTCATCTGTTTATACCTAGAGCCAGCACTGTCTGCATCTGCAGATGTTTCCATAGTCATGTGGCAGGCATTCCTACATGCCTCAGTCCACAGAATGCTGTTTACCTTCCCGTTGAAGTGGTACCTATTTATCTACTTGCAATTTCTTGCTTTCAAACTGCTAGGTTGGCAGGAGCTGGGACAGAGACAGGATCTCACTCTGTCATGCAGCACTTTGGTCTTGAACTGCTGACCTGCCGACCTTCCAGTCATCAAATTCAGCGTCTTAACCACCGCAGTCCCCTAAAAGTAACAAGACATACAGTGGAAACCCGCATAACTAACACTTCGTATAACGAAAAATTCGTACAATGAAGCATTCGTGTGCTCTGCACAATACTCCACAAACGAAATTGTTTTATTATACAGGTTTTTTGTTAAGCGGGGTATACCCTAATGAACATTTCTCCCCATTATGCAGGGTATCACCCATTTGATCCGCATAGCGAACAAAACAGCATAGCGAAGAGCTCCGTACAATGGAGGTTTTTCGTTGTGTGGGGTTCTATTGTAAAAAGAGATCTCTGTAGAACTGCTGAGTTACCTGCAGTATGGAGCATTCTTGTCCAATTTTCCAACCATAAAGTCCATTTCTCCACAATTCAGTTTGCCACACACTTCCTTCTGCAAGCATATGCCTCTGAATTTGTTAAAAGATTCCCTGTTGCATGTATGGCTTTCTGATATTAGAATGGTGAAAAAGCTTTCCCATGTTCGTCCAAACATATAACTACAGTTGTACCTCGCTTAAAGAGCATAATGCGTTCCACAGGATTGCTCTTTAAGCGAGTTTGCTCTTTAAGCGAAACATCATTGTAAATGACCAACTGTGGGGGGGATACCGAGCCCCAATTTATTTGTTAAGTGAGTTTTTGGTTGGTTTCATTTGTTAAGCGAAGCGAAAATTCAGAGAAAATTCTGCTCTTTAAGCGAGTTACTCTTTAAGCGAGGCGCTCTTTATGCAAGGTTTGACTGTACAGTATATGTATAGCAAGTGATGTACATTCTTCTGATCGTCACCATCTTCAAGATGTCCTGTTCAAGATATGGAGCCAAGACTCCATATGGTCTTTGTCAGTAAAGGATTGAGACAGGCGTAATTGCTTAGCAGCAATGACAAATCATGGAACTCTTAAGGGGGGAATAAGAGCTCTGAAATGGTTATCTAGATGTTTACTCTGTATTCAAAAGATTCCATAATTAATTGAAATGAGGTGGTAATCTCCCTAATAGCTTCTTTCTCAGTGATAATGGGAACAATCTCCTTGCAGGAACATGAGCTGATAACACAACTAATCAAGTGCAAGCAAACTCCAGATGCAAAGCACAATCAACTAGATTTATGTAGTGCTCTATAGCACTTAGTGCCCTCGCTGGGCGGTTCACAAGTTAATTAGCATTTTCCCCCAACATGCTGGGTCCTTATTTTACTGACCTTGGAAGGATGGAAGGCTGAGTCAACCTTGATACCTGGTCAGGATTGAACTCACAACGTTTTGGTTGCAGTACAGCAGCTTAACCACTGTGTAACCAGGGCTCCTTTGTAACTAACTAACTAAGAAGTTAAAAGTGAATTAGCTATAGATGCAGTTTGTCTCTAATGTACTGTATTTTAACTTAGTTTTGTCTAAGTTATCCTGCCTCTAAACAGCATGTCCTTTTGAAAATAATGTTGATTCAAGTTCTTCTGAAATTGCTGGTAAAACTGCAATATCTTACTAGCCAAACTCTATCAACAGTGTAATGAAATGCATCACTTTCGGTAGTACTTTGGTCTGTGATCTGCATGGGTGAAAATAAAGAAGTGTTCACTTCTTGCAATATGCCAGTTTTCTTTATAGCTGTTCAAATTCAAACACACAGATACAGAGAAGCCCAGATTGTGAAAATTAATATTCTTTGCACAAGGCTGTCTGCTGTATAGAAGATTCCTGGCCAAGCCCACTTCATTTTAAAGTTAGCAAGCAGGTGTTTGCAAATTCTCCTCTCTCAGATTTTATTTCATTTTGTCTATAAAACAATAATTAATTGAGGAATCTATTAACAAAGGCACCAATGGCAAGGGTTATTTAATGCAGGAATTCTACATTAACAAAAAAAAAGACAGTACATCAAAGCAACACATAATATACATTATTACATTACACACATAAGTAAAGGTTGTAATCCAGTTAAAATGAGGTTCACAGAAGACAAATGCTCTTAAAAAGGCAGAGGTTTTTCCTAATACTGGTGAAATTGTTTTCACTTTCAGTGCTACTAATAGTTGAATAATAAACATCTTTCATATTTAAACATCCTTGGCAAATTCAGTAATTTTTTTTTTAAATCAAAGCTTCAAGAATTTGTGTAACATATCATACAGTTCACAGGGTAGCTTTTGCTGGACCAAAAAAAAATATTGTGCAAGGAAAGAAAAATTGAAAGAAGGGACCTAAGTTTGCTTGCTATCCTAAACGTGTTATTCTGGGATGGGAAACACAGAGATAGTTACTTCCAAAACCCAAACACCACCTGTGACTACACTTAAGTAGTAGGGGGAAATGGAATTATTTTTAGGGTGCTTCACATCAGCTCTCCCTCAAAATCTTCCAGGTTAAATACTATATCCAAGGCCTCTGTTTTTCTGGTGGATGAGATAAAACAGCCTTCTCATAACGGATCTATCCTAGTTTGGAAGGGGGACTTTAAATCATGTTTCACCCTTTAAATTATGTTTTCACCACACATTGCAGGCTGTGGCTTGCTATAAGCCAATAGCTTGCTTAAGCAGAATGTGTTAAAGAAGAAATCATGTTTAAACACATGTGGACAGAAAATCTGTTCGAAGTGTCAAACCATGGAACTAGCCCAGTGAGGTGCTTTTTCTCCTTGGTGCAGAGGAGGGACTAGATCTCTTAGCAAACCAACCAAGGCAGGCAAGCAGAGGGCTATGAAATGTGTTTCTCTGGCGCCTGTTAAATGTCCCACCAGTCCTAATGCTGTAAGCCAAGGGTGAAGGATAATCAAAGAGCGTCTAAAAACACTTGAAGAGGCATATGCTTCCCTTCCTGGAGACTAACAGGTGACATTTTTGCAATCTTTTTATGAATTCTTGCTGGTCTTATTTCTCCTGTACCTCACAGCACAAGGTAGAAGAATAAGAACATTGGGTCTGATTTTCACTCTCACTCACTGCTATTATCTTCTCATTCCTGCCCATAACCTGAGATATACAGTAACCTTTTTGGTTTCAAGCTATTTACAGGGACAGGTGTGGAAGGCATCAGCAGTTCCAGCATCTGTAACACATGTAATCAAACTATTGACACACAGATTCTGAGAGACTATTTGATACGGTTCTCTGGAAGAGTTAAAACCCTTTCCTTCTGAAAGAAAAGAAAGAACAGCTTATCTAAATATTCGCTGTGTCATATGCCACTACACCTACGTAAAAGCTATCCACTTAAACAGACAAATATGGTATTAAACCGAAAAACTGTGCTTGCCACTTCTGCTGCAGTAAGGCCCACATTAGTGAAAATTACAGGTCTGCCTGGAATCTATCTAGCTGAGCAACTGGCAACTCTACATGGCACATCTATTGCTATGTAGGATTGTGGGATATTAATCGAGATGTATTTTTTTGCTCCATTATGAGCAGAAGTGGCTGCTTTTTTTAGCAGCATCAGATTAGTGCTGTAGTATTATAGTGGCTATCCCTGCAGGCCAACAGTAGCACTACTAAAGTATTTCGCCACTCTCCCACCTGTGTTTTTCTATTGCTGACAGAAGGGAAAAGGACATTTCTTTTATCAGTTTGACAGCCTCTCCTCCTTCCCACAGAGCAAGTCAGTTGCCCTGTGCATTAACGAGCTCCTCTAACTTTTAGTGCACTTCCAACAGATTGTTAGTCATTAATAAATAAATAATTAAACTGTCAGCCCCTTGGTCCTCTCTAAGAAATGTGCATCAGTGCCTGGGATACAAACAGCAGAAGCAGGAAAGATGAGGGGTAGGCAAGAGAGATTCCATCAGGCAACGCTTCCACTAAAATGTTTCCCCAGCACACAGACAGTAAGTAAATGTATGAGGAGCAACAGAGTCATCTTACTTTTGGAAGACTTGAGAGTTTTGAAGGGAGATCAGGGGTGCCCAAACTACGGCCTGTAGGCCGGTTTTGGCCCGACACCAAATCCAGCCCACAGGTCATAGTTTGGGCACCCCCGGTTTAAGCAGAGAAAATGGCAGCTTAAAATCTATCTCATCTTTTTGAAAAACGATTGCAAGGTGTGTTTTACTTCCACTTCCGGTGTGAGCAACCACGTGACTGGCCCACTCAACCACGTGACTGGCCTGAAAAGTTTGGGCACCCCTGCACTAGATTATACTGAGATTGTTATTTAAAAACGGGTTTGTGTGGGATTTTACAAAGATTATTATTAGAGCTACTTTTGGTTCTTGGCCTAAAATGTCCAAGGAAAATAGCACAGTCCTGAGAAAGAGTTCTATGGTTTTTAAGAGACAGCTCAATGTACAGGTAGTCCTCCAGTTCTATTAAAAACCACAACAGAAGGACTTCTTATCCAAGAGATACTGAGACTAGCTGCTGAGAAAATTTAAAAGTCGACTCCTGTGGATGTTATTCGAAATCGCAGGAAAAGAATCTTATTCACTAACTATCTCCCCACCACCAGAAAAAGAAAGGATTCATCAGTAAGAAATGAAAGCTATGTACCAAGCCCTGAACAGTTATAGAAAGATGAACATCTAGATAGACAAGCAGTTAAAAACAAGAACTTCACCAAAGGGTGGCTGTGTTGTAGATATTGTCTGGTCCATAGACAAGTGGATAGACAGTGGTTTCTGCATATTCAAACGAAAAGAAGAGTCTATTATTCTGGCACACACAAAACTACAGACTTGGGCTTCTGTAAGTGAGGTTAGAGGGATCAGGACATCTTGACCCTGATGCTTCATTCACAGGTTGGGAGCAACACATATTATCCACAGGTTTATGAGTCCTTGCTGCATATAAGCTCTATCAAATGGATCTTCAAATGGAAGATTCCTTTGCTGAGGTCCCATGAAATTGGATGTGTTTACAAGAATCCTGTGCCAAAAGAAAACAAAGTAGCAGATTTGTATTGTACACATAAAGTAATGTTAGGAAACCATGGACAATTATCACCAAGAGTCATCATAAGGTAGCCTTTAGTTGCTATTGTGGAATTCTTGAGAAGCCCACATTTTAGGCCTTTCTGATTCCACTTTACCAGACTTGCTTCTTCTTCTTCTTCTTCTTCTTCCGTGTCTAGGCCAGACGTGAAACTGCCAAATGAAGGCACCTTTTGGTAAGTTCATTCTTCAGTTCCTTTCACCTGACCTAGCATAAGAATGATTAGTCAGCAAGACAAGGTTGCTGCTACCATGGTACACCCGATTGTGGTTCAAAAATATCACCATCTTGGAGACTCTTCCTGTGTACCCCAACCACTTGCTGTTTTCTATACACTGTGTCTTCTTTTCATTCACAGACTGCAATGACTTGGCTCGCTCTGGGCCGCTATGGGGCTGATGCCTTTGAATTCAGTTCAGTTGAATTGTATCAGAGACTGAGACTGAAACATGTCATGATCCTTAGATCAATTTATTTATTTATTTATTCATTCATATTTATATGCCACCCTACTCATTGAAGCGACTCAGGGCATCTTAACATGGCATAACAGAACATTAAAACATCCATCTAATGGTAAGATTCTCAGAATCAAAACCTTCTGCAAAAAATTCAGATTAAAATTTATTTATTTTTAAAAATCAACAATTTAAAAGATTAACAGATTAAGAAATTAAAAGGTTAAAAGATTAAAAGAGGGGGGGGCTCAGATTAACCAACAGGCTGGGGTCATCGTGTGGTCAGTACCCGATACCTGCCCCGCCAGCCATGTTTTTAAACCCTTCATCTGATCAATGATTTGGAAACAGAGGTAGGACCACAATGTGTAATTATACCAACTTGGTTTTTAGGTATGAAATCCACAGCTCTCATGCCAAAGCATGAAATTACAGAGTAGCCACAGCTTAAACCAAGGGTGCTCAAACTACAGCCCATGGGCCAGATCTGGCCCCTGACACCAGTTCATCTGACCCATGCCACCCTCGTTGCTCTCAGAAGCAGAAGTAAAACGTACAAGGAGCAACAAGGGTGGCACGGGGGCAGATGAATTGGAGTCGGGGGCTGGATCTGGCCCACAGGCCAAAGTTTGGACACCTCTGGCTTAAACAAACAAAAACAAGGAGAAGAACCATCTTGGGATGACCAGTAAGTTTCCCATATAATTTGGATGAGGTTAGGCCAAGCACCTGACAGATCCATAGCTCAAATACTAGCTGGAACTTTTCCATGTGGTGCTTCATGTGAGGAAAAGGCAAATAGAGAGTCTGGGCTTAGTCAAGCAGCATTTTGAGAGGTGGCTCATGCCAGGACTTAAGTTTGTCTGCTTCACTCCCCCTTTACTTGAAGATGACCAGAGAATGAAGCTCACTTCCCAGTTGCAGAAATCCCAAGGCCTGCTCCATCACTCTTCTGAGACATAGGACTTTGTGAAGCAGGAAGGTAGTTCACCTGCATTGAAATATACATATGACAATTGAACTCACCTCTTTCCTGCGCTCAAGGGATTTCAGCTTTGCTCGAATCAGGGTGCTTGTTGGAGAAGAAGCAGCAGCAGGTGTCTGTAACTGGACAAGATAGAAAAGGAAACTCTGGCTTTCTAATATTAATTTATTTATTACTCACATTTTTACCACCACCCCCTCACCGAGGCGACTCCTGGTGGCTTAAAACAAATAAAAACTTACAAAAACATTAAAAATAGCAATGCCTCCCAATGCCACAGGACAGCCCAGGCAGTAGTTAAACAAGCCAGCCCAGGGTGGCTATCTCCCCAGCCGCCCCCCACATCTGCTGTGCCAGCCAGGTCTCAAGAATCTTGCGAAAGGATAAAAGCTCTGCCTGGAGGCGAAGTATGATAGTACCTCCCATCAAGCTAACATGTGCCGGGTAGCTACCAACTTGCTTGTCTAGATTTAAATGAAATTCTGCTACATAGTTACCCATGTCACAGAGGAAGAGTCCTTTGTTATGGGGTAAAGAAAAGGGTGCAAGAGTTGGAAACACTAGGCTGGCTAGAAAAGTTTATGGTTCAATCCCATTCAGAAGAATTTTGTCTGGGAAACTGGAGGATTTAGTGGAAGCCTGCTGTGTGCTGGCAAAATACATGAATGTGCCAGCAAGGGTGAAACTTGGTGGTTATGGGCAGCACAGAGGAGGAACTCACTTATGCTAAATCTTATATATACCCCTTCTATCCATAACCACAACACTGGCCTTTTGACTTGTTCCAGGAAAGGTTTCTCTTTTGGAAATCAAAAAACAAAAAATTGACAAAACAGCCCCTTTTTGTTTTTACCCCTTTATTAAAACACAGAAGTCCCATCCCTAAATATAGCACCTCTTTCACTGGCATATCTTTAGCCCTAGCATAAATGCTAAATAGTATTCCTCTTTTATACATGTGATGAGGCAACTAAAAGCAAGACTGTAGGATAGATTAAGGAGACTCCAGATAGATTAAGGAGTCATATTGCAGGCAAATACAAAATGCAGACAACATCTACCAATAATTCTGTTTACGAAAAGGAATCTCTCATAGTGAAATGAGAGTTGATCCATCTGCCTGCAGTTCTTACCAAGTTGACATTCTCTTTACTACTACTCTTTGGGTCCTTAGTGCTTGTAGACAGTAAAACATCTTTTCCCTTTCTGTCCAAAGACACATGATTTCCCAAGACTTTACGCTGCATTAAGGAAAGGAAAATATTATTTTGCACCACTATTGATTACTGAAGAGAAAGACAACAGTCAGTACTTCTCTGTGTAGATGTTTGTGATTCATTAAGCTGTCAGAAGGAAAAAAATGCAGAAGCAAATAGGCAAGGCTTTTTCAAAGATACAAAAATCCTTTCTGTATTTACATGTACGTTTAGCTCTGGATTTCAACTTTACCTGGTCAATACGCCATTACAGCACACATATTTTACCTGCAAAGCTGATGATATTTCTATGTTCACATCTGGGTCAATAAGATATCTCATATACCATGGTATCTCTTAAATTACACTCATGATTTAATTGCAACAGATTCCTATACCTGATTTGTGCCGCCCAGATTTAGAGATCACTTGCTAGTTTTTTTTTGTTTTTTGTTTTTTGGTTTTTTTTTGCTGTTGGGAACCCATGTTCTCTTTGAAATCTCTTACACCAAGGGAGGGGATCATAATGAAATGAAATGAAATGGCAGTGAACCATTTCAACTGTTTCAGTTTCTGCTTTCATGGATGTGCAAAATAAGTCAGGAGCTCCGGAAAGTAGCAGGATAATCTAGTAGCAAGTGTCTATTCAACTTCTCAACTCATGTGCTCTGTCAGCCATTTGCCTATTAAGAATTAAGCAACACCAAATCAGAAAATATATGCCCATTTGAACAGTGGTACAATGTAGGTCACCCTTGCTGGAAAACCAGTCACAGCCAACTCTAGGGTTCAGTACTCATCCCTGTTTATAGCCAAAGAGCCAGCGTTACCTGCGTCTGAAGACATTTTCATGGACATGTGATAGGCATACCTCAACACCGGAGTCCACGAAAAGCTGTTTACCTTCCCACTGAAGTGATCCCTATTTATCTACTTGCAATTTCTTACTTTCAAACTGGTAGGCTGGCATGAGCTGGGACAGAGACGGGAGCTCACTCCATCATGCAGTACCTGGGAATCGAACTCCAACCTTCCAATCAGCGAGTTCAGCCTCTTAACCACTTGAGGCACCACAGCCCCTTGGTACAATGCACCCAAGAGCTAAGACAGCAAGAAGCATCTTGGGTAGTACTGCTCCAGGCATTACTGATCCATACTTACCTTGATTAGGCCACTGAAGGAATGAGTGCGAGTACGTTTCTGTGTCTGAGGTGTGGATGTCCCTCTCTGAGGAGTTAGAACTTCAGGGTGCTTCTGAAACTAGGAAAACACATGTTTTGTTAATGTTGCACAAAGCCCAGTCCTGGTTTCTCTTCATGTCAATCAAATTGCCCAAAGCCTGCTTCTATACTTGTTTCCGGTCTATTTTGGGACCAATTCAAAATGCTAGCTTTGACCTTTAATTTCAGTGGCTTGGGACAAGGATAACCCAAGGGTCATCATCTGCCGAAGACATCCTCCTTAAACCCAGACATCCTTTCCTGAAACGTTGCTCTGAGTATTTCCACCAAGTAAAGTGAGATGGCTGCCTCAGAAAGAAAGGGCCTTTCTGGTTGTGGCACCCTGAACGTGGAAATCCAGAGACTCACCTGTCACTTTATTTAACATACGTTGTACTGAACATAATGTAAGGTCTAATCCTCCATTTGGTCATTAGCAGTATAAATAAAAACAAGTAGTGACATTCATATTTATTTACATACATCAATTACATAAATAATGAAACGGCAATTAGGTTATCAATAGACAATTAGTGGCCTATAAATAAAGAGCTGCTTTAATTTGATGCACGTTTCCATAGGCTGCCATGTGATCAAGGGACAAAAGTGGGGCTGAGCTGCCACAGTAAACATAGAAAAGAAAGGCCAGTCAGATTATTAAAATTGTTATGAACCTGACATGTTCTTGCCACTCTCAATTGCTGCGTTAATTTCTCTGTCGATGCCAACTGTTAAACTCTATCCTTCCAACAATAATTAAAGGTCTCACTGACCAATTTTTTCAAGCCTGAGTTATTTTCTAATTTTTAAACATCTAGGATACTGAATTACTGTTTATATGCTGTGTATGTTTAGTACGGGCATGTTTTACTTCCGCTTCCGGGAGCGACGAGGGCAGTGTGGGGCTGGATGAATCGCAGTAAACCCATTTGTGTGGATTCACAGGGTGCTTGAGCTTCTGGGAATTAAAGTCCAAGAACATCTGGAGTGCCAAGGTTGGCCATCACAGCCCTAGGGAATTTTTCTGTGGCAATTTGCTGTTTTATGATTTACCGCAATATTTATTTTACACTTTGAGCCATACAGAGAACAGGGCTATTGATCAACCTGTAGAAATGCCATCATATATAACTGCAAGTACTACCTGTTGAATGAGCTTCTTTTTCTTGGCAGAGTCTGGCATATTATGCACATGGTGGAAGAGATCTTTCAGGGCTTCTTCTGTATGCTGCTGAGTATCTTCCTGGTGGCCAGAAGGATCCAAAAGCCCTCGTTTCTTGAATCTCTGCTGTTGGAGGTCTTTGGAACTCTGGGGCCTTGGCAAATCTAGATCATCCTGGTGAGAGTCAGAACAACATTTAGCATAACAGCCTCTTTTATCTTACCTAGCCCAGTCTCAGACTACCATTAACATTCCACCTTAAATAAAAGGTGTGTAATAATCTAATTCAGGGGTGCCCAAACTACAGCCTGGGGGCCGGATTCAGCCCCCAATTCCAATTCATCCAGCCCACGAAGCCCTTTTCACTCCTGGAAGCTGAAGCAAAACGCTTCCAGTATGGGCACGTTTTACTTCCGCTTCCGGGAGCGACAAGGGCTTCGCGGGCTGGATGAATTGGCATTGGGGGCCAGATCCAGCCCCCGGGCCATAGTGACCAGCTCCCTGAACCACATGACCAGCCCGCAGCCTGAAAAAGCTTGGGCACCCATGATCTAATTGAAACTTCATTTCCAATAAGGAAGGAAGGACCAGGCTGCACAGCTGAGTGCAGAATCCTTTCTCCTCTCATATAAACTGTGAGCCAAGGTGGTCCAGGGCAGTCTTCCTTTATTTTAAAAAAAAAAGTTTATTCTGTTTTCTAGAATCTATATGTCTAAATAGAAAATATTTTATTAGTAGGGATGTATAGCAGGCTGAATGGCAACTCCAAGGTCTCGTTATGAATCTTCGGTCCTTCATAGTGTGAATTTCCCAACAGAAGTCCCTTGGAGGTAATTCCTGTTTTTATAAGTCTTCAATTTTAAGTCAGCTGACCTGACAGGGTTCATGTGTCCACGTTCCTTTAATGACAAATGATCCTACCTTTGAGGCATGTCCTCTTGAGTCCAAGTAATGCAGTCTGGCACATTCCCGGATGTATGCTGGAGCCTGTGAAGACAAATGAAACAGGAGTTAAGACTTGTATAAGCCAAAGTGTCTCTGACTTTGACATAGACACTTGGTGATTGCTTCACTCTGGAGATAAGGACTAGATCAAGGGTACCCAAACTTTTTGGGCCGTGGGCTGGTCACGTCATTGAGTGGGTCGGTCACATGGTTCCTCCCACTGGAAGCAGAAGTAGAATGCCCCTTGCAATCTGTTTCCCAACAGGATGAGATAGATTTTGGGCTGCCATTTTCTCTGCTTAAACCAGGAGTGCTCAAACTACGGCCCACAGGCCAGATCCAGCCCCGGTACCAATTCATCCAGCCCACACCGCCCTCGTCATTCCTGGAAGAAGTAAAATGTGCCGGTACATTTTATTTCTGCTTCTGAGAGCGATGAGGGCGGTCCGCTCCGGATGAACTGGCATTGAGGGCCTAATCTGGCCCACGAGCCACAGTTTGGGCACTCCTGGACTAGATACTCAATTTCAAAGATGCTTCTGCAAATACAATGGTAGTCTGCGCTTTCAGGAGGGATTTAATCTCAACAAGCAATTTTGTAGAGTCTAATAATACTTTCTTTACAGAAGGTACGGGGAACTGACTTCTGGGCAATTTGCGACCAACGAAGCCTTTGGCTCTAGCTCAAGGCCACCTTTCCTTGCTCACAATAATAAACCTTAAGGAGGGATAAAGACTTCTTTTATTCAAATTGGGACACAAGGCAAACACAGTTTCAGGGGATGGACAGCAGCTGCAAAGGGAACAGTCAACTCTACGATAACTTGGCACCTCTCTGAAACATTTTCCTTAAATTAGTCTTAGAAGATTACAGGCATTTGAATTGGCATTCCAAAGTAAAGAAGAAAAAACAAAGTAGAGAAGTGGCTTGGATGACAGCATGGAATGAAAAAATGTATGACTATGTGTAAACGAGCAGGAGGATGTAAAGAAGGAGTGTGTATGACTATGTTGTGTGAATGAGCTCTGCCTGGGGCTCTGGCCCCACCCACCACTGTCATGCCATGAGGTAATGAAGCACTGGGGCTGGAAAAAAATCATCAGTCACCTTTGGTCTGCGGATAGGAAGGGCATTCAGGATTAGAGGCCAGTCCTTTGTTTTCCCCTGTTATATTATGTGCCACCAAATACTTGCCTCAACTGCCAAAGGGACTCTTGCCCTGTTTCCAAGAGACTGGCATGTTATTAATTGTGAATCATGGCTGGCTAAATAGCAGAGAGAAATTGGTAAGGGCCTGGAGAAGAAAGTCAGAGACACTTTCGGCCTAAAGCCCAGTGGAACTCTTCCTGCCTGGTACAATCAGGGTGGCCCTTTGGCAAAATCTAGTCTACAATAATAATAGTCACACTATCACAGGATATGCTTAAATGCGTGCTGTTATTTTATTAAAGTCAATTCTAGGCATGCTTTTGGCAGTGGAGGGAAGAGATACCTTAAACCAGGGGTGCCTAAAGTACTGCCTGTGGGCCAGATCCAGCCCCAGATACAATTCATCTGGCCCACGCTGCCCTCGTCACTCCCAGAAGTGGAAGTAAAATGCCCCCATACGGGCACATTTTACTTCCGCTTCTGAGAGTGATGAGGGCAGGGTGGGCCAGATAAATTGCATTGGAGGCTGGATCTGGCCCACAGGCAGTACTTTGGGCACCCCCAAACCATGTGACTGGCCCATGGCCTGAAAAGTTTGGGCACCCCAGCCTTAAACAGACCTTGACTTGGGTTTGTGTCGGGTCCTGTTCCCTCCCTCTTTGGCATAGCTACCTTGAAAAGCTTTTGTGAGTGCTTGATCATGAAAGCCATCCCGTTATTCAGTTTGGCAATGTTCTCCCGCAGGTCACTGGTCGTCACCTAACGGGAAGTACCAAGGCAGGATAGTTAGAAAGCAACAGTTATGTCACACGCTCACTTAGTAGAAGCAGGCTGGTTTTCAGGCAGACTGAAAGGCTAGCACCCAAACTAAGTACATGGCCAGGCTCCTCCGTTCCTTTTCCAGACTGACCTACTGCACTGTGGAACAAAACAAGGCACTTACATTTCGAGGCCACAAAATGTGAGGCGCAAACATAAGAGCAAGGTTATGAGCGGACATCTTGTTCCTATCTTGTTTCTTGGCTGTCTGATAGAGCAGATCTAAGAGCAACTTCAGCAAATTGCGGTTGGGGGCTGGCAGGATCAAAAAAAGCAGCTGGAGGGCTTCAATCTGGCGCTCTTTATCGGGAATGCTGGTCTTGTTGCCCTCCTCATCAAACTTTCTTAGGTCTATAATTGAAAAGTTGGGAAAACATCTGTGAACTTCTAGCAGAGCAAGCTACATGAAACCTCAGCTACACAGAATATTATTTTGATTTTAATACATATTTTATAATGTTGTATTGTATGTTTTATATATTGTAAGCCACCCTGAGTGGTGCTTGCATCAAAAGGATGGGGTACAGATGTAAACAAACAAGCAAGCAGAATTCAGGAACCCACCAGGTTTGACAAATCAGTTTTTGGACTTCTGTCATGCTCCTTAACATTCATTACAAGTGTTCTCTTCCCCATTACAAGCAGAAATCTCAAAGGCTTCATGCTTAAATGCTCCTAGCATGACAGGAACAGAGGGAATATCAGGATCATCAATAGTCTTTTGAGTCAATAGTCAACTTTAGTATTTAGGGGAATGTCATGTCTGCCACCATAAAATGGCTACCATGGGGGAAGGTGCCCATTCACAAAATGGCTACGATAACAACTATAACCAGTCACTGAATATTGATTTTGCAGGAGACAAACTGATAAGGCTAAAAGACAAGTGCAGTGGAACCTTGGTTAACAAACGGTTGTTATGATCCAGCCCTCCTCCAACTCCGAAGATGAGCTGGATCAGGGAGCACTCCCTATGCCCACTCCGGTTCTGCCTGCACCCAAGCCTGGGGATCCCCTGAGCCAGGGATCTCAGACTGCGCCTGGCCCAAGTCTGTTTTCCCTGGCAGCTGACCTGTCAGATCAGAAGTCTGACTCTGCCAATGATCAGCCTTCAGTCAGGGAGAGGTCCAGGAAACAGCTGCACCTAAGATGCAGGCAGGCGAGAGCTAAGCACCAAAGAAGGCTCCCAGCCTGTACCAATTAGTTGGGAGGCTTATAATCAGCCTGCCAGCACTCTTGTAGGAAGAGCAACATCCTGCTTGACTCCAGACTGCCTGCCTAGACCCTGGCCGGCCTGACGTGACCCTGACTTCTCTGCCAACCCTGACGACGCCCCTGGACACCCTTTGGATTAGACTACTGGTAAACAGACCTCGACTTGTCTTTTGGACTTTGATATCCGGTCTATCCTTGAACAAGACTCTCTGCGTAGCGCCACCATGCCTGCCCGGGTGGGTCAACATAACGGCTTGGTTAACATAAAAATCCCATCACAAAAGGAAATCCATAGAAAATATTGGCTCTGTTTACGGAATTTTTTTTCCAGAATGGACTGGTTGGTTTTCAGTGCATTCCTATGGGAAACCATGTTTCGGTTAAAGTATTTTGGTTTTCAATGAAATCCAATGGGAAATTGCATTCAATGCATTTCTATGGGAAATTTGGTAAAAGTAATTTTCGCTGAAAGAAATGTCCCGGAGAACGCATTAATTGAGGTTCCACTGTAATTTAGCCAAGAAGAAAGCAGAGCTGGTGCCTCAAACTACAAACATGAAAACGTTGGTCTTAACTCATTTCTGTTTTCAATAAACATCTGTTTAACACCAGACACGCCAATTAATTTGTCTAAATCGCCTCTACAGAAAGTCTTCTAAAACCACTGTAACATTCCAAATTAATACACAGATCATGCTAAATCAAATGTCCCAAAATGTGTTATACAAATGAATTATTCTTCAACCAAATGTCAATCCTTTCATTCCGCCAGATAGCTCCCCTGGTCTTTCCATCTTCCTCTCTCCCCTCAGTTCACACCCAAACACATATTCATGCAAATGCATACACACACCATTTCTGTCTCTGGATCACTGCTCAAACACAAAAGCCTAGAAGAGGCTCTCTTTGTGAATTAAAATGGCAGGCAGCTGGAGTCTCCGCAGGGCCTGTGCATGACAACTACCCTAGCTAACTACTTTGGGGAAATAGTGAAGAAGAGCACTTCAGAGTCTCCATATTGGATGCACCATAGTCCTTCTGTTGAGTAGATAAGATTCAAGTTATTGTCCCAATGTATCACTGGTTAGTTTCTGTTTCCTCCCTAGTAGTGGCTTACCTGAAATCTTAAGGTGTGCATGGAAATGTTTATGAGTCAACAGTGGCTCTGGCAATTCCCCTAGGAACATTTTCAACAGAGTGGCCACATCATTAGAATGAAACTCCCCCGAATCCAAGTCAATTTCAGTTCCACCGTTCAAAGCATCTCTCAGGGCCTGCTGTCTGGTGCTGTTTCCTGGCACTCGGAACAAGCCTTCCATCCGCAGATCTGTAACATGACAAGGAAAATAAGATAGCATGTGTAATAAATAGAATGTCAGCAGAGCTTACCTAATATTTTATCCTCCCTTCTTCTAACACCATTTTGTTTTCTCCCTACCCCCAGGGCCTCCTGGTGTCAAAGTGTACTATAAGGCATGTACAGAGTGCTAAAAGAATCACCAGGTGTATAGAATAAATCAGCCCTAGAACTGTATGCTTTACTTTAAACTGAAGTGTGAACCATACGATCTCGTTTATTTTTTAAAAAATCAATATTTTATAACAGCAGATTATTTCATGTCTTGCATTAAGCAAATTGACTCTTTCGTATTTCATAAATGTATGTAAATTTAAAATGCTCAAGGGGGTTAAATAAAAAAATGTCAGTTTGTTTAGTTTTATCCAGCCAGAGCATGAGAAAATGTATTGAAGCACAATTTTAGCAGCCAGCTGTGCCAGTACTATTTTAGCTTAGCAAAGATGTTTATGATTAGATAAGGCCAATTAAAAAGTATAAATGACTCCAGCACATCATCAACACAATATACACCATATGTTGTTGATATCAGGCAGCATGTAACAGTGGGGCAGTAAGGTTTTCCAGATGCCAACAATACAGATACGAGCAGCAGCGCAAGCCAGGAACAGCATGGAGGTCTCTCCATAGAACAATAGTCTTTGACTGGTATGGCTGGGTGAACACATGGAAAATGTAACATTTTCTGTGTGATTAAATATGCTTAAGATTATAACAGTAAACTTAAGGCTATAATATTATTTGCCTTTAAGAGTTTTAGTATTTAAAGAATTACTTTCTATTTCATATTTTCAAGAATGTTGATATTTTAAGAGGTGTATTCTTTGCTTTTCCAACCTTTTCAGGTTATAAGCTCTTGCATATAACTACACATAAACAATAAAATAAGAGGATAAACTATTGGTGCCCATTTAATAATCTAGACTGGGGATCAGCAAACTCAGCTCTCCAGGTGTTCTTGTACTTCAATTCCCAGAAGCTCAAGTGAGTACA